>CM055905.1:40639761-41262459 GCA_029582155.1 Panopea generosa
ACACTTCCAGTCATTTTGACATATCTTGTCCGGTCTGTCATCTATGGATAAATTTTAAAAAACGCTTGGTTCAGTTGATCAACATGACATAATTAAGTGTCGCATGTAAGACCCAGAACCTTTCCTTAAAGATCAAGGTCACACTGTTAATTTGTTTGATACTGTGTGTCTGGTCTGTGACTTTGCCTTTAACTTGGCTCAATTTATCAAGATGACATGACGACGTGTCATAAGCAAGACCGAGACCCATACCTCAAAGGACAAGGTCACACTTTTAGTATGTATGACAACACTTTGAATCAGATTTCAAGTATGTCCTTTAACTTTATCATACATGGACGGATTTCAAAAACACTTGGCTCAATTTATCAACAATTGATCTGTAACTAGGGATTTTAAAATAGTTTGATGCAAGTAATCAGCATGTCATGATGATGTTTCAGCAGCATGTAACTGTTGAAATACCCAGACTATTACATCAGATGTCAAGGTCAAGGTTACACAAAGGTCAAGGTCATGCTTTAATGTGAAAAACATGAAATTGCATGTCTAGTCTGCAGCATCAGTCTATTACTCTTTATATTCATGGATACATCGCTACATATTATAACATAATTATATTGTTATTTTTCAACGACCATTTGGGGGGCATGCGACACTTACCAGTGACTTTTCTTGTTGAAAAAAAGTAATAAAGATTACGAAAAAAAAGTAAGTATTGAAATTAAACCTGATTACAAGAATTGAATATGAAGTAAGTAACGAAAATAAGATTGGAGTATAAAGTCAGCAATGGAAAGATAAAAAGATTTGAGTAGATATGGAAAGAATCCATAAAAAATGGTTATAATGTATATAACAAGAAACGCAGTATGAGGATTTCAAATATGAGCTATTCACCTAACTGGTAAACCGCCGTCAAATAAAGTAACGATCGACATATATATTTAATGTTTTTTTATACACCTAAGATAAAACGTTTATCATGTTTAAAACATTTACATAATATGGATATAAAGTGATAACAAATAGTTTATTAAGTCTTTATATTAATGAATAAATGTTTTATCTTTTATCATATTTTCTGTACTTATAGTTTTACCATTATACCCATTTGTCTATTTAAAGAAAAAGGGACATAGTATGTGCGTTCCTTTTATTGAAATAGATATTATATCATTTATAATCCATTGCCAAAGGCACATTCAAGGGTATTGTATTCGCTATCTGGTAACGACCACATGTAATTTAGAAGCCATAATATACACATGTTTTATTGCCCTTTGTCAGATAGAATTTTGTCTTGAAAGTGTTATAATTGGAATCCTGCCTTTCATTGCGAATATATGCCGCTTATACACAGGGGCAGAGCTTGGCTGAAAATGCACAGTTGTAGGGGGGTCCGGGACAAGCTTCCCCGATTTTTTTTTCAGCTAGGCCGTCGTAGGTGCGTTAAGGCGTATATTTATAACGTTTAAGGGGCCGTGTTATCCTTTATATTAACATTGAATTCACGTTTTATAACCAAAATTGATACAATGAAGTTAAATATTTGGATCATATTTAAGGGAATCGCTTTTTATTACATTTTTGGCATTTTTATTTTTTCGATTTCTCAGAAAAAAGTGCAGGCACGTGCCTATAGGAAGCTACACCACTAGTAGTAGATGTAGTAATAGTAGAAGTAGTAGCAGCAGCAGCAAACTTAGTAGTAGTAGTAGTAGTAGTAACAGCAAAAGTAGTAGTTGTTGTAGTAGTAGTTGTAGTTGTAGTAGTAGTAGTAGTAGTAGTAGTAGTAGTAGTAAATCTAACCGTACAGAATAAACCCTGTACTCTGTACTGATGGAGAATTAACCCTACAGAATAAACACCTGTACCCTCTGTTGCTGGGCAACTAACCGTACATAATAAACCCCTGTACTCTGTACTGATGGGGAATTAACCCTACAGAATAAACATCTGTACCCTCTGTTGCTGGGCAACTAACCGTACATAATAAACCCTTGTACTCTGTACTGATGGGGAATTAACCCTACAGAATAAACACCTGTACCCTCTGTTGCTGGGCAACTAACCGTACATAATAAACCCCTGTACTTTGTACTGATGGGGAATTAACCCTACAGAATAAACACCTGTACCCTCTGTTGCTGGACAACTTACCGTACATAATAAACCCCTGTACTCTGTACTGATGGGGAATTAACCCTACAGAATAAACACCTGTACCATCTGTTGCTGGGCAACTAACCGTACATAATAAACCCCTGTACTCTGTACTGATGGGGTATTAACCCTACAGAATAAACACCTGTACCCTCTGTTGCTGGGCAACTAACCGTACATAATAAACCCCTGTACTCTGTATTAATGGCCAACTAACCGTACATAATGAACCTCTGTACTCTATACTGATGGGAAACTAACCATACAGAATAAACCCCTATACTCTGTAGTAATGGATAACTAACCGTACGGAATAAACCCCTGTACTCTGTAGTAATGGATAACTAACCGTACGGAATGAACCCCTGTACTCTGTAGTAATGGGTAACTAACCGTACGGATTAAACCCATGTACTCTGTAGTAATGGGTAACTAACCGTACGGATTAAACCCATGTACTCTGTAGTAATGGGTAACTAACCGTACGGATTAAACCCATGTACTCTGTAGTAATGGGTAACTAACCGTACGAAATAAACCCCTGTACTCTGTAGTAATGGGTAACTAACCGTACAGAATAAACATCTGTACTCTGAAGTAATGGATAAATAACCGTACGGAATAAACCCCTATACTCTTTAGTAATGGATAACTAACCGTACGGAATACACTCATGTATTCTATAATTATGGAAAACTAACCGTAAACAGTAAACATTTCCTCTCCTATATTTCAGTTACACAAACAAAAGCCGCCACCTTTCACGACTTAGGACAGGTAGAAACAAGCCTATTGTTATCATTGTCGTCTTATTTTCAATCTGGTTATCGTTTCGTTTTACAAGGATCGCTTACAATTATCATCAGAAATCGGCAAAAAGCATAATACAAAATCGAATAGAGGAGGAAACGCTCTTGAATGTTGTTAATGTTAAACATGCTCCCCTTTTGAATGCCCAACGAAAAAGGGAACACCATGATGGTGGAAATATCGACACTAGTGATAGTAACAGCACAAAAATGACGAACGGTGAAGCTGATGATATAACTAATGAAAATAATTATGAAATAACAATACAAGACTATGAATTAGATAAAGATGTTTCAGACGATTTAAACGAGGTTGACAGCACTACGATACATGCTGATTTGGACGAAACTAATATCTATAATGATGATACTAATTACTATGATGTTCAGGGAGACGGTGAAAAGTATGATGGTGGTGATGATGATGATGATGATGATGGTGATGATGATGATGATGATGGTAATTTCAATGAGTATGATGTGGGAGAGGAGATAGAAGATGGAGCAAAAAATGACATTACAGAAATGGTTAATGACAATGAAGATAACGGAGATGGGTTTGGAGATGACGATAATGATGATATAGATGGGTTGGGAGTTCAAGAGCTTTTAGAACAGCCTTCCTCTCCTCACCCAAATGAGAGCTTAACACGAACGTGAACGACGAACACTATAATGCAGATGGGAGTGTGAACCAACATTTACAAAACATTAAAGATGTTGGTGAAAATGTACAACTAGATGACACGATAGTGCATGACGAACATCAAGATAAACAAGATGATAACATAGTGAAATAACCATTGAACAATCACGAGGAGAATATCTTAAAGAAAACCTTACATGATAATAATGAGCTAACTTATAACAGAATAGAACAGAATATATATTTTATTTCGACTTAAGCATATACAGCTCATCATCATACAACATACAATTAATTAATGCATGCGTGAAACACACACACACACACACACACACACACACACACACACACACACATATATTGTTAACAATGCCATGCAATTTTTCATCATTATTTATGTGTTAAAGTTATTGAATTTTGATAACATAGTGACTGATAAGCCATACTAGTATGGGTATTTCTTTGCATGTACTAACGCTTTTGCAAATGTTGTAATTTTAAAATGTATTGTACCTGTCACTTTAATAAATAAAATATATATATATTAACTGATTCTGGATATAGCCAAATCTCGTGAAAACTAGCGTTTTGTATAATATCACGTACCCTAGACGACCAATTAATGATACGATTGTCATTATCAATTTCTGTTCTCTGGTTGTATACAAAATAACTTATAAAACAATTCTTGCTTTGATTTTTCATAGCTTCAACCAATACTTAACTATTCTAACATATCTTGTAATATATAAAGGGAACCTACCAAGTTCAGAGTATATTAATAAAGTGTTTGTTGACATTTTAACATTCACTGTAGGCTAACCATTTACACATTTTTTATGAACAGTTTCCAATTTTTCTGCTTTAATGTGGCCCCACACTTCACGGCTAAAGTTTAAAATAAACAAAACATATGAATCAAACAGGTTAAACATGATATATACGGGAACTTGCTTATTTCTTGTTATACTGAACAAAGAGTTCATTGCGCGAAACACTTTTCCTTTAAGAGTATTGGTAGCTGAACATGAACGAACCCCCTCCAGACATGACCACACTTAAATAGTTAAAACTTTTTACAACTTCAAGAATTTTGCCTACGTATGTCCATTTGTGTTCCTGTTTAATATTCCACCTTTTTCAATACTACGAGTTTTGTATTGTCAATGTTGACGGTTAGATTCCACTTCGAGCAGTAATTTTCTAAAGTCTGATAAAGATTTCAAATGTTTTACACAGTTTCACCTCACCATACATTGATCGGATTAATAAGAATAATTAACCATCTATCCCAGATCTAATTAATTAAAACCATAAATTATTTCGGTCAATTAAATAATATGCTTTTTTGAAGTCCACAAAACAATAGAATAATTTATTTTTACTGCTAAATTGAAGTAAGGATGATATATCATCCAACGTACTATAATTGGGTTTAAAGCCAACTGAGTGTCCGTCAATATATCATTTTCTGCGGCCCATTCTTTAATCGCTCATTTATTATAACCGTGAACAACTAGGCGAAACAACTTGTTATACATGTAGTTACTCCTCTATAATTATTTGGGTCCGTTTTTGTCCCCTTTTTAAATACTTGTATAATAACACCAGTTGACCAACTACGTTGTAAAGTTGTTGTTTTTTATCTAATATATAATTGAACAATATAGCCAATGGCTCTGAAATTACATCAGTACTCTCCTTAAAGTATTCATATAAAATATTATCAAACGAACATGATTTATTTTTACCTAAACGTTTCGATGCAGCTATAATTTCGTCTGAAGTCACACGGGCGCCAATACTAAGTGAAATACCATTTTACAATTACAAGATATTCAAGAATTATATGAGTATATTTGACTATATAAATAAGGTTGGAAGATGTTTTGATATTGTGTCTATGATTTGCATTGTAGCTGGGCGCGCTTGTCGTAGACAGATCTATATATTTATGCCTGGTTGTTCACAAATAATAATCTCAATATTATATATTTATCATACATTGTGAATGTGCATCTGAAAAGATCCCAAAAATCGGAAATTCGTTGTTTTTGATTTCAATAACCCCCCTTTATTAAATAAATACATATGCTTTCACTGTATCATCACGATCCAACGGGTTTCTATGTTTGTCCTTTTTATAGCATATGAGTAGACATGAATCTTTCACTGGATCCTACTCATATAAAGCTATCATTTCATGTATGTAAATTGTCTCTCCAGATGTGTTGCATGTAAAACCATAGTATATAAACCATGGTTGACACCAACTCTGCCTTGATATTGTGTCTATGGTTTGCATTATAGCTAGGCGCGTTCGCCGTAGTCTGATCTGTACATTTATTTCTGGCTGTTCACAAATAAATAGCAATGTATATATATATATATATATATATACGTCTTACAAAAGACCTTTCAGGAGCACCGTATTTAAGTATGGTGTGAATGTTGCAATACTGGGAATTGTTTCGTGTATTTAAGTATGGTGTGAATGCTGCAATACCGGGAATTGTTCTCGTGTATTTAGGTATGGTATGAATACTGCAATACTGAAAATTGTTCTCGTGTATTTAAGTATGGCTTGAATTCTGCAATACTTGGAATTGTTCACGTGTATTTAGGTATGGCATAAATGCTACAATACTGGGAATTGTTCTCGTATATTTAGGTATGGCATGAATGCAGCAATACTGGGAATTGTTCACGTGTATTTATGTATGGTGTGAATGCTGCAATACTGGGAATTGTTATCGTGTATTTATGTATGGTGTGAATGCTGCAATACTGGGAATTGTTATCGTGTATTTATGTATGGTGTGAATGCTGCAATACTGGGAATTGTTATCGTGTATTTATGTATGGTGTGAATGCTGCAATACTGTGAATTGTTCACGTGTATTTCGGTATGGTATGAATACTGCAATACTGAAAATTGTTCTCGTGTATTTAAGTATGGCTTGAATTCTGCAATACTTGGAATTGTTCACGTGTATTTAGGTATGGCATAAATGCTACAATACTGGGAATTGTTCTCGTATATTTAGGTATGGCATGAATGCAGCAATACTGGGAATTGTTCACGTGTATTTCGGTATGGTATGAATGCTGCAATACTGAGAATTGTTCCCATGCATTTATGCAGCAAGTTATTATTAGCATATCTATTTCCTCCAAGTTAATGAGGATCATACGACATGAACATTAAGCACGCATATTAAACAAAGCTAAATACATGTAATCAAAACACGGAAAGAAAAGTTCTTATGCAGAAACATGAACTTGAAAAATCAACGAGGTAGATCGATTATTTCAATCAACCAAGTAGAAATTTTACGAAAATCCCGTCACTTTTTTTTTTTCAAAATTGAGATAGCCAAGACGCTTTTCCTTTAAAAAAGCAAGCATCGGATAAAATCAAGACTAAATAAAAGAAAAAAACAAAATACAATGAATTAGAATTTTCAACTTTTAATAAAATTTAATGAAATAGTTATGATCCAATAAATAAATAAATACATGAAAAATACAAAAGAATAAAGTAATGACTTAAATTAATTTCTTAAAATCAGAAATATTAATGCACTCGATAATTTATCAATTAATACATAGAATCGTTTAATATAATGTTGGAAGGATACTTAGGAAAATATTCGATGATATCAATTCATTCTACAGTTTTACTGTATTTGTACATTTGGGCATACATTCTACAGTTTTACTGTATTTGTACATTTATGTATACATTCTGCAGTTATATGCTTTATGCTTTTAGGCATACATTCTACATTTTACTGTATTTGTACATTTAGGTATACATTCTACAGTTTACTATATTTTTACATGTGGGCATACATTCTGCAGTTTTGCTGTATTTGTACATATTGACATACATTCTACAGTTTTACTGTATTTCTACATTTGGGCATACATTTTGCAGTTATATTGCTTTGTGCATTTAGGCATACATTCTACAGTTTACTGTATTTGTACATTTAGGTATACATTCTGCAGTTTTGTTGTTTTATATATTCTGCAGTTATATTGTTTTGCATATTAAGGCATACATTCTGCAGTTATATTGTTGTGTATATTTAGGTATACATTCTCCAGGTATATTGTGTTTGTACAACTGCAGTTATATTGTTGTGTATATTTAGGTATACATTCTCCAGGTATATTGTGTTTGTACAATTGCAGTTATATTGTTTTGTATATTTAGGCATACATTCTGCAGTTATATTGTTGTGTATATTTAGGTATACATTCTCCAGGTATATTGTGTTTGTACAATTGCAGTTATATTGTTTTGTATATTTAGGCATACATTCTGCAGTTTTATTGTAATATGTGATATGTATGTATATGTTTGTATTTCATATAATTGTATGTCTATGCCATGTTTAAATTAATTTGAATGTGTAAATGGCCATAGGCAATGTTTTGCTGATATGCCAATAAACTTGTTAACTTATATTGTACCTTTAGGCATAATCCATAAATTCAAATTGTGTTTCTATTTCAAACAAATGAATGGGGTTTAATGGCATACCGACACATTATAGGTTATTCGGTGCCAACAAGAAGGAAGATTCCAGGTCCACTCTACATGTACAAAAACAACAATTGAACATACAGATTAGAAAAATACATAAAAAATGAATACATGGGTATGTAGAATGAACCTAGAACCTTGATATCTGCAGAACTGCAGAGTTCCAGCAAATTTTATCGTATTACTCAAATTGTCGCTTCCTACGACATGAGCCACAGTGATCCTATTCCTGCCATCACTATTATGGCTCCCTGGAACCACACAGGGGTTGGTAATTTAACAATAATGGTGAACATGACAAAAAATGATAAAATGTACATGACACCCATTCATAACTGTTAATGTAGTTGATAATTTAATGACGGACAATACCTCTGGTAAATAATTTAAATACAAACGATATCTCTGGCAAAATTCACACAGTTATTGGAACTTACGTTAAATATGACTAAAAGGTGTACATTGCATTTTGTTAATTTACATTGGTAGCTATGTGATAGGGAAATGTAATGCAAATACCAATTTGTATCATTAAGAATTGTCCACCACTGTACCAAACTAACAAGACATCTTGAGATATCAAAAAGTCATATAGTAATACTTGGAGTCTTAGCTTTTTCAAGTGGCTATAAGTTAGTACCTAGCCTAAGTTAATTCTTTATTTATTGCATGTGACTCAATTCACGAAGCCAATCTTCCTTGATGCCCTCTTGCGTAGGTTTAGAGATAGAATATGTTCAAATTGTTATTTCAATGAAACTCTTATACATTATCGATTGCATATTTATACACCTTCTTCACCGCGGCAAATTGGCAATATAGCTACCGAAGAAACACATTCCATCTACTCCATCATTGGTCACTCACTATTTTCGCCTTTTCGACTTGATTTCCCATGGGTTCAAGTCTGGATTTGGATTTGTACAATTTAAACACTTTCTATTCCAAAGACTGTGCATTTCGAGTGGTTTTACCTGGTGCAACGTGACAAATGGTTTATTGTTACATTTACACACTTCTGATTTCGGGTAGTTTATGCCAGTAATATTAACAAGCGTGTAATTAAGCGCCTGTGCGCATAATCCAATATATACGTCTTCGATATAGAGAAAGGGTACATTTGTAGAAACTAAATATATTTTCTGACATGCTTTCATACTAGTCACATACGACACACCTGAAATGTATTCTGGAAAAAAATCATGAGGATATTCGTCACACGTGACATACCACTTGGAGTTATTCCTGCGATCTGGGTTAACAGGCGCTTTAACGATAAGACCGCCAATTTCGTTTTCGAGCTTATTTTTGTACGTTTTGACTGTCTTTAACAATTCCGTTATATTGATAAACATGTCGTCGTCGGACTTCACGACGTAACGCGCATGTGCACACTTTGTTGATGCCCATTTGAACCCCATTATTGTTTTATAGGTTAAATTTGTGTAGGAATCCACAAAGTCTTCTTTAACGATATCGTGGTAGACATTATTCTCGTTGACTATTTCTCTCTTTAGCGTACGATTGTTCACCTCGCCCAGAATAAACGCGTACCTTACATTAGCCGTATTGTTCTTATACGGAGACAACCACGTATTTCGAATTGCATTTCTAACCTCCAAATGCTCGTGTGTTGTCAGTATGAGTATGACAACATCTATCTCTTGACCAGGTGTTGTCATGTCACATATCCCCTCGTTGTTTATAATATACGGAAACTCGTGAGGATAACAGTTGAAACAACTATCTTGTCGTACAGTCACTCCGCTAGACGGGACATTCCCGTATATGTTCACAGCTTCAGCCTGTACACTCATATTTAATCCAAATATAAATCGTTTGTTAATGCTAAGGGTTTTCGTGGGACAGGTGGGACGAGGATCTACCATTACTTCTATGGTTCGTTTCATATCACCGGAGCTGGATGACAGGCTAAGAAGTTCGTACGCTGATAAAAGATTTGTGACTAGCCATGTTAACAGTACAGCGAAAAACAGAGACCTTGTACATCTCCGAGACACTCTGTAGCACAAAGAGTAACCGCCCCTTTGTAATGCAATAGTATTCGCCATCTAAGTTGGAAAAAAAAACGTACTACACTCAAAGAATGTGCGTACCAAAGTTCATAAATAACCTAACAAATACACGTGTATGACAAAACTGACGGGGATGCTAAAATTAAACAAACATTGTGCGCATGCCGTAAACAGAAGCCACGTGAATTCAAAGTTTATCAGTGAAATGTCTAAAGACGCGTGTAATGCACATGTAACAAAATTTAGACACATTAAATCAACATTGTGCGTATAATCCGTAGACATACGTGTAGTTTTCAGTTTATTGAAATCAATGGCAAGTGTCGTTCACAGTTTAATTTAAAAAAAAACGACTCCACGGTCAACAGATACACGGGTACTCAACAGCACATTTAAACTAAAACATACACGTTCACTCCACCGTCTACTCAAAACAAGTGTCATCCACGGTTTACTTGCATGTTGACCCGTGCATTTCCAAAACAAGTATCCGTGTGGTCTCCATTTGTAGAATAATTCACAAATTCCAAAAACCAAATACACTTATCATTATGTTAAACCACTGTGCGATAGATAGAATGTTGACTTATTAAGTACACACGTACAGCTGATTTCAACACTGAAATACGCGTGTCATCACAAACGAAAAAGGTCCGTCCATTGCGTTCCTAATATCGGTCTTAATCTTTCTTATTACTGATGTTGTTATATCTCATGCGAGTCTGCTCTTGTTTGTTTGTTGTTTGTAACTATCTGATGACAGTAGTGTATCAGTTTGAGCGATAGCATTATAAGAATAAAATGTTAGGTATGATCAGATACAATCATAACGAAATAGTAGTGCATTCGTTAAAAAGGAAAGAGGCAGAAAGTGAACTAGAAAAGGGCCAATCTGACACGGGCGCACCTCGGCCAGGCGATGTTATTTTAATATCAGGACAGGTTCGAACTAACAAAAACATCTATTGAAGGATTAATGTAGCGGTATCATAAAAGCATTGTTGAACCACTCACCACCTAAGGAAATTATCGGGTATTATCTATCAAGTCGGGGGAGTTTAATTACTAATATAAATAAAAAGTTGATTAACATTGCAGCAATTTATTTTAAATAAACAATTTTGCCCGAGGGGAAAGACCTCTTTACGAAATATACAGGGTAGTTTTCAATTATGTATAAATCCATATAATTGTTTGTATATATCAAAATAACAGCATAGACGGATTGGGGAGTTCCAACCAGGGGTATGGATGGGTGGTGTTCCAATTTCATTGTCATTTTTTGTTGACTGGTTTGGAAAAAAAACACACAATAATAATAATAATAATAATAATATTGAAGAAGAAGAAGAAGAAGAAGAAGAAGAAGAAGAGGAAGAAGAAGCCGAAAAAGAAAGAGAAGAAGAAGAAGAAAGAGAAGAAGAAGAAGAAGAAGAAGAAGAAGAAAGAGAAGAAGAAGAGGGAGAAGAAGAAGAAGAAGAAGAAGGAGAAGAAGAAGAAGAAGAAAGAGAAAAGAAAAAAAGTAACAGAAGAATAAATAAATAAATAAATAAATAAATAAATAAAGGAATTACTATCTATTATATAAGACAATTTAAGAAAATCAGTACAATTTTACAGCTTTTAAACAAGGTCTAAACTACGAATATTAAAGAATCGATCATCAACTTATATTTGGTTTAAACATATTTTATTCATAAATTATGTACAGCATATTCCACAACATACATAATAAAAGGATTGAAACGAAAGAAAATAATCAAAACAAGCATTTGTGTAAGGTGGCGACGATTCATTAGATTAGTTTTGACATATCAACAAAATACAGTTCTATAAAAGAAATATAATTTTTACATCGATAGTTGTATGTCTTGTTAAGTTTTTAAAGAAAACAAAATTTTATAATTAATCATATACTTTAGAATTAAAAAAAAAAGAAAGAAGATAAACAGAAAGAAAAAGCGGACGAGTTCAGGACTAAGGCGAGCGAGCTAAGGGAAACAGACAAGCAACATATAAATTATTATTATTATTATTATTATTATTATTATTATTATTATTATTATTATTATATGTCATGATTTACAAGTATACAGCTTTACAGCGTTGTTAGATAAGTTTTCGTTATTAAAACGCTTATTCGAGAGTATAAATTTGTGGACAGCATTAAAAATTTCGACGTTAGTATTGTGGGGGAGATGAGGTTCTCCAAAGAGAAGTGTGTTGAGGGTAACAGTGCATATGTGAGAGATTGATGCGAGAAGTATAGCGCGTTCGATATGATAATTAGGATAGACGAGGAGGTAATGATTTGTACTTTCAATTGCTCCACATGTACATAGTGTAGAATTTTCAACATGTTTTTTTTAATAAATGTTGTTTCAGTGTGCTACAATTCGTACAAAGACGAGTATGCAAGACCTGACATTTTCTTTTGCCTGTGTAAAAGTGCTTTGATAAGATTTTTTATTTAGCTGGTGCTTAAAGGCATTGATGGAAACGGCTTGTCTTGTTTCAATAAGTAGATTGTTCCAATCACGGACAACAGATGGCATGAAAGAATTATAGTAGAGCGCAGTTCTCGAATTTGGAATTTGTAAGTCATAACTATTTCTGAGATTATACGAGGAATTTTCACCTATTTGGGATGGTACTAGTGCAGATAGTAGGGAGGAGTCATATGGTTTACCATCTTATAGAAAATAATTAATTTGTGTTTCGTTCTTCGAGTTTCTGGACTTTCTCACTCAACTTCTGTGTTTAAGTTATTAATTGATACAAGTTTAGTTGTTCCAGTTACAATACGTGCTGCTTCGTTTTGATTTTTTTCTAATTCGTGTTTTTCATAATTAGTGCAGTGATCCCAGATTGTGTTACCATATTCTTAAAGTGGTCGGATAAAAGTTGTATATAAAGTCTCCAGGGATCTTCTGTCTAGCTGATATTTCAGTTTTCTCATGATTTTAATTCTTGACCATGCCTTATCCTTAATGTATTCAATATGAGAGTGCCAGGTACAGTTGTTTGGTAAAAGTATACCTAAGTGTTTGTGTGATTGTACTTCTGATATGTGTTGGTTATGCATATATAGTGGTGGATGGACGGATTGATTACGTTTTCTAGATATAAGAAGCGATTCAGTCTTCGATGGATTGAAAGTTACAAGCCATTGTTTTGACCATTCAGTGATTTTGTTGATGTCGGAATTCAAATTTTGTCCATCATTGTTTATATTGTTATTGTGATCGATTATAAAGTACAGGCTTGTATCGTCTGCAAAAAGACGAATGTTAGATGCGATATCAGATACTATGTCATTAATATAGACATAAAATAGAAGCGGACCTAAAATGGACCCCTGAGGCACTCCGGCCTTGATTAGTATCCAATCAGATTTATTACCAGGCAAAACAACACATTGTTGCCTATCTTTTAGGTAGTCATTTAGTTAATTAATAAGCTGATTTGACATTCCTCCTGTCTTATCTTGACTATCAGACCTTTATGCCAAACTCTATCAAAAGCTTTGCTTATGTCAAAAAATATAACGCAAACTTCTTTATCGTCATCAATAGCTTTACTGAATATATTGTAAAGATAAGTTAACAGGTTGAATCACAAGGAACAAAACCAGATTAAAATGACGAAATATAATTGGTATCACGAAAGAAATTATACATGTGTTTAAAAATAAGTCTTTCAAACACTTTGCCAATTACGCTTAACAGTGATATAGGTCTATAGTTATTAACCAAGAAGGGGCCTCCCTTTTTATAAACAGCGCATACAAATGCTTCTTTCAAGACTTTTGGGAAAACACTTTTGGTCAGACAAACGTTAAATAAGTTGCATAAAGGCGTCGATAGTTCATTAGATATGTCACGCAAGACGTAACTGTTGATATCATCGGGACCTGAGGCTTTGCCTGTTGGCAGTGTTTTTAAGATACTATTTACATCGTAAGGCGATAGTCTAATAATTGATATGATATCATTGTTATCACTTGGTAATATGATTGGTGGTAAAATATTGTCATCATTAAGAATTGTCTGTTCCTGGAAACAATTATTTAGTATGTTTGCTTTGGTATTGTTGTCAAACTTATATTTGATAAACAAATATGTTATGTTTAATTTCACTCCAAAATATTAGCTTGGACAGTGATTAACATAACAGTCAATGCTTTTTTATTTACGAATTTCAAAAGACTGCCAGAGACTATACACGTTAAATGTTTTAATATAATAATTAAATCTTTGATTTGACAGGGTGTTGTGTGTGTGGGGAGTGTGGGGGGGGGGGGGGGGGTATTTATAGCAGAGTGGTCTCAATATCATTTACCTCTCACCTCCAAGGTCATAGGTTCGAGTCCCGCTTGCTCCAAAATCTTTAGAAAGTTTGCCATTTACTTTTGGAAGGACGGCGGTTCTACTCAGACTCATTTTGAGATCTTCCTCAACCAATAAATAAAAACTGGATGTGCCATATATAACTTGAAATGTGTACTGGTGACCCTCTAAGTACATATAAAGAATGATTTAATTGTGAGTGTAGAATTGAAAGTAGATGTAGATGTAAACTATCTAACATAAACAGGAGTGATATTGTGACTGATCTTGAGCATTAGAAACGCCTTACACCAATGTAACAAAATAAGACACTGTTTCAAATGGTGTATCAATAGTTTTATTAATGTCAGGGAGGTTTTGGGCGTCAGTTTATACCTGGCACTCATTTATCTTCGCCAATATGTGCGGGCGTTCAAACGCCTTCTCCGTTCCGCTATATAATGCATCGGTATCGGTTTATAAACAGTAATATCACCATTTACGTTAGGACACAGACAACCAATTAACGGATATACACGAAATATTCATGAATGCCAGGTAAAGCCTAACGGACGATACAACTGTACGTTTCTCAACATTTTGTCTGAAATATGCAACCTAAAACAATTGTAGTGATATGAACATCTAAGGGGTTGATCCGGACCCCCCCCCCCCCCCCCCCCGATCCGCCAGTACTGAACACCTTATCGTAACCAATATGGTTGGATCGTTAATTATCAAAGCCGTCGGGTCAATGTAATTTATATTGTATTGTCATTGCACCCATTCAATAGCCACACATATACTGTTTGTGGCAACGGCCATGTGTTTACATTGACAGTGTAGGTAACAGCACGTCTTAAAGATGTTCTGGTAAAACTGTTGTTTTTTTTTCATGAACTTCAGAATCAAATTATTCTCAATAAATGATATTATTTTAATGGGATTAAATGCCATTTTCAACACAGTTTAGGTTATAAATGACATATCCAGTTTTTATAGATTTTTTATTTGCTCTGTTCCGTTCAATTTATTTCCCCCTTAAAACAAGTATTTTGGGCAATAATTTGCGTATATAATCTTTTAAAACAAATGTCAGTTGGTCATGAATAATGGAAATGCATTATATTATAATATAAAATATGTTGTATTCAATAATAAGATCAACTACACGGGGATATGAACTTAATTAATGACGTCTAGAGCTTTTGTTGTTGCTGTTGTTGAACGGTGTTTAACGTCGCTTTCAACACATTTCCAGTAATATGATACACATATCTACTTGAGACAGTACTCTATTCTAAGTGCTGGATTATCATGCCGCCGACACATTGTATGCTACCCCACCCAATCACACTATACTGACACAGTGTCGATCGCACCCAGATAGTTATCGTCTTAATGATGAGCACAAAGCGATGACGTTTCTAGGAACATTTGCCAATTCTTCGGTTTGACCTGGCTGGGGATCGAACCCTTCCGTACGCGAGGAGGACACTCTACCCGGCACTAGACCACCACTTCGGTACGTTTAGATATTGGTGTATTCTATGGAAAAGGTCAACATATAGGACGAGCACATATTTATTAAATAATGGTTATGTAATGCTATATTATTTCTTAAGAAGCATTTGCGAATAAAACGATTTGAATATTGAAATGTTTAAGTAAGGATAAAACATTCATTTTGAACCGTTTGGTAGCCAACGAAACAACTCAATAATATATGTTTAGTAAATTCCGTCAAATTTCGGAATTAGGCCGAAGGACGGTAGATATACTCAAATTCGGTCTAAGGTCTTCCTCAACCAATAAAACTGGATATGCCATATATAACCAAAATGTGTTGAAAATGGTGTAAAACTACATTTTAAAAAATAGAACCTAGTGATTCCGAATTGTGTTTTTCCTGTTTTGGTTTCCTGTGTCCTGTTCTACTAAGTTGACTATAAAATGGACAGCCGGAATCAAGCAGGGTTTCTATAAAACCATTGTCGCTATCAAGCATTTTCCCAACATGTTACTACATGAGATCAAGGACTTGTATAGAAGGAAAGGACACTTGCATCTCCTGACTAAATGTTGGTGAAACAGCACACGAAGGATTCATACTTTGCAAATTAAACATTAATAATTCAAGGCAACTGACTTCTTGTACATAAACTGTAAGTTGTATGTAATCTTAGATGTTTACACATGTGTTGACCACACAAAATGACCTTGAATTAAAGACATTGAGGTTTGAACCAAAACTTATAGTAATTTTTTGTTATTTTAGCTGCAGTATACACATTTCGAAATCATACGTACTTCAACAATTTTTAACACAACTTTCCGGGAATGGTATTGTTTTAATGATAATTTCATTCTGCAGTGCAAGAATTTTGATCTGTGCCTGCGATGAATGGGAGTTAAGATAATTGAAAACGAGATATTGCGAGATTTTGCGTGAATATCCGAGCGTTCAAAAAATCTCAACCATTTGCCTTTCCTTCTCTTTATTATTCTTTGCTGGTCATTTTTCCATTTCCGTTGTTTGTCTTTGGTTGTAGACGTTTCAATTTTGAAAAGTATCAAATGGTTCTTTAGAAATTTTATCAACACACTCAGACTTATGGCATGCATTTTGAATATTGTAATTTAAATTTGCGATCATTGTAATATAAAACGGATAAACTATATTGATGGAGCGCCAAGACATTCAAATTTTTGAAAAGCAAGTGCCGTAGACGATCATGACTAACACTCATTAACTCTTTACTTCATATAAACGCCTTTGGACACCTCTAATATAGACGTCTTTGGACACTTCTAATATAGACGCCTTTGGACACCTCTAATAAAAACGCCTTTGGACACCTCTGATATAGACGCCTTTGGACACTTCTAATATAGACGCCTTTGGACACATCTAATATAGACGCCTTTGGACATCTCTAATATAGACGCCTTTGGACACCTCTAATATAGAAGGCTTTTGACACTTCTAATATAGAAGGCTTTTGACACCTCTAATATAGACGCCTTTAGACACCTCTGATATAGACGCCTTTGGAAACCTCTAATATAGAAGGCTTTAGACACCTCTAATATAGACGCCTTTGAACAACTCTAATATAGACACCTTTGGACATCTCTAATGTAGATGCCTTTGGACACTTCTAATATAGACGCCTTTGGACATCTCTACGATGGATGCCTTTGGACACCTCTTATATAGACGCCTTTAAGCACCTCTAATATTGAAGGATTTTGACACCTCTAATATATACGCCTTTGGACACCTCTAATATAGACGCCTTTGGACACCTCTAATATAGATGCCTTTGGACACCTCTAATATAGACGCCTTTGGACAACTCTAATATGCCTTTGGAAACCTCTAATATAGACGCCTTTGGACACCTCTAATATAGACGATTCGGACACTTAATATAGACGCCTTTGGACACTTCTTATATAGACGCCTTTGGACAATATAGATGCCTTTGGAAACCGCTAATATAGACGCCTTTGGACACCTCTAATATAGAAGGCTTTAGACACCTTTAATATAGACGCATTTGGACACCTCTAATATAGACGCCTTTGGACATCTCTAATATAGATGCCTTTGGAACCTAATATAGACGCATTTGGACACCTGATATAGACGCCTTTGGACACCTCTAATATAGATGCCTTTAGAAACCGCTAATATAGACGCCTTTGGACACCTCTAATATAGAAAGCTTTAGAGACCTTAATATAGACGCATTTGGACACCTCTAATATAGACGCTTTTGGACACCTCTAATATAGACGCCTTTGGACACCTTTAATATAGACGATTTGGACACTTCTAACATAGAAGGCCTTAGACACCTCTAATATAGACGCCTTTGGACACCTCTAATATAGACGCCTTTGGACATCTCTAATATAGACGCCTTTAGACACCTAATATAGACGCCTTTGGACATCTTATATAGACGCCTTTGGACACCTCTAATATAGAAGGCTTTAGACACCTTTTATATAGACGCATTTGGACACCTCTAATATAGACGCCTTTGGACACCTCTAATATCGACGCATTTTGACACCTCTAATATAGACGCCTTTGGACACCTCTAATATAGAAGGCTTTAGACACGTCTTATATAGACGCCTTTGGACACCTCTAATATAGACGCCTTTGGACATCTATAATATAGACGCCTTTGGAAACCTCTAATATAGACGCTTTGGACACCTCTAATATAGAAGCCTTTAGACACCTCTAATATAGAAGCATTTGGACACCTCTAATATAGACGCATTTGGACACCTCTAATATAGACGCTTTTAGACACATCTAATAGAGAAGGCTTTAGACACCGCTTATATATACACCTTTAGACACCTCTAATATAGACGCATTTGGACACCTCTAATATAGACGCCTGTGGACACATCTAATATAGAAGGCTTTAGACACGTCTTATATAGACGCCTTTGGACACCTCTTATATAGACGCCTTTGGACATATCTAATATAGACGCCTTTGGAAACCTCTAATATAGAAGCCTTTAGACACCTCTAATATAGAAGCCTTTGGACACATCTAATATAGACGCCTTTGGAAACCTCTAATATAGATGCTTTTAGACACATCTAATAGAGAAGGCTTTAGACACCGCTTATATATACACCTTTAGACACCTCTAATATAGACGCATTTGGACACCTCTAATATAGACGCCTGTGGACACATCTAATATAGAAGGCTTTAGACACGTCTTATATAGACGCCTTTGGACACCTCTAATATAGACGCCTTTGGACATCTCTAATATAGACGCCTTTGGAAACCTCTAATATAGAAGCCTTTAGACACTTCTAATATAGAAGCCTTTGGACACCTCTAATATAGACACCTTTGGAAACCTCTAATATAGACGCCTTTGGACACCTCTAATATAGAAGCCTTGAGACACCTCTAATATAGAAGCCTTTGGACACCTCTAATATAGACGCCTTTGGACACCTCTAATATAGACGCTTTTAGACACATCTAATATAGAAGGCTTTAGACACCGCTTATATATACACCTTTAGACACCTCTAATATAGACGCGTTTGGGCACCTCTAATATAGACGCCTTTGGATACATCTAATATAGAAGGCTTTAGACACCTCTTATATAGACACCTCTAATATAGACGCCTTTGGACACCTCTAATATAGACGCCTTTGGACACTTCTAATATAGACGCCTTTGGACACCTCTTATACAGACGCCTTTGGACACCTCTAATATAGACGCCTTTTGGCACCTCTAATATAGACACCTTTAGACACCTCTAATATAGACACCTTTGGACACCTCTAATATAGAATGCTTTTGACACTTCTAATATAGAAGGCTTTTGACACCTCTAATATAGACGCCTTTAGACACCTCTGATATAGACGCCGTTGTACGCCTCTAATACAGAAGGCTTTTGAATTATAGGGTGAATTATGTTTATATTAACTGACAGAGTGGAAAACAGTGCAAAACTATTCAGATTGTTCGTTACGAGCAATCTGAATACTTTCTGCACTGTTTTCAAAGACCTTCTGTGATTGGTGCGGGAAAACGCGTATCTATGGAGTAAAGGGTTAAATGGGTTGGGGTTCCAGTCTGCTTAAGTGTGATAGCGGTAAGTATTGATTTTACCGGATTTTTTTTTAAATAAATGTAATAAGAACGTCCACACTAACAATTTAAAGGAAAACGTCCACTCTAAAGCTTTGATTTATTATGGTCGGAAGAAATGTCGTTAACCTACCATGTTTGGAAAATCAGCCGAAAAGAAAAGGCTTGCTATTAAACAACATTCCAACAATAATATTCCAATTTAAAATAGATAATTTGTTAGATTTTGAAAATAATAATTGCTCATCAGAATACTAGTGGCCGGGTACGGTTCGCTGTACAGAATGCCAATTGCTTAAGAATACAAAAAATCACAGAGCTTTCATTCCCTTAGTCGACACGATTTTCACCATATTCCAACGTCAACAACTCATTTGTGTATATGCTTAATTTTTAAAAGGATTAAACCCCGAATTTTAAACTTTCATCGGGTAATGAATATCATTAGACCAGTTTAATGTTCGTGAAGCACGAAGGACTTCTCGGCAACATTAAACTAATCTCACCCGATGAAAACTCCAAATTCGGAGTTTTATCCTTATATTTATATTATATTTCAAATTATTTTAGATAAAAATTATTACGTTCTTTTTGTATTAAACCGCAAAGCAAAGAATGTAACGGCGACGTCAACATACTGAATAACAATATCCTTCGCAGAGTTACCGTTCGCTACACTCATTCATGAATGTAATGAGCCGAATGTGTTAGAGAGTGACCGAATATGTGCAAGCATTTGTATAGCAACATACGGGAAACGTCACGTGAACATAACGGCAACGTGACGTCTCGCTGTTACAACGTTAAAAGTAAAAACAAACGTCACTATTTAAAAGATAGAAAACAAATCATAAACAAACATGTTACTCCTTCGTTTGTTTATTACCCCATCTCATGTGCATATCATGTGTAGCTTTGCTGTTAAAATGCATTTCATTCTTTTAGATTATTTTACTTTGTATGGGGATATGTACGATTTCCGTGGCGGAATAATATACTTGTAGCCCTAATTTAGGAGGGCAATACCCTTTTTAGTTTAAACATATTTATATCATAAAATTTACTTTAATTTTTATACAGTATACAAAGTGAAAAGGTATCGGAGCGAAAACACAGCTTATTAAGTTCTTATCCCCTTAAGCTGAAGAACGAGTGCATATGTTCCCATATTACATACGCAGTGGGTCCTCAATGGTCGAGTGGTTTAAGGCGCCATCTCAAGATCACTAACCCTTAACCGCTAAGATGGTAGGTTCGAGTACTGCTCGGTCCGAAACTGTTACTATAGCTAGAAAGTTAATTTCTTTAAAAACTTAATCGTTCAGGATTTTATAAAAAAAATAAGTAGTCTTAAAGAATACATAAAGTAATACTTTGGACTAAATCACGTTTGTGGAATTCAACCCTGTAAGTATAAAAATTAAAAACGATATAAGATATAAATAAAATGACACCGGGATGAAAAACCGGTACATGTAATCATTTATATCAATAAATGTTTTTATATATAAATTATAGGTTAGATATATAACAAAATTGTCTTTATTTCCATTTAACTAATATCGTCTATTTACTTTTAGCTACGAAATATAATTTTTACATTTAGTGATGTTTTGTGTTTCTTTTAACAACGTTCGTTTATTTGTTTAACCACCTTTTAAAGATTAAAAATCGAATTTTGTGTTTTCATCTGGTGATTTAGGTCAGTTTAATGTCAAACCCGAAGGGCTTCTCTGCAACATTAAATTAGCCTAATGTTTTTCATCACCCGACAAAAACTCAAAATTGGGCTTTCAATCCTTATATTAACATTATATTCTTCAGCTATTTTAGATAAAAATATTACGTTATTTTTTTGCCATTTTGATATTTAAGGAGGAATATACCTTTTAAATTATTTTCGAAATCAAGGGAATATTTGGTATGTAATGAAACAAGAAGTAATTTCCAATTTAAATATGCTTTTTTTCTGCGGTAAATATAACACTTCTTTATCTATGACGTCGTAAAAATGGCCATGTTTGGTCTTTTTGACGTCTCGATTTATAGCAGCAAAATCGCGTATTTGTCGACCTCATTCAAGTTATACCGAATGTACAGAATCGAAACACATATCACCACGTACACATTCAACGGATATATGAATCTACAGATGCAAAAATTACGACGAATGCCACATTTTGAAAATACTAGCGAAAAACGGAAATTATTATTTTCTCGATTTTTTCGAAAAAAATGCTTCAAATCAAATTTACCAAAAAACAAACTGAGCGATTTTGGAATAAGTTTTATTTGATTTCTAACAATATGCTTCACAGTGATTGTGAGATTTTTAGAACAATTGACAAACTAGATTTTTTTTTATTTTTAATTATTTTACCCCACCCTACGACAAAAAAGACGTCAACATATTGCATAATTCTACACGTTTTCCATAAGATTTTCGGCAGTTGATTAAGGTTAAATTATTTTCTAAATCAGTGGTTGTAAATATTGTTGTAAATATTTTACTTTTAACGTTATTTTGTTTTACATTTAACCGTTTTCACTGATAGCGACGTTTTTAGTTTATACGTTGTAACACTCATCAGCAAAACAAAACCGTGCAGCCAATGAAATGCAAACTGGTCCTATCTAGGTCCGCCCAACTGCAAATGTTTTTCACTGGGAAATGAAATGCAGATAATCTATATAGTTCGTTTAGGAGGATAACAATAAAAAACTCTTTAAAAGTAAAAACGTCGCTAGAAGTGAAAACGGTGTAAAACACGTTAAAACGGTGGTTAAAAGTAACAACGGAAGTCTGTAAAGGTAAAACAACATTTGCGTTGTTAAAAGTAACACAAAACACGCTAAAAGGTAAACATCAGATTTCGTTGCTCAGAGTAAAAAAAACGATGTAAGCTAAACTTAAAATATAGATATTTTTGATATATTAATAGTTAATATGTAAAACTCAGATTTATATCTAACTTATATATTTATACAATTAATTGATATAAATAATTACATTTTTCATCCCGGCGTAATTTTATTTATATCTTATATCATTTTAAATTATTATTCTTACAAGGTCGAATTCCAACTGTATTACTGAATACGGGAATACTTCCCACTACCTCCTCTACCAAACTCATCAGCTGGTACCCGGCTCCAATGTCTTTGTTAATAATTTAGAACAGCATGGTATGTTACGTAATGACAAGACAAACACGTACTTTCTACAACCAGTTTTATTTTGTAGCCCAATCAGGCCTAAAATCGCACACATACAGTGGAGGCTGAACACATTATTTTCTTTTACTATATTTTGTTCTCATTTTATACGGCATTTTATTTCAGTACACAGGCGTACAAATATACATTTGACACACAAAAAAACAACAACAAATAAACAGTGTTTTATTTTAAAATTTAAGCCGGTTTGGTCCGGTGTTATTTCCTGAGAATGTTTGTTCTACATATTGCAACATTTTGTTCATAACATGGCATTCGTTTTCTAATACATATTGATTACAATAATTACATGTTCTCTATTATTTTTGTAATTTTTTTTATAATATTCATTTTAAAATAAAAAATTAAGACTAACATGATCATGTATTGGAACGATCAGTTGCAAAAGACGCCATTGGACATTTAATCCTGGTAATCATGTTCATCCAACCTCCCTCTCTCCCCGTCTTCACATCATAAGACAAAAAAAGTGAAACGAAAGTACAGCAGCGTGCGTATTTTGTATGGTAGTACCATTCCAAGATAAGAACCAGTGAGCCGGAGTATTTAGATAAGATGCATGGAACATGGAAACATAGTTTAAGTGTTAAGAATGTAACTGTATTCATCCAATAACTTTGTAGGAACAGGTGAGGGTAAATATCCCCCCCCCCCCCTCATCCCCCAACTGGTGGTTCCAAAGCCTGTGTTAATATCTAAAGGTAATCGACTTAATAACAACCCAGGTAAATTCTTCCATAACCAATTCATAGGCACCTCCGGCCTTATACATATACACGCAGACACACATGCACGCCCGCACACGCAAACACACACTACAAAGATAATCTTTTACCGTATTTAGTGCCATTTCAGTACAAACGGCATGTTGTACAATATATGACACTAAAAACAGATTATAACATTTATTGTTATGTATTATATTATGCTGCACAGACGCACATGTAGACATACACTGACAGGTGAATAAGTAACATTCTAGAATACCGCATATTTATCTCAATAACTCCACTATATGTACTATATATGACAGTTCATGCAGCCGCTACATGTAGTATATTCTAGTTAAACATCATATCTGGCATATCGAACACACGTGGATTGCCTACCAGTAATCTATAATAATCTATATTTTGATGTGTAATTTAGTTTAAACAATATTTTATTCACATAAGTACATATATTTAGTATACATTTAACAATGAAGCAATAAAGTCATACATCATTTTTTCCGTACTAATTTCAGTGTAATTCCGTACTTATTTCAGTTTGTTTCGTACTAATTTCAGTGTAATTGAAATATACGTCATGTATAATATTATTTCAAGATTCACTTTACAGTGTACCCGATATATAACCCGACCGCGTGGTCCAGTGGTAGAGTACCGAATCCATGATCGGAGGGTAGTAGGTTCGATCCTCCGCCACGGCTATGTGTGCTATCCTCGAACAAGACATTTTTTCCGCATATGCTTAGTACTTGTTATAACGAGGAAGATTTCGGGCGTGATATGTCTAAGTTGTAGGAACTTGTTTCACAAAATAGATACGTTTAAAGTAAACTGTAACCCGACCTTATTCAAGTGTGTAGACTAAAAACTATTAACGAATCAACGTGTGCTTTTGTGAATTTATGATAACGATTTGTTATTGTTAAATTAGAGGGAAACACACAAGAAACTGAAATAAGACAAAAAGTATACATTGGCCAGCGATACAAGCAAATACATTTTGAAGAAAATGTTAAGAAAATACAACAAATTAACAATATTCAGAATAACTGCGGGAACAAACCACATCATCAGGCAAAAATGATCTCCGTTGACTAAGCTGAAAGAAAGAGAGACATTAATTAAAGAACGATTGTTAATTTCCTAAATTATATTTATAGTTATAATTTAAATCATGTGGTTCATAGTGATGCGACTTTCGTTGAAACTTATAATGATTTTTTTATTCTAATTACTTTATTTTTATCTGTATCACATCTCACGTTAACTCTACTTTGCATCGATCATGCACGTGTATTAGTAATTACAGATGGAAGCGCAAAGCGACGTCAGTCCGCGCGCTTTTCTTCAATAAATGCTTTACAAAATTTGATCATTTAGAAATTCCATAACCGTAAGTAAATATAACGTAGTAACAATAAGCACACGTGACTGTTATCGACCAGTAGTGCCATGTATCGTTGAGCGATTCCACTATGGGGCGATTTCACAATGGCATAGCAAGAAATGACACTCAATAATATGCAGGAGGTTTAATGAAGAGGAAGCGAGGAAGATGCATCGAAAGAATGGTTATTACACCTGTAAGGCAATACTGTCAACAAACCCATCTTATACGCTTTTAGTTATTAAGATGTCACTTTTTATACACCCCGAACACAAAGTGTTAGGGGGGGGGGGGGTATACTGGATTCAGCTTGTCCGTCTGTCTGTCTGTCTGTCTGTCTGTCTGTCTGTCTGTCTGTATGTCTGTCTGTCTGTCTGTCTGTCTGTCTGTCTGTCTGTCTGTCTGTCTGTATGTCTGTCTGTCTGTCTGTAGACGGAATCTTGTGGACGCTAAATCTCAGTAACCCCTGCTAGGAATTTAATGAAACTTCACAGAAGTGATAAGTACCATGCCTAGTTGTGCATGGTCCATGTTTCGGGTCAAAAAGTCAAAGGTCAAGGTCACACGGGCTGGAGATAGTAAATTGTAGAGGGAATCTTGTGGATGCTAAATCTCAATAACCCCAGGTCAGAATTTAATGATGCTTCAGGTAAGTGATAAGTACCATGCCTAGTTGTGCATGGTCCATGACTCTAGTCAATACGTCAAAGGTCAAGGTCACAGGTGCTCGAGATAGTAAACTCTTGTGGATGCTAAATCTCAATAATCCCTGGTCAGAATTAAATGATACTTCACACAAGTGATAAGTACCATGCCTAGTTGTGCATGGTCTACGTTTCACGTCCAAGGTCAAGGTCACAGGGTCTTGAAATAGTAAAATCTTGTGGATTGAAATCTAAAAAAAACTGGTCAGAATTTCATGATTCTTCACATAAGTGATAAGTACCATGTCTTCTTGTGCATGGTCCATGTTTCTGGTCAATAGGTTTAATTTTTATATGTTGTGCAATATATTATAATAAAAGAATTTACTGTAAGTTTGATATTGTCTTTCTTACTCTTGCTTGCATTGGCATCTACATTGAAAATATACCTTGGTAAACCTTTGTTTGTCCAGGTCCACTTTACTCCAAAACTTTAAAATCAATTGCTTTCTTACTTAAAACAGAAGAAAGACCTACTGCATTAAGCTCTCTTTCCCCATTTCATCATAAAATATTACATTATATTTTATGTACTGTGACATTGTGGTGCTCGGGGGGTATTCATCACCTTCAGTGATAGTTCTAGTATTCTGTAGTATTGATTTTACGATTAGAAGGGCTATTTTATCGCGCCCTGTTCAACAAGTATACAACACCAACAATCAAATACATTGACCAAATATTCTCTACATTGAATGCGCAGACATAATAACAAATCTTTGCATTTCCGGTAACATCTTAAGCGCGTTCGATATTTGTTCGAAACAGATTCTTCTAAAACAAATACGCATATAACTAATCATGCACAGCAGCTCTTTTAAAACAAATACGCATATAACTAAATACGCATATAACTAATCATGCACAGCAGCTCTTTTAAAACAAATACGCATATAACTAATCATGCACAGCAGCTCTTTTAAAACAAATACGCATATAACTAAATACGCATATAACTATTCATGCACAGCAGCTCTTTTAAAACAAATACGCATACAACTAATCATGCACAGCAGCTCTTCTAAAACAAACACGCATATAACTATTCATGCACAGCAGCTCTTTTAAAACAAACACGCATATAACTATTCATGCACAGCAGCTCTTTTAAAACAAATACGCATATAACTAATCATGCACAGCAGCTCTTTAAAAACAAACACGCATATAACTATTCATGCACAGCAGCTCTTTTAAAACAAATACGCATATAACTAAATACGCATATAACTAATCATGCACAGCAGCTCTTTTAAAACAAATACGCATACAACTAATCATGCACAGCAGCTCTTCTAAAACAAACACGCATATAACTATTCATGCACAGCAGCTCTTTTAAAACAAACACGCATATAACTATTCATGCACAGCAGCTCTTTTAAAACAAATACGCATATAACTAATCATGCACAGCAGCTCTTTAAAAACAAACACGCATATAACTATTCATGCACAGCAGCTCTTTTAAAACAAATACGCATATAACTAAATACGCATATAACTAATCATGCACAGCAGCTCTTTTAAAACAAATACGCATACAACTAATCATGCACAGCAGCTCTTCTAAAACAAACACGCATATAACTATTCATGCACAGCAGCTCTTTTAAAACAAACACGCATATAACTATTCATGCACAGCAGCTCTTTTAAAACAAATACGCATATAACTAATCATGCACAGCAGCTCTTTTAAAACAAACACGCATATAACTATTCATGCACAGCAGCTCTTTTTAAACAAATACGCATATAACTAATCATGCACAGCAGCTCTTTAAAAACAAACACGCATATAACTATTCATGCACAGCAGCTCTTTTAAAACAAATACGCATATAACTAATCATGCACAGCAGCTCTTTTAAAACAAATACGCATATAACTATTCATGCACAGCAGCTCTTTTAAAACAAACACGCATATAACTATTCATGCACAGCAGCTCTTTTTAAACAAATACGCATATAACTAATCATGCATACGCATATAACTAATCATGCACAAATACGCATATAACTAATCATGCACAAATACGCATATAACTAATCATACACAGCAGCTCTTTTAAAACATGAATTTCTGGAAAGGGACAAACAATGCTGTAGAAAAACGTACGATTTCTTATAGTTACATTGATTCCTTGACACAAGTGGAGTTGAATAATTTCGTGGATATAACTTCATACAACTTATAAGTCTGTTTTCTGGTAAAACCAGCTCCGAGAGTTGCTGGTGAAACAATCTGGATGACCCTGTGATGAGCCCGTGACCTATGTCATGAATAGCTAAGACTTTATCTGCTTCACTACTGCCCGCTTTTTATAATTTGATACGTGAAGCCTGTGTGGGCCTAATCTTTCATTACGCTTGCTTAGGTAAATGTACTTTCCTCATATTCAGGGGACAGCATCAAATAATAAGTTTTTTTTTTTAGCAAACCTTAGAAACTGTATTTATCGGTGAACAGCATACACGTTATTGTTAATAAAACTGTGTATTATAACGTCAATGTGCAAGCCTGTCGTTTATTTGTCAGTCAAAACAGCTTTTGTTAAATTGACCAATGAATGGCGATGTCAAAGGTCAATGTTGATATATGAACTATAATGTTTAATGTTGAGTGGTCCCGTGCTTAAGGCATTGGACTGCGAACCCGGGAGTCGCAGGTTCGAAATATTTATTAGTCTTTCGGATTGGACTTTAACAAAAATCGAGGTCCCATATATCGGTGCTGAACACTGGACATTTAAAAAAAGACAGGGACGCTATAAAAGGGTCTTCTGTATCTTTGCACTATCCTCTAAAAATCTAAAATTACTAATATTCTTTTGGAGGCGTCGCCCATACGGGAAGCCGGTGTCGACGATAAATAAAATGATCGTAATCATTTAAGACAAAATAATGATTTAATGAAGATGGGTGAAAGGAAACAAAAATAAACTATTTACTTACCCACGTTGACGTTAATAGATTGTCCGGATTTACCAAGATGAAACTGTTCAGTGCTGACAACGTTTCCATTTTGTTTGACTGTTATTGTGTAATTACCCAAGAATCCACGAATATTCACTGGAGTCTGACCGTCCAAGGTTCGTGTTTCATTCGTGGTCCAGGTTGTTTTGTATAACGTGTACCAGGCTTGTCCAGCTTCATTCGGCTATAAAATAAAGTTCATATTAGTTTAAACATATGCTGTATTCACAAATAGAAAATGTAGAGTTTTAAGATAAAACGCCTGACAAGTACGTACCGTGAAAGGTTTGAAAATAAATCAATAAAGTTGGCCGTCACTCCAGTATTAAAACACTAACTTTACCTGGCACATTTATCAACTATTTTAAACGGACACACGGCAATGATAACATCAATTTTTACCCAAGTTCGCGCACCAAACCAATCATATATAAATGAATGTATAACCGCATGCATATACGTACCTCCAAGTACTTATGTTTGAGACTTCATATTCAACGCAATATTACCGTATTTGATAAAAAAGTAGTGAAGTCTAGTTTTGTTTAAACTTCTTATTTTACTTCAATTGCGAAACAAATCATTGCAATGTATAAAAATCACGCTCGAAGTCTTCCTGGGATAATCAGTACTAAGCATATGTGGAAAAAATGTCTTGCAAAAGGAAAACACATACAGCAGACACCTTTCAATTAATTATCATACGTTAATTAGTGATAAAGGAAACACATACAGCAGACACCTTTCATTTAATTATCATATGTTAATTAGTGATAAAGGAAACCACATACAGCAGACACCTTTCAACCAATTATCATATGTTAATTAGTGATAAAGGAAACCACATACAGCAGACACCTTTCAACCAATTATCATATGTTAATAAGTTTTACAAGAAACCACATACAGCAGACACCTTTCAACCAATTATCATATGTTAATTAGTTTTACAAGAAACCACATACAGCAGACACCTTTCAACCAATTATCATATGTTAATAAGTGATATAAGAAACCACATACAGCAGACACCTTTCAACCCATTACCATATGTTAATTAGTGATAAAGGAAACCACATACAGCAGACACCTTTCAACCAATTATCATATGTTAATTAGTGATACAAGAAACCACTTATAGCAGACACCTTTCAACCAATTATCATATGCTAATTAGTGATACAGGAAACCACATACAGCAGATACCTTTCAACCAATTATCATATGTTAATTAGTGATAAAGGAAACCACATACAGCAGACACCTTTCAACCAATTATCATATGCTAATTAGTGATACAGGAAACCACATACAGCAGACACCTTTCAACCAAATATCATATGTTAATTAGTGATAAAGATAACCACATACAGCAGACACCTTTCAACCAATTATCATATGTTAATTAGTTTTACAAGAAACCACATACAGCAGACACCTTTCAACCAATTATCATATGCTAATTAGTGATACAAGAAACCACAAACATCAGCAGACACCTTTCAACCCATTACCATATGTTAATTAGTGATAAAGGAAACCACATACAGCAGACACCTTTCAACCAATTAAACATATGTTTATTAGTGATAAAGGACACCACATACAGCAGACACCTTTCAACCAATTATCATATGTTAATTAGTGATAAAGGAAACCACATACAGCAGACACCTTTCAACCAATTATCATATGTTATTAGTGATAAAAGAAACCAAAATTCTTCAAAATAAATCCCCTCATAATACCCGCGAGGGTATGTAACTATATGCATAAGCAGAAAGATACAAACATCATCTGAACATGATTGAATTACTTTTATTAGGTTTAAACCTACAATAAAGTCGAGTCTGCTATTGATATTTCCTTGGTTGGGTTAGTGCTTTTAAGAGGTCAAGAGGTCAGACATCATTGACTGTCAGAGCAGCAGACGTCCGTGCTGTGTGACGGACGAAACAAAATCGCCCAGTTCTTTAACTCGGTCTTGTTCTTCTCTTTATAATTGGAACCGTGAATCATATTAAATATAAACTGCTGAATCCGGAACCGTGGGCAGATTTAGAATATATACCACTGTAGCTGGAACCGTGGAGCATATTTAGAATATATACCACTGAAGCCTGAACTGTGTTGCATATTTAGAATATATACCGCTGATGCCGGAACCGTGGAGCATTTTTAGAATATATACCACTGTAGTCGGAACCGTGGAGCATATTTAGAATATATACCACTGTAGCCGGAACCGTGGAGCATATTTAGAATATATACCGCTGAAGCCGGAACCGTGGAGCATATTAAGAATATATACCGCTGTAGCCGGAACCGTGGAGCATATTTAGAATATATATCACTGAAGCCGGAACCGTGGAGCATATTTAGAATATATACCACTGAAGCCGGAACCGTGGAGCATATTTAGAATATATACCACTGAAGCCGGAACCAGGGTGCATATTTAGAATATATACCGCTGAACCCTGAACCGTGGAGCATATTTAGAATATATACCACTGAAGCCGGAACCGTGGAGTATATTTAGAATATATACACTGAAGCCGGAACCAGGGTGCATATTTAGAATATATACCACTGAAGCCGGAACCACGGAGTATATTCAGAATATATACCACTGAAGCCGGAACCAGGGTGCATATTTAGAATATATACCACTGAAGCCGGAACCATGGAGTATATTCAGAATATATACCACTGAAGCCGGAACCGTGGAGCATATTTAGAATATATACCACTGAAGCCGGAACCGTGGTGCATATTTAGAATATATACCACTGAAGCCGGAACCTTGGAGTATATTCAGAATATATACCACTGAAGCCGGAACCGTGGAGCATATTTAGAATATATACCACTGAAGCCGGAACCAGGGTGCATATTTAGAATATATACCACTGAACCCGGACCCAGGGTGTATATTTAGCATATATACTGCTGAACAAGGAACGAGAGAGATATTTCATAATTCAGTTCACCTCATGAAAGACTGAAAAAACTGAGTCTGCCATTTTCTTCTATTGGTTTGCAGTTCCAAGAGACACTCAGATATTATGTTATCAACAATTTGATAGGTTCACAAGTTCTATCACAAGTCCCTTTTTTTATGATAAATATGTAATAAATTACGAAGGTACACTAACATATATATACTTTTTATATATGTAAACAAAAAATCATGATGTTAAGATGTTAAATGTATAAATCATATGTTATACCGTAACGTCATCTCCATTATACAATGCAGCGTCTTGGTCAAATATCTTTCCATCCCAAAATCCCCAGAACAACACGCCCTTTACTGACGGATGGCTAAAATACAACGTAAGCAGGTCAACGATGGCAGACGCTTTTAAAGTATTGTTGGGGGAAGCTACAGAAAATTCGGAGATCCAGATCGGAAGTCCGGCCTCGGCCACTGTTTCCAAGTTTGCCTACAATATATAATAAGTTCTGCCTAGTGTACATTTTGTAAACAATGCAATGCCGAGTTTCTTACGGTGTGCTTTAAAGAATAAATATATTGGTTCAAACATATTTTATTCATAAATTATGTACAGCATATTCCACAACATACATAGTAAAAGGATTGAAACGAAAGAAAACAATTCTAATATTGTTTCTCTCCTTAGTAACTTATACAAACAGGTGGCGAAGATTCATTCGATTAGTTTTGACATATCAATAAAATACAGTTCCATAAAGGAAATATATTTTTTACATTGTATATCCTGTTAAGTTTTAAAAGAAAACAAAATTTCATAAAAAAAAAGATAAACAGAAAGAAAAGGCGGACGAGTTCAGGACTAAGGCGAGCGAGCCAAGGGAAACAGACAAGCAACATATAAATTATTATTATTATTATTATTATTATTATTATTATTATGTGTCATTATTTACAAGTCCACAAAAGGAAGTATATTGAGTGCATTGCCTATTTTATGTTATGTCAATGATATGAAAACATAGATAAACAGTGAAAATTGTAATTTAATCTTATATGCAGATGACAGTGCTATCCTTTTCTCGCAGAAATATTCTGATGTTATTAGAAATGTGCTTGGCATAGAACAGAGAAAATTGTAATTTAATCTTATATGCAGATGACAGTGCTATCCTTTTCTCGCAGAAATATTCTGATGTTATTAGAAATGTGATTGGCATAGAACAGGGAAATTGTCGTAAGTGGTTAATTGACAACAAATTATACTCGCATATTGGTAAAACTTAAATAATTTTAATTGATTCTAAGAAGAAATTAACAATGGTTGGTAGTTTCACTGTACATTGTGATGGACACACTATCGAGTCTAATATTAGTTAAGTGTCTTGGAACTGTTTTAGAAAATGACCTTTTTCCACACACAGGTATATTGTTGATAACATTGTTTTAAAAATCAATTCTAGGTTGATTTTTTTCGCATAAACATATGAACCTGAAGAAACTGCTATGGAATACATTTGGATTATGCATTTTCACCTTGGTAAACAATTGAGAAACAGGTTACAAATTATTCAAAACATTATTCAAAACAGTATTTCATTTATGGCTATGATTGTAGAACTTCTATACAGTCTTCAGATTTCAGTAATATTGGTGGTTAAGTGTTAAAAACAGAAGTAAAACAACTGAGACTTAACCATGTTTGTATTGTTTTCGATAATAAGTGACCATCCTACCTACATGATAGTTTTACTCTAGTCTCTAAAACAGTCTTATAATAGTAGACATAGGTTAGATAGGTTTATGTAAAATAAAAACATTAATTATAATTTGTATAATTTGTCAAATATTGATAAGACAGTATTCTTATTTTCGCATTCTTCTTTGATTTGATTCGTGTCTGTGCCAAACCCTGTTTTAATATATTACAAAGACGTGCAATTTACCTCTGTAAATAATGCTTTTCTATGATGTTACCTTTGTATCAACTCCTATGTGTATGCTGCAAATCAGTTCTTTTCTGATCTGATCAGAGGGGATAATCGATACTTTAAGATATGTTTTATATTGCGCAATAGTGCTTTGTTTCTTGTCAGAGTTTTAGTATTTTGTTTATCTTAACACACTTTTAATAAATCGATTTGAATGGCTATGTAAATATATTGTATGATAATAATACTATTATTATTATTATTAGTATAATTATTACTACTACTATTATTATTACGTTGTACACTGACGCAACTGAAATAAAGATTGAATATAATATATACTTCTTTTATAAAATATTTCGGGATTTGAACATTCGTATAGGAAAAAAAAAAGGAAGACAACAAAAATGCTTTTACAAAGGAAGAGACATTACAACTCAATGAAATTATAAAACGTGTAGAACAAACAGATGTTACGTCTTTATTAATGTCAATATTTCTACAAATTATTCCCGACTTATTTTGTGATATGTAAGGTGTCATTCAAGTTTATTGTAATAAATAATTTGAATACAAATTTGATATATTCTGTGATAATAAGAACATACATGAATTATAGGAAATTTAACTCTTGAATATACTATAATGGTAACTAGTCAGAATTGTCTTTCTTTGTTTAACTATATCAGCTTTTCTCTGTTATATTACGTCCATATGACCATAACATGCAATATTTTGAAACCTTAATATGTGGCACAGACCAAGCTCTCATGACTGGGTCCGTTAAATCATAATGTTGGGATAGCCACATTTGAGCTCGTTGATTGGTCATTTGCTTTAACTGAAAGTTTGAATGACGTCACAGTTTATTTAGCGTTCAATGTATTATCCTGTGTAATATATATGTCACAATAGGTATACTTACATGTACATGTAACAGTAAAATTTTATATATGATAACTATGGAAATTATCCCAAACTTGGATTCAGCAATTGTAATTTTTGTGATATTTATTAGTACTATTTTTTCTATCAACAACATACACATACACGAATAACTATATTTACTACATGTACATACCGCCAGTGTTGTAATATCTATCTTTGCAGTTTTTATGTGACTCTGTATTGCTACGCTACTTATCGGAACTCCGCTGGCCTTGTACAATTTTGCTTGATTTTGATATGCCTGTTTTGATGAAAGATTATCGACTATTTATAATATATATCAATTAGTTATATACTACCAATAGATGTAGTCCTAGACAAAAGTAACGAAACAGTAACATGCTGGTATGTCCAGATCAGTTGTTTGACATTATATATTGTTAACCGTCCACCTAGTACTTCTACATAGAGTGAATACGCCGTACGTGTCATCAGTCATACCAGCTGCTGGAGTTGAATTATCAAATCAAAGAAAAAATCTCAAATGCACCAATTCAAGTCCAATAATAACCAAACAATAACATGCTGGTATGTCCAGATCAGTTGTTTGATATTATATATCGTTAACCGTCCACCTAGTACTTCTACATAGAGTGAATACACCGCACGTGCCATCAGTCATACCAGCTGCTGGAGTTGAATTATCAAATCAAAGAAAAAATCTCAAATGCACCAATTCAAGTCCAATAATAACCAAACAATAACATGCTGGTATGTCCAGATCAGTTGTTTGATATTATATATCGTTAACCGTCCACCTAGTACTTCTACATAGAGTGAATACACCGCACGTGCCATCAGTCATACCAGCTGCTGGAGTTGAATTATCAAATCAAAGAAAAAATCTCAAATGCACCAATTCAAGTCCAATAATAACCAAACAATAACATGCTGGTATGTTCAGATCAGTTGTTTGATATTATATATCGTTAACCGTCCACCTAGTACTTCTACATAGAGTGAATACACCGCACGTGCCATCAGTCATACCAGCTGCTGGAGTTGAATTATCAAATCAAAGAAAAAATCTCAAATGCACCATTTCAAGTCAAATTATAACCAAACAATAACATGCTGGTATGTTCAGATCAGTTGTTTGATATTATATATCGTTAACCGTCCACCTAGTACTTCTATATAGAGTGAATACACCGCACGTGCCATCAGTCATACCAGCTGCTGGAGTTGAATTATCAAATCAAAGAAAAAATCTCAAATGCACCATTTCAAGTCCAATAATAACCAAACAATAACATGCTGGTATGTCCAGATCAGTTGTTTGACATTATATATCATTAACCGTCCACCTAGTACTTCTACATAGAGTGAATACACCGCACGTGCCATCAGTCATACCAGCTGCTGAAGTTGAATTATCAAATCAAAGAAAAGATCTCAAATGCACCATTTCCAAGTCCAATATAAATAACCAAACAATAACATGCTGGTATGTCCAGATCAGTTGTTTGACATTATATATTGATAACGTCCATATAATACTTCTACACAGAGTGAATGCGTCACACATCAGCCATACCTGTCCAGTAGTTGAACTTTAACTATCAAATCAAAAAAAAAAAATCCGCAAACTAGCGCCCGGATTTTCATATAGAGTACCTTAGTAATCAGTTGTCGACTGTGGTGTTTAGGCTGTGGTCCGCGTGTCTTCAATAGACGGAGTAACGGTTTTAAACTTTATGGAGAGGGTGGAAATATGGTGAACGTTGTTACACAGATAGTTGATCAACATTTTAACAACTGTATATAGTTGGTATATTTTTTGACTGTGATTGTAGTTGTGATTAACTGTTTTAAACGAATCATTTAAAGAATCATTGGAAACTGATCAACTGGCTGACAGCCCATTGAAAAATGACAACATTGCAGTTCAGCTATATATTTTTTATAATTAGTTGAGCATTTATGTGCATTACCGCTCATGCATGTTAGCTTAGTACACGTTAAATAAGTAACGAATTATTTCTAGATCTAAATAAAAAAATCAAAGTCTTGAAAGTACTGATAGCCGGACTTTGATAAAGATTCATACGCCTTCCTTATTTGATTGCTATTATTGTAACATTTGATTAATAAAAAGTAGTCCCTGTCGCGTATGATCATTTTGGCGCTGATCAACAATGCAAAGCTTGATCACGACAACAGAACCAGGGCTTACTATGTCCTTGGCGTAACGTCCGGTTAATTACGATTATATATATAATATATAATTAATCATATATATATATATATATATATATATATATATATATAACGATATAAGTAACACAGACCTACCAGATTTAGATATGAATAACGCATTCTTAATAAAACTAATATAAACCTTCATATCATATCGCACACGTATTATGTCAAATGTATTAGGGAGAGAGGACTCAGTTGTTTAAGGCACATTTTGTACTCCATCCATAAAACTAGTTAGCTTCAATTTAACTGTCCCTTACCCCTCCCGCATCTAACCCCTGTGAGTGTCATTACAGTTGTATTACACTGTATACAAAAAACAAAGCTTGCACGTACCACAGAAAAATACTGTTCCATTATACCAAAGTCGTTGACGTAATATTCCACGTCCGGGTTCACGCTATGAGCTTCACGGAACATGTCCATGGTTATGTTGGGATTGCCTGTCGCCCGCTCGAACCAGTCTCCATGAAGGTTCTCGTTGTTTACGCCCCAATGATCAATACTACAAGCACATCGGTACAGGTTTCTGAATTCATTTTTTATGCATACTAATTTGGCGATGTTGCTGTGTGTATATGACAAATGCTGCAGTATTTCTGTGTGTACATGACAAATGTTGTAGTGTTGCTGTGTGAACATGACACATGCTGTAGGGTCTACACATGACTAATGTTGTCGGGTTTCTGTGTGTACATGACAAATGCTGTAGGGTCTACACATGACAAATGTTGTCGGGTTTCTGTGTGTACATGAAAAATGTTGAAGGGTTTCTGTGTGTACATGACAAATGTTGCAGTGTTTCTGTGTGAACATGACAAATGTTGAAGTGTTTCTGTGTTTACATGACAAATGTTGCAGTGTTGCTGTGTGAACATGAAAAATGTTGCAGTGTTTATGTGTTTACATGACAAATGTTGCTGTGTTTCTGTGTGTATATGACAAATGTTGTAGGGTTTCTGTGTGTACATGACAAATGCTGAAGGGTTTCTGTGTACATGACAAATGTAACAGTGTTGCTGTATGTACATGACAAATGTTGCAGGATTTCTGTGTGTACATGAGAAATGTTGCAGTGTTTCTGTGTGTACATGACAAATGTTGCAGTGTTTCTGTGTGTACATGACAAATGTTGTAGGGTTTCTGTGTGTACATGACAAATGCTGCAGTATTTCTGTGCGTACATGATAAATGTTGTAGTGTTGCTGTGTGTACATGACAAATGCTGTAGGGTTTACACATGGCAAATGTGTCCGGTTTCTGTGTGTACATGACAGATATGGTAAGGTTTATGTGTGTACATGGCAAATGTTGTAGGGTTTCTGTGTGTACATGGAAAATGCTGTAGTGTTTCTGTGTATACATGACAAATGTTGCAGTGTTTCTGTGTTTACATGACAAATGTTGCAGTGTTGCTTTGTGTACATGAAAAATGTTGGAGTGTTTCTGTGTATACATGACAAATGCTGAAGTGTTTCTGTGAGTACATGACAAATGTGGCAGTGTTGCTGCGTGTACATGACAAATGTTGCAGCATTTCTGTGTTTACAAGACAAATGTTGTAGTGTTGCTGTGTGTACATGACAAATGCCGTAGGGTCTACACATGACAAATGTTGTCGGGTTTCTGTGTGTACATGACAAATGATGAAGGGTTTCTGTGTTTACATGACAAATGTTGCATGTTGCTGTGTGAACATGAAAAATGTTGCAGTGTTTATGTGTTTACATGACAAATGTTGCTGTGTTTCTGTGTTTACATGACAAATGTTGTAGGGTTTCTGTGTGTACATGACAAATGCTGAAGGGTTTCTGTGTACATGACAAATGTAACAGTGTTGCTGTATGTACATGACAAATGTTGCAGGATTTCTGTGTGTACATGAGAAATGTTGCAGTGTTTCTGTGTGTACATGACAAATGTTGCAGTGTTTCTGTGTGTACATGACAAATGTTGTAGGGTTTCTGTGTGTACATGACAAATGCTGCAGTATTTCTGTGCGTACATGATAAATGTTGTAGTGTTGCTGTGTGTACATGACAAATGCTGTAGGGTTTACACATGGCAAATGTGTCCGGTTTCTGTGTGTACATGACAGATATGGTAGGGTTTATGTGTGTACATGACAAATGTTGTAGGGTTTCTGTGTGTACATGGAAAATGCTGTAGTGTTTCTGTGTATACATGACAAATGTTGCAGTGTTTCTGTGTTTACATGACAAATGTTGCAGTGTTGCTTTGTGTACATGAAAAATGTTGTAGTGTTTCTGTGTATACATGACAAATGCTGAAGTGTTTCTGTGAGTACATGACAAATGTGGCAGTGTTGCTGCGTGTACATGACAAATGATGCAGCATTTCGGTGTTTACAAGACAAATGTTGTAGTGTTGCTGTGTGTACATGACAAATGCCGTAGGGTCTACACATGACAAATGTTGTCGGGTTTCTGTGTGTACATGACAAATGATGAAGGGTTTCTGTGTTTACATGACAAATGTTGCATGTTGCTGTGTGAACATGAAAAATGTTGCAGTGTTTATGTGTTTACATGACAAATGTTGCTGTGTTTCTGTGTGTATATGACAAATGTTGTAGGGTTTCTGTGTGTACATGACAAATGCTGAAGGGTTTCTGTGTACATGACAAATGTAACAGTGTTGCTGTATGTACATGACAAATGTTGCAGGATTTCTGTGTGTACATGAGAAATGTTGCAGGGTTTCTATGTGTACATGACAAATGTTGTAGGGTTTCTGTGTGTACATGACAAATGTTGCAGTATTTCTGTGCGTACATGATAAATGTTGTAGTGTTGCTGTGTGTACATGACAAATGCTGTAGGGTTTACACATGGCAAATGTGTCCGGTTTCTGTGTGTACATGACAGATAAGGTAGGGTTTATGTGTGTACATGGCAAATGTTGTAGGGTTTCTGTGTGTACATGGAAAATGCTGTAGTGTTTCTGTGTATACATGACAAATGTTGCAGTGTTTCTGTGTTTACATGACAAATGTTGCAGTGTTGCTTTGTGTACATGAAAAATGTTGCAGTGTTTCTGTGTATACATGGCAAATGCTGAAGTGTTTCTGTGAGTACATGACAAATGTGGCAGTGTTGCTGCGTGTACATGACAAATGTTGCAGCATTTCTGTGTTTACAAGACAAATGTTGTAGTGTTTCTGTGTGTACATGACACATGCCGTAGGGTCTACACATGACAAATGTTGTCGGGTTTCTGTGTGTACATGACAAATGATGAAGGGTTTCTGTGTGTAAATGACAATTGTTGCAATGTTTCTGTGTTTACATGACAAATATTGCAGTGTTGCTGTGTGTACATGACAAATTTTGCAGTGTTTATGTGTTAACATAACAAACGTTGCAGTGTTTCTGTGTATACATGACAAATGCTGCAGTGTTGCTGTGTGTACATGCCAAATTTTGCAGTGTTTATGTGTTTACATAACAAATGTTGCAGTGTTTCTGTGTATACATGACAAATGTTGCAGTGTTTCTGTGTGTACATAACAAACGATGCAGTGTTTCTGTGTGTACATAACAAACGTTGCAGTGTTTCTGTGTATACATGACAAATGTTGCAGTGTTTCTGTGTGTACATGACAAATGCTGTAGGGTTTCTGTGTGTACATGACAAATGCTGTAGGGTTTCTGTGTGTACATGACAAATGTAACAGTGTTGCTTTGTGTACATGACAAATGTTGCAGGATTTCTGTGTGTACAAGACAAATGTTGCAGTGTGTCTGTGTGTACATGACAAATGTTGCAGTGTTTCTGTGTGTACATGACATATGTTGTAGGGTTTCAGTGTGTACATGACAACTGCTGCAGTGTTGCTGTTTGTACATGACAATTGTTGCAGTGTTTCTTGTGTGTACATGGGAAATGTTGTAGTGTTGCTGTGTGTACATGACAAATGCTGTAGGGTTTACACATGACACATGTTGTCGGCTTTCTGTGTGTACATGGCAGATGATGTAGGGTTTCTGTGTGTACACGGAAAATGCTATAGTGTTTCTGTGTATACATGGCAAATGTTGAAGTGTTTCTGTGTGTACATGAAAATGTTGCAGTCTTTCTGTGTTTACATGACAAATGTTGCAGTGTTAATGGTGCAGTGTTTCTGCGTGTACATGACAAATGTTGCAGTGTTGCTGCGTGAACATGACAAATATTGCAGTGTTGCTGCGTGTACATGACAAATGTTGTAGGGTTTCTGCGTGTACATGACAAATGTTGTCGGCTTTCTGTGTGTACATGACAAATGTTGTAGGGTTTCTGCGTGTACATGACAAATGTTGTCGGCTTTCTGTGTGTATATGACAGATGATGTAGGGTTTCTGTGTGTACATGACAAATGCTGTAGGGTTTCTGTGTGTACGTGGCAAATGTTGTAGGGTTTCTGTGTGTACACGGAAAATGCTGTAGTGTTTCTGTATACATGACAAATGTTGAAGTGTTTCTGTGTGTACATGAAAATGTTGCAGTCTTTCTGTGTTTACATGACAAATGTTGCAGTGTTAATATTGCAGTGTTGCTGCGTGAACATGACAAATATTGCAGTGTTGCTGCGTGTACATGACAAATGTCGTAGGGTTTCTGCGTGTACATGACAAATGTTGCAGTGTTGCTTCGTGTACATGACAAATGTTGCAGGGTTTCTGCGTGTACATGACAAATGTTGCATGATTGATGCGTGTACATGACAAATGTTGCAGGGTTGCTGCGTGTACATGACAAATGTTGCAGTGTTGCTGCGTGTACATGACAAATGTTGCAGGGTTGCTGCGTGTACATGACAAATATTGCAGTGTTGCAGCGTGTACATGACAAATGTTGTAGGGTTTCTGCGTGTACATGACAAATGTTGCAATGTTGTTGCGTGTACATGACAAATGTTGACAAGTGTTGCTGTGTGTACATGACAAATGTTGCAGTATTGCTGCATGTACATGACAAATGTTGCAGTGTTGCTGCGTGTACATGATAACGGTTGTAGGGTTTCCGTGTGTACATGATAAATGTTGTAGGGTTTCCGTGTGTAATGACAAATGTTGCAGTATTGCTGCGTGTACATGGCAAATGTTGCAGTGTTGCTGCGTGTACATGACAAATGTTGCAGTGTTGCTGCCTGTACATGACAAATGTTGTAGGGTTTCTGTGTGTACATGACAAATGTTGTAGGGTTTTTGTGTGTACATGACAAATGTTGTAGGGTTTCTGCGTGTACATGATAAATGTTGTAGGGTTTCTGCGTATACATGACAAATGTTGCAGTGTTTCTGCGTGTACATGACAAATGTTGCAGTGTTTCTGCGTGTACATGACAAATGTTTCAGGGTTGCTGCGTGTACAAGACAAATGTTGTAGGGTTTCTGTTTGTACATGACAAATGTTGCAGTGTTTCTGCGTGTACATGACAAATGTTTCAGGGTTGCTGCGTGTACAAGACAAATGTTGTAGGGTTTATGTGTGTACATGACAAATGTTGTAGGGTTTCTGTGTGTACATGAAAAATGTTGCAGTGTTTCTGTGTGTACATGACAAATGTTGTAGGGTTTATGTGTTTACAAGACAAATATTGCCTTGTTGCTGCGTGAACATGACAAATGTTGTAGTGTTTCTGTATGTACATGACAAATGCTGTAGGGTTTCTGTGTGTACATGACAAATGTTGCAGTGTTGCTGTGTGTACATGACAGATGTTGCTATGTGTACATGACAAATGTTGCAGTGTTGCTGCGTGTACATGACAAATGTTGTAGGGTTTCTGTGTGTATATGCCAATTGCTGTTGAGTTTCTGTGTGTACATGACAAATGTTGCAGTATTGCTGTGTGTACATAACAAATGTTGCAGGGTTTCTGTGTGTACATGAGAAATGTTGCACTGTTTCTGTGTGTACATGACAAATGTTGCAGTGTTTCTGTGTGTACATGACAACTGTTGCAGTGTTTTTGTGTGCACATGACAAACGTTGTAGGGTTTTTGTGTGTACATGCCAATTGCTGTTGAGTTTCTGTGTGTACATGACAAAAGGTACATGTTGCATCAGATATGTTTATTTATGTTAAGTATCTATTTGTTGGAGGACCATATATTAAAACTGTTAAATCAGAGTGTCGTTAGATATTTTACAAGGACTACGGAATAATAATATTTTCCAGTCTGTATTATCTTATTCATATATAACATATTCCTTTTACTTTGACCTGCGGGTTTATCATTGTAGCTATTCAGAATGTCATAATGGTTATTAAGTTCCCGACTTATGTTCTGTAACACTGGGTAGATATTGAGACGGGATAAATGAAGCAGGGTGTTTCATATTATCATGGTCAAATTGATTCAATTTTTAAATGTTCTAATTGATTGTAATATACCATAAAAATACAAATAGGTTTGAGTTTCTTCATCAGTGTCCCTTTTTATCAATAATGTCAATTACATATTGTACACCTTAGTTTTACCCGCTTTATACGGTATCAGCTTTGTTAGAATGTTGTTAATTCATATACTGTATACCTGCAAAATATCTTTCTAGAATTAATTGTATGAGAATAAGTCAAAACCAGTAACATTCCTTGTAGAGTAATATGTTCTTTTACCCAAATATTGTTAAGGTTTGTTATAAAACCTTTAAAAGTGTTTTGATATTTTTTGTTCCAATATATCATATTATTTTTTTGGAATTGGGTTTTCGTTTCAAGTTGTTTCACTCCGATTTTTTTGTGTCACGTCTTGGTGGATTTGACATACCAAACCATTTGGATTTTATTTATAAATAATAATGGGATGCTTTTTGTCTATTTTAATATAAATTTTATCTTTTAAGACATTTGTAGTATTTTTTCCTGATAGTCTCTCTTTAAGTCCTAACAACATTAAACTAATAACATCAGGTTTAATATATATTTTACTTACAGTCCTTTTGTGGAATTAAGGGCATAATTGATTCTGGTTGTGATGGTCTCAATAAGCTCTTCCTTGGTAAGATTTTTCACCCAAGGTAACACATTTTTTGACGGTGCCGAAAATAAGTGGTGTCCCCTGATCTTTGTACTGTAATGCAGAAATATAGTAATAGCAATGTAATAACTATGCTATGTAATAACCGTGTAATTACAATGTAATAACTATGTAACAACAATGTAGTCACTATAGTATAACTATGCTATGTGATTACCGTGTAATAACAATGTAATAACTGCAATCAACATATAATAACTATGTAATAAACATGTAATGAAAATGCAATAATCCTTTAATAGCTATGTAATAACAATGTAATAAACAAGCAATAACTATGCTATGTAATAGCTTTGTAATATGTACGCTATATAATAACACTGTTATAAACATGTAATAACTATGCTATGTAATAAACATGTACTAACTATGTAATAACTATGCTATGAAATAAACATGTACTTACTATGTAATCACTATTCTATGTAATAGCCATGTAATAACTATGTCATGACCATATAATAACTATGATATAAACCAGACCTTGCTGTATCATGGTTACTGAAACAAGAACTCCCTGTATCACTGTTACTGAAACAAGAACTCGCTGTATCGTGGTTACTGAAACAAGAACTCACTGTATCGCGGTTACTGAAACAAAACTCGCTGTATCATGGTTACTGAAACAACAACTCACTGTATCGTGGTTACTGAAACAACAACTCGCTGTGTCATGGTTACTGAAACACGACTCGCTGTGTTGTGGTTACTGAAACAAGAACTCGCTGTGTCGTTGTTACTGAAACAACAACTTGCTGTATCGTGGTTACTGAAACAAGAACTCGCTGTGTCGTGGTTACTGAAACAAGAACTCGCTGTGTCGTTGTTACTGAAACAAGAACTCGCTGTACTGCAGTTACTGAAACAAGAACTCTCTGTACCGCGGTTACTGAAACAAGAACTCGCTGTACCGTGGATACTGAAACAAGAACTCGCTGTATCATGGTTACTGAAACTAGAATTCGCTGTGTCGTTGTTACTGAAACAAGAACTCGCTGTATCGCGGTTACTGAAACAAGAACTCGCTGTATAGCGGTTACTGAAACAAGAACTCGCTGTACCGTGGTTACTGAAACAAGAACTCGCTGTATCGGGGTTACTGAAACAAGAACTCGCTGTACCGTGGATACTGAATCAAGAACTCGCTGTATCGGGGTTACTGAAACAAGAACTCGCTGTACCGTGGTTACTGGAACAAGAACTCGCTGTATCTTGGTACTGAAACAAGAACTCGCTATAAAGAGAACATATACTGTCTAAGTAAACTGGTCCCTCAACTCACGTATGTATAGCTGTCATCCATATAACAAAAAAGTAATCTCATACAAACATCTATACATGCTTACCCGTTAGATTTGAGCACACGAAGAGCTGTCAGTGGAGTATCATAGTCAATAACACCCTGAAAATATAAATGAAAGCTCCACAAATATCTCTCTTTGTTTGTATTAAAATGTTGAGGAGGTTGCTTAATGTCGGATTATGTTTAACTTCTTCAAATAGTGTTATAACAATGCAATGAACAGTTTCAATGAAAGAGGAGCAGCGATGGAAAGATTTTAAAATAAATAAATATGTATCCCCCTGACGTTCATTCTTACAATAAATTATATCTGCATCTGTCCGCCTGTGCTAACTACCCATGCAAAATATAACTTAATTAGCGACATTAAAAACTCCCCATGTACTACACTGCACATGTCGTAATGGCGTATATTGTGACGTTGTCGTTTTCTATCTGAATATAGGAAAATAGTTCTACTGGTTAACATTCAACAATGCACACATGTAGGACAATATTTTTTTCATTATAAAAACATTAACATGTAGATATTAACTCACCCGTTGCTTTTCCATTTGTTGCCATTTCAGTTTGTTCCCAACAACTACCCATTCGCTGATGTCGTAAAGCACTTCTTGATATTTTGCGTAGATTGGGTCAACAACATGAGTTACTGCAGCTTCGCTCCCAAAACCAAAGTCATGACTCTGCTGTTCCAGCTGTAAGCAAAAACAAGAAAATATAAACCAACAGGAGACATGAAAGTAATACTAAAACAAATATCTATATATACAATAAGTACAATACACACACAAAAAGTAACAACAGAGGTCATCGCCTTGGAAAGGTCAGTATCAAAAGACGCCACCTGTGAGCTTAAACCCGACCTTGCTCTTCTCCCGTCGTCAATTCATTTACAATTAAATTATTACAATTTAGACAAATCACACTCGGACTCTTCCTGAGCAGAACCAGCACATGCTGATAAGTAAATTATACAAGGACACCACTCATAGCCGTGGCAGATCATGGGTTCGATGCTTTACCTCTGGTCATCGCGGTCGTCATATCATTAGGCAAGATAGTGTCAACAAAACTATCCTCACTGGATTGTTACCTTTTAAATACTTTTAACTCGTCGAAATGATCAAGTAACCACATATATACAGAAACAAGTGACGCTACACGCAGACGATGACAGGTATTTAGCGTCTCCGACCGTTTCAGGCTTTCAAAGGAATTTAGTCTGCGATAAAAACCCAGCTCTCCCGATTGGATCCGTTAAATAGCCATGTTTGGAAAGCCACTTTTGAGCACGTTGATTGGTCAATTGAAAGTTTGATGACGTCACAGTTCAACTGCTATGAATTGTGGGACATGCATAGAATTCCCTGCTTTTTCATTGGTGGTTAATAGACCGTATTCGGGAGATATCCGGTTCTGGGATAGACTATGAGGAATTCGGCATCTTTGATTCCACGGTCCTTCTGGTCGTCTCACAATTAAAGGGAACGCGTACTGGCCAATCGTGAAGGGTCTACTACCAATCATACAATATGTTGCAAAATATATATTAGAGGGAAACACAAACATATTGCTGAATATCCAATTTACTGTATAAAAGAGCGCAAATATGAAAATAGAATAGATAGCACAGGCCCTTAAGATTATTTTCTATTTTGGAAAGGGTTGAGACACATAATTTCGTATTTTCGTGACAAAAAAGTAACACAATTATTTTTGTAAAGAAAGCATTTATAATTTCTTAAATATGTTCAGTCATTTATACTTGCAGATTCATATTGTTGTCATCTCATGTTTGTATTTACTCTCGCGCTTTTGCGAACAGATTAATATCGTCGTCGTCGTCGTCGTCGTCGTCGTCTCATGTTTGTATTTACTTTCGCGCTTTGGCAAGCAGATTATATCGTCGTCGTCTCATGTTTGTATTTACTCTCGAGCTTTGGCGAGCAGATTAATATCTTCATTTGGTTATAAAAGCTTGGTTGTATTTGGTCAATATTGCCGTATGTTTCTTTAAGAAAAAAGAAGAAGCTACTTTTATCGGCACTTGCATGCTGTTGTATTGTTTATCAGGGAAATGGGTTGGCTATTAATGTTTGTAATTGCCCATGGAAGATTCAAAGCACCTTAGTGGTATTTTTACCTCTTTAAATGTGAGAAAGTGTCACTGTGCTGATATTTCACACAAAACACAATTTAGCACTTAATATTTCATAAAAACCGAGTTGCTGGTAAGTCAGCTTTAGACTTTGTGTGACTATGCTGTTATAAAACCGATACCAATAGCAATTTGAAAAAAAACAATGAAGAAGTATAAGTAAAAATTTATACGATTTTACCTTAACTTCATAACTTCCAGGGGTATTGCAAGTGAGACTGAAAATATAATATAGTGGATGGAGTGTTGGTCGCTTAAGTCAGGGGTCGAGGGATCGATCCCAGAATCGACTCGATGGCCTCTAAAAACAATTCACAATTCTGGTTATACCAAGCAAACAACATTAAGAGTAATATATTTTGACTCATACAGGGCGGGCTGGTACAGTAGATGGAGTGCTGGTCGCTTAAGTCAGGGGTCGATCCCTGAATAGACTCGATGGCCTTTAAAAAACAATTCACTTTTCTGGTTATATCAAGCAAACAGCATTAAGAGTAATATATGGAAGTATGTAAGAGATGGGTAGTACACTGGAAGCATATATTAGAGAACCTGAAATACAATTGCCTGAAGATGCCAGCAAAATAGTTTAATCTGAACAATCTAAGAATTATTAATGGAAGTGACAGGGGGAGGAGGGATCAATCTATCCTGCACTCAAGTTTTATTATGTAATCGCATTATTTTAGTATCTTTAAACTTGCTGGGGCCAATAAGCTCAGTCAGTAAAGCGTTTAGCTATCAATCAAGAGGTCGTGCGTTCGAATCCCCACCCGGCCACATTCTTGGTGATGATTGATATACGACATTGTGTCTCATAATCAGTCGTCATTCACTGCTGACTCAATTGGGAAAGTTATCAGTTACTTGCGTAGATGGGGTGTGCCCGAGAACTGGCTAACCTCTCAGGATCCGCGGAAACACTGATCGTCTGTTAGCCTTTGATGACATATGAATGACGCTTAATATCAATAAATTAGTCAACCAATATTGGACTTCGAACTACATTCTACAGTTTGCACATTTCACAAAACAAACACGCTCATGTCCTTGTAACACGTTATTTACTATTTGTTGAGGAATTGTGTTGCATTGAGTTGCCCTTGTACGTACGTACATTCGTCCACCCGTACGTAACATTTTCTTATCAAGACTACGTCTTCTAAACCTGCTGTGAAGTATCATTATTATCGTGGCGTTCTGGACAATCGACCTTTGGCGTAGCTGTAGACTATAAGTATTTTTGGAAGTAAACCTTGTCCGGACCTATACTTTTTATAATTTTTTCAATCGATTTTGTGAAAACATGTTCGCTGTTCATTTTCCAAAGTTCCCAACGTTAAGGTTTTTATCAAGAAGTGTACACTACCTTATAGAAACGTTGGCTTTTCTGATATTTTCAATCCGAGCATTCGCCTCTGCACGCCAGTTGTTATTGACAGGTACATTCTGTAAGCTAGCGTGATCTATCAGGTAGTCCAAGCCAGGGTTGGCCACTTGCACATACACGTGACAAGTGTGTGCACCTGGAATACAGTTGTAAAGTTGAATGTTGTTGGAGTTATTATAATCCAGACGTTACTGGCTCATAAACTTAAACAAGAAGAGCCTTAAAAGTGGCAAAGGTGTGAACACACGGATAATTGAATAATTAAATATGACTGCCACCAAAGGGGCGAGTCTGCTGATTGGATGATATTGAAAATGAAATATCCTGTTAATTGAAATATGTGAAACTAGCGAACGGTAACGGTAAATGTATTGTCAATGACTTAATGGAATTATGTTTCTTGGTGGTGAAACTGTGATTGAAGTTGTGTTATCAGGTCCAAACCGTGGCAAAATATGACATGTAAGTCCAGATATTTGGATAATTTCTTTTGAGTTAAGCATAATACTTAAATATAATTCTTTTCAAATAATGACAGAAAGGTCAATATTTATAGTGCACATATATGGAAAATAGAAAAGTACAATGTTGATGTATGACCTAAATGTAATAATAACATACTATTTGGAACCATTTAAATTTTGTGGGATCACAACTTCTGTCGTTAAATAGTTGCCAAGAGTGACATGTTAGTTCCCATTTTACGATAGTTTTATTTAAGTTTAGGATAGTACAAAAGCATTAGCATAATAAAATAGGATATTTCTTGTACGCATTTAGAATAGTAGCAGAAAGGGGAATCTTTATGGAGTATATTTAAGGACAATACAGTCATGGCATTTGATATGTTATGCACAATTATAATCATACCGTTTGGAACCGTTCCAACGCCTCCCAGTTTTGTCCAATCGCCACTCTGAATGCGCCTATCACGTGACATAATAAAAACGACGGTATCTGCAAATATGATAATTATGTAGATAAACGAACTAATAGTGTGTAATGTATATGCCATCCCTGGTTTTAATACGTAAAACTTCAACATATATCGTAGGTGTAGGTTCATCGTTGATTTTCCTTCTTATTTCTATAGTGAATGAAATAGTAATATATGATTTTCATTCATGGAGCATACCCAAAATCAAAGAAAGGGAACTTAAATGATATTGTTTGTTGTTATCTGCAGTGCTAAAATAGCATAAGAAAAGTAAGTGGTCATGTTTCATCAAAGATATTTTTTCTGTTCAGCCTGTACACTGTTGACAAATTGAAAGTAGACTTCAGAAATAATGCATAGATGCCGCAATGATTGATCAATCTTTTTAACATAAAATAAGTAAAGTAAATTTAAGTAAAGTATTTGCTTATTATAGTGTCATCCCTATTGAAAGGGCCATAGTGGGCTTATGAGACACTTTTATGATGTTCACAGTTACTTCCCGAAAGCTGTAATAAGTCGAAAATCTTGTTTGTGATATAATTGGTTATGGGGTGGGGGGGGGGGGGGGGGGGGGGGTGAAGAGGTGAAGAAGGGTAGGTGTGGAGAATTGGTTAGCGTCATACATATTGATAGTTTTATTTAAAGCTTCAAAATGTATCATTTACAATGTACTATAAGTTGGTGCCTATTGACAATTATATGGATTAAGAAGGATTTTACTTTTTTTTAGATATAAGATAAATGTATATTCTAATTACCGAAATTCAACTGAAAATACCTTCTACAACATCTATAAACATTTCTTTTAATGTATGGTATTTTTATTCTATATTTTCATTGTCCAGCTGTGTCTACAGTTTGAATCATACGCCCTTATATTATTTGAAACCATCAGCTTATTTGGACGTGACCGATCTGCTTGGGTAGTAATCGATGTCTACAAACTGTCGTTACACGCGGCAGAAGTTAACCTCTTTAAAAAAAATGAAAGATCAGAAAGTTGATCAAATGCATGACTATTAACATAAAGTTGTGCAGAAAAAAATAATCAAAAGTAACACTTAATATGCTAAGCCAAACTCACCTCTACAACCATATAAGAGTGTAATATAAAGAATTTTATTCCAATAAAAGTCTGTAGCAAATATCTAGTCTGTTGAAACAACAGCTATATCAGAAGCTATGAAAATCACCGACGTAGTCCAATTGTTTGTTTTAACCAATCAGAACTCCGCTATGTTTTACACGGAAGAATTCATCAAGACGTTTGCCTTTTAGAAAAGCAAACTTGGAAGATGAAAAAGGCTGCCAAAATGTTAAATATAATGTCGTCAAAGGCAAAGACTGATGGGATCAACACTTATAATGTCAAAGTTTGTAGTCAAATATTTCCTTATTAAAATCGTGTATTATATCACAGAAAAAAATATCAACATATTATTTCATGATAACAATCTGGTATGAAAGAGGAAATGTCACTACTAATTATACAGTTTTAATATTTATTGCACAAGAAGAAGTTTTATGAACATTGAAATAATTGCAAGATTTCGTTATATTGACTAGATAGGTAGTTTCTTAAGATATACAGAACTGTCGCTTGGGTATGTGCATCAGCTCTAGACTGAGTCTCTTTAATTTAATTTAATGAACACAGCTTGATTAAAAAGAAACGCAGTCTAAGTGTGTGTGTGTGTATTTATATATATATATTTATATACAAAGATAGATAGTTATACATAACAGAAATACAAATACACTAGAATAACTTGAAATGAAATAGAAAACATTTGAAACTATTTTGATAAGAGAGCGAAGATCATTCAGTAGTATTTTTATTATACAAATGGGTGTACAGACTGTTAAAGGCAGCCTAGTTCAACACACTTCTGAAAAGATCGCCACGTATCATACACTGTTATTGAAATTAGATACATTTATGTTCTTTCAGAGAAGGAAGTGTTAAAGGAAAGTGTTGATGTCCAGACGGACAAAAAGCAATGAGATTATTCACTACGACGTTTGGTTCAGGTGATCTAAAAATAAACAATATTGACAACAAACGAAACGTGATTATTGAATTCCTTCTGTGGCTGACAGCTGTAATCTTAATTTATTTGAACATTTAAATTGTATAGCAATTTCAGTGTTCTGACGTCAGCAAATAAAGATACAAAATACATTGCATGTGTTTGTATAATCACGAGGACCGACGATTTCATCAAACACTGATTACAATATTTTAATTAGTGTTATGCTGGAAAGGCTTTCTATCTTTCTATTTATCTTTAATGTCAAACACCCATTTTGAGAGGAAACAAAGCAACTGCAACACAGTTGTTCGATAATGGTATGTTTAATTACATTTATATATTTGCTTCAATGGGGGCGTATACCATGCAAATGACATGTGCTGATGTTTTAGCAAAGGTTAACTGCTATCCTAGGCAGATACAAGCCTGTAAAACTTCTATTAAACAACCAATTGTCATAAGCAGACATATTTACTTTTTCTAATTTTTCAAAGCAAATTCACCTGTATTAAACATAAACCTGTCTTAAAAGGCCACATTTGCTAATTTCCTTGACTGGCTGTTTATGCCATGTTTGACTACTTTTATTGCGGCGGACGTAAAACAACTGTTACTAACTTGGTAATCTGCCATCTTAGACACTTTTAAGGTTATGCAATAACGATACAGATCGTTTTCATAATGATGTTCTTACACAAGCTTAAGTTAAGCTGTATGCAGTAAACACATGCTCGTCCTGTAACTTCTATATCATTAAGTGCTTTTTTTTTATTCTTCATGCTACTATTCTAAATCAAAGCAGTGTCACTTCTTTCCACATGCTTTCTTACACTTAAGTAATGGATTTCAATGATCTAAAGTGATTTCCATGGGATGTGACTTTTTTTTGCCTCTTGAATCCCGAAGGATGTATGAAGACTTGTTCGTTAAGGTACAAAGTAATGTATAAAGTATTTTATTACATACACTACCACGTCTCAATTCCCAATGTACTTACAGTTTAAACTTATTTATTATAGTTCGACTGTGAAATAAGTTCTTGCAACTTAGACAATTCACGCACGAAGTCTTCCTGGATGGAAACGGAAAACGTTTTTGCTCAAGGACACCACATTTACCACTGAACTTATACCCAAATACTAGTAAATAGTAGGTTTTATCCTCACGTTTAAGTTGGTAAACGGAACATCAATACCTGATATAGGTATGCTTCATGACGTATCAAAAATGTAAAAAGTATGATATTTTGACATCATAACCAATCGCAAATCTCGACAAAACAGATTTATCTCAACTTATCTTCGAAGCTAAACTGACCATCAACGGATATGCAATCATTGGAAGTTGAACGACAACATTCCATGTAGAAGCAATGGAAGTTTAACGGCAACATTCCTTGTACGTTCAGTGAAAGATGAACGACAACATTCCATGTTGGTGTAGTGGAAGGTGAACGATAACATTTCATGTAGATGCAGTGGAAGTTGAATGATAACATTTCATGTATGTGAAATGGAAATTGAACAACACTACATATAGGTGCAGTTGAAGATAAACGATAACATCTCATGAAGATGCATTGGACGTTTAACGATAACATTCTATGTAAGTGAAGTGGAAGATGAATGTCAACATTCCATGTAGGTACAGTGGAAGATGAACGTCAACATTCCATGTAGTTGCAATGGAAGTTTAACGACAGCATTCCATGTACGTGCAGTGGAAGATGGAAGATAAACGACAACATTCCGTGTAGGTGCAGTTGAAGATGAACGACAACATTCCATGCATGGGCAATAGACGTTGAACGACAACTTTACATGTATGTTCAGTGAAAGATGAACGACAACATTGTAGGTGCAGTGGAAGATGAACGTCAACATTCCATGTAGGTGCAGTGGAAGATGAACGTCAACATTCCATGTAGGTGCAGTGGAAGTTGAACGGCAAAATTCCACGTAGATGCAGTGGAACATGAACTACAAAATTCCACGTAGGTTCAGTGGAAGTTAAACGATAAAATATCACGTAGATGCAGTGGAAGTTGAACGATAAATCCCATGTAGGTGCAATGGAGGTTGAACGATAACATTCCATGTAGATGCAATAAAAGTTTAACGACAACATTCCATGTAGGTGCAGTGAAGGAAGAACGACACCATTCCATGTAGGTGCAGTGGCAGATGAACGACAACATTCCATGTAGATGCAGTGGAAGATGAACGATAACATTCCATGTTGTTGCGGTTGAAGATGAACGACAACATTTAATGTAGGTGCAGTGGAAGATGAACGACAACATTCCATGTAGGTGCAGTGGAAGATGAACGATAACATTCCATGGAGATGCAATGGAAGTTTAGCGACAACATTCCATGTAAGTACAGTGGAAGATGAACGACAATATTCCATGTAGATGCAGTGTCAGTTGAATGACAACATTACATGTAGATAGTGGAAGTTGAACGATAACATTCCCCGTAGGCGCAATGTAAGATAAAATACAACATTCCGTGTAGATGCAGTTGAAGATGAACGACAACATTCCATGTAGGTGCAGTGGAAGATGAAAGTCAACATTCCATGTAGGTGCAGTGGAAGTTTAACGACGAAATTCCACGTAGGTGCAGAGGAAGTTAAACTACAAAATTCCACGTAGGTGCAGTGGATGTCAATTGATAACATTTCACGTAGGTGCACAGTGGAAGTTGAACGATAACATTCCATATAGGCCAATGGCAGTTGAACGACAACATTCCATATAGGTGTAATGGAGGTTGAATGATAACATTCCATGTACATGTTGATGCAACGAAAGGTTTATGTCATGACATTTGAGTTTTTATTCTCATAATATTAATTGAGTATTTTATACACCTTGGTTTGGTAAATTCACAGTCCACATATGTTTGCATTTGCAGTATTCATATGTCTAGTTCACTTCTATATTTAATTTCTATTTTACAGATAATGATTTTGAATCGAGGAAAATACAAACTGCCTGGTAAAAACACTTTACGCCGCAAAATCAATGTGATGAGGAAGAACAGGAAAACAAAGACCAGAATATCCCGAGAATTTAATTTTAATCAAAACAGTTAAATGAATCGATCACTACCAGGTAACAAGTATTTATTTATGGAAATGCCCCGGGCAATTACAGAGGAGTGAAATTACATTCCGCAACATGTGATTGCAAACAAACATCAGACGCCAGATGGCGGGCATCAAAGCTACTGGCGTATGCACTGGGTATCAACTATGACTTTATGTATGCTATTATTTTTGCAATGCATAAATTCAACAGGAAATATTTTGGTTATATAAACTTGACATTAGGGTAAATATTACTTACAGCGCGTGGTTCAGTGGTAGAGCGTCGAACCAAGGACAGGAAGGTCCATTGCATGATTTGTCTAAGTTAACATTACTTTTATGACAACGCGATAGTGTTATATGAATTATGGGATAGGTAGGGATATCCCTGATTTTCGGTTGATTTCCTGGTTCCTGGTTGATTTTCGGTGATATAGCAGTTAATGTTCCTGATATATCTTGATATAAACTCCTTCGCTGTCGCTGTTAAAAAGAGGCAGCTGTTAAAAAGAGGCAACCATTTTAAACCTGATATGCAGTTGCAGATTTCAAAATTACAGTGTACTTAACCCTACATTTTACAATAGTCGCGTCGACAGGAATTTTATGTCAGACCAATTGATGGTGTCGCAAATAAACTTAATCGTAGTTCATTTCCAGGTATGTCGCATGCAATATTATTCTGGTGGAACCATGAAAATATTTGTTTTCCTTTATTCATTTTGGAATTGGCGACTCGGGATTGGAGAAAAATACTATTTAACGTCTGGAATATTGTGGTTTAACGGCCCCAAGGGTATTTAACGAGAATCCTGCATTAAGTTGATCAAGACAAGAAGTTTATAAAAATGACTCACATGGAATAATAAAGCTAATAACAGATGGCAGGACATATCTATTAAGCTGATAACATTATATAAACAGGATAAACCTGATAAAGTAAGTAAAACGTAGTTTCAAAGGGGTCCTCCAAATGCAGAAAAAAATAACAATAACACGTCACAAACTGTTATACGACATACGACATTACGTTCTTAGATATCACTATCTCTTTTTATATCAATACATTTTTAGCGAGCTTTGACGAAGTACAGAATGTGCAGTTTCATGCCCCAATCTTTACCCCTGTCAAAACTTACCCCCTGTTTAGAACGAAGCTTTCGGTTGTGTCATATATGACGCATAAGCCCACATTCCCTTCAGGAGGGTTAATATGGAGAGATTCTCGCTATATTTAACCAATGTTTCAGGCGAGTAACGAATGGATGACATCCTTTCTAAATCAGTAAAAAAACGCGCTGGAACACTAAGTACGTTTTAAAGTCTAGTCGGTGATTGAACTAGTTACAGCCGTCATGATAATCAGTTAAACCAGAAATAGAAAAATACTTCTATTGGCATTAATTATAGAGTAAAGTGAGAGTCAGAAATTTCACGTTTTAAGGTAAGTTAAGTACTGTAAAGTTAGTAGGTAGTTCGCAGTTGGTAGTTGGGGATTCGAATAACCAACTACCGACCAGCTGCCAGTTGGGGATTCGGAAACGTTATTATAATTACTATTTCATTTACATATTTTACTCGTGTTAATATGTTTAAAAATATAATCAATAATAAATGTATGTAAATTAATACAAAATCTGAATCCCCAACTGGCAGCTGGTTGGTAGTTGGCGATTCACGGCGAATCCCCAACTGGACATTTTGAATCGCCGTCTGGTGAGTATACTCATTTTATTGAAGAACCAACCCGGCCAAAGTGTGTTATTTATTATTAAAAATTTATTTTTAATTGAATTGACTGATTAAAAAAATAAAACAACGATTTATAAAAAAAATCCGAATCCCCAACTGGCAACTGGTTGGTAGTTGGCGATTCGCCGCGAATCCCCAACTGGAAATTTTGAATCGCTTCCTGGTGAATATATTCATGGTATTGAAAGAAAAGTGCGGGAACGGTGTTTATTTATTGTTATGAACTGTTTTTCTATGGAAATGATTCGTTTTCAAAAACAAATATCGATTTGAAAAAAAAAAACGAATCCCAAATATGCCATTTTGAATCACCGTATTGTGAGTATATTCATTTTATTGAAGAACCAAACCACCATTGGTGTTATTATTATCCTGAATGTGTTTTCTTTATTGAGTTGATATGTTTAAATAATAAAACAGCGATTTAAAAAAAAAATCCGAATCCCCAACTGGCAGCTGGTTGGTAGTTGACGATTCGCGGCGAATCCCCAACTGGACATTTTGAATCACCGTCTGGTGAGTATATTCATTATATTGAAGAACCAACCCGGCAAAAGTGTGTTATTTATTATTATTAACTTATTTTTAATTGAATTGATTGATTAAAAAAATAAAACAACGATTTCAAAAAAAAATCCGAATCCCCAACAGGCAACTGGTTGGTAGTTGGCGATTCGCCGCGAATCCCCAACTGGAAATTTTGAATCGCCTCCTGGTGAATATATTCATGGTATCGAAGGAACAGTGCGGGAACGGTGTTTATTTATTGTTATGAACTGTTTTTCTATGGAAATGATTTGTTTTCAAAAACAAATATCGATTTGAAAAAAAAAAAAACGAATTCCAAATTTGATTTTGAATCACCGTATTGTGAGTATATTCGTTCTTTTGAAGAAACAAACAACCATTGGTGTTATTATTGTCCTAAATCTGTTTTCTTTATTGAATTGATATGTTAAAAGAATAAAACATCGATTTAAAAAAAAAATCCGAATCCCCAACCGGCAGCTAGTTTGTAGTTGGCGATTCGCAGCGAATCCCCAACTGGACATTTTGAATCGCCGTCTGGTGAGTTTACTCATTTTATTGAAGAACCAACCCGGCAAAAGTGTGTTATTTATTACTATAAACTTATTTTTAATTGAATTGATTTATTAAAAAAATAAAACAACGATTTAAAAAAAATCCGAATCCCCAACTGGCTACTGGTTGGTAGTTGGTGATTCGCCGCGAATCCCCAACTGGACATTTTGAATCGCCATCTGGTAAGTATACTCATTTTATTGAAGAACCAACCCGGCAAAAGTGTGTTATTTATTATTATAAAGTTATTTTTAATTGAATTGATTTATTACAAAAATAAAACAACGATTTAAGAAAAAATCCGAATCCCCAACTGGCAACTGGTTGGTAGTTGGCGATTCGCCGCGAATCCCCAACTGGAAATTTTGAATCGCCTCCTGGTGAATATATTCATGGTATCGAAGGAACAGTGCGGGAACGGTGTTTATTTATTGTTATGAACTGTTTTTCTATGGAAATGATTTGTTTTCAAAAACAAATATCGATTTGAAAAAAAAAAACGAATTCCAAATTTGATTTTGAATCACCGTATTGTGAGTATATTCGTTCTATTGAAGAAACAAACAACCATTGGTGTTATTATTATCCTAAATCTGTTTTCTTTATTGAATTGATATGTTAAAAGAATAAAACAGCGATTTAAAAAAAAATCCGAATCCCCAACTGGCAGCTAGTTGGTAGTTGGCGATTCGCGGCGAATCCCCAACTGGACATTTTGAATCGCCGTCTGGTGAGTATACTCATTTTATTGAAGAACCAACCCGGCAAAAGTGTGTTATTTATTATTATAAAGTTATTTTTAATTGAATTGATTTATTACAAAAACAAAACAACGATTTAAAAAAAATCCGAATCCCCAACTGGCAACTGGTTGGTAGTTGGCGATTCGCCGCGAATCCCCAACTGGAAATTTTGAATCGCCTCCTGGTGAATATATTCATGGTATCGAAGGAACAGTGCGGGAACGGTGTTTATTTATTGTTATGAACTGTTTTTCTATGGAAATGATTTGTTTTCAAAAACAAATATCGATTTGAAAAAAAAAAACGAATTCCAAATTTGATTTTGAATCACCGTATTGTGAGTATATTCGTTCTATTGAAGAAACAAACAACCATTGGTGTTATTATTATCCTGAATCTGTTTTCTTTATTGAATTGATATGTTAAAAGAATAAAACAGCGATTTAAAAAAAAATCCGAATCCCCAACTGGCAGCTAGTTGGTAGTTGGGGATTCGCAGCGAATCCCCAACTGGACATTTTGAATCACCGTCTGGTGAGTATACTCATTTTATTGAAGAACCAACCCGGCAAAAGTGTGTTATTTATTATTATAAACTTATTTTTAATTGAATTGATTTATTAAAAAAATAAAACGATTTAAAAAAAATCCGAATCCCCAACTGGCAACTGGTTGGTAGTTGGTGATTTGCCGCGAATCCCCAACTGGAAATTTTGAATCGCCTCCTGGTGAATATATTCATGGTATCGAAGGAACAGTGCGGGAACGGTGTTTATTTATTGTTATGAACTGTTTTTCTATGGAAATGATTTGTTTTCAAAAACAAATATCGATTTGAAAAAAAAAAAACGAATTCCAAATTTGATTTTGAATCACCGTATTGTGAGTATATTCGTTCTATTGAAGAAACAAACAACCATTGGTGTTATTATTATCCTGAATCTGTTTTCTTTATTGAATTGATATGTTAAAAGAATAAAACAGCGATTTAAAAAAAAAATCCGAATCCCCAACTGGCAGCTAGTTGGTAGTTGGCGATTCGCGGCGAATTCCCAACTGGACATTTTGAATCGCCGTCTGGTGAGTATACTCATTTTATTGAAGAACCAACCCGGCAAAAGTGTGTTATTTATTATTATTAACTTATTTTTAATTGAATTGATTTATTACAAAAATAAACAACGATTTAAAAAAAATCCGAATCCCCAACTGGCAACTGGTTGGTAGTTGGCGATTCACCGCGAATCCCCAACTGGAAATTTTGAATCGCCTCCTGGTGAATATATTCATGGTATCGAAGGAACAGTGCGGGAACGGTGTTTATTTATTGTTATGAACTGTTTTTCTATGGAAATGATTTGTTTTCAAAAACAAATATCGATTTGAAAAAAAAAAACGAATTCCAAATTTGATTTTGAATCACCGTATTGTGAGTATATTCGTTCTATTGAAGAAACAAACAACCATTGGTGTTATTATTATCCTGAATCTGTTTTCTTTATTGAATTGATATGTTAAAACAATAAAACAGCGATTTAAAAAAAAATCTGAATCCCCAACTGGCAGCTAGTTGGTAGTTGGCGATTCGCGGCGAATCCCCAACTGGACATTTTGAATCGCCGTCTGGTGAGTATACTCATTTTATTGAAGAACCAACCCGGCAAAAGTGTGTTATTTATTATTATAAACTTATTTTTAATTGAATTGATTTATTAAAAAAATAAAACAACGATTTAAAAAAAATCAGAATCCCCAACTGGCAACTGGTTGGTAGTTGGCGATTCGCCGCAAATCCCCAACTGGAAATTTTGAATCGCCTCCTGGTGAATATATTCATGGTATCGAAGGAACAGTGCGGGAACGGTGTTTATTTATTGTTATGAACTGTTTTTCTATGGAAATGATTTGTTTTCAAAAACAAATATCGATTTGAAAAAAAAAAACGAATTCCAAATTTGATTTTGAATCACCGTATTGTGAGTATATTCGTTCTATTGAAGAAACAAACAACCATTGGTGTTATTATTATCCTGAATCTGTTTTCTTTATTGAATTGATATGTTAAAAGAATAAAACAGCGATTTAAAAAAAAAAATCCGAATCCCCAACTGGCAGCTAGTTGGTAGTTGGCGATTCGCGGCGAATTCCCAACTGGACATTTTGAATCGCCGTCTGGTGAGTATACTCATTTTATTGAAGAACCAACCCGGCAAAAGTGTGTTATTTATTATTATTAACTTATTTTTAATTGAATTGATTTATTACAAAAATAAACAACGATTTAAAAAAAATCCGAATCCCCAACTGGCAACTGGTTGGTAGTTGGCGATTCACCGCGAATCCCCAACTGGAAATTTTGAATCGCCTCCTGGTGAATATATTCATGGTATCGAAGGAACAGTGCGGGAACGGTGTTTATTTATTGTTATGAACTGTTTTTCTATGGAAATGATTTGTTTTCAAAAACAAATATCGATTTGAAAAAAAAAAAACGAATTCCAAATTTGATTTTGAATCACCGTATTGTGAGTATATTCGTTCTATTGAAGAAACAAACAACCATTGGTGTTATTATTATCCTGAATCTGTTTTCTATATTGAATTGATATGTTAAAAGAATAAAACAGCGATTTAAAAAAAAATCCGAATCCCCAACTGGCAGCTAGTTGGTAGTTCGCTATTCGCGGCGAATCCCCAACTGGACATTTTGAATCGCCGTCTGGTGAGTATACTCATTTTATTGAAGAACCAACCCGGCAAAAGTGTGTTATTTATTATTATAAACTTATTTTTAATTGAATTGATTTATTAAAAAAATAAAACGATTTAAAAAAAATCCGAATCCCCAACTGGCAACTGGTTGGTAGTTGGTGATTCGCCGCGAATCCCCAACTGGAAATTTTGAATCGCCTCCTGGTGAATATATTCATGGTATCGAAGGAACAGTGCGGGAACGGTGTTTATTTATTGTTATGAACTGTTTTTCTATGGAAATGATTTGTTTTCAAAAACAAATATCGATTTGAAAAAAAAAAAACGAATTCCAAATTTGATTTTGAATCACCGTATTGTGAGTATATTCGTTCTATTGAAGAAACAAACAACCATTGGTGTTATTATTATCCTGAATCTGTTTTCTTTATTGAATTGATATGTTAAAAGAATAAAACAGCGATTTAAAAAAAAAATCCGAATCCCCAACTGGCAGCTAGTTGGTAGTTGGCGATTCGCGGCGAATCCCCAACTGGACATTTTGAATCGCCGTCTGGTGAGTATACTCATTTTATTGAAGAACCAACCCGGCAAAAGTGTGTTATTTATTATTATTAACTTATTTTTAATTGAATTGATTTATTACAAAAATAAACAACGATTTAAAAAAAATCCGAATCCCCAACTGGCAACTGGTTGGTAGTTGGCGATTCACCGCGAATCCCCAACTGGAAATTTTGAATCGCCTCCTGGTGAATATATTCATGGTATCGAAGGAACAGTGCGGGAACGGTGTTTATTTATTGTTATGAACTGTTTTTCTATGGAAATGATTTGTTTTCAAAAACAAATATCGATTTGAAAAAAAAAAACGAATTCCAAATTTGATTTTGAATCACCGTATTGTGAGTATATTCGTTCTATTGAAGAAACAAACAACCATTGGTGTTATTATTATCCTGAATCTGTTTTCTTTATTGAATTGATATGTTAAAAGAATAAAACAGCGATTTAAAAAAAAATCTGAATCCCCAACTGGCAGCTAGTTGGTAGTTGGCGATTCGCGGCGAATCCCCAACTGGACATTTTGAATCGCCGTCTGGTGAGTATACTCATTTTATTGAAGAACCAACCCGGCAAAAGTGTGTTATTTATTATTATAAACTTATTTTTAATTGAATTGATTTATTAAAAAAATAAAACAACGATTTAAAAAAAATCAGAATCCCCAACTGGCAACTGGTTGGTAGTTGGCGATTCGCCGCAAATCCCCAACTGGAAATTTTGAATCGCCTCCTGGTGAATATATTCATGGTATCGAAGGAACAGTGCGGGAACGGTGTTTATTTATTGTTATGAACTGTTTTTCTATGGAAATGATTTGTTTTCAAAAACAAATATCGATTTGAAAAAAAAAAACGAATTCCAAATTTGATTTTGAATCACCGTATTGTGAGTATATTCGTTCTATTGAAGAAACAAACAACCATTGGTGTTATTATTATCCTGAATCTGTTTTCTTTATTGAATTGATATGTTAAAAGAATAAAACAGCGATTTAAAAAAAAAATCCGAATCCCCAACTGGCAGCTAGTTGGTAGTTGGCGATTCGCGGCGAATTCCCAACTGGACATTTTGAATCGCCGTCTGGTGAGTATACTCATTTTATTGAAGAACCAACCCGGCAAAAGTGTGTTATTTATTATTATTAACTTATTTTTAATTGAATTGATTTATTACAAAAATAAACAACGATTTAAAAAAAATCCGAATCCCCAACTGGCAACTGGTTGGTAGTTGGCGATTCACCGCGAATCCCCAACTGGAAATTTTGAATCGCCTCCTGGTGAATATATTCATGGTATCGAAGGAACAGTGCGGGAACGGTGTTTATTTATTGTTATGAACTGTTTTTCTATGGAAATGATTTGTTTTCAAAAACAAATATCGATTTGAAAAAAAAAAAAACGAATTCCAAATTTGATTTTGAATCACCGTATTGTGAGTATATTCGTTCTATTGAAGAAACAAACAACCATTGGTGTTATTATTATCCTGAATCTGTTTTCTATATTGAATTGATATGTTAAAAGAATAAAACAGCGATTTAAAAAAAAATCCGAATCCCCAACTGGCAGCTAGTTGGTAGTTCGCTATTCGCGGCGAATCCCCAACTGGACATTTTGAATCGCCGTCTGGTGAGTATACTCATTTTATTGAAGAACCAACCCGGCAAAAGTGTGTTATTTATTATTATAAACTTATTTTTAATTGAATTGATTTATTAAAAAAATAAAACAACGATTTAAAAAAAATCCGAATCCCCAACTGGCAACTGGTTGGTAGTTGGCGATTCGCCGCGAATCCCCAACTGGAAATTTTGAATCGCCTCCTGGTGAATATATTCATGTTATCGAAGGAACAGTGCGGGAACGATGTTTATTTATTGTTATGAACTGTTTTTCTATAGAATTGATTTGTTTTCGAAAACAAATATCGATTTGAAAAAAATCCGATTCCATAATTGGCCATTTTGAATCACCGTATTGTGAGTATATTCGTTTTATTGAAGAACCAAACCACCATTGGTGTTATTATTATCCTAAATCTGTTTTTTTATTGAATTGATATGTTAAAATAATAAAACAGCGATTTAAAAAAAAATTCCGAATCCCCAACTGGCAGCTGGTTGGTAGTTGGTGATTCGCGGCGAATCACCAACTGGACATTTTGAATCGCCGTTTGGTGAGGATACTCATTTTATTGAAGAATCAACCTGGCAAAAGTGTGTTATTTATTATTATAAACTTATTTTTAATTGAATTGATTGATTAAAAAAATAAAACAACGATTTAAAAAAAAATCCGAATCCCCAACTGGCAACTGGTTGGTAGTTAGCGATTCGCCGCGAATCCCCAACTGGAAATTTTGAATCGCTTCCTGGTGAATATATTCATGGTATCGAAGGAACAGTGCGGGAACGATGTTTATTTATTGTTATGAACTGTTTTTCTATAGAATTGATTTGTTTTCGAAAACAAATATCGATTTGAAAAAAATCCGATTCCATAATTGGCCATTTTGAATCACCGTATTGTGAGTATATTCGTTTTATTGAAGAACCAAACAACCATTGGTGTTATTATTATCCTAAATCTGTTTTTTTATTGAATTGATATGTTAAAATAATAAAACAGCGATTTAAAAAAAAATTCCGAATCCCCAACTGACAGCTGGTTGGTAGTTGGCGATTCGCGGCGAATCCCCAACTGGACATTTTGAATCGCCGTTTGGTGAGGATACTCATTTTATTGAATAAGCAAACTGGCAAAAGTGTGTTATTTATTATTATAAACTTATTTTTAATTGAATTGATTGATTAAAAAAATAAAACAACGATTTAAAAAAAAATCCGAATCCCCAACTGGCAACTGGTTGGTAGTTAGCGATTCGCCGCGAATCCCCAACTGGAAATTTTGAATCGCTTCCTGGTGAATATATTCATGGTATTGAAGGAACAGTGCGGGAACGATGTTTATTTATTGTTATGAACTGTTTTTCTATAGAATTGATTTGTTTTCGAAAACAAATATCGATTTGAAAAAAATCCGATTCCATAATTGGCCATTTTGAATCACCGTATTGTGAGTATATTCGTTTTATTGAAGAACCAAACAACCATTGGTGTTATTATTATCCTAAATCTGTTTTTTTATTGAATTGATATGTTAAAATAATAAAACAGCGATTTAAAAAAAAATTCCGAATCCCCAACTGACAGCTGGTTGGTAGTTGGCGATTCGCGGCGAATCCCCAACTGGACATTTTGAATCGCCGTTTGGTGAGGATACTCATTTTATTGAATAAGCAAACTGGCAAAAGTGTGTTATTTATTATTATAAACTTATTTTTAATTGAATTGATTGATTAAAAAAATAAAACAACGATTTAAAAAAAAATCCGAATCCCCAACTGGCAACTGGTTGGTAGTTGGCGATTCGCCGCGAATCCCCAACTGGAAATTTTGAATCGCCTCCTGGTGAATATATTCATGGTATTGAAAGAACAGAGCGGGAACGGTGTTTATTTATTGTTAATAACTGTTTTTCTACAAAATTGATTGATTTTCAAAATCAAATATCGATTTGAAAAAAAAAACGAATCCCAAATTGGCCATTTTAATTCACCGTATTGTGAGTATATTCGTTTAATTGAAGAACCAAACCACCATTGGTGTTATTATTATCCTAAACCTGTTTTCTTTATTCAATTGATATGTTAAAAGAATAAAACAGCGATTTAAAAAAAAAATCCGAATCCCCAACTGGCAGCTAGTTGTTAGTTGGCGATTCGCGGTGAATCCCCAACTGGACATTTTGAATCGCCGTCTGGTGAGTATACTCGTTATTTTGAAGAACCAACTCTGCAAAAGTGTGTTTTTTATTATCATAAACTTATTTTTAATTGAATTGATTGAATAAAGAAATAAAATAACGATTTAAAAAAATCCGAATCCCCAACTGGCAACTGGATGGTAGTTGGCGATTCGCAGCGAATCCCCAACTGGAAATTTTGAATCGCCTCCTGGTGAATATACTCATGGTATTGAAGGAACAGCGCGGGAATGGTGTTTATTTATTGTTATGAACTGTTTTTCTATAAAATTGATTTGTTTTCAAAAACAAATATCGATTTGAAAAAAAAAAAGAATTCCAAATATGCCATTTTGAATCACCGTATTGTGAGTATATTCGTTTTATTGAACGACCAAACCAACCACCATTGGTGTTATTATTATCCTAAATCTGTTTTCTTTATTGAATTGATATGTAAAAATAATAAAAACACCAACCAGCTGCCAGTTGTGGATTTGGATTTTTTTTTAATCAATCAATTCAATAAAAAAACAAGACCATTCACACGTTGTTCGTTCAATACCATTAGTATATTCATCAGGAGGCGGTTAAAAATTTCCACAAACTAGCAATCAGCTGCCATTTGGGGATTCGGATTATTTTTTTCAGATCGATATATGTTTTAAAAAAGAATTAGTTCTATAGAAAAACAATTGAAAATAACAAATAAACAACATTCCAGCGTTGTTCCTTCAAAACCATGAGTATATTCATCAGGAGGTTATTCAAAATTTCTAGTTGGGGATTCGCGGCGAATCGCCAACTACCAACCAGCTGTCAGTTGGGGATTCGGATTTTTTTTAAATCCCTGTTTTATTTTTCTAACATATCATTTCAATAAAAAATAAGTTAATAATAATAAATAACAAACTATTGCCGGGTTGGTTCTTCAATACCATGAGTATACTCACCAGGAGGCGATTCAAAATTTCCAGTTGGGGATTCGCCGCGAATCGCCAACTACCAACCAGTTGCGAGTTGGAGATTCGGATTTTTTTTAAATCGTTGTTATTTTTTTAAATCAATCAATTCAATTAAAAATAAGTTTATTATAATAAATAACACACTTTGGCCGGGTTGCTTCTTCAATAAAATGAGTATACTCACCAGACGGCGATTTAAAATGTCCAGTTGGGGATTCGCGGCGAATCGCCAACTACCAACCAGTTGCCAGTTGGGGATTCGGATTTTTTTAAATCGTTGTTTTATTTTTTTAATTAATCAATTCAATTAAAAATAAGTTTATAATAATAAATAACACACATTTGCCAGGTTGGTTCTTCAATATAATGAGTATACTCACCAGACGGTGATTCAAAATGTCCAGTTGGGGATTCGCCGCGAATCGCCAACTACCAACCACCTGTCAGTTGGGGATTCGGATTTTTTTTAAATCGCTGTTTTATTACTTTAACATATCAATTCAATAAAGAAAACAGATTGAGGATAATAATAACACCAATGCTGGTTTGGTTCTTCAATAGAACGAATATACTCACAATACGGTGATTCAAAATGGCAAATTTGGAATTCGTTTTTTTTTTTCAAATCGATATTTGTTTTTGAAAACAAATCAGTTCCATAGAAAAACAGTTCATAACAATAAATAAACACCGTTCCCGCGCTGTTCCTTCAATACCATGACTATATTCACCAGACGTTAATTCAAAATATCCAGTTGGGGATTCGCCGCGAATCGCCAACTACCAACCAGCTGTCAGTTGGGGATTCGGATTTTTTTTTTAAATGGCTGTTTTATTACTTTAACATATCAATTCAATAAAGAAAACAGATTGAGGATAATAATAACACCAATGCTGGTTTGGTTCTTCAATAGAACGAATATACTCACAATACGGTGATTCAAAATGGCAAATTTGGAATTCGTTTTTTTTTTCAAATCGATATTTGTTTTTGAAAACAAATCAGTTCCATAGAAAAACAGTTCATAACAATAAATAAACACCGTTCCCGCGCTGTTCCTTCAATACCATGACTATATTCACCAGACGTTAATTCAAAATATCCAGTTGGGGATTCGCCGCGAATCGCCAACTACCAACCAGCTGTCAGTTGGGGATTCGGATTTTTTTTTTAAATGGCTGTTTTATTATTTTAACATATCAATTCAATAAAGAAAACAGATTAAAGATAATAATAACACCAATGGTGGTTTGGTTCTTCAATAGAACGAATATACTCACAATACGGTGATTCAAAATGGCAAATTTGGAATTCGTTTTTTTTTTCAAATCGATATTTGTTTTTGAAAACAAATCAGTTTCAAAGAAAAACAGTTCATGAAAATAAATAAACACCGTTCCCGCGCTGTTCCTTCAATACCATGACTATATTCACCAGAGGTTAATTCAAAATATCCAGTTGAGGATTCGCCGCGAATCGCCAATTACCAACCAGCTGTCAGTGGGGGATTCGGATTTTTTTTTTAAATCGCTATTTTATTATTTTAACATATCAATTCAATAAAGAAAACAGATTCAGGATAATAATAACACTAATGGTGGTTTGGTTCTTCAATAGAACGAATATACTCACAATACGGTGATTCAAAATGGGAAATTTGGAATTCGTTTTTCTTTTCAAATCGATATTTGTTTTTGAAAACAAATCAGTTCCATAGAAAAACAGTTCATAACAATAAATAAACACCGATCCCGCGCTGTTCCTTCAATACCATGACTATATTCACCAGACGTTAATTCAAAATATCCAGTTGGGGATTCGCCGCGAATCGCCAACTACCAACCAGCTGTCAGTTGGGGATTCGGATTTTTATTTTAAATCGCTGTTTTATTATTTTAACATATCAATTCAATAAAGAAAACAGATTCAGGATAATAATAACACCAATGGTGGTTTGGTTCTTCAATAGGACGAATATACTCACAATACGGTGATTCAAAATGGGAAATTTGGAATTCGTTTTTTTTTCAAATCGATATTTGTTTTTGAAAACAAATCAGTTCCATAGAAAAACAGTTCATAACAATAAATAAACACCGTTCCCGCGCTGTTCCTTCAATACCATGAGTATATTCACCAGGAGGCGATTCAAAATTTTCAGTTGGGGATTCGCGGCGAATCGCCAACTACCAACCAGTTGCCAGTTGGTGATTCGGATTTTTTTTAATCGTTGTTTTATTATTTTAATCAATCAATTCAATTAAAAATAAGTTAATAATAATAAATAACACACTTTTGCCGGGTTGGTTCTTCAATATAATGAATATACTCACCAGACAGTGATTCAAAATGTCCAGTTGGGGATTCGCCGCGAATCGCCAACTACCAACCAGCTGCCAGTCGGGGATTCGGATTTTTATTTTAAATCGCTGTTTTATTATTTCAACATATGTATTCAATAAAGATAACAGGTTTAGGATAATAATAACACCAATGGTGGTTTCGTTCTTCAGTTAAACGAATATACTCACAAGACGGTGATTCAAAATGGCCAATTTGGGATTCGGATTTTTTTCAAATCGATATTTATTTTCGAAAACAAATCAATTCTATAGAAAAACAGTTCATAACAATAAATAAATACCGTTCCCGCGCTGTTACTTCAATACCATGAGTATATTCACCAGGAGGCGATTCAAAATTTCCAGTTGGGGATTCGCGGCGAATCGTCAACTACCAACCAACAGCCAGTTGGGGATTCGGATTTTTTTTAAATCGTTGTTTTATAATTTTAATAAATCAATTCAATTAAAAATAAGTTTATAATAATCAATAACACACTTTTACAGGGTTTGTTCTTCAATATAATGAGTATTCTCACCAGACGGCGATTCAAAATGTCCAGTTTGGGATTCGCCGCGAATCGCCAACTACCAACTAGCTGCCAGTTGGGGATTCGGATTTTTTTTGAAAATCGCTGTTTTATTCTTTTAACATATCAATTCAATAAAAAAACAGATTTAGGATAATAATAACACCAATGGTGGTTTGGTTCTTCGATAAAACGAATATACTCACAATACGGTGATTCAAAATGGCCAATTATGGAATCGGATTTTTTTCAAATTGGTATTTGTTTTCGAAAACAGATCAATTCTATAGAAAAACAGTTCATAACAATAAATAAACATCGTTCCCGCACTGTTCCTTCGATACCATGAATATATTCACCAGGAGGCGATTCAAAATTTCCAGTTGGGGATTCGCGGCGAATCGCCAACTACCAACCAGTTGCCAGTTGGGGATTCGGATTTTTTTTAAATCGTTGTTTTATTTTTTTTAATAAATCAATTCAATTAAAAATAAGTTTATAATAATAAATAACACACTTTTGCCGGGTTGGTTCTTCAATAAAATGAGTATACTCACCAGACGGCGATTCAAAATGTCCAGTTGGGGATTCGCCGTGAATCGCCAACTACAAACTAGCTGCCAGTTGGGGATTCGGATTTTTTTTTTTAAATCGCTGTTTTATTCTTTTAACATATCAATTCAATAAAGAAAACAGATTTAGGATAATAATAACACCAATGGTTGTTTGTTTCTTCAATAGAACGAATATACTCACAATACGGTGATTCAAAATCAAATTTGGAATTCGTTTTTTTTTTTCAAATCGATATTTATTTTTGAAAACAAATCATTTCCATAGAAAAACAGTTCATAACAATAAATAAACACCGTTCCCGCACTGTTCCTTCGATACCATGAATATATTCACCAGGAGGCGATTCAAAATTTCCAGTTGGGGATTCGCGGCGAATCGCCAACTACCAACCAGTTGCCAGTTGGGGATTCGGATTTTTTTTAAATCGTTGTTTTATTTTTTTAATGAATCAATTCAATTAAAAATAAGTTTATAATAATAAATAACACACTTTTGCCGGGTTGGTTCTTCAATAAAATGAGTATACTCACCAGACGGCGATTCAAAATGTCCAGTTGGGGATTCGCCGCGAATCGCCAACTACCAACTAGCTGCCAGTTGGGGATTCGGATTTTTTTTTTAAATCGCTGTTTTATTCTTTTAACATATCAATTCAATAAAGAAAACAGATTCAGGATAATAATAACACCAATGGTTGTTTGTTTCTTCAATAGAACGAATATACTCACAATACGCTGATTCAAAATCAAATTTGGAATTCGTTTTTTTTTTTCAAATCGATATTTGTTTTTGAAAACAAATCATTTCCATAGAAAAACAGTTCATAACAATAAATAAACACCGTTCCCGCACTGTTCCTTCGATACCATGAACATATTCATGAGGAGGCGATTTAAAATTTCCAGTTGGGGATTCGCGGCGAATCGCCAACTACCAACCAGTTGCCAGTTGAGGATTCGGATTTTTTTGAAATCGTTGTTTTATTTTTTTAATGAATCAATTCAATTAAAAATAAGTTTATAATAATAAATAACACACTTTTGCCGGGTTGGTTCTTCAATAAAATGAGTATACTCACCAGACGGCGATTCAAAATGTCCAGTTGGGGATTCGCCGCAAATCGCCAACTACCAACTAGCTGCCAGTTGGGGATTCGGATTTTTTTTTTAAATCGCTGTTTTATTCTTTTAACATATCAATTCAATAAAGAAAACAGATTTAGGATAATAATAACACCAATGGTTGTTTGTTTCTTCAATAGAACGAATATACTCACAATACGGTGATTCAAAATCAAATTTGGAATTCGTTTTTTTTTTCAAATCAATATTTGTTTTTGAAAACAAATCATTTCCATAGAAAAACAGTTCATAACAATAAATAAACACCGTTCCCGCACTGTTCCTTCGATACCATGAATATATTCACCAGGAGGCGATTCAAAATTTCCAGTTGGGGATTCGTGGCGAATCGCCAACTACCAACCAGTTGCCAGTTGGGGATTCGGATTTTTTGGAAATCGTTGTTTTATTTTTTTAATAAATCAATTCAATTAAAAATAAGTTTATAATAATAAATAACACACTTTTGCCGGGTTGGTTCTTCAATAAAATGAGTTTATTCACCAGACGGCGATTCAAAATGTCCAGTTGGGGATTCGCCGCGAATCGCCAACTACCAACTAGCTGCCAGTTGGGGATTCGGATTTTTTTTTTAAATCACTGTTTTATTCTTTTAACATATCAATTCAATAAAGAAAACAGATTTAGGATAATAATAACACCAATGGTTGTTTGTTTCTTCAATAGAACGAATATACTCACAATACGGTGATTCAAAATCAAATTTGGAATTCGTTTTTTTTTTAAAATCGATATTTGTTTTTGAAAACAAATCATTTCCATAGAAAAACAGTTCATAACAATAAATAAACACCGTTCCCGCACTGTTCCTTCGATACCATGAATATATTCACCAGGAGGCGATTCAAAATTTCCAGTTGGGGATTCGCGGCGAATCGCCAACTACCAACCAGTTGCCAGTTGGGGATTCGGATTTTTTTTAAATCGTTGTTTTATTTTTTTAATAAATCAATTCAATTAAAAATAAGTTTATAATAATAAATAACACACTTTTGCCGGGTTGGTTCTTCAATAAAATGAGTATACTCACCAGACGGCGATTCAAAATGTCCAGTTGGGGATTCGCCGCGAATCGCCAACTACCAACTAGCTGCCAGTTGGGGATTCGGATTTTTTTTTTAAATCGCTGTTTTATTCTTTTAACATATCAATTCAATAAAGAAAACAGATTCAGGATAATAATAACACCAATGGTGGTTTGGTTCTTCAATAAAACAAATATACTCACAATACGGTGATTCAAAAAGGCATATTTGGGATTCGTTTTTTTTTTTCAAATCGATATTTGTTTTTGAAAACGAATCATTTCCATAGAAAAACAGTTCATAACAATAAATAAACACCTTTCCCGCGCTTTTCTTTCAATACCATGAGTATATTCACCAGGAAGCGATTCGCGAATCGCCAACTACCAACCAGTTGCCAGTTGGGGATTCAGATTTTTTTATAAATCGTTGTTTTATTTTTTTAATCAGTCAATTCAATTAAAAATAAATTTTTAATAATAAATAACACACTTTGGCCGGGTTGGTTCTTCAATAAAATGAGTATACTCACCAGACGGCGATTCAAAATGTCCAGTTGGGGATTCGCCGTGAATCGCCAACTACCAACCAGCTGCCAGTTGGGGATTCAGATTTTATATTAATTTACATACATTTATTATTGATTATATTTTTAAACATATTAACACGAGTAAAATATGTAAATGAAATAGTAATTATAATAACGATTCCGAATCCCCAACTGGCAGCTGGTCGGTAGTTGGTTATTCGAATCCCCAACTACCAACTGCGAACTACCTACTAACTTTACAGTCATGTAGTATTTAGTGATATAAATTTCTAAGTAAAGTAAACGCTGTTTTGTTCAGCTAAATATTAGTTATGTAATATTGATATTCTAATCCATGTTTTACTGTACCGTTAGCTTCATCTTTACAACTCATCTTCAACTCTACTTGTTCGAACATGTCTGGGCCTTCTGGCGGCGGCAGAAGTTTTATATAAGCTGTGAAGTTGTAACGCTCATTTGCGGTAACTTCAACATATTGTGAGGCACTGTGGAAGCTCTTATTCCTGCAAATAAATCCAAAACTCGTTCTAAAGTGTCAAACCCAAATAATGTCACGCGGCTGCTATTGTTTCATTTTAAAACTGTTCAAAATGCTGGTTAAAATTCTTTGTTTATTCATAATATTTTAATCGTCCTTATCTTATCAACATTGTTGTGTCTATTTCTATGTAATTTGTTTTGGTACAAAATTTTATAAAACGACCCTACACAAAATCGGTCCAATAGGAAGAGTTGCACGTGCTATTGGCTTTACATTTTGTTTGAAATACTGCAATATAATTATTAAATGGATTTGTATTTTTATATGTACATGTATAAAAAAGCAATTGTTAAAACCCTGTAAGACATTAGTTTTACACTCAGTTCTCAGTTTGATCACTTTCTTTAACTTTTTGGCGGTCTATAACAGTTCCCTATTTCAATTGGTCTAGTCTTTTGGCACGAATAATTCTCACCATATAATTTCGTCTCCATTTTCTAAATAATTTGTGTAGCTGTTCATGTTATGAGTGTACGGTCACCTGGCATATCCAATCTAATTTCCCTCGTAAAATTACACATTGACTGGTTTTCTGATTATTACATGAGCAAATGAAAAGACAATAAAGACAATATCAAGATAAGATTTACCTGTTAGTCACAATGATACTGTAATTTCCACTGTAACTGTCCGTGCTAGAAGTGAGCGTACAACTACCCTTGCTTTTCCAATTTCCGTTGTAATCGACAGATTCCATATCGGGATTTGCCAACAACTCTGTTGCCGCGTTTGATATTTGGATAAATGAAAATACACAAATCCAAACTGAAATCAGTGCTTTCATCTTGATGTTTGAAATATCTGCAAGTTATCAGCAAGTTGTACACCAGTGTCAAGTGAGGTTCACGTCAGTGATATTTCATTTTTTATACGCTCGGAAACTGCATGCGTGGCGGATTATACTTGAAGTATCCAGAAATTTACTAATAGTGACTAACTGCGGCAGATGATGTACATCTAGCTGACGAAGCAGCATCTGTACAAGAACACCTGCGTTGATTGTAAACGTGGTATAATATAACGGTTGGGGATATCGCGCTGACATTACATTTCCTACTGATATATGTCCTATGTTATCGAAGTACTAAAACAAAATTGATCATATAAATATCTGTAAACTGCTGTGGTGTACACTTTTTTTGAAAACGACAAAACATAAACCCTCGTTTTTCTCCTTTAAACTCATGTTAACCTTTATGTCTCCTTTAATTAGGGTATGCGAGGGTATGGTATATATGTTTCTTCATCTTAAAATTACGTTAAAATGGTGTTGTTTTGCCGACTTAATTAAAAAAATGTGTGTTTTGCTTAGATATATACTGTTGAAATTCAATGTGACTGAAGGTGGTTCCAAGATGGCTGATTAATATTAAATATGAAAATTCAGGTCAATATTTTTTTTTTTCAAAATTGATGTACAAGATCAATTCTTAACTGAAATTGAGGTGTCATTTAATAAAACGTGTGTACACATATATGATCAATGAGTATTAGAAATGAAAAAAACTTAAATAAAAAACGAAATAATTAACTTGGAACTAGTGTTATTTTTTCAAACCCCACAGTGAAATATACACAATTACAGCAAGTCCAGTAATAAGTGTTTAAGTCATGTAAATTAACCTTCTATTGCAACCTAGAAGAAAATTAACATGAAACTCTTGTAATTGTTCAATATATTTCTTGTTTTTAACACTACAATGTATTTTATTACAAACAAAAATATGCACATGGCATTGTCCATAAAACTACTTTTATAAGTATGGTGGCCAAAGAGGGTCATTGACTGAATGAAATCAAGAATATATATAACCTTTTTCCTGGCACTTTTCTATGTAGATATCGTCATTGTGTGTGTTAAAATGTTCATAAGAAATTAACACTTAATCTGCCAAGTTTAAATAACTGTCAATAGCTGTTGGCACAAATGTATTTAACTGACACAACAATGCAATTCCAACACTAGAAAAATTTCAGGAAGTGATTTAAGGAAATCTATAAATGTTCCTTAATAACCAAACAAAATAATAATGTCCACTTCGGTAATGCAAAGAAAATCAAATCCAGGTTTAAATAGTCACAAAATTCTAACGTAATATTCAGTGCTAACTTGTCCAAAAATACAATTCCAACAATACAACTGTTTTCAGTAATGATTTAGTCTGTAAATTTATGTTTATTAAACATCGATGCATTTCAGTAAACATGTATCGTAACCTAAAGACAAATTTTCTACATTAAAAGCTTCACCCTATTTATTATAAAACACTTGGTATAACGGACTTTTAAAACGGTTCCAATGTACCCGTGTTTCGAATCCGATGCGTAATCCGTCTGCAAACAAATCTCATCCTCCCCACTCTGTGTGATCTAAAATAAACAATGTCAATAAACCTTAAAATGGTAAATTACTACAATGGACTGGTCTATCCTTAGATTATTGGAGTCATCTTTTCATCACATTTAGGGTGTTGCTTTAAATGTATAGCCTGTCAGTAAAATTAATATAGCAAGATCAGACTCAACATTGTGTGCAGTATTATGTGTTCGGACTAGGCACAAAAATCACCTGGTAGTTTTCAGCCTTGTAACTATTATAACTACACAATATACAGCAAACGGTGCAGGTGAAGTTATAAATTGTTCAGCTGAGATATACATTTATTTCAGGTAATTTTGTATTGTGCAGATAAATTTATTTAAAAAAATGTTCCCGGCGAATTTATTATTAATTGTACGATATTTCTTACTTAATAAAGACAATACATTTTTATGCCAAGGATATTCTGAAACATTATGTATATTACCTTGACTGGGGTCCATGTAAAATGCATTAACCATGACCAGTTAAATCGCTACTATTACTTTCAATGATCATTTTGTCCAAAATTCCTATTCATTGTCTTTGTTTGAATGGGGTTTACACATAGTTTTGACAGTAGTTAAAGTATTTAACAATGAACAGTGCACCTGACTTATGAGTTATACCAGAGCTGGTTGATGGTTGAGGCCCTGTATCTGTTAGTTACAACTGCGCACCAGTGACTGAAGATTGTGCAATCTGAAATATATATTGCATTCATGATAAAATCTATAATGTAAGTTAACTATTCACTGAAATTGGGAGTGAAAAACACTTTCAGTTTACATATACCTTTCTAATAAACATGTATATTAGTTCAAATAAAGTATTATATTAGTTACATCCGAAATGTAATTAATAAACATAATATTTCTACAAGAGGTCCGATCTTTGCTGTTAAGTTAACTACTGTAATACAAGAATGTACCAATTTAATAAAATGTGCCACATAATTTATAATGAAATTGTTCAATAAAGTGGCATTAATGGTATACAATAAATGAAAGCAATCAATCCACATTTTATCTTTTTTTTTATTTATAAGAACATTTCAGCTGAAAAATTACAATAATTTAGCGTATGTCACGTTTAATAATTTTGATATTTGTTTTTAATTTAAAATCCTTTTGGATGTGTTTATATGGTCACATATAGCTAAATAAGGAATAAGGAGATTTGTTCTTACAAATGAAGCAAAAAAGTATTTTGAAGACAAATTTTAAACGTTAATAGGTTACTTCAAGGAATAAACATCATTTGTTGAAGTCATGTATGTGAGTTTATACCAATTTATTTTAGCTTGATTACGAAAGCTCAGAGCTTATATGAATTGCTTCGCTTTCTTGGTAGAACCAGTAATGGATGTTTTTTTTTAGATGCATCGAACCGACCTGAGGATCGAACCAGCAACCTCCGATGTGAGCGACCAACACTCTTTCCACTGGACTAACGCCCTGCTCATGTTATTTGAAATCTAATACCTACGTACAGACTTTCTTTTCCTTTTATTGCCCTCGGGTGTAGCTGCCTGAGATGAAGTTATAAACTGAAATAAATAATTGTTTAAGATAACTTGATTTGATAGCTTCATTAAATTCCACAATTAAAGACACAATCAACACAAAAAATCCACTATACTTATACTTTGTATAAAATACTATCTAACCACAGTTTACTTTGATGGTGCTTGCTCAAATGTATCAATACAATTTTTACGATAGGCGCTAAAATCTAGGCTCGGTCGGGAAATTAGAAACAAACAACTTCTTTAGGTCTAATAGAAATGTAGATAAGTCTACAACTTTGGTACCATAGTGTTGTTCCATTACCTTTCATCGCGGGAAATATTGTCAATGTGTCATATGAATCAGTTGTTTCTCACTACAAACACTACAAAATCAAACCATAATTTCTCCAATATATTCAGTTATCCCTAAAAGTGGTAGTAGTAACTTTGGTTCATAATTGCACAGTTAAAAGCAAAAACTACTTTACTTTGCAGCTCCCTTCAAAGTTATTGGTTTCTTGTAATAAAATCTTAATTTCAAGAAAGTCAAAGCACTATTTTGTAAATGAACTTGTCCATCAGTAAATGCTGCCAGACACTTAACCTCCTCTCTAAGTCCATTCAGTGTACACTGTGTTCCTTTGAACTTGGAATACAATAACCTCTTCACCAGTGTCCCATATTTAGTACTTTAAACCATTCGTTTCTTAACATATCTGATGTTACTTGCAGTAAGTCGTTTTCTTTTTTCATTTTTCCATATCCGTGATTCTGATTGATGCTTTGATGTTACCCCTGTAGCACTTTTCATATATTTTTTAACAAATATTTTGCTAATTGTCTGTAGCAATAAAGGATCAATATCTGGTGTATCGTCTTTTACATCTTTTTCATACATTTTTCGCTGAAACTTTTAATTTGTTTGCAAACGTTTGATAACAGAAGTGAACTGAACGATCTGTTCGCTTTAAACGTTTGCTAACAGATCAAACATCTCCGCTATTTACATATGTATAATCACGTGACTTAATGGGAAGTGGAGGGACAACGCCGAGATCACCGATTTCCGTTTACTTTTCGTTCGTTAGCTAACCGTTTGCGTTTATAAACAAATTAAAAATGTTTAACTGTGCTGACAGCAGCCCACATGCTTCTGGGTTCACGATTTTTCGGGAACTGTCAAAAGTGATTGTGTAGAATAAATCAACAATATCTTAATGCGTATGATTAGACAACCAACTGTATGCATTGTACCTAAAAATTTAAAAGCAATACCACAGCTATTTACCTGATCTGATCAGTGTCTTTTAAACATAAAAAATATCAGGAATCATTTCGCAAACACATTTTCATGACAGAAAGTGCCCGCTAACTCACTTTGCGAATATGGATGCAATAAAAAATATATTGTAAGAATGTCCCAGTTTTACTTATTCTAATAGATAAATACATTTTGTTGATGATTTTTTGAATGGGTTTAACGCCATTTTCAACAGATTTCAGGTTATATATAGCATATCCAGTTTAATTGGTGGAGGAAGACCTCAGACCGAGTAGAACCACCGTCCTTCCGCAAGTAACTGGAATTTTTCTAAATACATTTTGATGATGAAAACATGCTTATTAGGAGAAAAATGGTATCATTCCTGTAAATGTTTGCAAAAAAATCGATCTTTCATCCCGATTTTCAATTTGGCGTATGTTTTTCTTTTTTTTTAAATGGGGTTTAACACCATTTTCGACAGATGTCAGGTTATATATGGCATATCCAGTTTTACTGGTGGAAGAAGAGAACAGACTGAGTAGAACCACCGTCTTTCCGTAAGTAACTTGAAACTTTCTCACATAAAGATTTTGGAGCGACCGGGAATCGAACCTACGACCTTAGCGGTGAGAGGTAAGTGATCTTGAGACGGCGCCTTAGACCACACGGCCATGGAGGATCCGCGCTTGGCGTAAGTACATGTAGTAGATAAATTTGGTCATGGCAAAATTACAGAAAAAAAAAGACCAGAAACTTCACTGGCATGCAAAAGAAGCCGTTTACACAAAAACTATTGTATGCCACCCATATGCTTAACGTTTCACTACATGTTATGTTATAAATTTACTTATTGTTTATGATCATCGCATCAGTTATCGTTCAAAATGGACGCCCTTTCGAGATGCATGCTCTTCATAAAATGTATTCATACAACACAGCAGCATTATCTATCGTGAATTATGTGGTAGGTTGCACTCAATAGGTAGTTAGTCATTGAAAATAAAATAGTGCGATCCTGTGAAACTGTATATAGAACTGAGAGCCAGTTTTGAAAAAAATATAAAGAAAAAACGGCCTACAAAAGCAACATTAAGGTGTTAACCCACCATTTTTTTTATTCTATAGTAAATAACAAAAGTTTGAAGGCTTGTCAAGTGACCGAAATGAAATACCAAAATATGATGAGAAAAGTATGGGTCATGTGTCATATAAGAGAGTTTTTCTGTGTACACTATTCACGGAGTGAAAGTAGACTTCCAAAAGCATGTATGCGTACCAAAATTTCCAAGCATCATGTTTTTTTCTTCTAAATTTACAATTCAAAATACATAAAAAAGCCATTCAAATAAAAAAATGAACATTGAAATAAGAAAATGCATTTTTAAAGAGAAGAAACAAGGATTATTTATAACCGCCATTATGCGACTACCCCACGGAAGCACTTCCGTATATAATCAACTAATAGAGACGCTTTAAGTCTCTTTTATCTTGCACAAAAAATATGCGCATCAGGTTCTTGTTGATTCTTATGTTACTTTTAGCAGGGCGATATTTTATGTATTATCACATGCGCAGAAAAAGATGCGTATTAGGTTCTTGTTTATATCATTGTTGATTTTAATGGTACTATTAACAGGGTGATATTTTATGTATTATCACATGCGCAGAAAAAGATGCGCATTAGGTTCTCGTTTATATCATTGTTGCTTCTAATGGTACTATTAACAGGGTGATATTTTATGTATTATCCCTTGCGCAGAAAAAGGTATTAGGTTCTTTTTTTATATCATTATTGATTCTAATGTTACTATTAGCAGGGTGATGTTTTATTTATTATCACATGCGCAGAAAAAGGTATTAGGTTCTTTTTTTATATCATTGTTGATTCTAATGTTACTATTAACAGAGTGATATTTTATTTATTATCACTTGCGCAGGTAAAGATGCGTATTTTGTTATTTCATAATACTAAGATAAATACCACATTTACGTAATTAAGTTCACACTTGGGGAAGTGATTATCTTCCTCAGTTTCGCCTCAGTTTTCCGGATAATCATTAGAAGGCGACTATCACCTCTCACGAATGTGATATTTATATATTTACACATGTGTTTTCTCCATAGAATAGAACTAAAAAGTTGGTATACCACTGCTAATGTAGTGCGGAAAGACGTCAGCTATTTGATATTTTTTGGCTACCAGCCATATAATAGTTTGACATTGACCCCTTTAAACTAATAGGTTCAAATAGATAATAAATTGGACAATGACAATTAATTGATGAATACTTCTTATATCGTAATTCTTACATAACTGTTTTATTACAAACTTTTGTTATTTGGTAAACTTTCATTACGCGACTGAATGTATTTTTTGTACTTTTCAGCAACTACTTTTGAAGAGTAACACCATATCATCTCGCTCTCTCATTATATCTCGAGTGTTTCGTGCAAAACTAGAATATCTCAATTCTTATTCTATATGTCTTTACTGAGATATATTACTGACTTCTTTTCCACTAAACCCTTTACTGGAGTAGCTACATGAGGATCTAATATCAAACTGCATAAGTGTATATCTATATCACAGGTTTGACAGTGACCTTTCTATATGCAGAGAACGCTGCTTTAAATAGAATTTAGAAACAAGATAAGAGTGCGACCACGATTATTGTACAGGCGTCCCTGTAATATTAAAGGATCACTTGGCACATGGCTTTGTCTCAACCTCTAACAATGGTATAGATAAATAAATAAGTTCATAACATCGCAAAGGCAGTTGTAAGAAAACCTATTGAAATTGAATCCAGCATTGTGAGGAAAATTACGGGTTTTTTTTTAAAAACACAACAAAAAAACAAAAAAAAAACAACAAAAAAATGAAAAACACACTTTTTAAAATGTGTGTTTTAAATCATGTTCGGTTATTATTTTACGATATTTAAATACCTAAAGTGCCTAAAGACATAATTGCCCATGACAAAACTTGACTAATTTGTATTTATGTTGCAGTTGATTGTTTTCAACACTGAATACGGATGTTATTATAGAACTTTATAACGGAATTCTGACTCCATTTTGTATGCATAAAACATTCTAAAAGACAGCGGTACTAAACGTTAACTATGGAAGAAAATGTACAGCAAAAAACTGCAATTACGCCACACTTTTATATTTTAATTAACTCTATATGAGAAACGTATTTTATTTTAAAATTCTCCTTTCAAGTTCTCTTGCATTACATCTTCACTATGACGGAAACCTGACATCACAGATAGACCAAAATATTATGCTTTGCACGTGTGCATAATGAGAAAACAGTTTTCATCAAGAAATTCAGTATACGTTTTTTTTAATAGACCAACGCTGAAAGAAAAAGTATATGATTAATTTATGAATTATTATGCAGATAACATTTAAAATACCACGTGTTTCGGAAAACTTATTGATACACGCTATGCAGTTATTGTCTGGCATATATATTCAAGATGACGGTTGTTATACAAAATATTGACCATTTGTGGATTTTTGATACGAGAACGTTCTACTTTGCACAAATGAAATACATGTCTTACTTTAATATTTCAATATTTTACATGGCAGAAAAAAGTGTACGATTTGTTATTTTGTTTTTCTATTGATGGAATTAGTCGATTTGAAAACATATTTTCAGCAGTTTTTCAGTTCTTGCGTTTTAAAAAAAAGGATTTCGGTCAGGAAATTCCTACTTCAAATAAATACAGGAAACGTGCCTTTAACACAGTCTTTATCGTATTTATGGAAGGTGCAATAAGGACGATCAAATCAGTAAATATAGAGAACAACTGTTAGACCTTTCCTAGCGTCGACATGAAATCAGCGAATTTATTATGGATTTTTGTAATTGTGTCGCTTCAAACATCGAAGGCGGCAGTTGAGGTGTTGAAGAATCACGATATGGAAATGGTCCATTTCGACAACAACTGGACATGCCAGGGTGGTTGTACGCTCAACACTAGCAAGGACAGCTACAGTGGGTTTCACAGTATCATGGTGACCAATAGGTACAACTTATTTTCACTATATTGCGTCCCCATCTATGTAACGTAATGTTAAAAACCAAGTCTTCTGGTAACGTATACACCGGAAATTGACCATGTCAGACTGATTGTACTTAACAGAAGCATGGTTTCTATAGACTCGTGGATACTAACCGATAAAGTAAACTGTCATATTGCCTTTTTATAACAGAAAATAAGCCTACAGGTAACGTGTAAATGTCTTTAAAGGGATTATATTGGCAAGTAACACAAACACGCTGTTAATCCAGACTTTTCCTGTATGCAGTGTGCACAAAATAATGCTTATGTATTGACATATAACCTTTATTAACTTAAAAGTTATCAAATTAATAGTATTTGAATACTGACCAAAACATTGATACGTCTAGCAATAAAGTATTGCGCAATGTTAACATTGAACTCCGTAAACTTCCCGAACAAAAGGCTCGAAAACGAGTTCGGGAACGAAGCTTCACGATGTTATCCGATGATTGATCGGAAACCCGAAAGTGGTTCGTTGAAAATGGTAAATGTAAACAAAAACAAAAACGTGGCTTCAGAAAACCGATGTTTGTAATAAAAGGTTATGCAAATTGACACTTTAGACGTGTATATCTCTAAGTTATAAGTGTACCTTCATGCTGGGTGTGTGAATTTAGGACAGGAAATTGACGGTTATATGCAAATATACTCCCTGTAAACGACAGCGCCTTATACCCCACTCGGATATGGTGGTCCCGGACAAGTATACGAGTAGTTAGAGCAAAAACCTCCATAGTCGCAGTATTATGAACCGTGTGTAACAACAACAAACAATATACCGGGAAATTGTGTATGTCAGGACGATTGTACTTTAAAGGGCGTGACTCGTTTAATATGTCACAAAATATGTTTTTAAGCTGGAAATATATTTTAGTCTAACCTAGACGCGTAGACCAAGTTGGGAAATCTATTTTTAATATATTATTTTGACAGGTTAAATATATTTTGTGGGGTGGGGCAATACAGGTTCAGTGGTATATATAGAGACCTGATATATTGGAAAAAAAAATATTTTAGCCAATTTCCTGATAAATTTCCTTTAAAGTATTGTTTCTTGTCGTATACCCGTCAAATTTACTGTTAACCCTTTATACGAGCGTATAACAGTTGGATGATTGCTGCAATTATGAACACTATAAGGAACAATTCAATCTTATAATGAATCGATTAAAAAAGTTCGGTTTAATTTTTTATGAATTTATTTTCAGGCATCAGAAGTCCCAAGGCGCTGCACAAAATGTGCATGTGACCCCAATGATGCACTATAACTTCACAGCTGTTATCAAACTTCTGACAATGGAAGGCACAGCTATGTTTGAAACCGTAGAGTTGATGATGAGCTGTCAAGGTGGAGCTAACGGTACAGTAACAAATGGTTTAGAACATGAATATTGTTATTGTTCCTCCTACAGAAGTCTTATTTGATATGTATGGTACTCATCTTGTTCGTCATACAGAAGTCCTATTTGATATGTATGGTACTCATCTTGTTCCTCATACAGAAGTCCTATTTGATATGTATGGAACACATCTTGTTCCTCCTACAGAAGTACTATTTGATATGTAAGGAACTCATCTTGTTCCTCATACAGAAGTCCTATTTGATATGTATGGGTCTCATCTTGTTCCTCATACAGAAGTCCTATTTGATATGAATGGGTCTCGTCTTGTTTCCCGTACAGAAGTCCTATTTGCTATGTATGGAACTCATCTTGTTCCTCATACAGAAGTCATATTTGATATGTATGGGTCTCATCTTGTTCCTCCTACAGAAGTCCTATTTGATATGTATGGTACCCATCTTGTTCCTCCTACAGAAGTCTTATTTGATATGTATGGGTCTCATCTTGTTCCTCCTACAGAAGCTCTATTTGATATGTATGGAACTCATCTTGTTCCTCATACAGAAGTCATATTTGATATGTATGGTACTCATCTTGTTCCTCCTACAGAAGTCCTATTTGATATGTATGGTACTCATCTTGTTCCTCCTACAGAAGTCTTATTTGATATGTATGGTACTCATCTTGTCCCTCCTACAGAAGTCCTATTTAATATGTATGGTACTCATCTTGTTCCTCATACAGAAGTCTTATTTGATATGTATGGGTCTCATCTTGTTCCTCCTATAGAAGTCCTATTTGATATGTATGGTACTCATCTTGTTCCTCCTACAGAAGTCCTATTTGATATGTATGGTACTCATCTTGTTCCTCCTACAGAAGTCCTATTTGATATGTATGGTACTCATCGTGTCCTATTTGATATGTACGGTTCTCATCTTGGTTACTCATACAGAAGTCCTATTTGATATGTATGGTATTCATCTTGTTCCTCCTACAGAAGTCCTATTTGATATGTACGGTTCTCATCTTGTTCCTCCTACAGAAGTCCTATTTGATATGTATGGTATTCATCTTGTTCCTCCTACAGAAGTCCTATTTGATATGTACGGTTCTCATCTTGTTCCTCCTACAGAAGTCCTATTTGATATGTATGGAACTCATCTTGTTCCTCCTACAGAAGTCCTATTTGATATGTATGGTATTCATCTTGTTCCTCCTACAGAAGTCCTATTTGATATGTATGGTATTCATCTTGTTCCTCCTACAGAAGTCTTATTTGATATGTACGGTTCTTATCTTGTTCCTCCTACAGAAGTTCTATTTGATATGTATGGTATTCATCTTGTTCCTCCTACAGAAGTCCTATTTGATATGTACGGTACTCATCTTGTTCCTCCCACAGAAGTCATATTTGATATGTATGGTACTCATCGTGTTCCTCCTACAGAAGTCCTATTTGATATGTACGGTTCTCATCTTGTTCCTCATACATAAGTCCTATTTGATATGTATGGTATGCATCTTGTTCCTCCTACAGAAGTCCTATTTGATATGTACGGTTCTCATCTTGTTCCTCCTACAGAAGTCCTATTTGATATGTACGGTTCTCATCTTGTTCCTCCCACAGAAATCATATTTGATATGTATGGTACTCATCGTGTTCCTCCTACAGAAGTCCTATTTGATATGTACGGTTCTCATCTTGTTCCTCATACAGAAGTCCTATTTGATATGTATGGTATTCATCTTGTTCCTCCTACAGAAGTCCTATTTGATATGTATGGTATTCATCTTGTTCCTCCTACAGAAGTCCTATTTGATATGTACGGTTCTCATCTTGTTCCTCCTACAGAAGTCCTATTTGATATGTACGGTTCTCATCTTGTTCCTCCTACAGAAGTCCTATTTGATATGTATGGTATTCATCTTGCTCCTCCTACAGAAGTCCTATTTGATATGTACGGTTCTCATCTTGTTCCTCCTACAGAAGTCCTATTTGATATGTACGGTTCTCATCTTGTTCCTCCTACAGAAGTAATATTTGAAATGTATGGTATTCATCTTGTTCCTCCTACAGAAGTCATATTTGATATGTACGGTACTCATCTTGTTCCTCCTACAGAAGTCCTATTTGATATGTACGGTTCTCATCTTGTTCCTCCTACAGAAGTCCTATTTGATATGTATGGTATTCATCTTGTTCCTCCTACAGAAGTCCTATTTGATATGTATGGTATTCATCTTGTTCCTCCTATAGAAGTCTTATTTGATATGTACGGTTCTCATCTTGTTCCTCCTACAGAAGTTCTATTTGATATGTATGGTATTCATCTTGTTCCTCCTACAGAAGTCCTATTTGATATGTACGGTACTCATCTTGTTCCTCCCACAGAAGTCATATTTGATATGTATGGTACTCATCGTGTTCCTCCTACAGAAGTCCTATTTGATATGTACGGTTCTCATCTTGTTTCTCATACAGAAGTCCTATTTGATATGTATGGTATTCATCTTGTTCCTCCTACAGAAGTCCTATTTGATATGTACGGTTCTCATCTTGTTCCTCCTACAGAAGTCCTATTTGATATGTACGGTTCTCATCTTGTTCCTCCCACAGAAGTCATATTTGATATGTATGGTAAACATCGTGTTCCTCCTACAGAAGTCCTATTTGATATGTACGGTTCTCATCTTGTTCCTCATACAGAAGTCCTATTTGATATGTATGGTATTCATCTTGTTCCTCCTACAGAAGTCCTATTTGATATGTATGGTATTCATCTTGTTCCTCCTACAGAAGTCCTATTTGATATGTACGGTTCTCATCTTGTTCCTCCTACAGAAATCCTATTTGATATGTACGGTTCTCATCTTGTTCCTCCTACAGAAGTCCTATTTGATATGTATGGTATTCATCTTGTTCCTCCTACAGAAGTCCTATTTGATATGTACGGTTCTCATCTTGGTCCTCCTACAGAAGTCCTATTTGATATGTACGGTTCTCATCTTGTTCCTCCTACAGAAATCCTATTTGAAATGTATGGTATTCATCTTGTTCCTCCTACAGAAGTCCTATTTGATATGTACGGTACTCATCTTGTTCCTCCTACAGAAGTCCTATTTGATATGTACGGTTCTCATCTTGTTCCTCATACAGAAGTCCTATTTGATATGTATGGTATTCATCTTGTTCCTCCTACAGAAGTCCTATTTGATATGTATGGGTCTCATCTTGTTCCTCCTACAGAAGTCCTATTTGATATGTATGGTATTCATCTTGTTCCTCCTACAGAAGTTCTATTTGATATGTATGGTATTCATCTTGCTCCTCCTACAGAAGTCCTATTTGATATGTACGGTTCTCATCTTGTTCCTCCTACAGAAGTCCTATTTGATATGTACGGTTCTCATCTTGTTCCTCCTACAGAAGTAATATTTGAAATGTATGGTATTCATCTTGTTCCTCCTACAGAAGTCATATTTGATATGTACGGTACTCATCTTGTTCCTCCTACAGAAGTCCTATTTGATATGTACGGTTCTCATCTTGTTCCTCCTACAGAAGTCCTATTTGATATGTATGGTATTCATCTTGTTCCTCCTACAGAAGTCCTATTTGATATGTATGGTATTCATCTTGTTCCTCCTATAGAAGTCTTATTTGATATGTACGGTTCTCATCTTGTTCCTCCTACAGAAGTTCTATTTGATATGTATGGTATTCATCTTGTTCCTCCTACAGAAGTCCTATTTGATATGTACGGTACTCATCTTGTTCCTCCCACAGAAGTCATATTTGATATGTATGGTACTCATCGTGTTCCTCCTACAGAAGTCCTATTTGATATGTACGGTTCTCATCTTGTTTCTCATACAGAAGTCCTATTTGATATGTATGGTATTCATCTTGTTCCTCCTACAGAAGTCCTATTTGATATGTACGGTTCTCATCTTGTTCCTCCTACAGAAGTCCTATTTGATATGTACGGTTCTCATCTTGTTCCTCCCACAGAAGTCATATTTGATATGTATGGTAATCATCGTGTTCCTCCTACAGAAGTCCTATTTGATATGTACGGTTCTCATCTTGTTCCTCATACAGAAGTCCTATTTGATATGTATGGTATTCATCTTGTTCCTCCTACAGAAGTCCTATTTGATATGTATGGTATTCATCTTTTTCCTCCTACAGAAGTCCTATTTGATATGTACGGTTCTCATCTTGTTCCTCCTACAGAAATCCTATTTGATATGTACGGTTCTCATCTTGTTCCTCCTACAGAAGTCCTATTTGATATGTATGGTATTCATCTTGTTCCTCCTACAGAAGTCCTATTTGATATGTACGGTTCTCATCTTGGTCCTCCTACAGAAGTCCTATTTGATATGTACGGTTCTCATCTTGTTCCTCCTACAGAAATCCTATTTGAAATGTATGGTATTCATCTTGTTCCTCCTACAGAAGTCCTATTTGATATGTACGGTACTCATCTTGTTCCTCCTACAGAAGTCCTATTTGATATGTACGGTTCTCATCTTGTTCCTCATACAGAAGTCCTATTTGATATGTATGGTATTCATCTTGTTCCTCCTACAGAAGTCCTATTTGATATGTATGGGTCTCATCTTGTTCCTCCTACAGAAGTCCTATTTGATATGTATGGTATTCATCTTGTTCCTCCTACAGAAGTCCTATTTGATATGTACGGTTCTCATCTTGTTCCTCCTACAGAAGTCCTATTTGATATGTACGGTTCTCATCTTGTTCCTCCTACAGAAGTCCTATTTGATATGTATGGTATTCATCTTGTTCCTCCTACAGAAGTCCTATTTAATATGTACGGTTCTCATCTTGTTCCTCCTACAGAAGTCCTATTTGATATGTATGGTACTCATCTTGTTCCTCCTACAGAAGTCCTATTTGATATGTATGGGTCTCATCTTGTTCCTCCTACAGAAGTCCTATTTGATATGTACGGTACTCATCTTCTTCCTCCTACAGAAGTCGTATTTGATATGTAAGGTACTCATCTTGTTCCTCCTACAGAAGCCTTATTTGATATGTAAGGTACTCATCTTGTTCCTCCTACAGAAGTCTTATTTGATATGTATGGTACTCATCTTGTTCCTCCTACAGAAATCCTTTTTGATATGTACGGTACTCATCGTGTTCCTCCTACTGAAGTCCTATTTGATATGTATGGTACTCATCTTGTTCCTCCTACAGAAGTCTTATTTGATATGTATGGTACTGATCTTGTTCCTCGTACAGAAGTCCTATTTGATATGTACGGTACTCATCTTGTTCCTCCTACAGAAATCCTATTTGATATGTACGGTACTCATCTTGTTCCTCCTACAGAAGTCCTATTTGATATGTACGGTACTCATCAGGTCGCTACACTATTAATGCTGCATCAGTGCCTGTGTCCTTTGAATGCTACTTCATCCAGTGTCGTATTTTATAAATGATAATTTCATTACTGATATTAAACTGAACAAAATAGTGCTAACTTTACTGAGAACTTGAGACGCCGTGTTTTTAAAGATATCCAAGAAAACAAGTAATCTTGAAACATGAAATTTTGCCTCTGACTTTGCCCTAACGCCAATATAACTATTTCCGCTGTTTAATTGGTTTGCATAGTTGAGGCCTCGGATGAGCTAAGACCGGATGAGGCTAGTTTGACAGTCTATGTGAGATCTATGACTGCTTTTTGAGCATGCGCATTAGCTTACATCTCGACTGAATTTTTATCAGTGAATCCATGAAACTCCATCAAAATGGAATGCAGTCTAAAGCATATATTTATTTTCAATTTTATTCATAGCAATATATAAACATAATAAAAAAAAGTATCAAATGAAATAACAATATTTGACAATGAGCAATATCTGTTTCAATAACAATGTGTATAAATTTTATTTTTGTATTGATTAAAATCTTAATAAATCAGTTCTTACAATAGCAATCGTCCCACTTTAGACACATTTTTGTATTAAGAATACCATTGTTGTTTTTTTTGTATTTAGAATATCATTGTTTCCTGCTTTTTCACTCGACGGCTAGATCATGCAAACTATTTTAAAATACAATAAGAGCCTTAGAATATAGCAATATTTTCTGGTGGAGGTGCATTATACACTGAACGGAACAGCTGACCAGCCACTTTTGTATTTGCAATTTCTTCGTCAAAATATTGAGTAGTGTTATTAATTTGTTATAGTCAGTAACGGACAAGTCTATATTGATTCTATATAACCTAAATGGTTTTCTTATTCAAATCCAAATTTCAAAGATATTGCTTTGGTACTGTTTCATAAAAAAGTCAGATATTTAGAATACCAGGTGGCGGGTTAGCTGTTCCGTCCAGTATAGTTATCTCGAATTCCTTAGAATATACCAATATCTACTGGTGATAGTGTACAATAGCTACATCGACTTATTTAGAATATAGCAATATCTTCTTGTGGTAGTGTACAATAGCTACATCGAATTCTTTAGAATATAGCAATATCTTCTTGTGGTAGTGTACAATAGCTACATCGAATTCTTTAGAGTAAAGCAATACTTTCTGGTGGTAGTGTACAATATCTACATCGAATTCCTTAGAATATAGCAATATCTTCTGGTGGTTGTGTACAATAGCTACCTCGAATTCCTTAGAATATCGCAATATCTTCTTGTGGTAGTGTACAATAGCTACCTCGAATTCCTAAGAATATAGCAATATCTTCTGGTGATATTGTACAATAGCTACCACGAATTCCTTAGAATATAGCATTATCTTCTGGTGATAGTGTACACTAGTTACCTCGAATTCCTTATATAAATGTTTGTAGTCTTGTATTCTTCGACACTTGCAAAACGACAACCGTTTTGACCTTTGATTATTTGAATTGAATATAACGGGATTATGATAAATTGATTTGTTGAAGAAAGGATCGGAATACCTCGGTGATTTCCCTATATTCTTATATAGACATGTTACAGCAGAGTGTCTGTTTCATGTCTCAACTGTTTTTCTGTACAAAGTGTCGAATCGTCGTGGGTGATCAATACTATATTTTTAGTAATAATAAATGGTATAGACTCCAGCTAATACGTAGATGAATGCCCCCCCCCCCCCCCCCCCCTAGTTGGATTTCTTTAAAAGAATCGACAACAATAGCACAACGGTGTGTCACTCATATTTGACACAAACGAATGGGCCAGAGCAAAGAATTACACAATATGATTTCATCTTTTACAGTGGTAATATTTTTTATTTACAGGTCATAGGATTTATGTTAAGTTCACCCACGTGACGCACGTCATGAAAGGTATATGGACACGACTTGGCGGGATTCATAAAATTCCAAACGGTATGTGTTTATATTACTTTGCTTCGCATATAAAATTGTTTTCGAACAGTTCCTGGGTTTCTTAAAAACTCAACATGAAAACACACAGTGGCTTCTTGATCTGTTTTATCCCGTTTGTTTTGATGGTGAACTTGTCTTTATAGATCAAAGGGCAACTATATCGTGCACAAGCAAGTGGCTCTATAAAGTTGTATCTGCCAATCAGTCATTTAAATAAGTATCGATGACCTTGTTAGAATTATATTACAAGCTTTGATTGCTTAAAGATAAATGAGTTGTTTTACTAAAATATTCCATTTGCTAATTCTAGATGCCCAAGTCATTGTTTAATGTATTAAACATCATCATCTTTTCTCAGTCGCTGAATTTAAATTATGAAGGGAGTGTAACAGGAAACCCCGCTATAAATATCTTAAAAAAGAAAAAATATTTTTAAAGTGGATTATTATTAATTAAAGCAACACATCCACGTTTAATTTTTTTTAAAAAGTTTTTCAATTGAGTTGTGAGCACATTTCCCATACATAAATATATGGTCAGTGAGCTGTATATGTGCTAACAAACACTATCCAGAACGCTTTAGATTTATAAAAAAAGATGTCCAAATTATAAAGCGTGACAAACGCTTTATAAATTATTTTAAAATAGACAACACTTAAATACTGTTTGGCGACCTTTATATCGTCATTCATACCTTTCGAGGATGAAACATTTTAACTACGTTTTATATTGTATAAACGGATCAACTTGAAATCAAAATGTGATCACGCCACTCATTTTACACGTCGCAAAATGTTCCAATTTTAAGCGGGAATTATAATTTAGTTTGACTTAAGAGCGTAGCCCATTTAAGAAAATTCCTTTTCAATATGTTATTTTTGGCAAGTTTGAAAATATACCCTTTTGACAATACAGGACCAGTGAGTATATATAGACATGATATATTGAAAAATGAAATGTTTTTAATCAATTCTAAAATTTTGAAAATTTCTGATATATTCCCTTAAATAATGGCAATGCTAATTGCAACGTTTACAAATGTATTTCAGGTGCACACTCTTGTCACGTATATGCACAAGTTTATGGCCCGCATGTGAGCTACCTGTTAGATCATGCTAGCTTACAGACAGTACCTGTTAATAACAATTGGCGCACAGAGGCGAATACCCGGATAGAAAATATCAGAAAAGCCGACGTTTCTATCAGGTAGTGTGCAATTCGTTTTGAAAATGATTAAGAGTTTTAATTTTTTTTTAAAACTATGAATTTCAGTACAATAATTTATCGTAAAATTTAGAAAAAATAAAGAAAGAAACTTTATTTGCAATTTATTAGGTCATAGGCCCGTGTGAACTAAACATGAATATATTTACATACATGACGTAACACATACTCTATCTTATATTACTAAAACTGTGTAAAGAAACCCCCAACCCCAGAAAATATCACGTATGCATAAAGAAATGTGCATACATATATACATACATAAAACATATATACGTACATAAAACACATATACATCCATAAAACACATATACATACATAAAACATATACACATACATAAAACATATATACATACATAAAACATATACACATACATAAAACATATATACATACATAACAACATATATACCTACATAAAACATATACATAAAGCATATATACATACATAAAACATATATACACACATAAAACATATATACCTACATAAAACATATACATAAAACATATACTTAAAACATATACACATACATAAAACATATACGCACATAAAACATATATACCTACATAAAACATACCAGATACATGTTAATCAATTTGTTATATTGATGAGGTTACATTTACGCAATTTCCTACATGAAAAATTTGTGGAAAATAAAACACGGGAAATACAGTTATGTTTTCTTGTTACGGAGAAAGTACATGTATAACGTTATGTATAATAATACACGAGTAAGAATACTTTATAATAATTAGAACCTTTAAATATGTATAACTGAATCAATGGAAATATCAACACGATATTTTCCCTTTTGTCTTTATTTGAAATTCGCAGTGAATTGTCATGTATCTTTTATAACATTTAAGTCTGTCTTTCTATCTCTTTGTTGAATTCTTCATACTCGCCTCGCTCTATGTAAAAGTATTTAATATTGCTATCGATTGACGACCCCTATTTTCATATTGCCTCGATGGATGTAACGTTTCACTACACAGTTACCCCCTTTTTCCCACGGCCTATGTAATTTGGTTTTGAAATATTTTCAGAATGGTTCATAGTCGTAGTGATTTCTTGCTGCAGATGAGTAGAGCAAAAGTTGGCATAGCATTTACTGCAATAAGACGTCACTTGTGTTAAAAAAGATTTCAACATATGCATGTATTTATGAGCATTTGAGGACTTCTTTTTTTAAAAAAAATCTCAGGGTGTCACTGCACCCCCCTTTATAAAAAAAAAGCTGGTCAACCTACCAGTTATTGTGCATTTTTATGTGGGAATACATTCAGGCTATGACAAAAAGATAATTTTATGTGGATTTGTTTTACCATGGAAATCATAGACATTCTTTTATATAGAACAAAGAACAAAATCCACCCTGTGTAGTGAGACCTTATTACATTCCCGGGTTTAATGGTTGTGTCTGCCTTTCTATTTACAACTCTCCTGTACCATCACATGTTCCTTTCCCTAGGACATTTTTAAAATGTATCAAATGGTTAGATTTGATAAAGGAAGTAACAATTAAGGTAAATAGTTTATACATGTACTAATTTCTTTTAGCTCAATTGCGAAGAAAGCTCAGAGCTTATATGAATCGCTCTCGAGTCCGCTTCCTGGGTAGAACCAGTACTGAGTGTTGTTTTATGAGAGGCATCGGGTCGAGCTGGGGATCGAACCCGCAACCTCTGGCGTGAGCGGCCAACACTCTATCCATTAGACTACCGCCCCGCTTAATTAAGGTAAATAAAGGTATAAGTTAGGATTTGTACTAAATAAACCTGCCTATTAATGGTGTGAAGATGCAATATTTGAATGAATGTAGGAAAGATAAAAAACAACCGCGCACCGGGTACTAAAACTATTGGTGATATGAAAAAGCCGACCAGGTTCCAGCTGACCCTGTCAAATTACGGCTGCAGGGAAAAGGCAAATGTAGGGAGTTTAATAGTAATTAGGTGGACAAATCTAAATAATTATGCATATTTGCATATTCAAAATATCTCGAAAAAAAATCTTGAAACTTACCTTATAATTTTCAAATTTATGTTCTATAAAATTTATTATTGTGAAAATATATATTTAAAATAATATGTGGATATATTAAATGAATTTAAAATTGTGCCAGTTTGGCGATATGTATATCGGATTCGTATAACGTGTTGAAACCGGTAACCACACCGATAAAAGCTTTGTTTTTTTTAAAGAAAATAAATGTCTTTTGTATCGAGCAAAAACCTGACCTGGTTTGAGTTCAACTCCAATCCCATTAGGCACTAGTTCCAACCCAATCCCATTAGGCACTATTATGAAAATAATGGCGACCTCCTTGTGGCGAATGCAAATATTTTACCACGTGGTCGTGACGTTTCAATATGGTAGCGCCCACAGACAATTTCTAAAGTGACCCTTATATAGTGTTCGGTTGCTCATGCTGTTATGCCATATATGGTTTGGCATCCAACTGCCTAATCGGACATCGTTTTATTTCTGTATTGCGACGGGAGTCGGTCCAATAATGAATTCACCTAGCAGCTGGACACATCTTACTTTCACAATTAGCTTATATCGCATATTGCTTGAACCATAGCTGAATTGTGATTCAACACCTCAAACAATGTTACCATGGAATGCGTGGGTCCATCATCACCAATATTGAAGTACGTTATAACTGGATGGAGAGTCACTGATTTAGGATTCCACCCATCTCTTTAATGATGTACCCTTCTGAGAAGTTCATTTATATACACACATTTTCTATCTTTCCCTTCAAGCTCTCTTTCATTTCATGTACATTCACTCGATTTGCATGCTCCTCGAATTCTTCAAACTCTTTACTTATGTAAAGGCAATCCTTGTCTTCTCCGGATCTAGTAATTTTGCCTTCTGTTCACCATCATCACATTTTACCCTCTTCCATTGTTCAAATTGTATATTGCTTTCATTCCGAAAATTTCCTGCTCATTTTTGCCGAGCTTCCTGCCAAAGGTAAATCCCGCCTTCTGGCACGATGATCAAGATTTGTGGTTTTTGTTCACCGTCGAAATGCGCGGCAGGGACGACTTACCTATATATGCAACAAATCAAATGATAAAAATATTATGTGGCTACTGTTGCGATGGCTGCGGATTTGGTTGGTGAGTACTGTTGTGGTGGCTGCTGTTTTTGTTGATGAGTACCGTTGTGGTGGCTGTTGTTGTGGAGATTTCTGTTGTGGTGGCTGTTGTGGTGGCTGCTGTTTTTGTTGGTGAGTACTGTTGTGGTGGCTGTTGTTATGGAGATTTCTGTTGTGTTGGCCGCTATTTTGGTTGGATAGTACTGTTGTGGTGGCTGTTGTTGTGGATATTTCTGTTGTGGTGGCTCGTGTTTTGGTTGGTGACTACTGTTGTGGTGGCTGTTGTTGTGGTGATTTCTGTTGTGGTGGCTGGTGTTTTGGTTGGTGACTACTGTTGTGGTGGCTGTTGTGGTGATTTCTGTTGTGGTGGCTGCTGTTTTGTTGGTGACTACTGTTGTGGTGGCTGTTGTGGTGATTTCTGTTGTGGTGGCTGCTGTTTTGTTGGTGACTACTATTGTTGTGGAGATTTCTGTTGTGGTGGCTGCTGTTTTTGTTGGTGTCTATTGTTGTGGTAACTTTTGTTGTGGTGATTCTGTTGCGGTGGTAGCTGTTTTGGTTGGTGACTACTGTTGAGGTGATTTCTGTTGTGGTAGCTGCTGTTTTGGTTTGTGACTAATTTTATGATGGCAGTTGTTGTGGAAATTTCTGTTTAGGTGGCTGCTGTTTTGGTTGGTGACTACTGTTGTTGTGGAGATTTCTGTTGCGATGGCTGCTGTTTTGGTTGGTGATTACTGTTATGGTGGCTGTTGTTGGGGGCATTTCTGTTGTTGTGGCTGCTGTTTTCGTTCGTTGGTGATTACTGTTATGGTGGCTGTTGTTGGGGGGGGGGGGGGGGGGTTCTAATGTGGTGGCTGCTGATTTGGTTGGTGACTACTGTTGTTGTGGAGATTTCTGTTGTGGTGGCTGCTGTTATTGTGATTTATGGTGATGGCTGTTGTTGTGGTTACTGTGCTCTTGAATGCTACATCTCAGTTCAGACATACCGCCCATACAGTGAAGTGGAGAAAATATACGCACGATATATTTCTGCATTAATGTGACTATGATTATTTTCTTAATTTTTGGCTCATATTATGTTCGATACTTTTTCATTTTTTTCAGTCTCACTGGTGCAACATCTGGAAGTTATGATATCGAGGTAAACTTAATAGATCATTGAATATTCTTTTTATTCCCGACTGTTTTTGTTTGATTTGGATTTGATAACAATATGGGTTCTGGGTATAAAATTGCTTTAAAGGAAACATGGCAATTTTGAAAAAAACTCTATATACCTGGTCATACTGTGCAGTCTTAAATTCAACATTGTTCACCCACGACTTAAGCAGTATCATTCAGGTCTCACCACACAATTGAATGTTATTCTATGTTAATACATGCAACAGTTAAAATCCTATAAATGTCACTTTTTGAACACCAGTAGTCATATTGCAGTATATGCTATGCCGCCAGCTTTTGCTTTACGGCAGCTAGAAATCCCAGCCCCTATGAACCATTTTGAAAATATATAAAACCAAATTATAAAGGACATTTTTAAGTGCAAGAATCTTACTACTGTGACAAAAAGGGAGCGCAACTGTGCAGCATGACATTTTACAGACATTTAATAAGCTCTGAAATCATAATGAAAGCAATGAGTAAAAGTACTGGACGACCTTTTCACAGCGACCATATGACATATAAGACTACAAATATTGAGTATGTCATGGCACCATATTACATACTGCACAACCTCCTAATCTAATGTATCAGAGAAGTGGATCATTTTTATAATTCAATATTGGTTACTTCAAGTGTTATTGTCAGACATAACAGTATCAAATTATGTTTAGAGTTTGTCGAACAACCATGTTAGTTTAGTTCATAATTACACAGTGTGGTAAATTTTTGCTGCAACTGAACGCAGCCCTTAAACATACATGACCGGTGACATGTCCGGTGGCATGTCCATATTGTTCTTTATATTGTTTATAGTTAGTGCAGCTAAGTCACGACTTTGGTTTTGGAAGTGCCGTGGGAGCGTCTCAAATTGTCGACCCAAGCTACAAAAAGTATCAAGAGGCGTTTTACGACAACTTTGAATGGGCAGTTCTGGAAAACAAACTGAAATGGAATCAAATGGAAAAGACACAGGTAATTCAAATCTCAGTAAACATTATAGATGTAATAATGACAAATTAGACCCCACACCAACAATATCAAACAAGTAGTTGCATTGCGTTCATCAGTAACATTCAGGTAAAATCAAAGCACCTAAGTACTGAAACCTGGACAAACAAAGGTCAGGTAGAAATGAAATAATAAAGCTTGTGTCAGATGTAGCATATAAGTATATTGATGAAAAGTTATTTAGTAGAGGTCACTATTTACAAACTGTTGTTTGCTGTACGGGAACAACACAATGGTCAAGTAGAAATGAAATAATAAAACTTGTGTCAGATGTAGCATATAAGTATATTGATGAAAAGTTATTTAGTACAGGTCACTATTTACAGACTGTTGTTTGCTGTACGGGAACAACACAGTAGTCAAGTAGAAATGCAATAATAAAACTTGTGTCAGATGTAGCATATAAGTATATTGATGGAAAGTGATTCAGTAGAGGTCACTATTTACAAACTGTTGTTTGGTGTACGGGAACAACACAATGGTCAAGTAGAAATGAAATAATAAAGTTTGTATCAGATGTAGCATATAAGTATATTGATAGAAAATGATTCAGTAGATGTCACTATTTACAAACTGTTGTTTGCTGTACGGGTACAACACAATGGTCAAGTAGAAATGAAATAATAAAGCTTGTGTCAGATGTAGCATATAAGTATATTGATGAAAAGTTATTTAGTAGAGGTCACTATTTACAAACTGTTGTTTGCTGTACGGGAACAACACAATGGTCAAGTAGAAATGAAATAATAAAGTTTGTGTCAGATGTAGCATATAAGTATATTGATGGAAAGTTATTTAGTAGAGGTCACTATTTACAAACTGTTGTTTGCTGTACGGGAACAACACAATGGTCAAGTAGAAATGAAATAATAAATCTTGTGTCAGATGTAGCATATAAGTATATTGATGAAAAGTTATTTAGTAGAGGTCACTATTTACAAACTGTTGTTTGCTGTACGGGAACAACACAATGGTCAAGTAGAAATGAAATAATAAAGCTTGTGTCAGATGTAGCATATAAGTATATTGATGGAAAGTTATTTAGTAGAGGTCACTATTTACAAACTGTTGTTTGCTGTACGGGAACAACACAACGGTCAAGTAGAAATGAAATAATAAAGCTTGTGTCAGATGTAGCATGTAAGTATATTGATGGAAAGTTATTTAGTAGAGGTCACTATTTACACACTGTTGTTTGCTGTACGGGAACAACACAATGGTCAAGTAGAAATGAAATAATAAAGCTTGTGTCAGATGTAGCATATTAGTATATTGATGGAAAGTTATTCAGTAGAGGTCACTACTTACAAACTGTTGTTTAATGTACGGGAACAACACAATGGTCAAGTAGAAATGAAATAATAAAGTTTGTGTCAGATGAAGCATATTAGTTTATTGATGGAAAGTGATTCAGTAGAGGTCACTATTTACAAACTGTTGTTTGCTGTACGGGAACAACACAATGCATCAGATATTTTTTTATTAACAAATTTTTATTTAGAATGAGATGATAGTTATTTGTATATTTTCATAGCTAGTTCACTCCAACAGATTATCTACATAAAACAATATTCAAGTTTATATTAATGTGTATATTTAAAAAATATAAGATGATCTAAATGTGCATATTTCAAAAGAAAAAGTTCAATCTTTTATTTGAATAATGTATTCAATTTCAATTACTAGTATCTATTTGAAAAATCACCAATTTATATTATGTATTTTAAAGAAAGTTCAATATCAATATATAAAAAGGCATTCAACAAGATAATCTAGATGTGTATATTTAAAAACAGAAGAAAAAAAAATCAGTCTCTAAGTTGAACCCCCCAAGTTCATCTATTGTACAAGTTGAATTATGTATTTCAAAGAATATTCAATCTCAAAGATTATATACATATACATTGTACATATCTTAAAAAAGTTTAGTCTCCAAACTGAAATATGTTTTTAAAAGAAAGTTTAATCTCCAAAGATGATCTAGATGTATTTATATATCTCCATGAAACAGTGCAACCATTATCTCTGACATGACGTATCAATGTTAAAACAAATATTGAATATCGAAGTGGAATTTTTGGTTTCATAGAAAGTTAAATTTTCTAGCTGACATCATTATTGAGGCATTTTATCCCGTTGACGTGACTTTGTGCGATTTTGACACAGGACGACCACACCTGATACCACCCGTTACTTTTTATCGGTCCTCAATCACTGTACCGTTTGTGTCATTTGTAGACTACAAAATGCACTACATATAACTTTTCGGAGCTTTATTATGCATGTTTATCGTCTGAATCAGTTTTGGTAATATTGACGCTCGTTGTTTCACCTTTTCATCAGATGCATTTTTTGCATATGAATGAGTCTACCTTTTCAATTTATGTTTATTTACACTCCTTACACCTGCGCGCAATGCTGGAATGACACTGGCATGCATACATTAATGACGTGTCCTCAATAATTTATGCGCTGTACTCTGGCATGTTATTCATCAGAAGTTCAAGCAAAGTTCGTATCTCCCATATTAATGACTATATGCATTTCGCCTTACCTATGAAAAATCCCACACAAGTTTTATACTCAGTCTGGTGAGCGGTGAAATTTTATGGACATCATTTGGGTTTTGAAAGTTCTTTGAAATGCGCTACTTAACCTAGGCAAATTTCCCCAGGTAAAAATACAATACTGGTATATACTGTTACGAGATGTTTTACACACATTATCGCCTTGTTGCATTCTTAGCTTCATTTTGAAATGTTGCATGCGATTTTAGGGCAGGCAAATAGTTGTATAATAGTTTCATTTGCTATAATGGACTCTCACGAGTATTTTGATAGCATAACCTCTAAACCTACCAAACCAATTGCCAGGAATTTTCCTGAACATATAGATAAAACTAAAAGAGATATTGGTGAAATTTTAATTTATGTTTCCAGGATCATATAAACATTAAAATGGTAACGGTAAATAGTTTCATTTGCTATAATGGGCTCTCATAAGTATTTTGATATCATGGCCTCTAAAATTACCAAGTTATTTGCTAGGAATTTACCTGAACATATAGATAAAACTAAAAGAGATATTGGTAAAATTTTAATTTATGTTTCCAGGGTCATATAGATTACAATACACCAGTGACGGCCCTCAAGGCCCTACAAAGTAACGGGTAAGTAGATTCGATAATACGTATTACCCCCAGACCCCATACATATGATTCTCTCAATTGTGTCTATGCTACGGGAAAATATGTTATCCTTAATAAATAATGGACAAAATATATACATCATTTTTTTTTTAAATAAAGTGTTTTTAAACATATCCAATAATTAGTTTAAATTTGTACGAATCAGTCTAATTTAATCTGAGATAAAATATTGGAATGAAAGGGTACTTATATGTTGTTTTTTTTTGTTTTTTTTTTGGAATGGGGTTTAACGCCATTTTCAACACATTTCAGGTTATATATGGCATATCCAGTTTATTCTGGTGGAGGAAGACCTCAGACTGAGTAGAACCACCGTCCTTCCGCAAGTAACTGGAAACTTTCTCACATAAAGTTTTTGGAGCGAGCAGGACTCGAACCTACGACCATAGCGGTGAGAGGTAAGTGATCTTTAGACGGCGCCTTAGACCACTCGGCCACGGAGGACCCACCATATATGTTTTATATGCATCGACTTAAGTGATTCACTCAAGTTCTGGTACGACTATTTACAGCCTTCACACATCACGTGACACTATTTTTGTGACAGTAAATTATGTCTGATTGAAGGATTGGAATTCAACGTTGATCGTATAGATAATACATTGAATAGAATATACTTCTGAAAATCCAATTATTTTGTGCACAATTATGTCTTTAAGTAGCAAGAAAAAAAAAGATTAAAAATATGACATATGCGCTTAGCTATTAGAGGAAACAGTTACCAAAACAGAATAATATAGAAAATCTATAATAAATACAACACTAAATACAGAAGGAATGACAACACGGGATAATTATGAAATGAACTTTATATGTTGAATTTTCATGAAATATAAACCTGCAAAGCAAGTGAACTTGTATATAACACGTGCTAAGTAAGTGAACTTACATTTAACACGTGAAAAGTAAGTGATCTTACATGTAACACGTGCAAAGTAAGTGATCTTACATATAACACGTGCAAAGTAAGTGAACTTACATAAAACACGTGCAAAGTAAGTGAACTTACATAAAACACGTGCAAAGAAAGCGAACTTACACATAACACGTGCTGAATAAGTGAACTTATAAATCACACGTGCAAAGTAAGTGAACTAACATATAACACGTACAAAGTAAGTGGACTTAAATATTACACGTGCTTAGTAAGTGGACGTACATATTACACGTGCTTAATAAGTGGACTTACATATTACACGTGTTTAGTAAGTGGACTTACATATAACACGTGCAAAGTAAGTGGACTTACATATAACACGTGTAAAGTAATTGGAATTACATATATATACATATAACACGTGCTTAGTAAGTGAACTTACATATAACACGTGCAAAGTAAGTGGACTTGCATATAACACGTGCAAAGTAAGTGGACTTACGTATTACATGTGCAAAGTAAGTGAACTTACATATTACACGTGCTTAGTAAGTGGACTTACATATTACACGTGCTTAGTAAGTGAACTTACATATAACACGTACAAAGTAAGTCGACTTAAATATTACACGTGCTTAGTAAGTGGACTTACATATAGCACGTGCAAAGTAAGTGAACTTACATATAACACGTGCAAAGTAAGTGGACTTGCATATAACACGTGCAAAGTAAGTGGACTTTCATATTACACGTGCAAAGTAAGTGGACTTACATATTACACGTGCTTAGTAAGTGGACTTACATATTACACGTGCTTAGTAAGTGGACTTACATATTACACGTGCTTAGTAAGTGGACTTACATATTACACCTGCAAAGTAAGTGAACTTACATATAACACGTGCAAAGTAAGTGGACTTACATATAACACGTGCAAAGTAAGTGGACTTGCATATTACACGTGCAAAGTAAGTGAACTTACATATTACACGTGCTTAGTAAGTGAACTTACATATTACACCTTCAAAGTAAGTGAACTTACATATTACACGTGCTTAGTAAGTGGACTTACATATTACACGTGCAAAGTAAGTGAACTTACATATTACACGTGCGTAGTAAGTGAACTTACATATTACACGTGCTTGGTTAGTGAACGTTCATATTACACGTGCAAAGTTAATGAACTTACATATTACACGTGCTTAGTAAGTGAACTTACATATTACACGTGCTAAGTAAGTAAACCCCGTCGTATATATTGTATCACCAGACATAAACTCACGATTGTTGTTTTAAATGTCTGAACTAAAGAAAATATATTTTATATTTATGCGCCCAAAATATGTGTTCTGTGCGTTCAAGGGTTCATTTATGTTAATTTACCTTTGTATTACAGTACAAAGATCAGGGCCCACAACATATTTTGGGCTGTGGACAGACATGTGCCCACATGGGTCAAATCACTAAGTAAGACCGACCTTCTCCATGCTATAACAACCAGAACAAATGGTGTTGTTGGTGCGACCAAAGGACTGTAAGTGGGCGATAAATATAATTGATCTAACAATTGGAAGATACATACGAGGGGTGTTAAAAAAGTTCGCGGAAAATGATTATAAAATCTTTATCTGTCATTTGTATGATTTGAAATTTAATTAAAACAAAGATCTATATATTTTTATTGATTCCCTAGAAATCAGCACTAAAGTCATACCAGAAACCAAAAATATTTACTACAGTAACGTACATCGATTGTCACCGGATCACTTTTCGTTATTGGCAGGTTATCTCCACCTACAGATCCAGTACTTTCATACTGTGACGTGCGGATAACGGTACGAAATAAAAGTTTGTGTTTTGCAAAAGAAAACTAAATCAGAAACTGTGACTAACATTATGAAAACATATGCCGAAAAAGCTTTGCAGAAAACTGCAGTTTATTATTGGTACAACAGATTCGGCGAAGGCGTCAGTTAACCAACGGACATGAAATAAGGCGGACGTCCTGCAACGTCAGAAAACGCTATAATCATTTCTAGGGCCAAAACGATTTTAAATGGTGAAAGACACATAAGCGTTACAGATTTTGCAACTAAAATGGACAGTTTGACGGGAACCGTCTATTCTAGAATTACGGATTATTTGAAAATGCGTTGCGTTGCAGCTTGGTGGTTGTATTCAAGCGAATACAAAGAGATGAGAAATATGGTAAATGTGGTATGAGATATCGATATAAAATTGTGGCAGTTGATTAGAATTTGATATCAACGTTAGATCCTAAAAACAACCAAAACAATGATATCAGTTTAGAAAACACCGGCATCCCCATCACCGAAGAAGCTCAGCGAAGAAGCAGATATTTGTCGGTTTCTTCGACATGGGAAGTGTCTTGACTTATCCGTACTTATAGGAACTACAATCAATTTTAAATACTTTTCAAAGGCATGCGCAACACAATCTTTATTATTCATTCAGTTTGTTTGTTTAACTAATTATTTGCTGGCAGTTTTATAATTATAATATAATATAATTTTGAAGTAACGCAATTTGAGAATGACGTGACGTTAATCAATCAAACGTATTTTGACGTTGATCCGGTCACGCTAAGCTTACTGTTACATTTTCATTAAAAAAAAATAAATTGGTGAAATTTGTAGAACACGTGATCGATACATGTATTTATATCAATATGAAATATTATGAATAAAATCGAAATGATAAAAATGTTATAAATACTTTCCGCGAACTTTTTGAAATCCCCTCGTATATACAAAATGTATATTTATTTAAACTACGAAATGGTATCATTAATTAATTCAGATGACAGACTAAAACATACTAGAAAATGTTTACGATTATTTATCAATTCATAAATACTATGTGTTTGTTTCATATATACAATATATCATGAATATTGTTTAGGCCATGCATGCACTTTTGTATTAAATGTTTAAAGCGGAATTGAATATTAAATTGAATTACAAGAGATAAAAAAATCTACCTTTTATCTAATGTGTCGATTTTGCTAGATTTGTACGTCATACATTTGTTTAAATATCTTTTTATTCATGAAAAATGACAAAATACGCTAAAAAATGTTGTTTCGTAAGTAATGAATTATATTTTTGTTAAATATTTGCTATATATGTTTTGAATTAAATGTGGCGTCATTGTCATATATTTTTGTAAATTGGCAGGCAGGCACGGTAAAACCAGCATTAGATGTGGTTTTTTAGTTTTGAGAAAACATTGGGTCTAGCGCCAGATGACATCACTTTATTTACTGCATAACCGCACACGCTCACAAAATTAACTTTATAAACTAGAAACAAAAAATAATTAATACTGGAATTTTAAATTATTGTATTTTTTAACCGAAGCATTTATCAACAGAGTTGATTTAATATATTAAACTATTTTATTGATATGTTGTTAGGGTTGAGCACTGGGACGTAAACAACGAGAACATCCACGGAGACTGGTACGAGCAGGCGACAGGCAATCCCAACATAACCATGGACATGTTTCGAGACGCTCATAGCGTGGACCCGAACGTGAAATTGTTCCTTAACGACTTTGGCATAATGCAAAATGTCTACACCATGGTACGTGTGATAAGTGTATTGTGTAGTGCAGGCTGACAGTAACGTATTTCATTAACGTAATATCTGGAAACAGGGAAGGATATCTAACTTTGCGAGGTAGAGATCAATATATACCGTTAATTACACCTGCTGAAGACAAAACTAAGTTTGATAACATGAGTGCAGACATGTTTGACATAGAGTTGACACATTGAAAGCACTTGTACTGACGCGTTCAGCTCTATGACATTATTTAACACTTTTGAGTAAAATACTAAATTTCATAAAACAGGATATTTTAGTAAAAACGTACTGCGTATCCAATGTAGAGGTTTTAAGGAGAGGGGGATGCAACTCCCACTGGGATTACCAAAATATTGAAAAAAAAAATCACACTTGGACCCCTTGTTCTTTACGGATCATCAAGAAATTTACAAACATTGGAAATAATTAATTCTTAATACGTCAATTGTATATGTGTTAATCATCCGTTTCGACAATAAAAAACTATGCACCCTGTTTACCACTAAAATAGCCCAGACTAACTCGCATTTACACTGATAAAATTCAACTGATCTTTTATGTTGAAAACAGTCACTGCACAATCAAGCCGAATTATTCAAGGATAGTGGAGTGCCCATATATGGCGTAGGAATACAGAGTCATATACACAACGCACATTTAGATATGACCACGCTGAAGGTACGTGTATTTCTTTTACAAAAGGAAAATTTACTTTTTTCCTCTACGTCCATTCTAACCTGCATTCAGTAGCCAGTCTACCATCTTGACTGTGCCTCCTGCTGCAATTGACGTCCATTTAGGGTAGGCATAAACAGATATTTCATACATCAATTAATCTTTTAGCAAGTCATTAAAAAGTGTTAATGTTTATCTTATTTTCAAAAATATAAATTAAAAAAATGTAGTTTAATGTCTAGTATTGTAAAACAATGTCAATATTTACAATGAATTAGGCCGTATGCTTTCCATTGGTTACAGTCGGAGTTCAAGATAGAGATAGGGCAGTCCTGCGAGAACATTTTCATGTAAACAATGTTAAATTCTGAAGTGGGAAATACTTGTCAGAATGATACTGAGCGTGAGTGTCTTCTCTTCTTGTTGATAATCATTCGAAATTCCTTTATAACGTTCGCAGATATTAATTGCAAAATGGGCTGCGTATTATACCCGGCATTTTATTTAAGATTGGCGCGGGGCTGGAAACGATCATTCCAAAACAAAATAAGCAAAAATGGCGGTCAAATGCAGTAGTGTTCACTCTTTCCAAAGTGGAAGAATAGTGAACAAGCTCAGTGGAGGTCGTTTTCATTGTAGAAGACTTATATTTAGTAGTTTATAACCGATGCTAAAGGAAATATCTCTTTTACAGCCTATTGGTAAACTACTAATATATTTTGGCCGAGATCCAGAGTATCGGAAACCCAACCGTCGATATTGGGCAATTGAAGTGTTAAGAAGCTAATATTAGTTGTCGAAATAATTTGAAACAAACTTTATGGGAATATGTACACATTTTTTTCTCTTTAATCTCTAAAACATTCATATTCCTGTGCGATCAGTTGAATGGTGGGGGTAATTATTCTGAAATCTTCATCTGATAATAAAAGTGCATGCTGCATATAAAACGGAATGGAAATAATATGCACATCCAGTTCGGGACCAGGGACCTTTCACTGGCAGGACGAATGTTCTATCGATTGAGTTAGCCGAGCTGCTGGCATACACTTTCTCATGGCGTAATACGAAAACACTGTGATACATGTCTTAATAACACCAAATCTCCATGTTAATGTTTCTCGGAATATATAAAGGTCACAACCCTTTATTAGGCGCCAACGTCATCAGGAGAACATATGCAGCCAATACTATAGAGAGTCATTGTATGATATTACAACAAACGCTCTCTCTGGTGTTTTTGTTTTAGACTGGCTTAATTATAGACTGGTTGTTTGTTTTATATTAACACAAAATGGCATTAGACAATATTTATTATATATTGTAGGCAAACTTAGACACAGTTGCCGAGGCCGGACTTCCGATCTGGATTACCGAGATGTCAGTAGCTGAAACCAACGAGAATTTAAAAGCGTCTGCCCTCACTGACCTGCTTACGTTGTATTTTAGTCATCCGTCGGTAGAGGGTGTGCTACTCTGGGGATTCTGGGATGGAAAGATTTTTGACCAAAATGCTGCATTGTTTGTTGGACAAAATCTCACGGTATAATAATTAAAACATATTACATCTTTAATATTATGAACTTTAAGCTATCCATATGTACGAGTAGCAATCATAGGGTTTGACACTGTTGCACAACTGTTGAAATTATTCATGATTTGCCGAAGAAAGTATCCAGATATAATGAACGCTTAAAACCAAACCACGCACGATAAAAACAGCCATGACACTCACAAATCTATATTAGATCTTTTGGCCTTTTAGGTTTAGCAGGAGATTAAGAAAACTGTGATATGTGTGGTTCTTCTGAAGAAAGTATGAGTATAATATTTAGTGTTTGAAGGGAGGTAAACGCGACAGCAACGACATCTACCATTCACCGTGTGTTATCAATCACGCTTACATTGCTGCTTTGCAAATGCAATCGAAGAAGATGTTCGATACACACTGAATTATATTTCTACATTGTGGACACATTGTCAGGCAGTGTCCTTCTGATGAAGTAAACAAAGGTGAAGAAGTCCGTTGGATGTTATACCGTTAACAATAGAACAAGGCCATGCCATGTTAAATGCGCTGAAAAACTCTTAAATACATAAACTTGCTATAGTCAATGGACGTTCAGGTGACAAAAAATAATCATTTTACTTTGAGTCTCACTGAAGAACAGACAAGGACACGCTCAGATACACGTTTCAGGCTGAGGTATATTACAGGAACAGTTTACATTCAAAAGGGCTAGAACGCTCATCCAACAGAATTTGTGAAATACTAATATGTTTGAGTATTTAACTTCATTTTTATTCCATCGGGGTTAATAGAGAACCAGTGAACCAAACTATTATTTCCTAGGATCCTGGAAGGTTAACCGGTACTCGAGCACTGCCCACTCCGCAAGCAACTGATAGCTTTCCAAATTTAATCATCGGTTGAGAAACGAAAGAAAATTAGATGCAATGTCGTATATCAATTATCAAGAAAACTGGTTTGAGCCTTCGAACTTTCAATCCCTGGATAACTCACAATTAAATGTTACATGAAAATGTGTCTGTTGTGTTTACCTTACTTCCTTCTTCCCTCCCTAGAATCAAACCGAAGTCATATGTGTCTTGGACCAAGCATGCTTAGCACTATACCACAGCTCAATATTATAAGCAGTACTTAATCGAACTTGAAAGGAACTATTTTACTATAGAAATGAGCATGTTGTGAACATTATCTATTTTATTGCACTAGAGCTATCAGTTGCACATTAACAACTATAGAATTGAATACAGATTAACAAAGGCTATTAGCTTTCTTTTGAATATGATTTGTAACTTTATACAGTGGTATAAGTGGATATGTCATATATCACCTGTAATACTTGCGGCGGAAGCACAGTGGTTTTGTACAGATCATTCTCCATCAGTATAAATGGATTCATCATACATCACCTACAGTATCATACATGTGGAAGGACAGTGGTTTTACACCAGTATAACTGGATATGTCATATATCACCTACCATACTTGTGGATGGACAGTGGTTCTACACCAGTACAACTGGATATGTCATATGTCATCTACCATACTTGTGGATGGACAGTGGTTCTACACCAGTATAACTGGATATGTCATATATCAGCTGTTATACTTGTGGATGGACAGTGGTTCTATGCAGATCATTCTCCACCATAATAACCGGAAATGTCATATATCACCTACCATACTTGTGGAAGGACAGTGGTTCTATGTAGATCATTATCCGCCAGTATAACTGGATATGCCATATATCGCATATTATACTTGTAGAAGGACAGTGGTTCTATACAGATCATTCTCCACCAGTAGAACTGGATATATCATATATCACCAATCGTACTTGTCGATGGACAGTGGTTCTATGCAGATTATTCTCAAACAGTATAACTGGATATGTCATTTATCAGCTATCATACTTGTTGAACGACAGTGGTTCTGTACAGATCGTTCTCCACCAGTATAACTGGATATGTCATATATCACCTACCATACTTGTTGAAGGACAGTGGTTCTATACAGGTCATTCTCCACCGGTATAACTTGATATGTCATATATCACCTGTCATACTTGTGGATGGACAGTGGTTCTAAACAGATTATTCTCCACCGGTATAACTTGATATGTCATATATCACCTATCATACTTGTGGATGGACAGTGGTTCTAAACAGATTATTCTCCACCAGTATAACTGGATATGTCATATATCACCTATCATACTTGTGGATGGACAATGGTTCTATACAGATAATTCTCCACCGGTATAACTGGATATGTCATATATCAGCTATCATACTTGTGGATGGACAATGGTTCTATACAGATCATTCTCCACCGGTATAACTGGATATGTCATATATCACCTATCATACTTGTGGATGGACAGTGGTTCTATACAGATCATTCTCCACCAGTATAACTGGATATGTCATATAACAAAACTATGTACTTTATTTTAAATGTAATTATTCCATTCATGAATACAAAATGTGTTTAATGAGAACACTATTTTATAGGCGAATGCTGCTGGACGGGCCTATCAAACGTTATTCAAGACAACTTGGAGAACGAGTGTAACAAGTACCTTGGACGGTCACACTCCAGTAAATGTACGCGGATTCAAGGGCCATTACAAAATAACAGTCAAACAAAATGGACATGTAATCAGGTCTGAACAATTTCATCTGGATGCACGCGGGCAATCTATAAAAGTCAACATAGGTAATTAAAGTGAATAGTATATTTTTTTGCTGATATTCATGCAAATATCAAACTTGGAAAATGCTGTATAATTGTTTATCCATCAGTTTGTAAGGTTTGGAAAATAGATATCTACACGAGTAGATTGGAATTAAAATACTCCAGTATGCATGTTGATGTTTTATGCATTATGTGATTATCTTTTACAAACTTCGTACAGTATATTTATTCCCGTCCGGTTTTGTCGATATGATAGTGGAGAAACAAAATGAAATCCATTGATATCCTAACGATGTTTTCAATAATGTTTGATTCTATTTTTAAACTGAGCGTGTTATCACTAGTTTTATTTTTGACAAGATTTTATCAATCTCGAGCCATACTGAATGGGTTCTGGGATTCTGAGTCAAAATACGTTGCAAGTTTTACGGTCGCCACATTGCATGGAAGACTACTGCTCTGGTAGTAATTTACAAGATACAAGAAACTTTATTGTGTGTCGGATTTAGTACTAAACAATAAGAGGGTTCCTCTGATATACAGATTGTAAGTTTATGTATTGATTTCACGAGTAAGTTCAATGCAACATTACTGAGTGTTCCGTTAATTCTGTGCAATTTACAAACACTCGTAAAAATAGTGAAATAAATGAAACAATTTTCAACACATCCAATTAAGTGAGAATACCCACTAGCTCATTAATGACTGTCAGTGTTAATTCATGTCATTTAGAATACATTTGTCAATCTAGATTTGTTATTCAATCTAAAGTCGTTACTTGGTTAATGTTATTTTCCTTTCAGGAGGAGTATCACCGGATATCATCTTTGGCTGATCACGTGGTTTGTTTCCGTATGTTGTGAATGATTACATATGAAATGTGAATAAAAATAACGATGTCTGTTTTACTATTATATACCCAAAACGTACGAGTCGGGAACCAGTTATAGCATTACCTTCGTCCGTTCCAACAATTCTTGGTCAAAACACATATTTTTCATAAGATTATATTGGCGTTTCCAGGGAAATAAAGAACACACTTTGATAAAATAAAGATGTAGAGATAAATGTGCTCGAGTACTGGGCCCCGTTTCATTAACCTTCGCAAGTCATAAGCATTTCGTACGATCCTATTGTTACATCTAGAAATGTTTCATTTACGCAGTATTTTTTGCAGATTTTAGAAAGAATATTTTTAAAAGGCTTACAAAAGATCGTAAAATAAGTAAGCGACATACTAAAAAATGTCTTGACTTTTTTTACAACTTTAAAGTTCATATTAACAAGGATGTTTAACTACGCACGTTAATGAAACGGGCTTCTAATTAACAACAGGCCCACTCTGAAACTATTTCTATTGAATTTATATCTTCCATATAATCTTGTATGCTTGGTTTGTAATGTAGCTGGGCGCACTCGCCGTTTTCTTTTTGGCAGTAAAGATTAAAATGTAGTTAACATGTAAAGCATATTTTTCAAATCTTTTGAAAAGATGAACAACAATGGCAATATAAAAAACATGGTTGTATGTGTTCTAATATTTTTCTGACTTTAATGTATTTGATATATATGTATAATGAGTATGTTTGTAAATATATGGTGTGTATATGTAGGTAAGTCCTTGTGTTGTGGTATGTTTGTTGTAAACATTTAGATTTTTGCTAAAAAGATACAATTAAAAGAACAATGCAACTCTCATTTGAATTATGGACATAAAATATTTTTATACTGAATATTATTAAGTATACCGGCTTGGTTATATAACCATCCTGCATGAACTTTCTCCGTAAACAGAAAATTGGCAGTCTTTCCCGTGCTTGAGTTCCTTGCCAAAATTTGATATTTTTGATTAATTGAATTTTACCTAACTACTAAAGAAATGTACCAATGTACATGTTGCATGTATGTATGATTTTTCTCTTTACTTTGCATGATATATATCTTAAGACATGTTTTGATTTTGTTATTGTGACCGATGGTCGTTGGAGGAAATAACAACACGACCATGTGAAGGGTTTTAGGGTTTATGCAATATATCCTTTTATGATATTACAAAATATAATACAAGACAAGAACTAGGCTGATCAGCAAGAAGTGAAATAAGAGTTTTTTTGTCGCTTTGGCTGTCAGGAGAAAAATGCCTTGATGGTTAGTTTGGCGGGAATTGTTCAGTTAATCATCATGCAACAAAATCGCTCACTCAATCACTCACAAATTTGCTCATAAACTACGTACTATTTTTCGTGATAAATGATAAACGACATTGCATCTAATTTTCTTTCGTTTCTCAACCGATGATGATTAAATTGGAATAGCTATCAGTTGCTTGCGGGGTGGGATGTGCTCGAGTACTGGCTAACCTTCCAGGATACTAGAAAAGAAAGGTTTGATTCACTGGCTCTCTGTTAACTCTGTTGTAGTAAAAATGAAGCTAAATACTCAAATCGTTGTAACCAACATATTTGTATTTCACAAATTTTGATTGATGAGCGTTCTAGCCAGATATCTTCCTTTTTGGCAGTAAACTGTTCCTGTGATATACCCCAGTCTGGAACATGTGTCTGAGCATGTTCGTTGGCTGTTCTTCAGTGAGACCCAAGGCACAATTAATATGTTTTGTCACCTGAACATCCATTGACTATAGCATGTTTATGTATTTAAGAGTTTTTCAGCGCGTTTAATACGGCATGACCTTGTTCTATTCTTAACGATATAACATCCAACAGACGACTTCACCTTTGTTTGCTCCATCAGAAGGACATTTCCTGACAATATGTCCACTCTGAAGATATAAAATTCAGTGTGTATCGAATATCTTCTTCAATTGCATTTGCAAAGCAGCAATGTTAGCGTGAGTGATAACACATGATGAATGGTAGATGTCGTTGTTGTCGGTTTTACCTCCCTTTAAATATTAAATATTATACACATACTGTCTTCAAAAGAACCAGACATATTACAGTTACATTAATCTCACTGAACCTAAATGGCAATGTGATCTAATATAGATTTGTGAGTGTCATGTTTGTTGTTATCGTGCGTGTTTTTTTAAGCGTTCATTATAATTGGATACTTTCTTCGGTAAATCATGAATAATTGCAACAGTAGTGCAACAGTGTCAAACCCATTGATTGCTACTCGTACATATGTATAGCTTAAAGTTCATAATATTAAAGATGTAATATGTGTTAATTATTACCGTGAGATTTTCTCCAACAAAGAATGCAGCATTTTGGTCAAAAATCTTTCCATCCCAGAATCCCGAGTGTAGCACACCCTCTACCAACGGATGACTAAAATACAACGTAAGCAGGTCAGTGACGGCAGACGCTTTCAAATTCTCGTTGGTTTCAGCTACTGACATCTCGGTGATCCAGATCGGAAGTCCGGCCTCGGCAACTGTGTCTACGTTTTCCTACAATATATAATAAATATTGTCTAACGCCATTTTGTGTTAATATTAAACAAAAAACAGTCATCAATGCAGCCAGGTCTAAAACAAGACCACACCAGAGGGAGCGTCTGTTGTAATATGATACAATGACTCTCTGTAGTGTTGGTAATTGTCGTTGGCTCATTGTTTGGACCTTGGCTTATTTACACTCTGAACAATGCACATCCATGTCCGCCTGCGTTCAAACTTAGGAGAAATTAGACGAGCGTTGTTTTGATTTCATATTTATTGATACATGAAGTTACAACAATACATTTTAACGCCATTTTCAGCACATTACATCTTGTTTATTTCGCTATGTTAACATAACCTGAGAGACATGTTTGTCAGTAGTACGGCTAACTATGTCAACTGAGCATTTGCATTTTAAGCGAGTCCAGGACAATTTGCATATGTTCTCCTCCTGATGACGGTAGCGCCCAATAAAGGGTTGTGACCTTTATGTATTCCGAGAAAAATTAACATGATTTATGCCAGCAGCCCAGCTAACCCATTCGATAGAGCATTCGTTCTGCCAGTGAAAGGTACCTTGTCCCGAACTGGATGCATATCATTTCCGTCCTGTTACATCTACAGCATTCACGTTTATTGACAGATGAAGACTTCAGAATGATCACCACCATTCAGAATGGGAATATGAATGTTTTGGAGATTAAAGGGGACGATTTTGTACATATTCCCATAAACTTTGTTTCAAATTATTTGGACAACTAATATTAGCTTCTTAACACTTCAATTGGCCAAATATCGGCGCTGGGGTTTTCAAAACTTTGGATCTAGACTAAAATATATTTGTAGTTTACCAATAGGCTTTAAAAGAGATATTTTCTTTAGCATCCTTTATAAATTTCTAAATATAGTCCACTGAAGTTGTTCACTCTACTTCCGGTTTGGAAAGAGTGAACACCAATGCATTTGACTGCCGTTTTGTTTATTTTGTTTAGGAGTTAATGGAATGATGGTTGCCAGCCCGCGTCAATCTTAAATAATATGTCGGGTATAATACGCAGTCCATTCTGCAATGAATATCTGCGAAATTTTATAAAGACATTCCGAATGTTTATCAACAAGAAGCGAAGACACTCACGTTCAGTATCATTCTGGCTCAGAATTTAACATTGTTTACATGAAAATGTTTTCGCAGGATTGCCATATCTCTATCTTGAACTCCGACTGTAACCAATGAAAAGCAAACGGCCTTAATCATTGTAAATGTTGACATTGTTTACAATACGAGACATAAACTACATTTTTTTATTTTTAAGTATCTTTGAAAATAAGATAAATATTACCACTTTTTAAAGACTTGCTGAAAGTTTAACTTATGCATGCACTATTAGTTTATGCTTAACTCGAATGAACGTTCATTGCAGCAGGAGTCAAAGTCAAGATGGTAGACTGACTACTGTATGCAAATTAGAATGTACGTAGAGGAAGATATACACGTATCTTCAGCGTGGTCATATCTAAATGTGCGTTGTGAATATGCCTGTATTCTGACGCCATATATGGGCTCTCCACTATCCTTGAGTAATTCGGCTTGATTGTGCAGTGACTTTTCAACAAAAAAGATAAGCGGTATTTAATCAGTGTGAATGCGAGTTAATCTGAGCTTTTTTATTGGTATACAGGGTGCATAGTTTTTATTGGCAAAACGGATGATTAACACAAATACCATAGATGTATTAAGAATTAATTCTTTTCAATGTTTGTAAATTTCTTGATGATCCGTAAAATCAAGGGGTACACGTGTGATTTATTCAATATTTTGGAAATCCCAGTGGGAGTTGCAACCCTCTCTCCTTAAAACCTCTACATTGGATACGCAGTACGTTTTTATTAAAATATCCTGTTTTATGAAATTTAGTATTTTACTCAAAAGTATTAAATAACGTCATAGAACTGAAGACGTCAGTACAAGTGCTTTCAACGTGTCAACCCGATTTCAAAAATGTCTGCACTCATGTTATCAAACTTGGTTTTGTCTTCAGCAGGTCTAATTAGAGGTATATATTGATCTCTACCTCGCAAAGTTAGATATCCTTCCCTGTTCCCTGATCTTACGTTAATGATATACATAAATTTCACTCTGCACTGCACAATATACCTATCATACGTACCATAGAGTAGACATTTTCCATTATGCCAAAATCGTTGAGGAACAATTTCACGTTCGGGTCCACACTATGAGCGTCTCGGAACATGTCTATGGTTATGTTAGGACTGCCTGCCGCCTGCTCATACCAGTCTCCGTGGATGTTCTCGTTGTTTACGTCCCAGTGCTCAACCCTAACAACATATCAATAAAATAGTTTAACATATTAAATCAACTCTTTAATAAATGCTTCATTTAGAAAATACAATAACTTCAAATTCCAATATTAATTATTTTTTGTTTCTAGTTTATTAAGTTTATTTTGTGAGCATGTGCATTTACGTAGTGTTTAAAGTGTTGACATCCAGCACTAGACCCAATGTTCTCTCAAAACAAAAATAAAAACATTGAATACTGGTTTTACCCTGCAAGTATATGACAATGACGCCACATATAATTGAAAACATATATAACAAAATAATTCATTACTTACGAAACAACAACATTTTTTAGGGTATTTTGTCATATTTTATATATAAAATAAATAATTTAACCAATTTTTGACATACAATTCTAGCTGAAACGATAAATTACAGATATAAGGTAGTTTTATTTATCTCTTGCAATTGAATTTAATATTCAATTCCGCTTTAAACATTTAATACACATGTGCACGCATAGCCTACATAATAATCATGATGTGCTTATATACCGAAGATATGAAAAAAACACATAGCATTAATGAACTGATCAAGTTTTAAGTTTATTCAACATTCGGCAAAATTTCTTCTTTGGCCATTTACAAAGTTTAACAAAGAAAAATGACAAAGACAATACATATTGTAACAAACATATAATACAAGCATCACACAAAAAATAACACATCACATGTATATTAATCCTGCGAAACAATCATATTTTCAAGGGTATTTTTTCTTATTAAAAGAGCTTCTCGAATAAATTTTGAAAATTTGAACAACAATTTTTCATTCTTAGACGACATGATATCTGTTAATAAATTGAGTGTAGGCCAAGCCATGCGGCCTAAGTATTTAGTACGAACTTCGTTGTATTTAGTACGACACTACAAGAAATGATATTCTGACTCAATAACATTCTGGTTGCAAAGTTTACATAATCTTTTAACACGATCAATAATGATAAACAATTGCATATATTTTCTAGTATGTTTTAGTCTGTCGTCTAAATTAATTAATGATATCATTTCGGAGTTTAAATAATATTTTAATAGCACTAACAAAATAAATACAAATATCTTCCCTGTGTAAGATCAATTATATCATCTATCACTTACAGTCCTTTGCACATGTCTGTCCACAGTCCAAAATATGTTGTTGGCACTGATCTTTGTACTGTAGTACAAAGGTATATTAACATAAATGAACCCTTGGACGCACAGAACACATATTTTGGGCTCATAAATATAAAATATATTTTCTTATGTTCATGATTTAAAACAACTATCGTGAGTTTATGTATGGTGATACAATATATAAGACGGGGTTTATGTTCGAGAAGCCCGTTGAACTAAAGATATGCTTATCATCACCATGTGAAAACCCAAAGTATGATTTAATACTTATATTTTATATTCTGTTTTAAATAAAACTATAACGCTATTTTCCCATCCTGATTATACGCATTAAACCGCAAGGCCAATTTCACCACTGGAAGAGTGCATCTTAACTCGTCATAACGCGACCTCTTATATGTAACTACCAAAGATTATGTGAACACTTCAGGTTTCATATACTTTGCACTATGTTCCAATTAAAATATAATTATCAGAAAAGAATTTTATTTGTTGAGCATTTGTGAGACATGATTTACTTACTTTGCATGTGTTATATGTAACTTCACTTACTGTGTACGTGTTATATGTAAGTTCACTTTTTTTTTGCACGTGTTATATGTAAATTCACTTACTTTGCACATGTAATATGTATGTTCACTTACTTTGTATGTGTTATATGTAAATTCACTTAATTTGCAAGTGTTATATGTAAATTCGCTTACTTTGCACGTGTTATATATAAGTTCACTTACTTTGCACGTGTTATATGTTAATTCGCTTACTTTGCACGTGTTATATGTAAATTCACTTACTTTGCACGTGTTATATGTAAGTTCACTTACTTTGCACGTGTTATATGTAAGTTCACTTACTTTGCAGGTGTTATATGTTAATTCGCTTACTTTGCACGTGTTATATGTAAGTTCGCTTACTTTGCACGTGTTATATGTAAATTCACTTACTTTGCACGTGTTATATGTAAGTTCGCTTACTTTGCACGTGTTATATGTAAATTCACTTACTTTGCACGTATTATATGTAATTCGCTTACTTTGCACGTGTTATATGTAAATTTGCTTACTTTGCACGTGTTATATGTAAATTCACTTACTTTGCACGTGTTATATGTAAGTTCGTTAACTTTGCACGTGTTATATGTAGGTTTGCATACTTATATCTCATGAAAATTCAACATATAAAGTTCATTTCATAATGATCCCGTGTCGTCATTTTTTTTGTATGTGTGTGTTGTATTTATTATAGATTTTCTATATTATTAAGTTTTGGTAACTGTTTCCTTTGAATGCTGGGCGTATATGTTATATTTTTAATATTTTTCTTGCTGCGTAATGACATAATTGTGCACAAAATAAGTCTTTGGATTTTCAGAAGAAGTATATTCTATTCAATGTATTATCTATACCATAAACATTGAATTCCTATCCTTCAATCAGAAAAGATTTACTGTCACAAAAACAGTGTTACATGATGTGTGAGTCTGTTAGTAGTCGTACTGGACTTTGAGTGAATCACTTAAGTCGGCGCAGGAAAGTGAGGACGGTTGCATGATTGCCATATCACTCTAATTATTACCTTTTGTAAGAACTAATAATTGGTTATGTTTAAAAACACTTTATTTGAAAAAATAAATGAATATTTGAATGATTAAACGCGTATACATTTTGTCTATTATTTATCAAAAAAATACATATTTTCCCGTAGACACGATTAAGATAATCGTATGTTTGTATATGTATGGGGTGTGGGGGTAATACGTATGTATCGAATCTACTTATCTTTTACCATGTAGGGCCTTAAGGGCCGCCACTGATGTATTGTAATCTATATGACCCTGGAAACATAAATACAATTTCACTCTTTTAATTTATGTAAATGTACAGGAAAAGTCCTAGCAATTGATTTGGTAATTTTAGAGGTCATGATATCAAAATACTCATGAGAGCCCATTATAGCAAATAAAACTATTGATACAACTATTTGCCTGTCCTAATAGCGCATGCAAAAATTTCAAAATGAAGCTAAGAATGCAACAAAGCGATCATGTGTGTTAAACATGCCATAACAGTAAATACTAGTATCGTATCTTTACCTAAGGAAATTTGCCTAGGTTTAGAATTCGCATTTCAAAGAATTTTCAAAACCCAAATGATGTCCAGGACACGTCATCATTATATGCATGCCAGTATCATTCAAGCATTGCGTGCAGGTGTTAGGAGTGAACTGATATTGAAAAGGTAGACTCATTCATATGCAAATAATGCATCTGACGAAAAGGTGAAACATCGGGCAGTTATACAATTTGCGTCAATATTAGCAAGATATATATGCATAATAAAGCTCCGAGAAATGTATATGTTGTGCATTTTGTAATCTACAAATGACACAAACGGTACAGTGAGGAACGAGAAACAATAACGGATAGTATCGGTTGTGGTCGTCCTGTTTCAAAATTGCACAAAGTCACGTCAACGTGGTTAAAAGTGCCTCAATAAGGATTGCTGTAATATAATTCCTGAACTATGCTCCTCATTAGGTATACAATACACTGCACATGATAATAAAAAATAAACAGCATGCATTTGAGTGCTTGCAGAGTTCTCCAATTGCTAAAAGTGTAGGAACGACGTAACGTAAAACTGCCCTGCGGCGTAGGTTTGGAATACATGCCACTGTTTTATTTGAATATATATTTTCTTCAGAATTTGCATACAGTTTGCAGTTATATTTAAAATATAATACATGTAAAACTCATGTCACAGAAATAAAACGATGTTCGATTAGGCAGCTGGATACCAAACCATATATGACATAACAGCATGAGCAACCGAACCCTATATAATGGTCACTTTAGAAAATGACTGTGGGCGCTGCCATATTGAAACATCACGACAACGTGGTAAAATATTTGCATTCACCACAAGGAAGTCGCCATTACTTTTCATACAAGTGCCTTATGGGATTGGGGTTGTAATTAAACCAGGTCAGGTTCCGTTTTCTTTGACAAATTGCTGCTAAGTTATGTAAATCATTTTCAAAATAAACACGTTTATAATAAATTGTAACAAAAGTTATGATATGCGCAACCAATGGCATTTGTTAGATACAAAGGACATGTTTTTTCTTTAAAAACAAATATTTTATCGAAATGTTTTTATTTTAAAAAATACTTTTATTTGAACTGTTTTTTTTTATAGATATATCCACACATTAATTTTGAATATATACTTTCACAATAATAAACTTTGTAGAACATAACTATATAAATATATAAGGTAAGTTTCAAGACATTTCCCCCAGATATTTTCTTATTGAATATGCAAATATGCATAATCATTCAGTTTTGTCAATTTAAACAACTCATTACTATTAAACACAATGCGTTTGTCTTTTCCCTGCAGCCGTAATTTGACAGGGTCAGCAGGAACATGGTCGGCTTTTTCATGTCACCAATGCTTACAGTACCCGGTGCGCGGTTGTTTTTTTTTATCTTTCTTACATTCATTTAAATATTGCGTCTTCACACCATTAATAGACAGGTTTATTTACTACAAACCCTAACTTATACCTTCATTTACCCTAATTGTTAACTCCTATATCAGATCTAACCATTGTAAAAATTTTTAAAAATGTCCAAGGGAAAGGAACATGTGATGGTACAGGAGGGTTGTAAAGAGAAAGGCAGACACAACCATTAAACCCGGGAAAGTAATAAGGTCTCACTACACAGGTGGATTTGTTCTTTGTTCTATATAAAATAAGGTCTAGGATTTCCATAGTAAAGGAAAAAGAATTCAACATAGATTGATCTTTTTTCATATCAGGCTTGTTTACCATATAAAAATGCACAATAACTGGTAGGCTGACCAGCTTCTTTTTTAAAAAGAGGGTGCAGTGACACCCTGAGATTTTTTGAAAAAAGAAGTTCTTAAATGCTCATAAATACATGCATTTGTTGAAATCTTATAAAAGTCACCTTTTTTAATATCAGTAACATCTTATTGCAGTAAATGCTATGCCGACTTTTGCTCTACTCGTTTGCATAAAAAAATCACTGCTACTTTGAACCATTTTGAAAATATTTCAAATCCAAATTACATAAGCCGTGGGGAAAAAAGGGGGGTAACTGTGAAGTGAGACGTAAACAACCATCGAGGCAAATAATTCTATAAATGGGGACCGAAAATCGATAGCAATATTAAATACTTTTGAATAGGGACAGGTGAGTATGAAGAATTCAACAAAATGACAGACAGACGTTAATGTCGTAAAAGATATATGACAATTCACTGCAAATTTCAAATCAAGACAAAATAGAAAATATCGTGTTGAAATTTCCATTCAGTTATACATATTTAAAGGTTCTTATTATTATAAAGTATACTTACTTGTGTATTAACGTTATACATTTATAGTTTGTATATATGTTTATGTATGTATATATGTTTTATGAAGGTATATATGTTTAATGTAGGTATAAACATGTGTATGTTTTATGATTGTATATATGTTTTATGTAAGTATATATGTTTTATGTTTGTGTATATGTTTTATGTATGTGTATATGTTTTATGTAGGTATATATTTTTTATGTAGGTATATATGTTTTATGTTTGTATATATGTTTTATGTATGTGTATATGATTTATGTAGGTATATATGTTTTATGTATGTATATTTGTTTTATGTATGTGTATATGTTTTATGTATGTATATATGTGTTATGTTTGTATATCTGTTTTACGTAGGTATATATGTTTTATGTTTGTATATATGTTTTATATTGTATAAATGTTTTATGTATGTTTATATGTTTCATGTATGTGTATATGTTTTATGTATATATGTTTTATGTTTCTATATGTGTTTTATGTATGCATATGTGTTTTATCTATGTGTATGTGTTATATGTATGTGTATATGTTTTATGTAGGTGTATTTGTTTTATGAAGTTATATATGTTTGTGTATATGTTTTATGTATGTGTATATGTTTTATGTAGGTATATATGTTTTATGTAGGTGTATATGTTTTATGTATGCGTATATGTTTTATGTAGGTATATATGTTTTATGTTTCTATTTATGTTTGTGTATATGTTTTATGCATGTGTATATGTTTTATGCAGGTATATGTGTTTTATGTAGGTATATATGTTTTATGTTTGTGTATATGTGTTTTATGTAGGTATATATGTTTTATGTTTGTGTATATGTTTTATGTATGTATATATGTTTTTTGTTTGTATATATGTGTTATGTTTGTATATATGTTTTATGTTTGTATATATGTTTTATGTAGGTATATTTCTTTTATGTATGTATATATGTTTTATATATGTGGAAAAGTTTTATGTATGTGTATATGTTTTATTTATGTATATATGTCTTATGTTTGTATATATGTTTTATGTATGTATATGTGTTTTATGTAGGTATATGTGTTTTATGTAGGTATATATGTTTTATGTTGTGTATACGTTTTATGTTTAAGTATATGTTTTATGTATGTATATATGTTTTATGTGTGTAAATATGTTTTATGTATGTATATTTGTTTGATGTATGTATATATGTTTTATATATGTATATATGTTTTACGTACGTGTATATGTTTTATGCATGTATATATGTTTTATGTTTCATAATGTATATATGTTTTACGTATGTTTATATGTTTTAAGTATGTGTATATGTTTTATGCATGTTTATATGTTTTATGTATGTATATATGTTTTATGATTAAATATATGTTTTATGTAGGTATATATGTTTTATGTATGTATTAATGTATGCACATTTCTGTATGTATACGTGATATTTTCTCTTTTTTTCTTTACATATTTTTTGTAATATAAGATACAGTATTATCACGTCTTGTATGTATTTGTATATGTTCACACGGGCCTATGGCCTAATGAATTCCTTTTTTTATTTATTTAAATTTTACGATTAATAATTATAGTGAAATTCATAGTTTTGCAAAGATTTGAAACTCTTAATCATTCTCAAAACGTATTGTACAATACCTGATAGAAACGTGGGCTCTTCTGATATGTTCTATCCGGGCATTCGCCTCTGTGCGTCAATTGTTATTGACAGTTACTGTTTGTAAGCTAGCGTGATCTAACAGGTAGCTCACGCGCGGGACATGTTCTTGTTCATACACGCGACAAGAGTGTGCACCTACATTGCATTTGCAAATTTTGCATTTAGCATTGCCATTATAAAAAGGAATATATAAGAATTTAAAATTTTTTAGAATTTTTAGAACTTTTTTTTTTCAATAGATCATCTCTATATATACTCATTGGACCTGTATTGCCAAAAGGATATCTTTTTAAACATTTCCTTAAATGGGCTACGCGCTTAAGTTAGACTAATATAGAATTCCCGCTTAAAATTGGAACATTTTGTGATGTATTAAATGAGTGAAGTGATCACATTTTGATTTCAAGTTGATCCGTTTATACAATATAAAAGAAGTAAAAATGTTTCATCCTAGAAAGAGTATGAATGACGATATAAAGACCGCCAAACAGTATTTAAGTGCTGTCTATTTTTAGAATGGGATTTCGTTTCAAATTTATCACCAATTTAAATATCGATTTTGTCGGTTTGGGCGGATTTGACATACCAAATTCTTCGGTTTTTATTAGTTATTAATAATAATAATTCATTTTAATTTTTTTTTAAGATATTTATAGCGTGTTTTCCTGTTACACTGCCTTTATAATTAAAAACTACAGTCTGAGAAAAGATGATGATGTTTAAACCATCAAACAAGGACATCTAGAAATACCAACTGAAATATTATAGCAATAAAACTCAATTATTTTAAGTAATCAAAGCTTGTAATATAATTATGACAAGGTCATCGATACTTATTTAAATGACTGAATGGCAGACACAACTTTATAGAGCAACTTGCTTGTGCACGATATAGTTGCCCTTTGGTCTATAAAGACAAGTAAACCATCAAAACAAACGGGATAAAACAGATCAAGAAGCCACTGTGTGTTTTCATGTTGAGTTTTTAAGAAACCCAGGAACTGTTTGAAAACAATTTGATATGCAAAGTAAAGTAATATAAACATAACATACCGTTTGGAATTTTATAAATCCCGCCAAGTCGTGTCCATAGACCTTGCATAACGTGCATCACGTGAGTGAATTTAACATAAATCTTATGACCTGTAAAATACAAATATTACCACTGTAAAAGATGAAATCATATTGTGTAATTCTTTGCCCTGTTCCATTCGTTTGTGTCAAATATGAGTTGAGAGTGACACACCATTGTGCTATTGTTGTCGATACCATTTAATACTCCTAAAAATATAGTATTGATCACTTACGACGACTAGACACTTTGTACAGAAAACAGTTAAAACATGTTATAGACACTCTGCTGTAACAATATCTATATAAGAATATAGGGAAATCACCGAGGTATTCCGCTCATTTCTCCAACAAATTACTTTATCAAAATCGCGTTATATTTAATTCAAATAATCAAATGTCAAAACGAATGTCGTTTTGCGAGTGTCGAAGAATACAAGACTTCAAACATTTATATAAGGAATGCGAGGTAACTATTGTACACTACCACCAGAAGATATTGCTATATTCTGCGTAATTCGAGGTAGCAATTGTACACTACCACCAGAATATATTGCTATATTCTAAGGAATTCGAGGTAGCTATTGTACACTACCACCAGAAGATATTGCTATATTCTAAAGAATTCGATGTAGATATTGTACACTACCACCAGAAAGTATTGCTATATTCTAAGGAATTCGAGGTAGCTATTGTACACAACCACCAGAAGATATTGCTATATTCTTAGGAATTCGATGTAGATATTGTACACTACCACCAGAAAGTATTGCTATATTCTAAGGAATTCGAGGTAGCTATTGAACACTACCACCAGAAGATATTGCTATATTTTAAGGAATTCGTGGTAACTATTGTACACTACCACAAGAAGATATTGCTATATTCTAAGGAATTCGGTGTAGATATTGTACACTACCACCAGAAAGTATTGCTATATTCTAAGGAATTCGAGGTAGCTATTGAACACTATCACCAGACGTGTTGCTATATTATAAGGAATTCGAGGTAACTATTGTACACTACCACCAGAAGATATTGCTATATTCTAAGGAATTCGATGTAGCTATTGTACACTACCACCAGAAGATATTGCTATATTCGAAGGAATTCGATGTAGATATTGTGCACTACCACCAGAAAGTATTGCTATATTCTAAAGAATTCGAGGTAGCTTTTGAACACTATCACCAGACGTGTTGCTATATTATAAGGAATTCGAGGTAACTATTGTACACTACCACCAGAAGATATTGCTTTATTCTAAGGAATTCGTGATAACTTTTGTACACTACCACAAGAAGATGTTGCTATATTCTAAGTAATTCGAGGTAGCTATTGTAGACTTCAACCAGAAGATATTGCTATATTCTAAGGAATTCGAGGTAGCTATTGTACACTTCCACCAGAAGATATTGCTATATTCTAAGGAATTCGAAGTAGCTATTGTACACTTCCACCAGAAGATATTGCTATATTCTAAGGAATTCGATGTAGCTATTGTACACTACCACCAGAATATATCTATATATTTTAAGGAATTCGATGTAGATATTGTACACTACCATTAGAAAATATTGCTATATTCTAAGGAATTCGAGGTAGCTATTGTACACTACCACCAGAAGATATTGTTATGTTCTAAGGAATTCGAGATAACTATACTGGACGGAACAGCTAACCCGCCACCTGGTATTCTAAATATCTGACTTTTTTATGAAACAGTATCAAAGCAATTTCCTTGAAATTTGGATTTGAATAAGAAAACCATTTAGGTTATATAAAATCAATACATAATTGTCCGTTATTGTCAAATAAAAATAAGAACACTGCTTAATATTTTGACGAAGAAATTGCAAATACAAAAGTGGCTGGTCAGCTGTTCCGTTCAGTATATTATACACCTCCACCAGAAAATATTGCTATATTCTCGGGCTCTTATTGCATTTTAAAATAGTTTGCATTATCTAGCCGTCGAGTTAAAAGACACAAAACAATGATATTTTTAATATGAAAAAAGTATCTAAAGTGGGACGATTGCTATTGCAAGAACTGATTTATTAAGATTTTAATCAATACAAAAATACGATTTATACACATTGTTATTGAGACAGATATTGCTCATTGTCAAATATTGTTATTTCATTTGATACTTTTTTTATTATGTTTATGCTATTGCTATTTATAACTATAGCAAAATGACCAAGGGCCGACAACTCACGAGGGTAGAATACAAGTATACTCAAAATAAAATTTACAATTTTATTTTTACATGAATAAAATTATGAATATACAATTATACAATGTATACAAATTAAAGCTAATTACTTATCAACACAAAAATATCCACTGGTTTAAAGATGTTCTATGATGGAATTAACACTTTTTTAATCACAAGCTCTTTCCCCTACACGTTCCGTATATTTATATCGCGATACAAACTGCTTACGTTATATGAATGTTATAACTGTTAAAAATACACTTATATTTAAGATACTACTGCGTCCGGATTATCGTAGATTTTAGCGTCAATCGTCCCTCGTGGCAATGGCTATATACACACAGGGTTATCTTCCCTAGAACTCTGTACTGAGTTATCTGGCTTTACCTCGCCTCGTACCCACTATACTTCGACTATACTCCGACGCCAGGATCGTCAATATAACGATTATTTTGGTTGCTGTCCTTATGGTGGTACTACCACCAGCTGACTTCCAGTCACGTCTATAAGTCGTTAACGTAGCGGGCACATGTCTCGCGTACGTCTGAAAACGGCTACAATATATTTATAAACTCAGATTTATTAGCTACTCAATAGATAAAGACATTGCGTCTATAACTTACCATCTATCAATGTCATGGCATTTTTATCAATATATGATAACAGTGCATTCATTTCTTACCATCTAACAGTTTCATGGTATTTTTTTTAATATATGAAAACAGTTCATTCAATTCTTACTTTCTGCAGTTTCATTGTAGTTTAAACAACATCTCATTTATGACCTTCCGTCATTCCCAAAATAACAATTATATCTCTACACAGTTCCTAATTAATAATATAAACAATTACTGACCAATTCTGTATTTATCACTGTGAATATCAGAATAAGCATCCATAAAATTAATTATACATATCAATCAATTCTAATACGATAAATTTCATTACTTCATCGTAAACACGATATCAACAGCTCCAAATACGTTCTCAGGTTTCTCGGCCTATATTCTAACAAAACAACTTTCAATTCCGCGGATGTGAAAATAAATTACAGACATTCTCGTCGGAATGGATATGAACAATTTATACAACTTTACTTAGATCTTATTGCGTCAAAATATATTTATCAGACATTTAAACAACTCAACCATATACAACATAATATAAAATTCACATACCCATCTGCCGTTATGTAATGGAACAGAAACATGCTGAATCCTTCTCGTCACAACGACTCCGAAAGATGTCCTCTGCTAGAATGAACGAAGTTTCCATAATACAATAAGATATATAGTAAAACACTTCACATACCTAAGTGAATTTCGTGTTAATTATGAATTACCAAGTCTCAATATATCGTACGATGCGTCTTACGATAAATAGGCTCAATCTAAATTTAAAGTAGTTTTACAAATAATAAACCCGTTTAATTGTTCTAACATTCTGAATACTTAATGGATTTTCATGAAATAAACATCAAAATGATTTATTCTATAATCAAAATATGAATATGTTAAAAGGTCTAAAAAACGTTACTCCTATCGATACGTTTTAACAAACCCACGCTACCTGCTTTAAATATAGCCCATATCATTCCAATAGACACGTACTAGCTGACATTACTAAATAAGGCAACAAAAACCTAACTATTTTGTTACAAAAACATTGAAATAAAATATATGCTTCAGATTGCATTCCATTTTGATAGAGTTTCATGGATAAACTTATAGAAGTTCAGTCGAGATGTTAGCTAATGCACATGCTCAAAAAGCAGTCATATATCTTACATAGACTGTCAAATGGTCCACGCTCATCCGGGGCCTCAACTATGCAAGTCAATAAAACACCGGAAATAGTTATATTGGCGTTAGGGCAGAATGAGAGACAAAGATTCCATGTTTCAAGGTCACTTGTTTTCTTGGATATCTTTAAAAACACGGCGTCTGTTACCAAGTTCTCAGTAAAGTTAGCACTGGTATGTTCAGTTGAATATCAGTAATGAAATTATCATTTATGAAATAAGACACTGGATTACGTAGAGTTCAAAGGACACAGCCACTGATGCAATATTAATAGTGTAGTGACCTGACGAGTCCCATACATATCAAATAGGATTTCTGTACGAGGAACAAGATGAGTACCATACATATCAATTAGGACTTCTGTAGGAGGAACAAGATGAGTACCGTACATATCAAATAGGACTTCTGTATGAGGAACAAGATGAGTACCATACATATCAATTAGGACTTCTGTAGGAGGAACAAGATGAGTTCCATACATATCAAATAGGACTTCTGTAGGAGGAACAAGATGAGAACCGTACATATCAAATAGGACTTCTGTATGAGGAACAAGATGAGTTCCATACATATCAAATAGGACTTCTGTATGAGGAACAAGATGAGTACCATACATATCAATTAGGACTTCTGTAGGAGGAACAAGATGAGTTCCATACATATCAAATAGGACTTCTGTAGGAGGAATAAGATGAGAACCGTACATATCAAATAGGACTTCTGTATGAGGAACAAGGCGATACCAATACATATCAAATAAGACTTCTGTATGAGGAACAAGATGAGTACCATACATATCAAATAGGACTTCTGTAGGAGGAACAAGACGAGACCAATACATATCAAATAGGACTTCTGTAGGGGAAACAAAATGAGTCCAATACATATCAAATAGGACTTCTGTAGGAGGAACAAGATGCGTTCCATACATATCAAATAGGACTTCTGTACGAGGAACAAGATGAGTACCGTACATATCAAATAAGACTTCTGTAGGAGGAACAAGATGAGTACCGTACATATCAAATAGGACTTCTGTAGGAGGAACAAGACGAGACCAATACATATCAAATAGGACTTCTGTAGGAGAAACAAAATGAGTCCAATACATATCAAATAGGACTTCTGTAGGAGGAACAAGATGAGTTCCATACATATCAAATAGGACTTCTGTACGAGGAACAAGATGAGTACCGTACATATCAAATAAGACTTCTGTACGAGGAACAAGATGAGTTCCATACATATCAAATAGGACTTCTGTACGAGGAACAAGATGAGTACCATACATATCAAATAGGACTTCTGTACGAGGAACAAGATGAGTACCGTACATATCAAATAGGACTTCTGTAGGAGGAACAAGATGAGTACCGTACATATCAAATAGGACTTCTGTATGAGGAACAAGATGAGTACCATACAAATCAAATAGGACTTTTGTAGGAGGAACAAGATGAGACCAATACATATCAAATAGGACTTCTGTACGAGGAACAAGATGAGTACCGTACATATCAAAGAAGACTTCGTAGGAGGAACAAGATGAGTACCGTACATATCAAATAGGACTTCTGTAGGAGGAACAATAACAATATGCATGTACTAAATCATGTGTTACTGTACCGTTATCTCCACCTTGACAGCTCATCATCAACTCTATGCTTTCAAACATAGCTGTGCCTTCCGTCGTCAGAAGTTTGATAACAGCTATAAAATAATGGTGCATCATCGGGGTCACATGCACATTTTGTGCAGCACCTTTGAACTTCTGATGCCTGAAAGTAAATTCATAAAATGTTAAACCGAACTTTTGTAATCAATTTATTTTAAGATTGAATTGTTCTTCATAGTTTTCATTGCAACTGTTATACGCTCGTATAATTGTATCACTACATAGGTGAATTTTGTTTTTTTATTTTTTATGAAATAAGGTCTAGGATTTCCATGGTAAAAAAGAATTCAACATATAATTTTTTTTAAGTATTTTTTTTTTCATAGCCGGAATGTATACCCACATAAAAATGCACAATTACTGGTAGATTGACCAGATCGTACTTTTTTTAAAGAGGGTACAGTGACACCCTGAGATTTTTAGAAAAAAAAGAAATCCTCAAATGCTCATAAATACATGCATATGTTGAAATCTTATAAAAAGTCCACCTGCTTTTTTGAAAATATTTCAAAACCAAATTACATAGGCCTTGTTTTTAAGCGTAAGAATCATGTTATCGTGTGGAAAAAGGAGCATTACTGTGAAGCGAGATGTAAACTCTCGAGATATAATGAGAGCTCTAGCTAATATGGTGTTGCTTTTCAAAAGTTGTTGCTGAAAAGAAAAGAAAAACAATCAGTCGCCTAATGAAAGTTTGTCAATTAACAAAAATTTGTAATAAAACATTTATGTAAGAAATACGATATAAGAAGTATTCATCAATTTATTGCCATTGTCCAATTTATTATCTATTTGAACCAATTAGTTAAAAGCGGTCAATGTCAAACTATTATATAGAGGGACGCCAAAAATTATCAAATATCTGACGTCTATCCGCACTACATTAGCAATGGTATACCAACTATTTATTTCTATTCTATGGAGAAAACACATGTGTAAATATAAAAATATCACATTCGTGAGAGGGTGAAAAAAAACAACACTTCCCCCAGTGTCAACTTTATTACGTAATTTAGGTATTTATCTTGGTACTATGTTATAACAAAATACGCATCTTTTTCTGCACATGTGATAATAAATAAAATATCACCCTGTTAATAGTAATATTAGAATCAACAATGGTATAAACAAGAACCTAATGCGCATCTTTTCCTGCGCATATGATAATAAATAAAATATCACCATGTAAATAGTAATATTAGAATCAACAATGGTATAAACAAGAACCTAATGCGCATCTTTTCCTGCGCATGTGATAATAAATAAAATATCACCCTGTTAATAGTAATATTAGAATCAACAATGATATAAACAAGAACCTAATGCGCATCTTTTCCTGCGCATGTGATAATAAATAAAATATCACCCTGTTAATAGTAATATTAGAATCAACAATGATATAAACAAGAACCTAATGCGCATCTTTTCCTGCGCATGTGATAATAAATAAAATATCACCCTGTTAATAGTAATATTAGAATCAACAATGATATAAACGAGAACCTAATGCGCATCTTTTTCTGCGCATGTGATAATACATAAAATATCACCCTGTTGATAGTAACATTAGAATCAATAATGATATAAACAAGAACCTAATGCGCATATTTTTTCTGCGCATGTGATAATACATAAAATATCACCTTGCTAAAAGTAACATTAGAATCAACCATGATATAAGCAAGAACCTAATGCGCATATTTTTCTGCGCATGAGATAATACATAAATATCGCCCTGTTAATAGTAACATTAGAATCAACAATGATATAAACAAGAACCTAATGCGCATCTTTTTCTGCGCAAGATAAAAGTGTCTTGAAGCGTCTCCATCAGTTGATTATATACGGAAATGCTTCCGTGGTGTAGTCGCATAATGGCGGTTATAAATAATCCTTGTTTTTTTTCTTTAAAAATGCATTTCTCTTATTTCAATGTTCATTTTTTTATTTGAATGGCTTTTTTATGTATTTTGAACATTTTAAATTGTAAATTTAGAGAAAAAAAAAAAGATGATTGGAAATTTGGGTACGCATACATGCTTTTGGAAGTCTTCTTTCACTCCGTGAACAGTGTACACAGAAACAACTCTCTTATATGACACATGGCCCCTACTTTTCTCATCATATTTTGGTAGTGCAGAGGCTGACAAACAGTAAAGTGTAAGTTTCATTTCGGTCACTTGACAAGCCTTCAAACTTTTTATATAGAATAAAAAAAAATAATGTTGGTTAACACCTAAATGTTGCTTTTGTAGGCCGTTTTTTCTTGATTATTTTTTAAAACTGGCTCTCAGTTCTATATACAGTTTCACAGGGTTGCACTTTTTATTTTAAATGACTTACTGCCTATTGAGTGCAACGCTCCACAGAATTCACGATAGATAATGCTGTTGTGTTGTATGAATAAATTTTATGAAGAGCATGCATCTCGAAAGGGCGTCCATTTTGAACGAAAACTGATGCGATGATCATAGACAATTAGTAAATTTATAACAAAACATGTAGTGGAAAGTTTAGCATATGGGTGGCATACCATAGTATTTGTGTAAACGGCTTCTTTTGCGTGCCAGTGAAGTTTCTGTTTTTTTCTGTTATTTTGCCATTACCAATTTATCTATTACATATACATACGCCAAGCGGGTCCTCCATGGCCTTGTGGTCTAAGGCGCCGTCTCAAGATCACTTACCTCCCACCGCTAAGATCGTAGGTTCGATTCCCACTCGCTCCAAAAACTTTATGTAAGAAAGTTTCCAGTTGGTATTTGATCTGTTAGCAAACGTATAAAGTGAACAGGTCGTTCAGTTCACTTCTGTTATCAAACGTTTGCAAACAAATTAAAAGTTTCAGCGAAAAGGCTATGAAAAAGATGTAAAAGACGATACACCAGATATTGATCCTTTATTGCTACAGACAATTAGCAAAACATTTGTTAAAAAATATATGAAAAGTGCTATAGGGGTAACATCAAAGCATCAATCAAAACACGGATATGGATTAATGAAAGAAGAAAAATGACTCACTGAAAGTAACATCAGATATGGTATGAAACGAATGGTGTGAAGTACTAAATATGGGGCACTGGTGAAGAGGTTATTTTATTCCAGGTTTAAAGGAACACAGTGTACACTGAATGGACTTAGAGAGGAGGATAAGTGTCTGGTAGCATCTACTGATGGACAAGTTAATTTAAAAAATGGTTCTGTTGACCTTCTTGAAATTAAGATTTTTTTATAAGAAACCAATAACTTTGAAGAAAGCAGCAATGTAAAGTAGTTTTTGCATTTAACTGTGCAATAATGAGCCACAGTTACTACTACCACTTTAAAAGACAACTGAATATATTGGAGAAACTATGGTTTGATTTTGTAGTGTTTGTAGTGAGAAACAACTTACACATTGACAATATTTCCCGCGATGAAAGGTTATGGAACAACACTATGGTACCAAAGTTGGAGACTTATTACATGAAATGTAATTTCTTCCAGAAATGGCATCTTCAACCCATGACACAACAACTGGTATCCGAGAACCAACATTACCATGGGTATTTGTACACACACACACGCGCACGCGCCCGTGCGCAATCTACTTTTCTATTAAACCTAAAGAAGTTGTGTGTTTCTAATTTCCCGACCGAGCCTAGATTTTAGCCCCTGTCGTAAAGATCGCATTTACACATTTGCTCAAGCACCATAAAAGTAAACTGTGGTTAGATAGTATTTTATACAAAGCATAAGTACAGTGATTTATTGAGTTGATTTTGTTGGAATTTAATGAAACTATCAAATCAAGTTATCTTAAACAATTATTTATTTCATTTTATAACCTCGTCTCAGCTACACCCGAGGGCAATAAAAGGAAAAGAAAGTCTGTACGAGTATCATAGCCAAGCAGTGGAAGTTCTATAAGGTATGACAACATGTGTTTTATTTACATGCCATTTTGCTGCTTTTATGAATTTATTAGTTGCAAGTTTTATTTTTATAATAATAAATAAATACACTATAAAACCATTATTCATAAAATTATAATGGAAATGTGGTGTTGATAAGTACTTTTTTTTGTATACAAGTACAGGTATAAGATTTCAAATAACATGAGTAGGGCGTTAGTCCAGTGAAGAGAGTGTTGATCACTGACACCGGAGGTTGCGGGTTCGATCCTCAGGTCGATCCGATGCATCTAAAAAAATAAGCATATCTGGTTCTACCCAGAAAGCGGAGCAATTCATATAAGCTCTGAGCTTTCGTAATCAAGCAAAACTAAATTGGTATAAACTAACTTACATGATGTTTATTCCTTGAAGTAACCTATTAACGTTTTAAACTTGTCCTCAAAATACTTTTTTGCTTCAGTTCTAAGAAAAAATCTGCATATTGAGGTATATGTGACCATATAAACACATCCAAAAGGTTTTAAAATTAAAAACAAATACCAAAATTATTAAACGTGACATACGCTCAATTATTGTAATTTTTAAGCTGAAATGTTCTTATAAATGAAAAAAAAAATGTGGATTGATTACTTTCATATACATTCATATATTTCAGTAGTTAACTTAACAGCAAAGATCGGACCTCTTGTAGAAATACTATGTTTATTTATTACATTTCGGATGTAACTAATATAATACTATTTAAACTAATATACATGTTTATTAGAAAAGTATATGTAAATTGAAAGTGTTTTTCACTCCCAATTTCAGTGAATAATTAGCTTACATCAATTTTTTTATCATGAATGCAATATATATTTCAGATTCCACAATCTTTAGTCACTGGTGCGCAGTTGTTACCAACAGATACAGGGCCTCAACAATCAACCAGCTTTGGTATAACTCATAAGTCAGGTGCACTGTTCATTGTTAAATACCTGAATTACTGTCAAAAATATATGTAAGCCCCATTCAAACAAAGACAATGAACATGAATTTTGGACAAAATGATCATTGAAAGTAATGGTAGCAATTTAACTGGCCATGGTTAATGCATTTTTTCATTACCAGGGTTTTATTTTTAATTTCATTTTGTGTTTTAGATAATAACACAGACTGCTGAAGAAAACATTAACAGGACAAACATGGTTAAATGGAGCCCAGTCAAGGTAATATACATAATGTTTCAGAATATCCTTGCCATAAAAATGTATTGTCTTAATAAAGTATATAAAGATATATGTATATCTCAGCTGTACAATTTACAACTTAACCTGCACCATTTGTTGAATATTTTGTAGTTATAATAGTTACAAAGCTGAAAACTACTAGGTGATTTTTGTGTCTACTGCACACAATGTTGAGTCGGATCTTGCTATATACTAATTTTACTGACAGGCCATACATTTAAAGCAACACCCTAAATCTGATGAAAAGATGATTCCAATAATCTAAGGATAGACCAGTCCATTGTAGTAATTTACCATTTTAAGGTTTATTGACATTGTTTATTTTAGATCACACAGAGTGGGAAGGATGAGATTTGTTTGCAGACGGATTACGCATCAGTTGGAAGAGGAAGACACTTCGAAACACGGGTACATTGGAACCGTTTTAAGTGTCCGTTAAACCAAGTGTTTTATTATAAATAGGGTGAAGCTTTCAATGTAGAAAAAAATTGTCTTTAGGTTACGATACATGTTTTTGAAACTCATCGATGTTTGATAAACATAAATTGACAGACCAAATCATTCCTGAAAACAGTTGTATTGTTGGAATTGCATTTTTGGACAAGTTAGCACTGAATATTACGTTTGAATTGTGTGACTACAGTTATTGTGATATTTAAACCTGGATTTGATTATCTTTGCATTACCAAAGTGGACATAATTATTTTGTTTGGTTATTAAGGAACAATTATGGATTTCCTTAAAACACTTCCTCAAATTAATCTAGTGTTAGAATTACATTGTTGGGTCAGTTAAATACATTTGTGACTGCAGTTATTGAGTTATTTATACTTGGCAGATTAAGTGTTAATTTCTTATGAACATTTTAATACACACAATGACGATACCTACATAGAAAAGTGCTAGGAAAAAGGTAATATGTATTCTTGATTTTATTCAATCAAATACCACCCTCTTTGGCCACCATACTTATGAAAGTAGTTTTATGGACAATGCCATGTGCATATTTTTATTTGAAATGAAATACATTGAAGTGTTAAAAAAATTAATATAGTAAACAATTACAAGAGTTTCATGTTGGTTTTCTTCTAGGTTGCAATAGACGGGTGATTTACATGACTTATTACTGGACTTGCTGTAATTGTGTATATTTCACTGTGGGGTTTGAAAAAATAACACTAGTTAATTATTTCGTTTTCTATTTAAGTTTTTTCATTTCTAATACTCATTGATCATATATGTGTACATACGTTTTTAAATTATTAAATGGCAACTCAATTTCAGTTAAGAATTGATCTTGTAAATAAATTTTGAAAAAACAATATTGACCTGAATTTTAAAATTTAATATTAATCAGCCATCTTGGAACCACCTTCAGTCACACTGAATTTCAACAATATATATCTTAGCAAAACACACATTTGTTTAATTAATTCGGCAAAAGAACACCATTTCAACGTTATTTTTAGATGAAGAAACATACATAACCTACCTTCGCATACCCAAGTTGAAGAAGACGTAAAGATTAACATAAGTTTAAAGTAGGAAAATGAGGGTTTATGTTTCATCGTTTTCAAATAATATTGTACACCACAGCAGTTAACAGATATTTATATGTTCAGTTTTGTTTTAGTACTTCGATAACAAAGGACATATATCAGCAGGAAATGTAATGTCAGCGATATCCCCAAACGTTATATTATACCACGTTTACAATCAACGCAGGTGTTCTTGTGCAGATGCTGCTTCGTCAGCTCAATGTACATCATCTGCTGCAGTTAGTCACTATTCGTAAATTTCTGGATACTTCAAGGATAATCCGCCACGCATGCAGTTTCCTAGCGTATAAAAGATGCAATATCACTAACGTGAACCTCACTTGACACCGGTGTACAACTTGCTGACAACTTGCAGACATTTCAAACGTCAAGATGAAAGCACTGATTTCAGTTTGGATTTGTGTATTTTCATTTATCCAAATATCAAACGCGGCAACAGAGTTGTTGGCAAATCCCGATATGGAATCTGTCGATTACAACGGAAATTGGAAAAGCAAGGGTAGTTGTACGCTCACTTCCAGCACGGACAGTTACAGCGGAAATTACAGTATCATGGTGACCAACAGGTAAATCTTATCTAAATATTGTCTTTATTGTATTTTCATTTGCTCATGTAATAATCAGAAAACCAGTCAATGTGTAATTTTACGAGGGAAATTAGATTGGATATGCCAGGTGACCGTACACTCATAACACGGACAGCTACGCAACTTATTTAGAAAATGGAGACGAAATTATATGGTGATAAATACTCTCGCCAAAGATTAAACCAATTAAAATAGGAAACTTTTCACAATTGCTTTTTATACATATAAAAATAAAAATCCAATTTGTTTTTAATTATATTGCAGTATTTCAAACAAAATGTAAAGTCAATAATACGTGCAACTCGTTCTACTGGACCGATTTTGTGTAGTGTCTTTTTACAACATTTTGTATCAAAACATATTAAATAGAAATAGACACAACAACGATGATAAGATAAGGACGATTAAAATATTTTAAATAAAAAAGAATTTTAACAAAAAATAGCATGCTGATTGGGAAAATTGTTGTAAAGTAGAATATGCAAATGAGAACTGGGTAATTTTTTAAAATCATTTTATCGATGCGTTAGCACTACGGTAGCACTTAAAAAGGAAATCGGTTTAAAAATAGGACAGAATCTTGGATGGATGCTGTTTATTATTAAAAAACAAAAAGTATGATAATTTGCTATATTTCTTTAAAAAAGAAATAGACAAAATATGTAATTTGTTTGTATGGAGATTTTCGCTTTAAAGTTAATCAGCGTACCTTATCATGATTCCTTGGGGTTTGCTAAACAGTTAGTAAATACTAGGCACAGGTCTTCTCTTCAAGTCACTATCTACTTTTCCAAATGAATTTATCTAGCACCAATACACATAAGTATGTGTTACATCCTTAACTTACAGTTGGTGAACGGCACGGTAACTGTTACGTAACGTGTACGCTACCCGCTGATTCATGACGTTAAAAACTGTTAACAATTCTAACGTTTATAAATATAAAAAAATGTCAAAAAATATCTTTAAAATTATTTTATGACAATACACAATCCAACATGCTAAATATCAGTCAAATTACTGCGTAATAACAAAAAAAAACGGTAAGATTTTTATTGATAATATTTTCTGGAGATACATTAATCTTTAAAATCTGGAATGTTGATAAAATCTGCTCATGGGGAATAATCGAGAAAACTGCAACATTTGTATTGAATCTTTGCTAGAATGTTGACATCATCGCAGCATTTTGCAAAGAAATGAGTTTAAAATGAAACAATAACAGCACATTATTCTGGTTTGACACTTTAGAACGAGTTGACAAATTTTGGATTTATTTGCAGGGAAACGAGCTTCCACGGTATCACACAATATGTGGATCTTATCGCAAAGGAGCGTTACAACATGACAGCTTATATAAAACTCCTGCCGCCGCCAGAAGACCCAGACATGTTCGAACAAGTAGAGTTGAAGATGAATTGTAAAGATGCAGCTAACGGTACAGTAATACATTGATTAGAATATAATTATTACATAACTGATATTAGCGTTTACTTTACTTAGAAATTTATATCAATAAATACGACTTACCTGACCTTAAAACGTGAAATCTTTGACTCTCACTTTACTCTGTAATAAATGCAAATAGAAGTATTTTTTCTATTTCTGGTTTAATTGATTATCATAACGGCTGTAACGGGTTCAATCACCGACTAGACTTCAAAACGTTCTTAGTGTTCCAGCGCGTTTTTTACTGATTTAGAAAGGACGTCATCCATTTGTTACTCGCCTGAAACATTGGTTAAATATTGCGAAAATCTCTCCATATTAACCCTCCTGAAGGGAATGTGGGCTTATGATTCATATGAGACATAACCAAAAGGTTCGTTCTAAACAGGGGGTAAGTTTTGACAGGTGTTTAGATTGGGGCGTAAAACTGCACGTTGTGTACTTCGTCAATCTCGCTAAAAATGTATTTATATGAAAAGAGATAACGTAATGTCCTATGTCGTAGAATAGTTTAGGACGTTTTATTGTTATTTTTTCAGCATTGGAAGGACCCCTTTAAAACTACGTTTTACTTACTTTATCATGTTTATCCTGTTTATATAATGTTATCAGCTTAATAGATATGTCCTGCCATCTGGTATTAGCTTCATTATTCCATGTGTGTCATTTTTATAAACTTCTTATCTTGATTTACTTAATGCAGGATTCTCGCTATATACGTTTGGGGTCGTTAAACCACAACATTCCAGACGTTAGATAGTATTTTTCTCCAATCCAAAGATACAGAGTCGCCAATTTCAAAATGAAAAAAGTAAAACAAATATTTTCATTGTTCCACCAGAATAATATCGCATGCAACATACCTGGAAATGAACTACGATTTAGTTGATTTGCGACACCCTTAAATTTGCGACCGCATATCAGGTTTTAAATGATCGCCTCTTTTTAACGGCGACACTGAAGGAGTATATATCGAGATATATCGAGACAATCAACTGCTTTATCACCGAAAATCAACCCCACGAAACAACTGTTTACGTGGGCGTTTATCATTGTAAGCAAATGTCGTAGTAAAACATAGAACGCGAAAAAGTGATTATTATACCGCCGGTATATGCAGTTTTTAATACCTGCAAATCTAAGAGCACCTGTCAATGAAATCACTGTCAATTTCTGGAATGTTAGAATTATTCCACATTCGACACTACGAGTAAATTAAGGAAACGTGTGATTTCCCAGTTCAATAAGCACTTGAACAAGACACTGTGACGTATGAAACCAGCCACAATGATGCTTTCAAAAGCTTGTGTTTCATTAAAGCGTCCAACAGTGCGTGACCGAATTGCAATGGCACACACTTTTTGTTATGAAATTACAAGGTGTAAATTCGGGCCGGACAAAGACGCAGGTCGTCATACTGCCAATCCCTTCTTTTATAAACCAATAACAGTGATTAAGAGTTTTCTCAACAACGTTTTCAATAAAACTAGTATTAAATTATTGAACTTCTTATTAAAGTATATAAAGAAAAATGTCTCCGCTGTTTACTTTGAAAAAAGCACCCGAATGTTGTCCAGATGAACCTGTCTAAAGGACGATGACGCGTTTTTCTGCCATCACAGTACCGGTTATGTCTGCTTTTAAAACTGTATGAGGGCACAGTTGAATTTTAATAAATAAACAATAACAAAATAATTTTCAAATCATGTTTCACAGTAAAATTTTAAGAAACACAAAAAAATATTGCAAATTATTGGAGAAACCTTGTTCGATTCATATAGTGCGGTATCACATATAAATAAAAAAAAACTATGAAAAAAATGTTCAGTAAGCAGTCGAGGCTGCAAAAGACATAAAATTCTAAGTACTTGATCACTTTTCTACTAGTATATCCCTTTAACTAACAGGTTATACCCTGTTGTAAACGCATGGACATCCATACCTATCCCACAATTCATATTACACTATCGCGTTGTCATAAAAGTAATGTTAACTTAGACAAATCATGCTCGGGACCTTCCGATCGTTGGTTCAACGCTCTACCACTGAACCACTCGCTGTAAGTAGCATTTACCCTAATGGTAAGTTTTAATTACCAAAATACTACCTGTTGAATATATACATTGCAAAAATACATAATACATAAAGTCATAGTTGATACCCAGTGCATACGCCCGTAGCTTTCATGCCCGCCATCTGGCGTCTGATGTTTGTTTGCAATCACACGTTTCGGAATGTAATTTAACTCATCTGACATTGCCCGGGGCAGTTCTATAAATAAATACTCGTTACCTGGCAGTGATCGATTCATTTAACTGTTTTGATTAAAATTAAATTCTCGGGATATTCTAGTCTTTGTTTCGCTGTTGTTCCTCATCACATTGTTTTTGAGGCGTAAAGTGTTTTTGCAAAGCAGTTTGTATTTTCCTCGATTCAAAATCATTATCGATAAAATAGAAGTTCAATATAGATGTGAACTGGCCATATGAATACGGCAAGTGCACACATATGTGGGCTGTGAATTCACAAAACCAAGGTTTATAAAATACTAAATTAATAATATAAGAATCAAAACTCAAATGTCATGACATAAACCATTCATTGCATCGACATGAAATGTTATCGTTCAACTTCCATTACACATACACACTTGTCGCTCAATTGCAATTGTAACTACATGGAATGTTATCGTTCAACTTCCACTGCACCTACATGGAATGTTGTCGTTCATCTTCCACTGCACCTACATTGAATGTTATCGTTCATCTTTCACTGCACCTACATGGAATGTTATTGTTTAACTTCCACTGCATCTACATGGAATGTTGTCGTTCAACACCCATTGCACCTACATTGAATGTTGTTGTTCGACTTCAACTGCATCTATATGAAATGTTGTCGTTCATATTCCTATGCACCTACATTGAATGTTGTCGTTCATCTTCCACTACACCTACATGGAACGTTGTCGTTCAACTTCCATTACACCTACATTGAATGTTGTCGTTCAACTCCACTGCACATACATGGAATGTTGTCGTTCATTTTCCTATGCACCTACATTGAATGTTGTCGTTCATCTTCCACTACACCTACATGGAACGTTGTCGTTCAACTTCCATTACACCTACATTGAATGTTGTCGTTCAACTCCACTGCACATACATGGAATGTTGTCGTTCAACTTCCGATAATCGCATATCAATGAACGTTCAGTTTAGTTTCGGAGATAATTTTAGATAAATTTATCTTGTCGAGAATTGCGATTGGTTGTGACGTCAAAACAACATAATTGTAACATTTTTGATACGTCATGATGTATACCTATATAAGGTGTTGCTGTTCCATTTACCAACTTAAACGTGAAGATACAACTTATTATCTACCAGTATTTGGTTATAAGTGCAACGGCTATGTGTGGAGCCCTTGAGCAAGACACCTTTTTTGCATATGCTTAGCATCGGTTCCATCCAGGAAGACTTGTCTAAGTTGCAAGAACTTATTTCACAGTCGAAGTATGATCAATACGTTTAAAATGTACAATGGAAATCGAGACGGTGGTGCATGTAATAAAATACTATATAAATTACTATGTATCGTAATAAACAAGTCTACATACATCCCTTCGGGATTCAGCTTGTTTTCGCAAGTGGCCAATGCAAGATCATATCTCACGAAATTTACTTTAAATATATGCAATCCATTCCTTAAGTATATAAAAGCATGTGAAAAGAAGTGATAATGCTTTGAGTTAGAATGGTAGCATAGAGAATTATATAACTTATAACTTAGAGATATACGCGTCTAAAGTGTCTAATTGCATAACCTCTTTATTACAAACATCGGGTTTCTGAAGCCACGTTTTTGTTTTTGTTTACATTCGCCATTTTCAACGAACCGCTTTCGGGTTTCCGATCAATCATCGAATAACATCGTGAAGACTCGTTCCCGATCTCGTTTTCGAGGCTTTGTTCAGGAAGTTTACGGAGTTCAATGTAAACATTGCGCAATACTTTATTGCGGGACGTATTAACGTTTTGGCCAATATTCAATTACTGTTAATTTGATAACTCTCAAGTAAATAAAGGTTATACGTCAATACATAAGCATTATTTTGTGCACACTGCATACAGGAAAAGTCTGGATTTACAGCGTGTTCGTGTTAATTGCCAATATAATCCCTTTAAAAGTGTTTTAAGATGACAGATTTATAGGTCAGTAACAGTTGATGTACGTCCGCCGCAATAAAAGTACAATCAAACTTGTTATAAACAGCCAGTCAAGGGAATGAGCAAATGTGGCCTTTAAAGACAGAATTATGTTTAATACAGGTGAATTTGCTTTGTAAGCATAGAAATAGTCAATGTGACTGCTTATGACAATTGGTTGTTTAATAGAGGTTTTACAGGTTTTACTGTATCTGCCTTGGATAGCAGATATCTCTTGCTAAAACATCAGCACGGGTCACTGGAATGGTATACGCCCCAGTGAAGTCAATATATAAATGTAATTAACCATACCATTATCAAACAGCTGTGTTGCAGTTGCTTTGTTTCCTTCTCAAAATGGGTGTTTGGCATTAAAGATAAATAGACAGCTAGAAACTCTTTCCAGCATAACACTAATTAAAACATTGTATACAGTGTTTCATGAAACCGTCGGTCTTCGTAATTTTACAAACACATCGTGTTTTGTATCTTTATTTCTTGACGTCAGATTCAAATTAATTAAAATTGCAGCTGCCAGCAACAGGAGGAATTAAATAATCGCTTTTCATTTGTTATCGACAGTGTTTATTTTTAGATCACCTGAAACAAACGTCGCAGTGAACGATCTAATTTCTTTTTGTCCGTCTGGGCATCAACCCTTGTCTTCAACACTTTCTCTGAAAGAATCTAATTTTAATAACAATAAGCCACAGTGTGTGATGCGTGAAAATCTTTTCAGAATTGTGTTGAACCAGGCTTCCTTTAACAGTCTGTACCACCAGTTCTGTAATGAAAACACTACTGAATGATCTTGGCTCTCTTATCAAAATATTTTCATTGACACATTTGTTCTATTCCATTTCAAATTATTCTAGTTAATTTGTATATATATACAAATCTATTTAGACTGCGTTCATTTCTAATTAAGCTGTGTTTATTAAATTAAAGCGACTCAGTCTAGAGCTGATGCACATACCCAAGCGATAGTTCTTTATATCTTAAGAAACTACCTATCTAGTCAATATAACGAAATCTTGCAATTATTTCAATGTTCATAAATCTTCTTCTTGTGCAATAAATATTAAAACTGTATAACTAGTAGTGACATTTCCTCTTTCATAGCAGATTGTTATCATTACAAAATATGTTAATATTTTTTCTGTGATATAATACACGATTTAAATAAGGAAATATTTTACTACAAACTTTGACCTTATTATTATTGATTCCATTAATCTTTGCCCTTGACGAAATTATATTTTGCATTTTGGAAGCCTTTTTCATCTTTGATGTTTGTTTTCTAAAAGGCAAACGCTTTGATAAATTCTTCATTGTAAACAATAACGGGGTTCTGATTGGTTGAAACAAACAATTGGACTACGTCGGGGATTTTCGTAGCTTCTATTATAGCTGTTCTAGATATTTGCCACAGACGTTTATTTGAATAACATTATTTATATTACACACTTATACGGTTTTAGAGGTGTGTTTGGCTCAGCCAATCAAGTTTTACTTTTGATTATTTTTTTTCTGCACAACTTGTGAAGATACGTGTCTTATAAGAGCCAAGCAACGTGAGTGAGTAACACTATATTTTAAGATTCATACACTTGATCAACTCTCTGATCTTTGAATGTTTAAAATGAATGAATGAATAGGGTTTTACGGCGTACCAACACTTTATAGGTTATTCGACGCCAACAGGAAGGAAAATTCCAGGTTCACTCTACATGTACAAAACAACAAATTAACATACATATTTAAAAAAATACACCAACAAATGAATATGCAGAATGAACCTAGAATCTTGATATCTGCAGAACTGCAGAGTTTCAGCAAATTCTATCGTATTAATCATATTGTCGCTTCATACGATATGTATGAGCCACAGTGGTCCTATTCTTGCCATCACTCATATAGCTCCCTGAAACAACACAGGGGTCGTTAATTTAACTGCGATAATGAACATGACAAATAATGATAAAATGAACATGACACCCATTCGGAGGATTCCTACCCCTTTGCAGAGATCGGCAGTGATTCTATTCTTAGCTGGAACCACACGGGCTGAATTTTTAAAAAGTAGTCAACGTAGTCAACTCCTACCGGATGTAAAGAAAGTTCATAGACACCGCTTAGTACCCGAGCTGCTCGGTTATGTCCAAGTAAGCTTATGGTTTTAAATAATATTAGGGCATTTAAGTCAAACTGTAGACACAGCTTGACAATGACAATAAATAAATAAAGATTTCATACAATAAAACCATATATTTTGAGTTGAATTTTTGTTACACATTTTATTAAATGCCTTAAAAACGGAGAATCTTTCTTAAAAGTGTAATCCATATAATTGTTAATAGGGATACACCAATAGTACATTGCAAATGATACATTGTGTAGCTTTAAATAACACTATCAATATGTATGATGCTAACCCATTCCCAACATCCACCCTTTTCCACCCTTCTCTCCCCCCCCCCCCCCCCCCCCCCCCAATTATATCACAAACCAGATTTTCGACTTATTACAGCTTTCGGGAAGTCACTGTGAACAACATAAAGGTGTCTCATAAGCCCACTGTCGCTGGCCCAATAGGGGTGACACTATAATAAACAAACACTTTACTTAACTTTACTTTACTTACTTTAAGTTAAAAAGATTGATCAATCATTCCGGCATGAATGTATTATTTCTTAAGTTTACTTTCAATTTGTCAACAGTGTACAGACTAAACAGAAAAACATCTCTTGGATGGAACATGACCCTTTACTTTTCTTATGCTATTTTAGCACTGCAGATAACAACAAACAATATAATTTAAGTTCCCCTTCTTCGATTTGGGTTTGTTCCATGAATGACAATAAGGAAAACAAAGGTGAATCAACACCTATATGTTGAAGTATAACATGTTATGACATGACATGACATATCTATTACACCATATGAGTTCGTTTATCTGCATACTTATCATATTTACAGAATCCATCGTTGTTGTGATCTCACGTGATAGGCGCATTCAGAGTGGCGATTGGACAAAACTGGGCGGCGTTAAAAAGGTTCCAAACGGTATGTTATGATTTTATTAGATCATAATAGATCAACCGCCATGATTGTATTGTCCTTAAATATACATTATATAAAGATTCCCCTTTCTGCTACTATTTTAAATGTGTAAGAGAAATATTATATTTTATTACGCTTATGCTTATGTACTATGCTAAACTCAACTGAAAATATCGTAAAAAGGTAACAAACATGTCACTGTTGGCAATTATTTAGCCCCTGAAGTTTCGACCTCGGTAAACTTGCCGGAATTTAAATAGTTCCAAATAGCATGTTATTATAACATTTAGGTCATGCATCACCATTGTACTTTTCTATTTTTCATATATGTACACCATAAATATTGACCTTTCTGTCATTATATCAAACGCCGACAAGAAATATATTTAAGTACTCTGCTTAACTCGAAAGAAATTATCCAAATATCTGGACTAACATGTCATATCTTGCAACGGTTTGGACCTGAAAACACAAATGCAATCACAGTTTCACAACCAAGAAACATTTTTTCATGAAGTCAATTACAAAACATAGTACATTTACTGTTACCGTTCATACATATTTCAATCAACCAGATACTCTATTATCAGTATTATGCATTAAGCGTCTTACGTTTGGTTTTTAATCCAACCAGCAGCCTCGCCCCGTTTGATGGCAGTCATATTTAATTATTCAATTATCCGTGTGTTCACACCTTTGCCACTTTTGAGTCTCTTTTAGTTTATGTTTAAGAGCCAATAACGCCTGGATAATAATAATTCCAACAATATTTAACTTTACAACTGTATTCTAGGTGCACACACTTGTCACGTGTATGTGCAAGTGACCAACCCTGCCTTGGACTACCTGATAGATCATGCTAGCTTACAGAATGTACCTGTCAATAACAACTGGCGTGCAGAGGCGAATGCTCGGATTGAAAATATCAGAAAAGCCGACATTTCTATCAGGTAGTGTACACTTCTTGATAAAAAGCTTAAAGTTGGGAACTTTGGAAAATGAACAGCGAACATGTTTTCACAAAACCGGTTGAAAAAATTACAAAAAGTATAAGTCCGGACAAGGTTTACTTTCAAATATTCTTAAAGAGTCCACAGCTATGCCAAAGGTCGATTGACCAGGACGCCACGACAATATTGATACTCCATAGCAAGTTTGTCTAAAATCTAAAATGAAACACAATGTTGTATATCAATCATCACGAAGAATGAAGCCGGCTGGGGATTCTAACTCACGACCTCTTGATTGATAGCTAGACGCTTTACTGACTAAGCTAATTGGCTTCGGCAAGTTCAAATATATTACAAGAATACAATTATAAAATTACATAACAAAACGTCAGTGCGGGAGTGATATATTACTCTTAATGCTGTTTGCTTGAACCAGAAATGTGAATTATTATTATTAGAGGCCATTGAGTCCATTCATTTTAATAAAAAATTATATTTTCAGTCTCACTGGCAATACTACTCTCAGTTATAAAGTCAAGGTAAATCTTATAAATTTGTAATTATACTTCTTCATTGTTTTTCAAATTGCTGTTGGTATTGGTTTTATAACATCATAGTCACACGAAGTCTAAAGCTGACTTACCAGCAACTCGTTTTTATGAAAACTTATGTTAAGTGTTAAATTGTGTTTTGTGTGAAATATTTATGAACAGTAGTTGGGTCGTGTTGAATTCCCGTTATAACCTGTAAATAGCAGCTCTTTTAGTTTCTGTAAAGATAATTTATGAAGTCATAACCACGGTAACATTGGTTTAAAAGGTGATTCCTTCATGTAGGGTAAAATTTGTAAATAATGAAGTGACAGAACCAATGGTCATGTTTGTGGACGACTTTGGAAACATATATGCAATTAAAAGTGTAATTGTGTTAGAGCCAAAATCAACAGTGATAACCTTTAAACGAATATACGCGGAAACAATCTCCACAATTGGTGACCTTTCGTATTTTAAAATATCTGATAAAATGGCGGTTTAGAAGCATTGAACATACCCAAACAAACAAGCACTTTGGCATCGTGTACTTTAAAAATTGTCATGCATGCCATTAGGTACCTTGTACTTCAAATATTGTCATTAAGGCCAATAAGCACCTTGTACTTCAAATATTGTCATTAAGGCCAATAAGCACCTTGTACTTCAAATATTGTAATGAACGCTATTAAGCACCTTGTACTTCAAATATTGTCACTAAGGCCAATAAGCACCTTGTACTTCAAATATTGTCATTAAGGCCAATAAGCACCTTGTACTTCAAATATTGTAATGAACGCTATTAAGCACCTTGTACTTCAAATATTGTCACTAAGGCCAATAAGCACCTTGTACTTCAAATATTGTCACTAAGGCCAATAAGCACCTTGTACTTCAAATATTGTCACGAACGCCATTAAGCACCTTGTACTTCAAATACAATAAAAACCCTCAAATAAGACCATCTTTGGGACCAGGCAAAAGTGGACTTAATAGCGTGTGGTCTTATTATCGAATTTCAGATTCATTGACAAAAGTTGCAGGCCTATGTAATCGTGATAGTAAATTGATGTATACTATATTGTGCATTTACTGTTATACCAATGACAATAAAAAAAAAAAAACATCAATCTTTTTTTCTAATTATGGATTTGTTGCTGTTTTTACTTATTATTATCATTATTTTAAATGTATGCACACAAAGGGGACACTTACAATGAATATATTGTTTGGTTTATCTTTTATTTACATGCATAAATAATAACAAGTAAAGACAGTAAAGACCTACCAGGAAAATACGAAGTTATGTGTCTTTCAACCCTTTCCAAAATACAAATAGTATTAAGGGTCTGTACTATCTATTCTAATTTCATATTTGCGCTGTGTAGATGTATACTTTTAAACAGTAAATTGGATATTCAACAATATGTTTGTTTGTCCCTCTAATATATATTTTTTGCAACATATTGCATGATTGGTGGTAGACCCTTCACGATTGGCCAGTTCGCGTTCCCTTTAATTGTGAGACGACAAGAAGGACCGTGGAATCAATAATGTCGAATTCCTCTTAGTCTATCTCAGAACCTGATATCTCCCGTATCAGGTCTATTAACCACCAATGAAAAAGCAGCGAATTCTATGCATGTCCCATAATTCATAGCAGTTGAGGCATAGTACCACCATTGCAAAAAGGAAGTGCTTCCGTGGGGTAGTCGCATAATGGCGGTTATAAATAATCCTCAATTCTTCTTCTTTAAAAATGCATTTTCCTTATTTTAATGCTCATTTTTTTATTTGAATGGCATTATTGATGTATTTTGAACATTTTGATAGCAGTGTCATGTTTGAATTGTGAATTTAGAAAAAAAAATGATGCTTGGAAATTGGGGTATGAATTCATGATTTCGGAAGTCTACTTTCACTTTGTCACCAGTGTACACACTGAGCAGAAAAAAATTCTCTTATATGACACATGACCCCTACTTTTCTCATCATATTTTGATAGTGCAGAGGTTGACAAACAGTAAAATGTAGGTTTCACTTCTTTCATTTGGGACCCTCTATGAATGACAAGCCTTCAAACTTTTATTATTTACTATAGAATAAAGAACAAAAATCAATGGTGGGGTTACACCTTGAATGTTTACTAAACTGTGACGTCATCAAACTTTCGGTTGACCAATCAACGTGCTCAAAAGTGGCTTTCCCAACATTGCTTTTTAACGGACCCAATCGGGAAAGCTAACGGACTAAATTCCTCCGAAAGCCTTAAACGGCCGGAGATACTAAATACCTGTCCTTATCAACATATAATTACTTTCATGTTGCTTTGGTGGATGTTGCCTTGAATTGTACGTCTCCTGTTGGTTTATATTTTCTTGTGTTTGCTTACAGCTGGAACAGCAGAGTCATGACTTTGCCTTTGGAAACGTAGCAGGAGAAGACGAAATTGTCGATCCAATCTACGCAAAATATCAAGAAGTATTTTATGACAACAACGAATGGGGAGTTCTTGGAAACAAACTGAAATGGCTCCAAATGGAAAAGTCAGAGGTGAGTTAATATATACGTTAATGCTTTTATAATGAAAAACAAAAAATCCTACATGTCTGCATTGTTGAACGTTTATCGAAGTACCGTTTTCCTAGATATACAGAAAACACAATTGCTAATACGACATCTGCAGTGTAGAACATGAAGAGTATTTAATGTTCGCTAATAAAGTTATATTTTGCAAGTGCTGTTAGTACAGGCGGACAGATGCAGACATAATGTATAGTAAATATTAACGTGGGGAGGAGGGGGGTGGATACGTATTTATTCATTTTAAAAACTTTCCATCGCTGCTCATCTTTCATTGAAACTGTTCAATACATTGTAATAACACTGTTTGAAGAAGTTAAACATTATCCGACATTAAGCAACCTCCTCAAAATTTCAATACAAACAAACAGAGATATTGGTGAAGCTTTCATTTATATTTCCAGGGTGATATAGACTATGATACTCCATTGAAAGCTCTTCGTGTGCTCAAATCTAACGGGTAAGCATGTATAGATGTTTGTATGAGACTACTTTTTTGTTATAAGGGTGACAGCTGTGCATACATATGATACGTGTGTTTAGTGTTGAACACCGCAAAGGGACAGTGTATATCAAGGTTTACTTAGAAAGTATGTTTACTCTTTATAGCATGTTCTTGTTTCAGTAACCACGATACAGCGAGGCCTTGTTTCAGTAACCAGGATACAGCGAGTTCTTGTTTCAGTAACCACAATACAGCGAGTCCTTGTTTCAGTAACCAAGATACAGCGAGTTCTTGTTTCAGTCCACGCTACAGCGAGTTCTTGTTTCAGTATCCATGATACAGCATGTTCTTGTTTCAGTAACCATGATACAGCGAGGCCTTGTTTCAGAGAGTCCACGCTACAGCGAGTTCTTGTTTCTGTAACCACGACGACAGCAAGTTCTTGTTTCAGTATCCATGATACAGCATGTTCTTGTTTCAGTAACCACGATACAGCGAGGCCTTGTTTCAGTAACCAAGATACAGCGAGGTCTTGTTTCTGTAACCACGACGACAGCGAGTTCTTGTTTAAGTAACCACGATACAGCGAGTTCTTGTTTCAGTAACCATGATACAGCGAGTCCTTGTTTCAGTTACCACACTACAGCGAGGTCTTATTTCAGTATCCACGATACAGCGAGTTCTTGATTCAGTAACCACGATACAGTGAGGTTTTGTTTCAGTACCCACAATACAGCGAGTTCTTGTTTCAGTATCCACGATATAGCGAGTTCTTGTTTCAGTAACCACGATACAGCGATTTTTTGTTTCAGTAACCACGACACAGTTAGGTCTTTTTTCAGTAACCACGACACAGTGAGGTCTTTTTTCAGTAACCAAGAAACAGTGAGGTCTTGTTTCACTAACCACGATACAGCGATTTTTTGTTTCAGTAACCACGACACAGTGAGGTCTTTTTTCAGTAACCACGATACAGCGAGGTCTTGTTTCAGTATCCACGATACAACGAGGTCTTATTTCAGTATCCACAATACAGCGATTTCTTGTTTCAGTAACCACGATACAGCGATTTTTTGTTTCAGTAACCACGACACAGTGAAGTCTTTTTTGAGTAACCACGATACAGCGAGGTCTTGTTTCAGTAACCACAATACAGATAGGCCTTGTTTCAGTAACCACAATACAGCGAGTCCTTATTTCATTTACCACAATAAAGCGAGGTCTTGTTTAAGTAACCATGCTGTCTTCCAACAATTATTGCTCTTGTGGCTGTTATATTTCAGAAGCAGTCCATGTAAACAAATGATTAGAATGTGTAAGAGTCGAACAATATATTTCTATGAAAAGAAAAATTAATGTAAATCCCATAGTTTTAAAACTGATTTCTAAATTAGCGTTATTTAATACATTTGATAGAAAAATATTTTTATCATGATTTTATGTATCACTAATATGTGACTTTTAGATAATTATATCACTTATATCGATAGTGCCAAACTATTACTTGTTATATGTATATACTGAACGGAACAACTAACACGCCACTTTTATATTTCCAACTATGCTGAGCGGAACAGCTAACCCGCCACTTTTATATTTCCAACTATGCTGAACGGAACAGCTAACCCGTCACTTTTATATTTCCAACTATGCTGAACGGAACAGCTAACCCGCCACTTTTATATTTCAAACTATGCTGAACGGAACAACTAACCCGCCACTTTTATATTTCCAACTATGCTTAACGGAACAACTAACCCGCCACTTTTATATTTCCAACTATACTGAACGGAACAGCTAACCCGCCACTTTTATATTTCCAACTATGCTGAACGGAACAGCTAACCCGCCACTTTTATATTTCAAACTATGCTGAACGGAACAACTAACCCGCCACTTTTATATTTCCAACTATGCTTAATGGAACAACTAACCCGCCACTTTTATATTTCCAACTATGCTGAACGGAACAGCTAACCCGCCACTTTTATATTTCAAACTATGCTGAACGGAACAACTAACCCGCCACTTTTATATTTCCAACTATGCTTAATGGAACAACTAACCCGCCACTTTTATATTTCCAACTATGCTGAACAGAACAACTAACCCGCCACTTTTATATTTCCAACTATGCTGAACGGAACAGCTAACCCGTCACTTTTATATTTCCAACTATGCTGAACGGAACAGCTAACCCGTCACTTTTATATTTCCAACTATGCTGAACGGAACAGCTAACCCGCCACTTTTATATTTCAAACTATGCTGAACGGAACAGCTAACCCGCCACTTTTATATTTCCAACTATACTGAACGGAACAACTAACCCGCCACTTTTATATTTCCAACTATGCTGAACGGAACAGCTAACCCGTCACTTTTATATTTCCAACTATGCTGAACGGAACAGCTAACCCGCCACTTTTATATTTCAAACTATGCTGAACGGAACAGCTAACCCGCCACTTTTATATTTCCAACTATACTGAACGGAACAGCTAACCCGTCACTTTTATATTTCCAACTATGCTGAACGGAACAACTAACCCGCCACTTTTATATTTCCAACTATGCTGAACGGAACAACTAACCCGCCACTTTTATATTTCCAACTATGCTGAACGGAACAGCTAACCCGCCACTTTTATATTTCAAACTATGCTGAACGGAACAGCTAACCCGCCACTTTTATATTTCCAACTATGCTTAACGGAACAGCTAACCCGCCACTTTTATATTTCCAACTGTGCTTAACGGAACAACTAACCCGCCACTTTTATATTTCCAACTATGCTTAACGGAACAGCTAACCCGCCACTTTTATATTTCCAACTATGCTGAACGGAACAGCTAACCCGCCACTTTTATATTTCCAACTATGCTGAACGGAACAGCTAACCCGTCACTTTTATATTTCCAACTATGCTGAACGGAACAACTAACCCGCCACTTTTATATTTCCAACTATGCTGAACGGAACAACTAACCCGCCACTTTTATATTTCCAACTATGCTGAACGGAACAACTAACCCGCCACTTTTATATTTCCAACTATGCTGAACGGAACAACTAACCCGCCACTTTTATATTTCCAACTATACTGAACGGAACAGCTAACCCGCCACTTTTATATTTCAAACTATACTGAACGGAACAGCTAACCCGTCACTTTTATATTTCAAACTATACTGAGCGGAACAGCTAACCCGTCACTTTTATATTTCCAACTATACTGAACGGAACAACTAACCCGCCACTTTTATATTTCCAACTATGCTGAACGGAACAACTAACCCGCCACTTTTATATTTCCAACTATACTGAACGGAACAGCTAACCCATCACTTTTATATTTCAAACTATACTGAGCGGAACAGCTAACCCGTCACTTTTATATTTCCAACTATACTGAACGGAACAACTAACCCGCCACTTTTATATTTCCAACTATGCTGAACGGAACAACTAACCCGCCACTTTTATATTTCCAACTATACTGAACGGAACAGCTAACCCGTCACTTTTATATTTCCAACTATGCTGAACGGAACAGCTAACCCGTCACTTTTATATTTCCAACTATGCTGAAAGGAACAACTAACCCGCCACTGTTATATTTCCAACTATGCTGAACGGAACAACTAACCCGCCACTTTTATATTTCCAACTATTCTGAACGGAACAGCTAACCCGTCACTTTTATATTTCAAACTATACTGAACGGAACAGCTAACCCGTCACTTTTATATTTCAAACTATACTGAGCGGAACAGCTAACCCGTCACTTTTATATTTCAAACTATACTGAGCGGAACAGCTAACCCGTCACTTTTATATTTCCAACTATACTGAACGGAACAGCTAACCCGTCACTTTTATATTTCAAACTATACTGAACGGAACAACTAACCCGCCACTTTTATATTTCCAACTATGCTGAACGGAACAGCTAACCCGCCACTTTTATATTTCAAACTATGCTGAACGGAACAGCTAACCCGCCACTTTTATATTTCCAACTATGCTTAACGGAACAGCTAACCCGCCACTTTTATATTTCCAACTGTGCTTAACGGAACAACTAACCCGCCACTTTTATATTTCCAACTATGCTTAACGGAACAGCTAACCCGCCACTTTTATATTTCCAACTATGCTGAACGGAACAGCTAACCCGCCACTTTTATATTTCCAACTATGCTGAACGGAACAGCTAACCCGCCACTTTTATATTTCCAACTATGCTGAACGGAACAGCTAACCCGTCACTTTTATATTTCCAACTATGCTGAACGGAACAACTAACCCGCCACTTTTATATTTCCAACTATGCTGAACGGAACAACTAACCCGCCACTTTTATATTTCCAACTATGCTGAACGGAACAACTAACCCGCCACTTTTATATTTCCAACTATGCTGAACGGAACAACTAACCCGCCACTTTTATATTTCCAACTATACTGAACGGAACAGCTAACCCGCCACTTTTATATTTCAAACTATACTGAACGGAACAGCTAACCCGTCACTTTTATATTTCAAACTATACTGAGCGGAACAGCTAACCCGTCACTTTTATATTTCCAACTATACTGAACGGAACAACTAACCCGCCACTTTTATATTTCCAACTATGCTGAACGGAACAACTAACCCGCCACTTTTATATTTCCAACTATACTGAACGGAACAGCTAACCCATCACTTTTATATTTCAAACTATACTGAGCGGAACAGCTAACCCGTCACTTTTATATTTCCAACTATACTGAACGGAACAACTAACCCGCCACTTTTATATTTCCAACTATGCTGAACGGAACAACTAACCCGCCACTTTTATATTTCCAACTATACTGAACGGAACAGCTAACCCGTCACTTTTATATTTCCAACTATGCTGAACGGAACAGCTAACCCGTCACTTTTATATTTCCAACTATGCTGAAAGGAACAACTAACCCGCCACTGTTATATTTCCAACTATGCTGAACGGAACAACTAACCCGCCACTTTTATATTTCCAACTATTCTGAACGGAACAGCTAACCCGTCACTTTTATATTTCAAACTATACTGAACGGAACAGCTAACCCGTCACTTTTATATTTCAAACTATACTGAGCGGAACAGCTAACTCGTCACTTATATATTTCCAACAGCTTCGTCAAAACATGGAGTGGCGTTATTAAATATGTAAACGACATTAATAGAAATTTGTAATGTTTATATAAAGTCCGAAAGTTTTTTCTTATTCAAGTCAAAATTTCAAGGAAATTCCTTTAATATTTTTTGAGAAAATACATAATATGTCGGGTACATAAACTGTAAGGTGGCGAATTAGCTGTTACGTTCAGTATACAGTCAAACCTGTCTTAAGCCGCAATTTAAGGGAAGGAAAAAAAGTGGCCTTTTAAGACAGGTGGTTGCTTAATTCAGGTTAATTTGCTCTGAAAACATAGAAATGTGAAATAGCAAATGTGGTTGCTTAAGACAATGGCCTGCTTAATAGAGGTGGCCACTTACACAGGTTTGACTGTATTTACATAACATATTTGATATAAGGAGTAGAATCACAGTACGAGACAAAGAAAAAAGCAAACTCGACTTTATTAAGTTTATAAAACAACTGATATAAAGATAGCTAATTCCTCATTTTCTTTTTCTCCTTCTTTTTCAGTTTTCTCCCAGATACATTATTGTATAAAGGGTGATATTAACAGTATAATTACCAGTGCATGAAAGCAATGTGTGAAATATTGAACGAAAGTGAGAACGCATACAATTTCAATCATACAATATGTGCACTTATTTGTAGGCTGTGTGAGAGGATATTCCTCCTCGATTCCTCATACAACACGATTCGGGGAAAATAAATGAGACTCCATTAGGGAATTTGAAACTGAAAGAAAAAGAATAGCTAATCAATACCCTCCACCTCACCACCTCCACACACACCTATGAACAGACTAAATAAAACGTAGCTGGGGCGCGTTCTGAACTACCACAGGAACTTTTTAATACCAGTTATTTCATAGTTATTACATAGCATAGTAATTACACAGTTATTACATTGTTATTACATAGCATAGTAATTACATAGCTGTTTCATAGCTTAGTTATTACATTGTTATTACATAGTTATAGCATTGTTATTGTATAGTTATTATATAGCATAGTAATAACATAGTTATTATATTGTTATTACATTGCTATTTCATAACTTAGTTGTTACATTGTTTTTACATAGCATAATAATAACATAGTTATTTCATTGTTATTGCATTGCTATTTCATAACTTATTTGTTACAGTGTTTTTACATAGCATAATAATTACATAGTTATTACATTGTTATAACATAGCATAGTTATTACATTGTTATTACATAGCATAGTAATTACATAGCTATTACATTGTTATTACATAGCATAGAAATCACATAGTTATTACATAGCACATTAATTACATTAGTATAACATAGCTATTACACAGCATAGTAATTACATTGTTATTACATAACCATTTCATCGCTTAGTTATAACATTGTTATTACACATTTATTACATAGTTATTATACTGTTATTACACAGTTATTACATTGTTATTACATAATTATTTCTATATTTCTGCATTACAGTATAAAGATCAGGGGCCACCACATATTTGGGGCACCGTCGAAAAATGTGAACCCTTGGGTAAAAGCTCTTAGCAAGGAAGAGCTTATTGAGGCCATGTCAACCCGAATCAACTATATCGTTAATTTCACAAAAGGGATGTAAGTAAAATATATATATTAAACCTGATTAGTTAGTTTAATGTTGTTAGGACTTAAAGGGAGACTATCAGGAAAAAATACTACAAATGTCTTAAAAGATAAAATTAATATTAAAATAGTCAAAAATCATCCCATTAACATTTATCAATAAAATCCGAATGGTTTTGGTATGTCAAATCCACCAAGAAGTGACACAATAAATATTCAAACAGGAGTGGAAAACTGAAACGTAATCCCCATTCTAAAAAAAATAATCAGCAATTAAATAACGGCTGACGATCTATGCATTGTCATCTGGACTCGTTCTGAGATAAAAGCAATTTTCATTATGAATAACCGATCAAATTGAAATCGAAATGATATCACGTGTCTCATTTATTACGACACTAAAAAGGTTGTAATTTAAAGCAGTAAATCTATTTTAATCTAACCTATGCTTGTAGCCGAAGTCAGGAAAATCCATTTTCAATATAATATTTGATCATATGTATTAAAAAATGTGATCGTGCCTGTGTATGTACAACAATATAGATACTATATGACCATATGTTTTAAAAACGAGATGGTGATCAGTGCCTTTGTATGTACAACACTATAGATACTATATGACCATATGTTTTAAAAACGAGATGGTGATCAGTGCCTTTGTATGTACAACACTATAGATACTATATGACCATATGTTTTAAAAACGAGATGGTGATCAGTGCCTTTGTATGTACAACACTATAGATACTATATGACCATATGTTTTAAAAACGAGATCGTGATCAGTGCCTGTGTATGTACAACACTATAGATACTATATGACCATATGTTTTAAAAACGAGATGGTGATCAGTGCCTTTGTATGTACAACACTTTAGATACTATATGACCATATGTTTTAAAAACGAGGTGGTGATCAGTGCCTGTGTATGCACAAAAATATAGATACTATATGACCATATGTTTTAAAAACGAGATGGTGATCAGTGCCTGTGTATGCACAACAATAAAGATACTATATGACCATATATTTTAAAAACGAGATGGTGATCAGTGCCTGTGTATGTACGACAATATAGATACTATATGACCATATGTATTAAAAACGAGATGGTGATCAGTGCCTGTGTATGTACAACACTATAGATACTATATGACCATATGTTTTAAAAACGAGGTGGTGATCAATGCCTGTGTATGCACAAAAATATAGATACTATATGACCATATGTTTTAAAAACGAGATGGTGATCAGTGCCTGTGTATGCACAACAATAAAGATACTATATGACCATATATTTTAAAAACGAGATGGTGATCAGTGCCTGTGTATGTACGACAATATAGATACTATATGACCATATGTATTAAAAACGAGATGGTGATCAGTGCCTGTGTATGTACAACACTATAGATACTATATGACCATATGTTTTAAAAACGAGATGGTGATCAGTGCCTGTGTATGCACGACAATATAGATACTATATGACCATATGTTTAAAAAACGAGATGGTGATCAGTGCCTGTGTATGTACGACAATATAGATACTATATGACCATATGTTTTAAAAACGAGATGGTGATCAGTGCCTGTGTATGCACAACAATAAAGATACTATATGACCATATGTTTTAAAAACGAGATGGTGATCAGTGCCTGTGTATGTACAATGACCATATGTATTAAAAACGAGATGGTGATCAGTGCCTGTGTATGTACGACAATAAAGATACTATATGACCATATGTATTAAAAACGAGATGGTGATCAGTGCCTGTGTATGCACAACAATATAGATACTATATGACCATATGTTTAAAAAACGAGATGGTGATCAGTGCCTGTGTATGCACAACAATAAAGATACTATATGACCATATGTTTTAAAAACGAGATGGTGATCAGTGCCTGTGTATGCACAACAATAAAGATACTATATGACCATATGTTTTAAAAACGAGATGGTGATCAGTGCCTGTGTATGTACAATGACCATATGTATTAAAAACGAGATGGTGATCAGTGCCTGTGTATGCACAACAATAAAGATACTATATGACCATATGTATTAAAATCGAGATGGTGATCAATTCCAGTGTATCAAACTGTCATTTGCTAGCTGCATGCTCATGCATTCAATATATGCATATGTTAATTTGTAAACTAACTTGTATGACATGATTTATGCTTAACAAAAATGTAAATTGGATTGTGCGTGATAAATATAAAATATTATCTAACAATTGTTTTTAAACTAATTTTATTTTACATCGATTGTGACACAAGTTCTTACTTAGACAAATCGCGCTCGAAATCTAACAATTGGAATGTATTTCTTTTCTCGTCAGGACTGCAACTTATACGAAAACAAAATGTATGTAAGAATCGGACGCTTCTTGCCTGTTTTTGCTTGAACTGTAAATAATAAATAAAAAGCGTTGGGTGTAATGTTGTTAAAATATTAAAATAATTTTAAAGTTTTTATACCAAGCCTAAATATTACTTGGATAAGAAGATTGATTAATTTAACAGGACTGTGACTAGTTTTGACTTATTCTCATACAATTAATTCTAGAAAGATGTTTAGCAGGTATACAGTTTTTAAATTAACAACATTCTAACAAAGTTGATACCTATGACACATTCCTCAAAATACCGTGGTTTGCAATCATTATCTATATATGTTGTTCTTTAAGAGCTGGTCAAACGAAAGTGTGCCATATCTAATTGATCTTATTAATTGAAATGGATTATTTTCCCTAGAAAAAGTATGATGAATGAATTATTTGCATTTGTTATGGTACTTACAGTCAATAAGAACATTAAAACATTTGTCGTGTATACACTCAAACACTACAGCATTTGTCTTGCACACATAGAAATACTGCAACATTTGTCATGTACACACATAAACACTGCAAGATTTGTCATTTACACACAGAAACACTACAACATAATTTTTGTCATGTACACACAGAAACACTACAACATTTGTCATGTAAACACATAAACACTGCAAGATTTGTCATGTACACACAGAAACTGTGCAGCATTTGTCATGTACACACACAAACACTGCAGCATGTGTCATGTACACACAGAAACACTGCAACATTTGTCATGTACACAAAGAAACACTGCAACATTTTGTCATGTACATACAAAAACACTGCAACATTTGTCATGTACACATAGAAACACTTTAAGATTTGTCGTGTACACAGAGAAACATTGCAACATTTGCCCTATACACACATAAACATTTCAACTTTTGTCATTTACACACAGAAACACTACAACATAAATTTTATCATGTACACACAGAAACACTGCAACTTTTGTCAGGTACACACCGAAACACTGCAACTTTTGTCATGTACACACAGAAACACTTCAACATTTGTGATGTAAACGGAGAAGCACTTCAAATTTTATCATGTACACGCAGAAACACTGCAACATTCGTCATGTATATACAGAAACACTGCAACATTTGTCATGTACACATAAAAACACTGCAACATTTGACATGTTAACACTGAAATACGGCAATGTTTTTAATGTACAATGAAACACTGCAACATTTGCCATGTACACACGGAAACACTGCAACATTTACCATGTACACACAGAAACACTGCGACATTTGTCATATACACATAGAAACAATGCAACATTTGATATGTTCACACTGAAATACAGCAACATTTTTCATGTACACTGCAACGTTTGCCATGTACACACGGAAAAACTGCAACATTTTATATGTGAACACAGAAACACTGCAACATTTGTCATGTACCTACAGAAACAATTCAGCATATGTCATGTACACACAAAAACACTTAAACATTTGTCATGTACACACATAAACACTGCAACATACGTCATGTACACACAAAAACACTTTAACGTATGCCATGTACTCACAAAAACACTTCAACATATGTCATGTACACACAAAAACATTTCAACGTATGTCATGTAAACACAGAAACACTTCAATATATGTCATGTACACACAGAAACACTTCAACATATGTCATGTACACAAAGAAACACTTCAACATTTGTCATGTACACACAGAAACACTACAGCATTCGTCATGTATACCCAGCAATACTGCAATATTTGTTATGTACACATAGAAACACTGCAAGCTTTATCATGTACACACAGAAAATATGCAACATTTGTCATGTACGCACAAGAACACGACAACATTCGTTACATACACAAAGAAACACTGCAACAGTTGTCTTGTACACACAAAACACTGCAACATTTGACATGTACACACAGAAACACTGCAACATGTGTCATGTACACACAGAAACACCGCAACATCCGTTACGTACACAAAGAAACACTGCAACATTGGTCATGTACACAATAAAACACTATAACATTTGTCATGTACACATAGAAACACTTCAACATTTGTTATGTACACAGTGAAACACTGTACCATTTGTCATGTACATATAGAAACCCTGTAACCTTTTCAATGCACACACAGAAACACTGCAACATTTGTCAGGTACACACCGAAACACTGCAACATTTGTGATGTAAACGGAGAAGCACTTCAAATTTTGTCTAGCACACGCAAAAACAAAAACTGCATTATTCATCATGTACACACAGAAACACTGCAACAATTGTCATGTACACATAGAAACACTGCAACATTTGACATGTTCACACTGAAATACGGCAATGTTTTGCATGTACAATGAAACACTGCGACATTTGCCATGTACACACAGAAACACTGCAACATTTACCATGTACACACAGAAACACTGCAACATTTGTCATGTACACATAGAAACAGTGCAACATTTGACATGTTCACACAGAAACACTGCAACATTTGTCACGTACCTACAGAAACAATTCAACATATGTCATGTACACACAAAAACACTTTAACATATGTCATGTACACACAGAAACACTGAAACATATGTCATGTACACACAAAAACACTTCAACGTATGTCATGCACACACAGAAACACATTCGTCATGTATACCCAGAAATACTGCAATATTTGTCATGTACACATAGAAACATTGCAAGATTTATCACTAACACACAGAAAATGTGCAATATTTATCATGTACGTACAGGAACACGGCAACATTCGTTACGTACACAAAGAAACACTGCAACAGTTGTCTTGTACACACAGAAACACTGCATCATTTGACATGTACATACAAAAGCACTGCAACATGTGTCATGTAAACACAGAAACACTGCAATATTCGTCACGTACACAAAGAACACTGCAACATTTGTCATGTACACATAGAATCACTGCAACATTTGTCATGTACACAGTGAAACACTGTACCATTTGTCATGTACATATAGAAACACTGTAACCTTTTCCATGTACCATCAGAAACACAGCCACATTTGTCATGTACACACTGAAATACTACAACATTTGTCTTGTACACGAAGAAACAAACACAGCAACATTTGTAATGTACACATTGAAACACTGTAACATTCGTTATGTACACACAGAAACACTTCAAAATTTTCCACGTACACACAGAAACACATCAACATTTGTCATGTACACACATAATTACTGCAACATGTGTCATTTACGCACAGAAACACTGCAACATATTCACACAGAAACATCATGTCATGTCATGTACACACAGACATTACAACATTTTTCATGTACACACAGAAACACAAACAATACATCAGTTGTCATGTAGACAAAGAAATACTGCAATATTTGGCATGTACACACATAAACACTTCACCATTTGGGATGTTCACGCAGAACACTGCAACATTTGTCATGTATACACAGAAACAATGCAACATTTGTTACGTACACACATAAATACTGCAACATTTGTCATGTACACTGAAACACTGCAACATTTGTCGGGTATACACAGAAACAATGCAACATTTGTAATGTACACACAGAAACACAACAACATTTGTCATGTACACTGAAACACTGCAACATTTGTCATGTACACACAGAAACACTGCAACATTTGTCATGTACACTCAGAAACATAGCAACATTTGTCACGTACACACAAAAACACTGCAACATTTGTCACGTACACTCAGTCATAGCAAGATGTGTCATGTTCAAACAGAAACACAGCAACATTTGTCATGTAAACAATTTTTGTCATGAACACACGAAAATACTACAACATTTGTCATGTACACACAGAACAACTACAACTGTTGTCATGTACACTGAAACACTGTAACATTCGTCATGTATACCCAGAAATACTGCAATATTTGTCATGTACACATAGAAACATTGCAAGATTTATCACTAACACACAGAAAATGTGCAATATTTATCATGTACGTACAGGAACACGGCAACATTCGTTACGTACACAAAGAAACACTGCAACAGTTGTCTTGTACACACAGAAACACTGCATCATTTGACATGTACATACAAAAACACTGCAACATGTGTCATGTAAACACAGAAACACCGCAATATTCGTCACGTACACAAAGAACACTGCAACATTTGTCATGTACACAATGAAACACTATAACATTTGTCATGTACACATAGAATTACTGCAACATTTGTAATGTACACATTGAAACACTGTACCATTTGTCATGTACATATAGAAACACTGTAACCTGTTCCATGTACCATCAGAAACACAGCAACATTTGTAATGTACACATTGAAACACTGTACCATTTGTCATGTACATATAGAAACACTACAACATTTGTCTTGTACACAAAGAAACAAACACAGCAACATTTGTCATGTACACACAGAATCACTACAACATTTGTCTTGTACACGAAGAAACAAACACAGCAACATTTGTAATGTACACATTGAAACACTGTAACATTCGTTATGTACACACAGAAACACTTCAAAATTTTCCACGTACACACAGAAACACATCAACATTTGTCATGTACACACATAATTACTGCAACATGTGTCATTTACGCACAGAAACACTGCAACATATTCACACAGAAACATCATGTCATGTCATGTACACACAGACATTACAACATTTTTCATGTACACACAGAAACACAAACAATACATCAGTTGTCATGTAGACAAAGAAATACTGCAATATTTGGCATGTACACACATAAACACTTCACCATTTGGGATGTTCACGCAGAACACTGCAACATTTGTCATGTATACACAGAAACAATGCAACATTTGTTACGTACACACATAAATACTGCAACATTTGTCATGTACACTGAAACACTGCAACATTTGTCATGTATACACAGAAACAATGCAACATTTGTAATGTACACACAGAAACACAGCAACATTTGTCATGTACACTGAAACACTGCAACATTTGTCATGTACACACAGAAACACTGCAACATTTGTCATGTACACTCAGAAACATAGCAACATTTGTCACGTACACACAAAAACACTGCAACATTTGTCACGAACACTCAGAGTCATAGCAAGATGTGTCATGTTCAAACAGAAACACAGCAACATTTGTCATGTAAACAATTTTTGTCATGAACACACGAAAATACTACAACATTTGTCATGTACACACAGAACAACTACAACTGTTGTCATGTACACTGAAACACTGTAACATTTGTCATGTACACACTGAAACACTGCAACATTTGTCATGTACACACATAAATACTACAACATTTGTCATATACACTGAAACATTTGTCATGTACACACAAAAATACTACAATATTTGTCACGTACACTGAAACATTTGTCATGTACTCTCAGAAACATAGCAACATTTGTCATGTTCACACAGAAACCCAACAACATTTGTCATGTACACACTGCAACATTTGTCATGAACACACTGAAACACTGCAACATTTTTTACGTACACACATAAATACTGCAACATTTGTCATGTACACTGAAACACTGCAACATTTGTCATGTATACACAGAAACAATGCAACATTTGTCATGTACACACAGAAACACAGCAACATTTGTCATGTACACTGAAACACTGCAACATTTGTCATGTATACAGAAATACTGCAACATGTGTCATGTACACAGAAATATTGCAACATGTGTCATGTTCAACCAGAAACACTGCAACATTTGTCATGTACACAGAAATACTGCAACATGTGTCATGTTCAACCAGAAATACAGCAACATTTGTCATGGCATTGTAATCATAAACAAGCAATACAATTAACTGTGTAGAGCAAAAACCATATCCAATTTCGCTTCAATAAACTCGAGTTATATTTGAAATGCATGCAATAACAAAACCTAAACAGAAAAAAGCTTGTCTCTTGCAATTACTTGTAGATATTTGTAGAACAAGAGTTTGTATCACAGACTGATAGGAAAGATGAGGGCAATTGTATTTTTGTATACGGTCAATGACATGATATTGCAACAAAACATTTATAAACAAACAAAGCCAAATTAGTATGCATCAAAGAGAAATTAATTCAGAAACCTGTACCGATGTGTTTATAGTGTTGAGCACTGGGACGTAAACAACGAGGACGTTCACGGAGACTGGTACGAGCGGGCGACAGGCAATCCCAACATAACCATGGACATGTTCCGTGAAGCTCAAAGCGTGGACCCGGACGTGAAATTGTTCCTCAACGATTTTGGTATCATGGAAAATCTTTATACTGTGGTACGTGTATTCTTAGTTTCTGTATACAATGTAATACAACTGTAATGACACTCACGGGGGGGGGGGTGGGGGGGGGGGGGGTTACATGCGGGAGGGGTAAGGGGTAGTTAAATTGATGGTAACTAATTAAATTTATGAATTAAGTACAAAATGTGCCTTAAACAACCGATTCCTCCCTCCCTAATACATTGTGCGATATGATATGAAAGTTTGTGTTACTTATGTAGTAATATATATTATTAATTATATATTATATATATAATCGTAATTAACCGGACGTTACGCCAAAGACAAAGTCAGCCCTGGTTCTGTCGTCGTGATCAAGCTTTGCAATGTTGATCACCGCCAAAATGATCATACGCGACACGGACTACTTTTTATTTCTCAAATGTTACATAATAGCAATCAAATTAGAAAAGCGTATGAATCTTTATTAAAGTCCGGCTATCAGTACTTTCAAGACATTGATTTTTTTTATTTAGATCTAAAAATAATGCGTTACTTATTTAACGTGTACCAAGCTAAAATGCATGAGCGGTAATGCACATAAAGCTCAACTGTATAAAACAATAATAGCTGAACTGCAGTGTTGTCATTTTTCAATGAGCTGTCAGACGGTTGATCAATTACCAATGATTCGTTTAAAACACTACTACAATCACAGTCAAACAATATAACAACTATATACAGTTGATCAACTATCTGTGTTACAACTTTCACCATATTTCCACTCTCTCCATTAATTTTAAAACCGTTACTCCGTCTATTGGAGACAGGCGGACCACCATAAACACCACAGTCAGCTACTTATTACCCCCTCTAATAAAAGGTACCATACCGGGCGCTAGTTTGTGATGGTTTTTACAACAAGTTTAAAAATGCATCACTTAAAAACTTTCTGTTCAGTAAATGATGGAAAGTTTATTTTGAATCACAAAGAGGAAGGTCCCATTTAAAGATAATGGTTCATTCTGTCTTGTAGTTTATCTTATTTGTGAGAAATTCGTTAAAACACAGGTCGGCACATTCCGTTCTAATTGTTAGTATTTTAGCATAACCCGATGCTGACTTTATCGCTGGTCGTGATTTAGTATTTAGTCAAGAAAATTAAAAATGTTTACACCATAGAGACAAAATACAATATAAATGATATTGATATAAATGTGCAGTTTTACGGCTAAGATCGAAACTATATCGGCGATATAGATGAGACCTCTTTAAGTCCTTTTCTTTAGTAGCCCACTTAATGCTTCTCGGTTACAATACAACGGGATGGCTCAGACTATCCAGTTTGCATTGGAACAGGTGATGTTGATCATACTTTTGTGTATTTTGTTTCCTATGTGGGCGACGACTTGAAACAGTACTAGTAATTTTATTTTTTTTGTTGGATACTGCAGAGGTACAGGAGATTCTTTTGTAGCGTCCCTGGTTCTTTTACATGTTAAGCACCGATACATGGAACTTCGATTTTTGTTTAAGTCTCATCTGAAAGACTGATACGTATTTTAGAGGGAGGTGCGGGGTATCGAACCTGCGATCCCTGTGTTCGACAGATACAGGTTCGTATATAGGTGCTTATATAGTGCCTCAAACCGGGCCACCTGTCGTCAAACGCACCAATGAACACAGTATGTTATACAGTTCGAATGTAACAAAATTGTATCTATGATCATTTGTTGGTTTTTAATTTCGTTGTCGCACCCAATAGAACCGTTATTACATTGTACAAGTTCAGCTTTCAAATCAACAATTATTAGAGGTCGTCGTATCTTTATACGAGGTATGTCCCAAAAGTAAAAGGATGCATTTAGAAGTATGCCTTTTAGTATTTCGATCCAAACAAAACTTTGCATCAATAAATTTCAATATCTAAACTATAAGCTTGCAAAATTTCAATATCGTACAACACCATTTAACAATGATTTTGTCAAGTCAAAATGTGTATGTTACAAAGTACGGGGGAGATTGACGTTATTTGTGCAACGTCAAATTGACATTCAAATGAAAGTCATTCTTTTTTCGAAGTAAAAATTCTTCCACGCTCCAAATGTCCAATTTCTTTATTATTCAAATTCACACAGAAAATTTTAAATGTCATTTGCACATGATCTGAAATTACGTCCACTGTTATTTCATAACATTTTGGCACAATATTGAGGAAGTTGTCTGCTTCCCAAGGCAATATTGTTTTTTTTTAAAAGGCGTCTAATTTCAAAGTCCCCAGTATTTCCAAACTCGCGTTACTATAGTGCCTTTTGCATGATGACCGAAAGTTGATTGATAGAAGATGTATCGATCTATCCATTGATACCATTTGTTTGCATGTAACACACTAAACACAAAAATGACAGGGTTGTCCTATTACTTTTGGGACATACCTCGTATTGTTCTATTCCCTTTCTAGTTCTTAAATCACTGGTCACACCCAACAAAACCGTTATTACAATGTACAATTTCAGCGTTCTATCAACAATTAATAGAGGTCGTCGTATCTTTATATTGTTCTATTACCTTTCCAGTTCTTAAATCACTGGTCACACCCGATAATACCCTTATAACATTGTACAATTTTAGCGTTCAAATCAACAATTATTAGAGATCGTATTATCTTTATATTGTCTATTACCTTTCTAGTTCTTAAATCACTCGTCACACCCAACAAAACCGTTATTACATTGTTCAATTTCAGCATTCAAATCAACAATTCATAGAGGCTGTCTGTCTCTTTATACTGTACTATTACCTTTCCAGTTCTTAAATCACTGGTCACACCCAATATTACCGTTATTACATTGTACAATTTCAGCATTCAAATCAACAATTAATAGAGGTCGTCTTATCTTTCTGTTGTTCTATTACCTTTCCAGTTCTAAATTCACTGGTCACACCCGATAATACCTTTTTTACATTGTACAATTCCAGCATTCAAATCGACAATTAATAGAGGTCGTCATATCTTTATATTGTTCTATTACCTTTCCAGTTCTTAATCACTGGTCATACCCGATAATACTGTTATTACATTGTACACCTACTTCAGCATTAAAATCAACAATAATAGAGATCCTCGTATCTTTATATTGTTTTATTACATTTTTAAGTTCTGAAATTACTGGTCATACCCAACAATACCGTTATTACAATGTACAATTTCAGCATTCAAATCAACAATTAATAGAGGTCTGATATCTTTATATTGTTCTATTACCTTTCCAGTTCTTAATCACTGGTCACACCCGATAATACCGTTATTACATTGTTCAATTTCAGCATTCAAATCAACAATTCATAGAGGCTGTCGGTCTCTTTATACTGTACTATTACCTTTCCAGTTCTTAAATCACTGGTCACACCCAATAGTACCATTATTACATTGTACAATTGCAGCATTCAAATGAACAATTATTAGAGGTCGTCATATCTTTATATTGTTCTTTTACCTTTCCAGTTCTTAAATCACTGGTCACACCCGATAATTCCTTTATTACATTGTACAATTTCAGCGTTCAAATCAACAATCATTAGAGGTCGTCGTATCTTTATATTGTTATTTTACCTTTCCAGTTCTTAAATCACTAGTCACACCCAAAAGTACCGTTATTACATTGTACAAGTTCAGCATTCAAATCAACAACTAATAGAAGTCGTCGTATCTTTATATTGTTATTTTAACTTTCCAGTTCTTAAATCACTAATCACACCCAACAAAACCGTTATTACATTGTACAATTTCAGCATTCAGATCAACAATTAATAGAGGTCGTCTTATCTTTCTGTTGTTCTATTACCATTCCAGTTCTAAATTCACTGGTCACACCCGATAATACCTTTTTTACATTGTACAATTCCAGCATTCAAATCAACAATTAATAGAGGTCGTCATATCTTTATATTGTTCTATTACCTTTCCAGTTCTTAATCACTGGTCATACCCGATAATACTGTTATTACATTGTACACCTACTTCAGCATTAAAATCAACAATAAATAGAGATCCTCGTATCTTTATATTGTTTTATTACATTTTTAAGTTCTGAAATTACTGGTCATACCAAACAATACCGTTATTACAATGTACAATTTCAGCATTCAAATCAACAATTAATAGAGGTCTGATATCGATATCTTTATATTGTTCTATTACCTTTCCAGTTCTTAATCACTGGTCACACCCGATAATACCGTTATTACATTGTTCAGTTTCAGCATTCAAATCAACAATTCATAGAGGCTGTCGGTCTCTTTATACTGTACTATTGCCTTTCCAGTTCTTAAATCACTGGTCACACCCAATAGTACCGTTATTACATTGTACAATTGCAGCATTCAAATGAACAATTATTAGAGGTCGTCATATCTTTATATTGTTCTTTTACCTTTCTAGTTCTTAAATCACTGGTCACACCCGATAATTCCTTTATTACATTGTACAATTTCAGCGTTCAAATCAACAATCATTAGAGGTCGTCGTATCTTCATATTGTTATTTTACCTTTCCAGTTCTTAAATCACTAGTCACACCCAAAAGTACCGTTATTACATTGTACAAGTTCAGCATTCAAATCAACAACTAATAGAAGTCGTCGTATCTTTATATTGTTATTTTACCTTTCCAGTTCTTAAATCACTAGTCACACCCAACAAAACCGTTATTACATTGTACAATTTCAGCATTCAAATCAACAATTCATAGAGGCCGTCGGTCTCTTTATACTGTACTATTACCTATCCAGTTCTTAAATCACTGCTCACACCCAATAGTACCGTTATTACATTGTACAATTGCAGCATTCAAATGAACAATTATTAGAGGTCGTCATATCTTTATATTGTTCTTTTACCTTTCTAGTTCTTTAATCACTGGTCACACCCGATAATTCCTTTATTACATTGTACAATTTTAGCGTTCAAATCAACAATCATTAGAGGTCGTCGTATCTTTATATTGTTCTATTACCTTTCTAGTTCTTAAATCACTGGTCACACCCAACAAAACCGTTATTATATTGTACAATTTCAGCATTCGAATCAACAATTAACAGAGGTCGTCGTATCATTATATTGTTATTTTACCTTTCCAGTTCTTAAATCACTAGTCACACCAAACAAAACCGTTATTACATTGTACAATTTCAGCATTCAAATCAACAATTCATAGAGGCCGTCGGTCTCTTTATACTGTACTAGTACCTTTCCAGTTCTTAAATCACTGGTCACACCCAATAGTACCGTTATTACATTGTACAATTGCAGCATTCAAATGAACAATTATTAGAGGTCGTCATATCTTTATATTGTTCTTTTACCTTTCTAGTTCTTTAATCACTGGTCACACCCGATAATTCCTTGATTACATTGTACAATTTTAGCGTTCAAATCAACAATCATTAGAGGTCGTCGTATCTTTATATTGTTCTATTACCTTTCTAGTTCTTAAATCACTGGTCACACCCAACAAAACCGTTATTATATTGTACAATTTCAGCATTCGAATCAACAATTAACAGAGGTCGTCTTATCTTTCTATTGTTCTAATACCTTTCCAGTTCTTAAATCACTGGTCATACCCGATAGTACTGTTATTACATTGTACAACTTCTGCTTTCAAATCAACAATTAATAGAGGTCTTCGTATCTTTATATTGTTTTATTACCATTTTTAGTTCTTAAATTACTGGTCATACCCAACAAAACCGTTGTAACATTGTACAATATCAGCATTCAAATCAACAATTAATAGAGGTCTTATATCTTAATATTGTTCTATTACCTTGCCAGTTCTTAATCACTGGTCACACCCGATAATACCGTTATTATATTGTTCAATTTCAGTATTCAAATCAACAATTAATAGAAGTCGTCATATCTTTATATTGTTATTTTACCTTTCCAGTTCCTTAATCACTGGTCACATCCAATAATAACGTTATTACATTGTACAATTTCAGTATTCAAATCAACAATTAATAGAAGTCGTCGTATCTTTATATTGTTATTTTACCTTTCCAGTTCTTAATCACTGGTCACACCCGATAATACCGTTATAACATTGTTCAATTTCAGTATTCAAATCAACAATTAATAGAAGTCGTCGTATCTTTATATTATTATTTTACCTTTCCAGTTCCTTAATCACTGGTCACATCCAATAATAACGTTATTACATTGTACAATTTCAGCATTCAAATCAACAATTAATAGGGGTCGCCGGTATCTTTATATCATTCTGTTACCTTTCTTGTCCTGAGAAAGTATTGAAATTCATAGATCTTTTGAGATTTACAGAACATTATAAATATAATCCATTTATGATACATACGTTACATTTCTCTTCTGTCGTACTATGTAACCTTTAATATGTTCAAAATTACATTGATACCACTAACTAATCTCAGTCACAATACTATCACACTTACATGTATTATTCCACTAAATAATCCAAGTCACAATACTATTACACTTACATGTGTCATACCACTAAATAATCTCAGTCACAATACTGTTTCACTTACATGTGTCATACCACTAAATAATCCCAGTCACAATACTATTACACTTACATGTGTCATACCACTAAATAATCTCAGTCACAATACTATTACACTTGAATGTGTTATACCACTAAATAATCTCAGTCACAAAACTATTACACTTACACGTGTTGTACCACTAAATAATGGCAGTCACAATACTATCACACTTACATGTATTATACCACTAAATAATCCCAGTCACAATACTATTACACTTACATGTGTCATACCACTAAATAATCTCAGTCACAATACTATTACACTTACATGTGTTATACCACTAAATAATCTCAGTCACAATACTATTACACTTACACGTGTTGTACCACTAAATAATCGCAGTCACAATACTATCACACTTACATGTATTATACCACTAAATAATCTCAGTCACAATACTATCACACTTACATGTGTCATACGACTAAATAATCTCAGTCACAATACTATTACACTTACAAGTGTTATACCACTAAATAATCTCAGTCACAATACTATCACACTTCATGTATTATACCACTAAATAATCGCAGTCACAATACTATCACACTACATGTATCATACCACTAAACAATCTCAGTCACAATACTATTACATCTATATGTATTATACCACTAAATAATCCTAGTCACAATACTATTACATTGATATATATTACAAATTGTCGTTAATCTTTCGTCAAAACAGGCATATCAAAATCAAGCCAAATTGTTCAAGGCCAGCGGTACACCGATATATGGCGTTGGAATACAGAGTCACATAAAAAACGCAAATATAGATATTACAACACTGGCGGTATGTACATGTAGTATATATAGTTATTTGTTACTGTGTATGTTGTTGATAGAAAAAATATTTCTGATAAATTTCACAAAAATTACAATTGCTGAATCACAGTTTGACATAATTTTCCATAGTTATCATATATAATACTTTGCTGTAACATGTACATGTAAGTATACCTATTGTGATATATATGTTACACAGGATAACACATAGAACGCTAATTAAAGTGTGACGTCATTCATACAGTTACATGTACATGTAAGTATACCTATTATGATATATATGTTTAACAGGATAACACATTGAACGCTAAATAAACTGTGACGTCATTCATACTGTTACATCTACATGTAAGTATACCTATTGTGATATATATGTTACACAAGATAACACATTAAGGTTTAAAACTTATACCCAATTGAGTTCTTATGAGAAATAAATGTTAAAGTTTAAGTCTATCCCAGAACTTGTTATCTCCCAAATCAGGTCTGTTAACCACCAATGAAAAAAGCAGGGAATTGTATGCCGGTCCCACAATTCCTAGCAAGTGAACGTTTAAAAAACTGTGACGTCATTCAAATTTCAGTTCAGGAAACTGAGCAATCAACGAGCTCAAAGTGGTTATCCCGACATTGCTATTTTACGGACCCGATCGGGTACTACATACTATTAAGGTTTCAAAATATTGCATGTAATGGTCATATGGACGTAATATAACAGAGAAAAGCCAATATAGTAAAACAAAGAAAGACCACTCTGCCTAGTTATCATTATAGTATATTCAAGAGTTAAATTTCCTATAATTCATGTATTTCAGAATATATCAAATTTGTATTGAAATTATTTATCACAATAAACTTGAATGATGCCTTCCATATCACAAAATAAATCGGAGTTATTTGTAGAAATGTTGAAATATTGACAACATTAATAAAAACATAACATCTGTTTGTTCTACACATTTTTATAGTTTCATTCAGTTGTTATGTCACTTGCTTCGTAAAAGTATATTTAAATCCCGAAATGTTTTGTAAAATAATGTATTTATTTAACATAAAATTATCTAACTTATGTTTACTATTATAAGACCGCTTTAGAGACTATGAATAAAACTATGTTGGTAGGTAAGATGGTCAACAATACAAACATGGTTAAGTCTAAGTTGTTTTACTTCTGTTTTTAACACTTAACCATCAATATTACTGAAATCTGAGAATTTTAAAGAAGTTTTACAATCATAACCGTAATGAAACTTTGTTTTGATTATTTTTTCTAATATGTTTCTCAAATGTTTTAAGATGCCACTGTACGAAGACGAGGATGCATCATCCAAATAACTTTTTTGTCAGGTTCATATGTCTATGCGGAAAATTCAAACTAGAATTGATTTTTAAAACTTTGCCAAGCACATTTCTAATAACATCAGAATATTTCTGCGAGAAAAGGATAGCACTGTCATCTGCATATAAGATTAAATTACAATTTCCCTGTTCTATGCCAATCACATTTCTAATAACATCAGAAAATTTCTGCGAGAAAAGGATAGCACTGTCACCTGCATATAAGATTAAATTACAATTTCCCTGTTCTATGCCAATCACATTTCTAATAACATCAGAATATTTCTGCGAGAAAAGGATAGCACTGTCATTTGCGTATAAGATTAAATTACAATTTCCCTGTTCTATGCCAAGCACATTTCTAATAACATCAGAATATTTCTGCGAGAAAAGGATAGCACTGTCATTTGCATATAAGAGCAAATAACAATTTTCTCTGTTTACCTATGTTTTCACTCATATCACTGACATAACATAAACTAGGCAATACACCCAATATACTTCCTTAAGAACACCGCAAGAAACTTGCTATTGCATTGTTTGCATGTATTGCTTGTTTACAATCAGTACACTAGACAGTTCTAATTACATATTGTAGGCAAACTTGGAAACAATAGCCGAGGCCAAACTTCCGATCTGGATTACCGAGTTGTCTGTACTTAGCACCAACGAAACTGAAAAGGCGTCTGCCCTCACTGACCTACTTACGTTGTATTTTAGTCATCCGTCGGTAGAGGGTACGCTGCTCTGGGGATTTTGGGAAGGAAAGATATTTGACCAAGAGGCTACATTGTATTATGGAGATGACGTTACGGTATAATATATGATGTATACATTTAACATCTTAACATCATGATTTTTTGTTTATATAATAAAAATTATATATAGTGTACCTGTGCAATTTATTACAGAATTATCATATAAAAAAGGACTTATGGAAGAGCTTGAGAGCGAATCAAATTGTGGATAATATATAGCAGTAACATAAAAATTATGCGAGTGTCTCTTGGAGTCACAGAACCATGAGTAGAAAATTGCACCTTCAGTTTTATTCAGTTTTTCATGAGGGGAACTGAATGATGAAATGTCTCTCTCGAACCCTAGTTCCGTGTTCAGCGGTATATATTCTAAATATGCTCCATGGTTCTGGCTTCAGCTGTATATTCTAAATCTGCCCACGGTTCTGGCATCAGCGGTATATATTATAAATCTGCTCCACAGTTCCGGCTTCAGCGGTATATATTCTAAATCTGCTTCACGGTTCCGGCTACAGTGGTATATATTCTAAATCTGCTTCACGGTTCCGGCTTTAGCGGTATATATTCTAAATCTGCTCCATGGTTCCGGCTTCAGTGGTATATATTCTAAATATGCTCCATGGTTCCGGCTTCAGTGGTATATATTCTAAATATGCTCCGTGGTTCTGGCTTCAGCGGTATATATTCTAAATATGCTCCACGGTTCCGGCTTCAGCCGTATATATTCTAAATATGCTCCACGGTTCTGGCTTCAGCAGTATTTATTCAAAATATGCTCAACGGTTCCGGCTTCAGTGGTATATATTCTAAATATGCTCCACGGTTCCGGCTTCAGCGGTATATATTCTAAATATTCCCCACGGTTCCGGCGACAGTGGTATATTTTCTAAATATGCTCCACGGTTCGGGCTTCAGTGGTATATATTCTAAATATGCTCAACGGTTCTGGCATCAGCAGTATATATTCTAAATATGCTCCACGGTTCCGGCTACAGTGGTATATATTTTAAATATGCTCCACGGTTCGGGCTTCAGTGGTATATATTTTAAATATGCTCCACGGTTCTGGCATCAGCAGTATATATTCTAAATATGCTCCATGGTTCCGGCTTCAGAGTTATATATTATAAATATGCTCCACGGTTCCTGCTACAGTGGTATATATTCTAAATATTCTCCACGGTTCGGGCTCCATTGGTATATATTCTAAATATGCTCCACATTTCGGGCTCCAGTGGTATATATTCTAAACATGCTCCATGGTTCCGGCTTAAGCGGTATATATTCTAAATATGCTCCATGGTTCGGGCTTCAGTGATATATATTCTAAATATGATCCACGGTTCTGGCTTCAGTGGTATATATTCTAAATATGCTCCACGGTTCCGGCTTCAGCGGTATATATTCTAAATATGCCCCACGGTTCCGGCGACAGTGGTATATTTTCTAAATATGCTCCACGGTTCGGGCTACAGTGGTATATATTTTAAATATGCTCCACGGTTCGGGCTTCAGTGGTATATATTCTAAATATGCTCAACGGTTCCGGCTTCAGTGGTATATATTCTAAATATGCTCCACAGTTCTGGCATCAGCAGTATATATTCTAAATATGCTCCATGGTTCCGGCTCCAGAGCTATATATTCTAAATATGCTCCACGGTTCCTGCTACAGTGGTATATATTTTAAATATGCTCCACGGTTTGGGCTTCAGTGGTATATATTCTAAATATGCTCCATGGTTCCGGCTTCAGCCGTATATATTCTAAATATGCTACACGGTTCGGGCTTCAGTGGTATATATTCTAAATGTGCTCCATGGTTCCGACTTCAGTGGTATATATTCTAAATATGCTCCACGGTTCCGGCTTCAGCGGTATATATTCTTAATATGCTCCACGGTTCGGGCTACAGTGGTATATATTCTAAATATGCTCCATGGTTCCAGCTTAAGCGGTATATATTCTAAATATGCTCCACGTTTCAGGCTTCAGTGGTATATATTCTAAATATGCTCAACGGTTACGGCTACAGTGGTATATATTCTAAATATGCCCACGGTTCCGGCTACAGCGGTATATATTCTAAATATGATCCACGGTGTCGGCTTCAGTGGTATATATTCTAAATATGATCCACGGGTCCGGCTACAGCGGTATATATTCTAAATATGATCCACGGTTCCGGCTACAGCGGTATATATTCTAAATATGATCCACGGGTCCGGCTTCAGTGGTATATATTCTAAATATGATCCACGGGTCCGGCTACAGCGGTATATATTCTAAATATGATCCACGGGTCCGGCTACAGCGGTATATATTCTAAATATGATCCACGGGTCCGGCTTCAGTGGTATATATTCTAAATATGATCCACGGGTCCGGCTACAGCGGTATATATTCTAAATATGATCCACGGGTCCGGCTTCAGCGGTATATATTCTAAATATGATCCACGGTTCCAATAATAAAGAGAACAAGGCCGAGTTAAAGTACTGAGCGATTTTTTACGTCCGTCACACAGCACAGACGTCTGCTGATCTGACAGTCGATGATGTCTGACCTCTTGACCTCTTGAAAGTACTAACCCAACCAAGAAAATATAAATAGCAGACTCGGCTTTATTGTAGGTTAAACCTGATAAAAGTAATTCAATCATGTTTAGATGATATTTGTATCTTTCTGCTTACGCATACAAAGCGATTTGTTTTGAAGATTTTTGGTTTCTTTTATCACTTATTAACATATGATAATTGGTTGAAAGGTGTCTGCTGTATGTGGTTTCCTTTATCACTAATTAACATATGATAATTGGTTGAAAGGTGTCTGATGTATGTGGTTTCCTTTATCACTAATTAACATATGATAATTGGTTGAAAGGTGTCTGATGTATGTGGTTTCCTTTATCACTAATTAACATATGATAATTGATTGAAAGGTGTCTGCTGTATGTGGTTTCCTTTATCACTAATTAACATATGATAATTGATTGAAAGGTGTCTGCTATATGTGGTGTCTTTTATCACTAATTAACATATGATAATTGATTGAAAGGTGTCTGCTGTATGTGGTTTCCTGGTTTGATGCGCGAACTTGGGTAAAGTTTGAATTTAATATTGCCGTGTGTCGCTTTAGAATAGATAATAAATGTGCCAGGTAAAGTTTGAGATAGTGTTTTAATACTGAGTGACGGCCAACTTTATTGGGTATCATATTTTCAAACCTTTCACGGTACATACTTGTCAGACGTTTTATCTAAAAACTCTACATTTTCTATTTGTGAATACAGAATGTTTCAAATAAAAGGAATGTTGTCTTACAGCCAAATGCTGCAGGACAAGCCTATCACACGTTATACAAAACAACCTGGACCACGAAAAAAACACGAACCTTGGACCCTCAAACTCCACTGAATATTCGTGGATTCTTGGGTAATTACACAATAACAGTCAAACAAAATAAAACCGTTGTCAGCACTGGACAGTTTCATCTGGGTAAATCCGGACAATCTATTAACGTCAACGTGGGTAAGTAAATAGTTTATTTTTGTTTCCTTTCGCTCATCTTCATTCAATCATTATTTTGTTTTAAATGATTACGATCATTTTATAATAATCGTCGACACCGGCTTCCCTTATGGGCGGCGCCTGCAGAAAAGTATTGGTAATTTTTGGAAGATAGTGCAGAGATGCAGAAGACCCTTTTGTAGCGTCCTTGGTCTTTTAAATGTCTAGTGTTATGCACCGATACATGGGACCTCCATTTCTGTTAAAGTCCCATCTGAAAGACCGATAAATTTTTCGAACCTGCGACTCCCAGGTTCGCAGTTCAATGCCTTAAGCACTCAACATTAAACATTATAGTTCATATATAAACGTTGAGCTTTGACATCGCCATTCATTGGTCAGTTAAACAAATGCTAGTTTTGACTTACCAATAAACGACAGGCTTGCACATTGAAGTAATAATACACAGTTTTGTTAACAATAACGTGTATACTGTTCACCCATAAAAACAATCCCTATATTTGATAAAAAAAACAATTATTTGATGCTGTACCCTGAATATGAGGAAAGCACATTTACCTAATCAAGACTAATGAAAGATTAAGCCCAAGCTTGCTTAACGTATCAAATTATAAAAAGCTGGCGGTAGATGAAGTCTAGATAAGCAGAAACAGTCTTTGCTGTTCATGACATAGGTCACGGGCTTATCACAGGGTCATCCAGATTGTTTCATCAGCAACTTTCGGTGCTGGTTTTACCAGAAAACAGACTAATAAGTTGTATGAAGTTATATCCACGAAATTATTCAACTCCACTTGTGTCAAGGAATCAATGTAACTATAAGAAATCGTACGTTTTTCTGTAGCATTGTATGTCCCTTTCCAGAAATTTATGTTTAAAAAGAGCTGCTGTGAACGAATAGTTATATGTGTATTTGTTTAAGAAGAATCTGTTTCGAACAAATATCGAACGAACTTTGGATGTTACCGGAAATGCAAAGATTTGTTTGATATGTCTGCACATTCAATATAGAGAATATTCTGGTGAATGCATTTGATTGTTGTTGTTGTTGTTGTTGTTGTTGTATACTTGTAGAACAGGGCGCGATAAAATAGCGCTTCTGATAGTAAAATCAATATTACATACTAAAAGTGACATCTTAATAACTAAATGCGTATAAGATGGGTTTGTTGACAGTATTGCCTTACACGTGTAATAACCATTTTTTCGATGCATCTTCCTCACTTCCTCTTCATTAAACCTCCTGCAGAGTTATTAATTGTCATTTCTTGCTATGCCATTGCGAAATCGCCCAACGCTATATGGCACTATTGGTCGATAACAGTCACGTGTGCTTATTGTTACTACGTCATGTTTGTTTACGGTTATGGAAGTTCTAAATGATCAAATTATATAAAGCATTTATTGATATAAAAGTGCGCGGACTGACGTCACTTTCCGCTTACATCTGCAATTACTAACACACGTGCATGATCGATGCTAAGTGGAGTAAACGTGATACAGATAAAATTAAAGGAATTAGAAAGAAATCATTATATGTTTCTTGTTTGAAAATGCACTCATCAATGAAGGTCGCATTACTTTGAACCACGTGATTAAAATTAAAAGTATAAATGTAATTTATGAAATTGGCAATTGTTCTTTAATTTGTGTCTCTCTTTCTTTCAGGTTCAACAACGGAAATAAATTTTGTCTGATCACGTGGTTTGTTCCCACAGTAACTAGGAATAGTGTTAATTTCTTGCATAGCGGGACATTGTATTTTCTTGTATTGAGGGCCAATGAATTTTCTTGTATTGAGGGACAATGTATTTTCTTGTATAGCGGCACAATGAAATTTCTTGTATTTTTGGACAATGTATTTTTTTAAATCGCGGGATTATGTATTTTCTTTTTTCGATGGCCAAAGTATATTCTTGTATCGCTGGCCAATGTATTTTCTTGCCGGCCAATTTATCTTTTATCGTTAGTATTTTCATTTATCGCGAACCGATGTAAGCTTTTTGTCTTATTTCAGTTTCTTGTGTTTTTTCCCTCTAATTTAACAATAGCACATCGTAACAATAAATTAACAAAATCACACGTTGATTCGTTAATAGTTTTTAGTCAATACACTTTAATTAGGTCGGGTCATATATCGTGTACACTGTAAAGTGAAGCTTGAAATAATATTATACATTTAGTATATTCAAATTACATTGAAATTTGTACGGAACAAACTGACATTAGTACGGAATAACACTGAAGTTAGTATTCTGTATCCTTTCCCCATAATGTGCTAAATGTATGACTTTATTTTTTCATTGTAAAATGTATACTATATATATGTACTTATGTGAATAAAGTATTGTTTAAACTAAATAACACATCAAAATATAGATTATTATAGATTACTGGTAGGCAATCCACGTGTGATCGATATGCCAGATGTTAATGTTTAACTAGAATACACTACATGTAGCGGCTGCATGAACTGTCATATATAGTGGAGTTATTGAGATAAATATGCGGTATTCTAGAATGTTACTTATTCACCTGTCAGTGTATGTCTACATGTGCGTCTGTGCAGCATAATATAATACATAACAATAAATGTTATAATCTGTCAAATATAAATGAATTTTAGTGTCATATATTGTACGACATGCCGTTTGTACTGAAAAGGCACTAAATATGGTAAATAGTATACTTGTAGTGTGTGTTTGTGTGTGCGGGCGTGCGTGTGTGTCTGCGTGTATATGTATAAGGCCGGATGTGCCTATGAATTGGTTATGGAAGAATCTACCTGGGTTGTTATTACGTCGATTACCTTTAGATATTAACAAAGGCTTTGGAACCACCAGTTGGGGGTGATTTACCCTCACCTGTTCCTCCAAAGTTATTGGATTTTTCAATTTAGATGAATACAGTTACATTCTTTTTAACACTTAAACTATGTTTCCATGCAGTTTATTGAAATACTTTGGCTCACTGGTTCTAATCTTTAAATGCTACTACCATACAATTACGCATGCTGCAGTATTTTTTTCTCTGTGTTGCCTTATGATGTGAAGATGGGGAAAGAGGGAGGTTGGATGAACATGTTTTCCAGGCTAAAATTTCCAAGTGGCGTCTTTTGCTACTGAACGTTCCAATACGTGATCATGTTGGTTTTATTTTTTTTATTTTTAAATGAATATTACAAAAAAAGTTACAAAGAAAATGGAGAACATGTAATTATTGTAATCAAAACGTATTAAAAAAGGAATACCATGTTTTGTACAAAATATTCGAACAAACATTCTCAGAAAATAACACCGGACCAAACTGACTTAAATATAGTATATATGTTAAAAAACATTCTTTTTTATGTTTTTGTGTGTACTCCTTTGTAGTTGAATAGACTATGCTGCATTAACTCTTAAGAATATGTTTTATAACTATATGATTATTTATGACTTTTAATGAAATAAAATGCCGTATATAATGAGTAAAAAATACAGTAAAAGAAAATAATTTGTTCATCCTGCACGGTATGTGTGCGATTTAAGGCCTGATGGGGCTACAAAATAAAATTGGTTGCGGAAAATACGTGTTTGTCTTGTCATTACGTAACAGCTGATGAATTTGGTAGAGGAGGTAGTCGGAAGTATTCCCGTGGCCAAATATTGTTATAAAACAATACTGGTGGAATTCGACCTTATTAGAATAATAATTTAAAATGATATAAGATATAAATAAAATTACGCTGGGATGAAAATGTTACATGTAAGTATTTATATCAATTAAATGTATAAATATAAATCTGAATGTTACAAATTAACTATATTTATATCAAAATTATATATCATATTCAATTTTAACGTACATGTATATCGTGTTTTTTACTTTAAGCAACAAAATCTTATGTTTACTTATAGCGTCGTTTTGTGTTACTTTTAACTACGCAATGTTGTTTTACCGTTTAAGTCTTTCGTTCTTACTTTTAACCACTTTTTTAGTTTTAACGTTTTTGACACCGTTTTCACTTTTAGCGACGTTTTTACGTTTAACAATGTATATTAGCAATCCGCTTAAACAAACTATATAGATTATCTGCATTTCATTTCCCAGTGAAAAACATTTGTAATTGGGCGGAGTTAAATAGGACCAGTTTGCATTTCATTGGGTGACGGTTTTGTTTTACTGGTGACTGTTAGAGCGTTAACAGTAAAACAAAATAAAGTTAAAAATATCATTTTTCGTTGCTAAAAAATGATAAAGATATTTCGATATATATTTAACTTTTATACAAAACATTTTATTGATACAAATTATAACATGTAATGGTTTTTCATCCCGGCATCATTTCATTTATCGCTTTTAATTGGTATACTTACAGGGTCGAATTCCACCAACATTATTTAGTCCAAAGTATCACTTAATGCATTCTTTCAGATGTTTTTTTTATACATAAAATCCTGAAATATTAAGTTTTTAAAAAAATATCACTTACTAGCTATAGTAACAGTTTCGGAGTGAGCAGGACTATTCAGTTGCTATTGTTATACAGTATTGGCAACGTCGCCGATACATTCATGGCATTGGTTTTGCGGTTTAATGCAAAACGAACGTAATTTTTTTTCGAAAATAGTTGGAAAATATTATATAATTATACGGATGAAATCCCGAATTTGAGTTTTCATCCGTTGATGGAAAACGTAAGATTAGTTTAATGTTGCCGAGATGTTCTTCAGGCTTCACGAACAAGACACTGGCCTATGTTTTTCATAATCCGATGAAAACTGAAAAATTCGGGATTTAATCCTTTAAAAAAATAAGCACAAATGAGTTGTTCACACTAAAGTATGTGGAAATCTTGTCGGCTAAGAAAATGAAAGCTCTGTGACATTTTTATTTTTAAGCAATTGGTATTCAGTACAGAGCACCGTACCCGCCCACTAGAATTCTGTAGAGCAATCAATTACTTTTTTGAAAAACAAGTTATCTATTCTTAATTGGATTATTATTATTTGAATGTTGTTTAAAAGCAAGGGTTTTCTTTTCGGCTGAATTTCCAAACTTGGTAGGTTAACGACATTTCATCCGACCATAACAACCTTTCTATCGTTAGTGTGGACACTCTCATAACATTTATTTCTATTATTTTCCTATAAAATCACGACAAAAGTTTTTTCTAAAATCACAAATTCAACATTTTTCATGAGTGTATTGATCTTTCATGTCTGAAATTTGTTAATTTGGTACACAAAAATGCAAATCACCCTATGACTTTAATATGGAAGTACCCATGCCCATGTTTGTAAACGTTCTGCGTTTTCGTACATTGATGCAAAATGACCAAGGGCCGACAACTCATTAAGGTAGAATATCACTGCTAAGCAAAATAAAATTTACAATTTTATTTTTACACAAAATAAAACTATGAATATACAATTATAGAATATATATCAACAAGATTTACTCGTCATGAAACAATACCGGTCTTATAATGTTCTAAGATGAACTCGTGTTAACACTGTCTACTATAACACGCTTTTGTCTACTTAATATCGCAATACAAACTGCTATTTACTAATATATTACTGTTGTCGCGATACAAATTGCTATTTACTAATACAAATCGCTATTTACTATTATATAACACTGTTGTCGCGATACAAACTGCTGTTTACTAATATATCACTGATGTCGCGATACAAATTACTATTTTCTATTATATAACACTGATGTCGCGATACAAACTGCTGTTTACTAATATATCACTGATGTCGCGATGCAAACTGCTATTTACTAATATATCACTGATGTCGCGATGCAAATGACTATTTACTGTTATAAAACGCTGATGTCGCGATACAAACTGCTATTTACTAATATATCACTGATGTCGCGATACACATTACTATTATATAACACTGATGTCGCGATACAAACTGCTATTTCCTAATATATCACTGATGTCGCGATGCAAACTGCTATTTACTAATATATCACTGATGTCTCGATGCAAATGACTATTTACTGTTATAAAACGCTGATGTCGCGATGCAAACTGCTATTTACTAATATATCACTGATGTCGCGATACACATTACTATTATATAACACTGATGTCGCGATACAAACTGCTATTTCCTAATATATCACTGATGTCGCGATGCAACTTTCTCTGCAACGTTAATAAATGTTTTGAATAAGCTTTATACTTATTAAAACACTATGACCGCGTCCGGATGTGTAGGTATATCTCCAGTCTACCCTTTCGGCGACGGATGTATTTACAGGGTTTACTTCCCGTGTACTGTGTAATACTGAGCTACTAATGCCGACTCCATTCTGACGTCAGGAATGTCAAATCGTCACTATGACAAATATGTGGGTTGCGCGTCCTGTGACGGTACTCCCACCAGCTGCGTTCTGTTACGTCTATAACGTCCTACGTGTGACTTAAGTCGCACATACGTCAATAAAAACGACTACAATAGATTAACTATTTACTCAATATTCAATAGTATTACGTATATCATTTACCATCTAACTATTTCATGTTAGTTTCACTATATATCACAACTGTACATTCATTCATTTCTTACAATCTAGTACATTCCGTGGTAGTTCAATCAGTAAATGATATCAGTACATTCATCCATTTCTTACCATCTATCACATTTCATGGTAGTTTCACCAGTATATAAGAACAGTGCATTAATTTCTTAGCATCGTCTATCAATTCTCGTGGTAGCATATACATCCCAACATGAAATTGTGATAGGACAGTTGTTCTTTGCATATCATTCTCCATCAATAGAATTGGATATGTTATATATCACCTATCATACTTGTGGAAGTACAGTGTTTCTATACAGTTCATTATCCACCAGTAGATCTGGATATGTCATATATCACCTGCCATACTTGTGGAAGCACAGTGGTTCTATACAGTTCATTCTACACCAATATAACTGGCTAGGTCATATATCACCTGCAATACTTGTGGAAGCACAGTGGTTCTATACAGATCATTCTCCACCAGTATAAGTGGAAATGTCGTAGATCACTTACACTGGTGAGAGGACAGTGGTTCTATACAGATCATTCTCCACCGGTATAACTGAAAATGTCATATATCAACTATCATACTTGTGAAGGGACTGCATTTTCTATACAGATCATTCTCCACCAGTAGAACTGGATATGTCATATATCAGATATCATACTTGTGGAAAGACAGTGTTCTATATAGATAATCTCCAATGGTAGAACTGGATATGTCATATATCACCTATCATACTTGTGGAAGGAGAGTGGTTCTATACAGATGATCATACACCATCAGTATAACTTGATATGTCATATTTCATCTATCATACTTGCGGAAATACAGCGGTTATATAACGGCAGATCATTCTCCACCAGTATAACTGGATATGTCATATATAACCTATCATACTTGTGAATGAACAGTGGTTCTGTACAGATCATTCTCCATCAGTAGACCCGGATATGTGTTATATCACCTGCCATACTTGTGGAAGGAGAGTTGTTCTATACAGATCATTATCCACCAGTATAAGTGGATTGGAAATGTCGTAGATCACTTATCATACTGGTGGAGGGATAGTGGTTCTATACAGATCATTCTCTACCGGTATAACTGAACATGTTATATATCATCTATCATACTTGTGGAAGGAGAGTGGTTCTATACAAATCATTCTCCACCAGTAGAACTGTATATGTCATATATCAGTAATCAAACTTGTGGAAGCACAGTGGTTCTATACAGATCATTCTCTACCAGTAGAACTAGATATGTTATATATTAGCTATCATACTTGTGGAAAGAGAGTGGTTCAATACAGATCATTCTCCACCAGTATAACTGGATATGTCATATATCAACTATCAAACTTGTCGAAGGACAGTGGTAATATACAGATCATTCTCCACAAGTACAATTGAATATGACATATATCAGCTATCATATTGTGGAACGACAGTTGTTCTATACAGATCATTCTTCACCAGTATAACTGGATATGTCATATATCAGCTATCATACTTGAGGAAGAAGAGTGGTTCTATACAGATCATTCTCCACTAGTAGAACTGGATATGTCATATAACACCAATCATATTTGTGAAAGGCTGTGGTTCTGTACAGATTATTCTCCACAAGTATAACTGGATATGTCATATATCACATATCATACTTGTGGAAGTACAGTGGTTGTATACAGATAAATCTCCACCGGTATAACTTGATATGTCATATATCAGCTATCATACTTGTGGAAGGACAGTGGTTCAATACAGACCAATCTCCACCGGTATAACTGGATATGTCATATATCACCTATCATACTTGTGGAAGGAGAGTGGTTTTATACAGATAAATCTCCACCAGCAGAACTGGATATGTCATATATCAGCTATCATACTTGTGGAAGGAGAGTGGTTCTATACATATCATTCTCCACCAGCAGAACTGGATATGTCATATATCAGCTATCAAACTTGTGGAAGGAGAGTGGTTCTATACAGATCATTCTCCACCAGTATAACTGGATATGTCATATATCAGCTATCATACATGTGGAAGTACAGTGGTTGTATACAGATAAATCTCCACCGGTATAACTTGATATGTCATATATCAGCTATCATACTTGTGGAAGAATAGTGGTTCTATACAGATCATTCTCCACCAGTATAACTGGATATGTCATATATCACCTATCATACTTGTGGAAGTACAGTGGTTGTATACAGATAAATCTCCACCGGTATAACTTGATATGTCATATATCAGCTATCATACTTGTGGAAGGACAGTGGTTCAATACAGACCAATCTCCACCGGTATAACTGGATATGTCATATATCACCTATCATACTTGTGGAAGGAGAGTGGTTTTATACAGATAAATCTCCACCAGTATAACTGGATGTCATATATCAGCTATCATACTTGTGGAAGGAGAGTGGTTATATACAGATCATTCTCCACCAGCAGAACTGGATATGTCATATATCAGCTATCATACATGTTGAAGGAGAGTGGTTCTATACAGATAATTCTCCACCAGTATAACCGGATATGTCATATATCAGCTATCATACTTGTGGAAGTACAGTGGTTTTATACAGATAAATCTCCACCGGTATAACCAGATATGTCATATATCAGCTATCATACATGTGGAAGGACAGTGGTTCAATACAGACCAATCTCCACCGATATAACTGGATATGTCATATATCACCTATCATACTTGTGGAAGGAGAGTGGTTCTCTACATATCATTCTCCACCAGTAGAATTGGATATGTCATATATCAGCTGTCATACTTGTGGAAGGAGAGTGGTTCTATACAGATCATTCTCCACCAGTAAAACTGGATATGTCATATATCAGCTGTCATACTTGTGGAAGTACAGTGGTTTTATACAGATAAATCTCCACCGGTATAACCAGATATGTCATATATCAGCTATCGTACTTGTGGAAGGACAGTGGTTCAATACAGACCAATCTCCACCGGTATAACTTGATATGTCATATATCACCTATCATACATGTGGAAGGAGAGTGGTTCTGTACAGATCATTCTCCACCGGTATAACTGGATATGTCATATATCACCTATCATACATGTGGAAGGAGAGTGGTTCAATACAGACCAATCTCCACCGGTATAACTTGATATGTCATATATCACCTATCATACTTGTGGAAGGAGAGTGGTTTTATACAGACCAATCTCCACCGGTATAACTTGATATGTCATATATCACCTATCATACTTGTGGAAGGAGAGTGGTTTTATACAGACCAATCTCCACCGGTATAACTTGATATGTCATATATCAGCTATCATACTTGTGGAAGGAGAGTGGTTTTATACAGACCAATCTCCACCGGTATAACTTGATATGTCATATATCAGCTATCATACTTGTGGAAGGAGAGTGGTTTTATACAGACCAATCTCCACCGGTATAACTTGATATGTCATATATCACCTATCATACTTGTGGAAGGAGAGTGGTTTTATACAGACCAATCTCCACCGGTATAACTTGATATGTCATATATCAGCTATCATACTTGTGGAAGGAGAGTGGTTTTATACAGACCAATCTCCACCGGTATAACTTGATATGTCATATAGCACCATCATACTTGTGGAAGGAGAGTGGTTTTATACAGACCAATCTCCACCGGTATAACTTGATATGTCATATATCAGCTATCATACATGTGGAAGGAGAGTGGTTCTGTACAGATCATTCTCCACCAGTAGAACTGGATATGTCATATATCACCTATCATACTTGTGGAAGGAGAGTGGTTTTATACAGACCAATCTCCACCGGTATAACTTGATATATCATATATCAGCTATCATACTTGTGGATGGACAGTGGTTCTAAACAGACCAATCTCCACCGGTATAACTTGATATGTCATATATCAGCTATCATACTTGTGGAAGGAGAGTGGTTCTGTACAGATCATTCTCCACCAGTAGAACTGGATATGTCATATATCACCTATCATACATGTGGAAGGAGAGTGGTTTTATACAGACCAATCTCCACCGGTATAACTTGATATGTCATATATCAGCTATCATACTTGTGGAAGGAGAGTGGTTTTATACAGACCAATCTCCACCGGTATAACTTTATATGTCATATATCAGCTATCATACTTGTGGAAGGAGAGTGGTTTTATACAGACCAATCTCCACCGGTATAACTTGATATGTCATATATCAGCTATCATACATGTGGAAGGAGAGTGGTTCTGTACAGATCATTCTCCACCAGTAGAACTGGATATGTCATATATCACCTATCATACATGTGGAAGGAGAATGGTTTTATACAGACCAATCTCCACCGGTATAACTTGATATGTCATATATCAGCTATCATACTTGTGGAAGGAGAGTGGTTTTATACAGACCAATCTCCACCGGTATAACTTGATATGTCATATATCAGCTATCATACTTGTGGAAGGAGAGTGGTTTTATACAGACCAATCTCCACCGGTATAACTTGATATGTCATATATCAGCTATCATACTTGTGGAAGGAGAGTGGTTTTATACAGACCAATCTCCACCGGTATAACTTGATATGTCATATATCAGCTATCATACTTGTGGAAGGAGAGTGGTTTTATACAGACCAATCTCCACCGGTATAACTTGATATGTCATATATCAGCTATCATACTTGTGGAAGGAGAGTGGTTTTATACAGACCAATCTCCACCGGTATAACTTGATATGTCATATAGCACCATCATACTTGTGGAAGGAGAGTGGTTTTATACAGACCAATCTCCACCGGTATAACTTGATATGTCATATATCAGCTATCATACATGTGGAAGGAGAGTGGTTCTGTACAGATCATTCTCCACCAGTAGAACTGGATATGTCATATATCACCTATCATACTTGTGGAAGGAGAGTGGTTTTATACAGACCAATCTCCACCGGTATAACTTGATATGTCATATATCAGCTACCATACTTGTGGAAGGAGAGTGGTTCTGTACAGATCATTCTCCACCAGTAGAACTGGATATGTCATATATCACCTATCATACATGTGGAAGGAGAGTGGTTTTATACAGACCAATCTCCACCGGTATAACTTGATATGTCATATAGCACCATCATACTTGTGGAAGGAGAGTGGTTTTATACAGACCAATCTCCACCGGTATAACTTGATATGTCATATATCAGCTATCATACATGTGGAAGGAGAGTGGTTCTGTACAGATCATTCTCCACCGGTATAACTTGATATGTCATATATCACCTATCATACTTGTGGAAGGAGAGTGGTTCTGTACAGATCATTCTCCACCAGTAGAACTGGATATGTCATATATCACCTATCATACTTGTGGAAGGAGAGTGGTTTTATACAGACCAATCTCCACCGGTATAACTTGATATGTCATATAGCACCATCATACTTGTGGAAGGAGAGTGGTTTTATACAGACCAATCTCCACCGGTATAACTTGATATGTCATATATCAGCTATCATACATGTGGAAGGAGAGTGGTTATGTACAGATCATTCTCCACCGGTATAACTGGATATGTCATATATCACCTATCATAATTGTGGAAGGACAGTGGTTCAATACAGACCAATCTCCACCGGTATAACTGGATATGTCATATATCAGCTATCATACATGTGGAAGGAGAGTGGTTCTGTACAGATCATTCTCCACCAGTATAACTGGATATGTCATATATCACCTATCATACTTGTGGAAGGACAGTGGTTCAATACAGACCAATCTCCACCGGTATAACTGGATATGTCATATATCACCTATCATACATGTGGAAGGAGAGTGGTTCTGTACAGATCATTCTCCACCGGTATAACTTGATATGTCATATATCACCTATCATACTTGTGGAAGGACAGTGGTTCAATACAGACCAATCTCCACCGGTATAACTGGATATGTCATATATCAGCTATCATACATGTGGAAGGAGAGTGGTTCTGTACAGATCATTCTCCACCAGTATAACTGGATATGTCATATATCACCTATCATACTTGTGGAAGGACAGTGGTTCAATACAGACCAATCTCCACCGGTATAACTGGATATGTCATATATCACCTATCATACATGTGGAAGGAGAGTGGTTCTGTACAGATCATTCTCCACCAGTAGAACTGGATATGTCATATATCACCTATCATACTTGTGGAAGGAGAGTGGTTCTGTACAGATCATTCTCCACCAGTATAACTGGATATGCCATATAGCACCATCATATGTCGGACAGTAATTATATTGTAGTGTAAATAATTTGAATATTAGCTTTAGGAAGACTTATACAAAGTAAATAGAATGATTGGTATTGAAATTTACAAACGGCATTTTTTTACACAACATTTTGCAAAGAAATATCATTTAATGATGTGAAATTTTTTAATGGCGCTTTACGTTGAATATTCAAACAAACAAAACGTTTTTTGGTCTTTCAAGTCATAACTTGTTGATTTGCAAATTTTATTATTCAAAATATACATTATTTAGGGAATTATTTGCAACATCTCTTTGATATTTAGCATAGAAGATGCCAGGTTAGACTTAAATAGTTTTCCTACTGAAACTTGCCATGCATGTTGGGTTGGCATGTGATATTAGTTTGATTTCGATTTGATCTGCCACATCGGTTACATATTGGTTATATATACATGTATAGAATTTTGGTTGTAAAGTTTAATGATATACTTCATTTTTTATATCTATTTTGTTTGTTAGACATTTATATTGATTTATGCTAACTCATGCCCTTTAAATTCAGCCACTCGAACTTTTTTTGTTTTTCAATATGTCATCTGTTCATTTGTCCACTTACCTTGGATAGGAGTACAGCAAACACACCCTGACGGGACTTGTAGCTGTATACATCTATGGAGAATTGATTTATTTCAAGCATTATTTATATGTATGTAACGTATAGTTTATGTACATGTTATGTTTAGTATATGTACACGTAACCTGTAGTATATTTACATGTAACCTATAGTGTATGTACATGTAACCTATAGTATATGTACATGTAATCTATAGTATAATACATGTAACCTATAGTGTATGTAAATGTAACCTATTATAAATGTACATGTAACATATAGTATATGTACATGTAATCTATAGTGTATGTACATGTAACCTATTATATATGTACTTTGATCCTATAGTATATATACATGTTACCCATTATATACGTATATGTAACCTATAGTATATGTGCATGTAATCTATAGTACATGTGCATGTAACCCATAGTATATGTACATGTAACCTAAAGTATATGTTCATATAATGTATGTACATGTAACCTATAGTATATGTACATGTAACCTAAAGTATATGTACATGTAATCTATAGTATAATACATGTAACCTATAGTGTATGTATATGTAACCTAGTATAAATGTACATGTAACATATAGTATATGTACATGTAACCTATTATATATGTACTCTGATCCTATAGTATATATACATGTTACCCATTATATACGTATATGTAACCTATAGTATATGTGCATGTAATCTATAGTACATGTGCATGAAACCTGTAGTTTATGTACATGTAACCCATAGTATATGTGCATGTAACCTAAAGTATATGTACATATAATGTATGTACATGTAACCTATTGTATATGTACATGTAACCTAAAGTATATGTACATATAATATATGTACATGTAACCTATAGTATATGTACATTTAACCTATTATATATGTACATGTAACCTATAGTATGTGTACATGTAACCTATAGTTTATGTACATGTAACCTATAGTTTAATACATGTAACCCATAGTGTATATATATGTAACCTATAGTATATGTTCATGTAACCTATTATATTTGTACATGTAACCTATAGTTTGTGTACATGTAACCTATAGTATATGTACATGTAACCTATAGTTTAATACATGTAACCCATAGTGTATATATATGTAGCATATAGTATATGTTCATGTAACCTATTATATACGTATATGTAACCTATAGTATATGTGCATGTAATCTATAGTACATGTGCATGAAACCTGTAGTTTATTTACATGTAACCCATAGTATATGTACATGTAACGTATAGTATATGTACATGTAACGTATTGTATATGTACACGCAACCTATTATATACATACATGTAACAAATGGTATATGTACATGTAACCCATAATATACGTACATGTAACATATAGTATATGTATATGTAACCCATAATATACGTACATGTAACCTATAGCATATGTACATGTAACCGAAAGTATATGTACATGTAACCTAAAGTATATGTACAAATAATGTATGTACATGTAACATATAGTATATGTACATGTAACCTAAAGTATATGTACATATAACCTATAGTATATGTACATTTAACCTATTATATATGTACATGTAACCTATAGTATGTGTACATGTAACCTATAGTATATGTACATGAAACCTATAGTTTAATACATGTAACCCATAGTGTATATATATGTAACCTATAGTATATGTTCATGTAACCTATTATATATGTACATGTAACTTATAGTATGTGTACATGTAACCTATAGTATATATACATGTAACCCATAGTGTATATATATGTATACTATAGTATATGTTCATGTAACCTATTATATACGTATATGTAACCTATAGTATTTGTGCATGTAATCTATAATACATGTGCATGAAACCTGTTGTTTATGTACATGTAACCCATAGTATATGTACATGTAACATATAGTATATGAACATGTAACCTATTGTTCATGTAAGTTATAGTATATGTACATATAACATACAGTATATGTACATGTAACCCATAATATACGTACATGTAAAATATAGTATATGAACATGTAACCCATAATATGCGTACATGTAACATATAATATATGTACATGTAACCCATAATATACGTACATGTAACCTATAGTATATGTACATGTAACCTAAAGTATATGTACATGTTACCTATAGTATATGTACATGTAACCTATAGTGTATGTACATGTAACCTATAATATATTTACATGTAACCTATAGTATATGTACATGTAACCTATAGTATATGTACATGTAACCTAAAGTATATGTTCATGTAACCTATAGTATATGTACATGTAACCTATTGTATATGTACATGTAACCTATTATATACGTACATGTAGCATATAAAATATGCTAGGTAACCTTTTGTATATGTACATGTAACCTATAATATACGTACATGTAGCATATAAAATATGCTAGGTAACCTTTTGTATATGTACATGTAACCTATTATATACGTACATGTAACATATAGTATATGTACATGTAGCCCATAATATACGTACATGTAACCTATAGTATATGTACATGTAACCTATAGTATATGTACATGTAACATATAGGATACGTACATGTAACCTATAGTATATGTACATGATAACGGATTCCGAGGAGTGTAAATAATTTAATCAATAAAATATTTGACGTAATGACAACACAAACAGCCTTTCCCACATCCAATTTTATTTCACCGCCACACCAGGCCTTAAACTCACATACAAAGCAGGATAAAAAAAATGTTAACATTTTCTGATATTGTGCTCCGTATTAATGGTTTTAACTCGTCAGAAGTTACAAATAATAATATATGATACATTATAAAGAGTGTAGCATTATTTTTTAAACTACACAGGCCTACACATATATTTTGAAACAAAAACATAAACCGAATTATTTAACATATACATTATATCTAAACCAGTAGGGCTTAGTGTTATTTCCTAACAGTGTTTGCATGAACTACATGTACACGCCTGCTAAACGCACTAATAGTACAGACGCTTTTACCATACCTGCAACTTCCGGTTCGGCGTTAGATGTCATCAAAACAACACGTGGAAGGTGAGAAATATGTGATTTTTCAATATCAAAATTTTTTTTAAAAAATCTAAATCCATAGTTGGACCCGTTTTTTAAGCTTAAACTTGTAGACGATGTCTCATTACCATCGGGAGTACCGTTTATTTGGAAATCGTTTTCTTCTGTTCAGACGTGAGGCGAGTTTGACATTAAGAGCTCTGCTTCGTCTTCCAAATCGGCCTCTATCGTTGTTTTAATCCCGAATTCAACCCTTATACCTACATATATATTGACATATAACATATAAACGTATAATAAGACTAAATTCTCCGACGATAAAAAAACATGGTAAAAAGAAATACGTCAAGGTATGATCGGTACAGAGAGCGGAGAGGTAGTACAGAACACGTTCTATGAAAATAAGAACGAAATAATTATATGAGTTGTGTACAACAGAAATGTCGAAATGCATTGAGCATTGTTTCCATCCCGCTGAAAAAATTGAATGCCACAACATACTCTTAAAAACAAATCAATAAACTAACAGAAAATGTTTTGTCAGTTTGAAAATAATGTGGATGGATTTAAATACAATAGGCCTACACAACTTAAAAATGTCATACGTAGGCTACCCAATAATGAATAATTTCCGATGCAGAACTCGGCTGGCCTATTTATTTTATTTGGTCCATATCAACATCTTGTATCTAGGTCTACTTATTGAACAGTCAATTGTTCATTATTAGAGCCTTATCGAAAGTGAAGATTAATGAAAGGAGAATCCAGAATATTTTACCAGCTCGATGGTGTGTAGAACAGTAGGTATTGTCACGGGGGTTGGGTCTTTTGTCGCTCCAATCGCCAAATATATATAGCATTGTTAGTGTAAAAATTAAAACTCTCACAAACATCAGTTACGGTACATCTGATTACCTACGCTACAGTGTACACACTGGTGTCTGCACTCGATCGGTGAACAGTTTGTTTTCGCTTAATGTTTTTAACTCCATTTTACAAGCACGAGTCATTCTATAATAAACTTATGATGTCACATCATAGAAACAACATGATTTTGCGCCATGGTATGACGTAAGAACTGTAGAAAAAGCTTATAGGAAAGTGTCTTATATAGATCTATGTGCGTAACAACTGAACTTTTAGTCCATTGTGATTTCAATATTCAAACGTGTCGGGTGTTTTCATCGTGAACAAAGGTAATAATCTACAATTTCTCGTCACACTGTGACCTCAACTCATAACCTCCAATTATTTTGATTTAAACTACGTTACATCTTCAAATGTCGCAACCGTTTCATTTTTCATTCCTGTCATGTATTGTACAAATCTACCCCCAAATAATGTTCGGCCGACCCTAAAGAACTTCATGGTTTCTGGGAAATATCTCATTTGCCTTGTATCATGTGTATCAAACCATTCTACCAAATCGCACCATAGTTGAAAAGAAATGTTGTTCAAATAGATTGTTTTCTTTTACTTGACTGAAGATTTTTCTTATCACATTCCCCTTACCCACTTGTTCATTTATTACTATAGGTAGACTGTCATACAGTTCATCATTTTCAGATTTGTTCTCATATTCAATGTTGGAAATTTCATGTATACTTAGATTATCGATTATTTCTTCGTAAGATTGATTTAATAAAGATGTTTGTTCATGTTTTGGTGTCGAAGTTTTCTTGATCACTGATTTTGTCGAAGGTATTGATGTTAAACATATATATCGTTTATGTAAGGGAGATTCTGCAGAGGAACAGACAAGTCTCATTCTTTTAAGATATGTTATCTTTTTAACTTTAGATAATCTCAGTCCTCTTTTTCCAAATAAACCTACTTAAAATCATTTGAAACCTGCAACATTGAAGATATAGTCCGTAAATAGTTGTTTAAGCCATTATGTTTATAAATGTACAAATATCGGACATTATAACATTGTTAAATAAAGATAATTTTATACCGATTCTTTCTAACAGAGTTAAGTAAGTGTTCTGTTGAAAGTGCATTGCATTTAAGATTTAACATCAATCTCGCCACGGTCACATTGCTGCTAAAATAAATGTACATACAGTTATTGAAGTTAAAAGAGCATTTCATTAAGACTGTTGGCTTTTTTTTCGAGTTGATAACGGCATTGTAATACAGTTTAGGATATATTTATTTGACGTTGTGCACAGTTTACAACATATTATAATAATCAGTTATTATTACAGGAATAAACAATATGGAAACAATACACAACATAGTCAGTAAAATGGACCCACTCTCCAATTTGGTCTGTTAAAAAGCAATATTGGGAAAGACACATTTGAGCACGCTGATTGGTCAGTTGCTTCAACTGAAAGTTTGAATGACATTAAATTGCTACGAATTGTTGGACAGGCAGAGATTCCCTGCTCGCCAAAATGTCCAGTTCAAAGCGCGGGGGGGGAAATAAAAACTTAAACTTTACTCAATTCCTGCTTTTTTCATTTGGGGTTTATACATCTGATTCGGGAGATATCAGGTTCTGAGATGGAATACGTGTCGACAGTTTCGTTGCACACAGCTTGACATAATTATTTCGTTCTTATTTTCATAGAACGTGTTCTGTACTACCTCCCCGCTCTCTGTACCGATCAAATTTTGGCGTATTTCTTTTTACCATGTTTTTTATCGTCGGAGAATTTAGTCTTATACGTTTATATGTTATTGTCACTATATAAGTAGGTATAAAGGTTGAATTCAGGATTAAAACAACGATAGAGGCCGAGGCAGAATACTAAATGTCAAACTCGCCTCACGTCTGAACAGAAGAAAACGATTTCCAAATAAACGGTACTCCCGATGGTAATGAGACATCGTCTACAAGTTTAAGCTTAAAAAACGGGTCGAACTATGGATTTAGATTTTTTAAAAACAATTTTGATATTGAAAAATCACATATTTCTTACCTTCCACGTGTTGTTTTGATGTCATCTAACTCTGAACCGGAAGTTGCACGTATGGTACAGGCGTCTGTACCATTAGTGCGTTTAGCAGGCGTGATGTATACATATTGAAATATTTTGCATACCAAAATGGGATTCGTTTTCTAATATATTTTGATTACAATTATTGCATGTTCTTTTTTTTCTTTATGTATTGTTTTTTTTTTTGCCACTTTGAATATCAAAGTTGTGACAAAATTCTAAATCATGTGATCACTGTTTCCAACCTAATAAAGTGATAATCTTAATAAACATATAAGAATATATATGAGCAATAGTAAACAAAGTTACTAGCATTAAAATGTTACAACCACAAAATAGCATTGACATCATCAACTATCGCCAAAATAGCATTAACATCATCAATTACCACCAAAACAGCATTAACATCGTCGACTACCGCAAAAACAGTTTTATCAATTTCAAATACCGCCAAAATAGCATTAACATCATCAACTATCACCAAATCAGCATTAATATCATCAACCACCACAAAAACAGCATAAGCATCATCAACTACCGCCAAAATAGCATTAACATCATCAACTACTACAAAAACAGCATTAACATCATCAACTATCACCAAAACAGTATTTACATGATCAACTTCCACCAAAACAGCATTATCATCATCAACATACAGAATAACTGTAAGACGCAAGAAGCCGTGACAACTGTATTGGACGAGACGCCACTTGGGAATTCAAACCTAGTAAACGAGTGTATCCAACCTCGCCCTTCCCCTGTTGTCACATCATCAGAAATCAGTTTACAACTAAATGTATCACCCAGACAATCTCTTCCAAATACGACAACATATATCTATCTCATTAAATCTACTAATATGTATTGTATATGATATCTCGCAGAGCTTATATTATGTTCTAGTTTAACATATATGTCACATTGCACATTATTAGAGTCACATGGGGTGCCTATAAGTAATATATACTAATCTATAGTTCGCCAAGTCAGTCAACCATTAACCAAAACCTCACACCCAAATATTCAATGAATCTGATACAACTCTGCCCGATATTTGCTCTCAGTCAGGGGACTAGATAAATTAACCTTTAAACATATTCATAGTCCTAAACTTTTTAATTTAATATATATGTATTACTTTTATTCCAAACTCGATATTTAACTACTCAATCTAAATATAGTATATTTACTACAAACTATTAATGAATCAACGTGTGATTGGTGAATTTATGACAACAACAATAGTTTAATTAAATAGAAAACACAAGAAGGAAAAAAGGAAAAAGAAACGATGAAAGATACATTGGTCAGCAATACAAGAAAATACATTGACTCGCGACATCAGAATATACAACACAGTAACAATAAGTGAATTACCGAATTTACATAACATATAATAACGAAGCAACTGATCCGCAATGCCATTGCAGAAACAAACCACGTGATCAGGCAAATGTTATCTCTGTTGACGACGCACCTGAAAGAAAGAGAGCATACTGCTAATTTTATAATATTATAATTCCCATTTAAATCGTAGCATTCAAAATCACGTCGCTTTCATTAATGAAAATCAACTTATAATTACTTTTTCTCATTTAATTGTTTTTACCAGTTTCATATTTCACGGTTATTAGCATTTACATCGGTCATGCATTTGTATCAACCACGTGTAGTTGCAGATTAAAACGGAAAATCTAAAATAAGCCAGTCCGCATGCATTTCTAGCAAAATGCGTTGTACAAATAATGAATCATTCGTAACTTCCAAAACAAAAATGACGTAGTGTAGCAATAAGTACACGTGACTGTAATCGACCAGTGACAAACAGTGTCATGTACCTTTTGACGATTCCACAATATCATAGCAATAAATCACACTCAACAAGTCCGCGGGATATTGAATGAAGATGAAGCGAGGAAATTGTCCGCTCACTAGGGGGCATATGCATCTGCGCATGTACGTTGCCAAAAAATAGAAAAATGTCGCTGGATTATAAGGATCACTTCATGTTGTCTCAGGTATTGAATTGAATGGGAAATGGGGTGGGGTCAAGGATAATGAGTTCCCAAGTTTAAATGACGATGATAACATGTCAGGAATATGAATAAAATTAATGATCATGAAAGAAAATATTATATATTATCAATGCTGAAAACATTACGTATTTTTTTTCATCTATTTAACTTTTTTTTAAACATCTTAATATATGTTACAGTAACCAACGGTTTTTACAACATGCACCAAGCATGTTGCAATGTGTGCTTTGTCACATTTAACCGTTGTATACGCTAACCACGGGTGTCACACATTGGCGTAAAATAATCAAATACGGGTCTCCAATGTGCCGTCATGCAAACGCATGCGCACTTAAAACTGTACGTGTGTGTAAGGGGGTGATATCAGTGTGTAACCGAATAACACAATTGTTTATGGTGTATCAAGTTAGATTATGTATTTTTTGTTATTATTACTTCTGTAGTGTTACATGCTATGTTTACGGGTAAACAATATACACGTGGTTGTTAACATAACGGTCTATGGTTATGTGTATATATATATATATATATATATATATATATATATATATATATATGTATATCAGCCAGTCAATCAAAAACAGAAATTGTTTGTTTCAAGGATTAAAAGCCGAATTTTGAGTTTTCATCGGATGATAAAAAACATTTGGCAAATTTAATGTTCGTGAATCCCGAATGCCTTATCGGCAACGTTAAACTAGCCTTATGTTTTTCATCACCCGATGAAGCTCAAAAATCGGCTTTTAATCCTTATATTTTGTATTTTCCAACTATTTTAGACAAAACTATTATGTTATTTTTGTAATTTTGATATTTAAAAATCAAATTATACGCATTAAACCGCAAAGCCAATGTCATGAAAGTAACGGACAACTTACGGCAAACGTCACTTGAAAATTACGGCAACGTGACGTCTCACCAGAAAAACAAAATCGTGCAATCAATGAAATGCAAACTTGTCCTTTTTACTCCGCCCAGCTGCAAGTATTTTTTATTGGGAAATGAAATGCATTAAATCTATATAGTTCATTTAGGCCGACTGCAGTGGGAATGTAAATATTGACCATTGAATGGCGATTACACAGCTCAAGGTTCTTTTGCACAATACAAAGTATGCAATAGTATACATGTTCACAATTTAATGCTAGAGACAACTAATATAGTTGAATGAAGATCGATAAAAGGAACCAATAAAATACTATTCACTTACCCACGTTGAGTTGAATAGATTGTCCGAGTGGACCAAGATGAAACTGTTCCGAGTTGACAACGCTTCCATTTTGTTTGACTGTAACTGTGTAGTTACCCATGAATCCACGAATATTCACTGGTGTGTTAACGTCCAATGTATGTGTTTCATTCGTTATCCAGGTTTTTTTTATTAAAGCTAGATAGGCTTGTCCAGCAGCATTCGGCTAGAAGATAAAGTTTCTATCAGTTTAAGTTCATGTTTGATTCGCAAATAGAAAATATAATATATATTTACAACAAGAGGGCCATTATGGCCCTATATCGCTTACCTGATTGACCTTGAGGCACCCAACTTAAGTAGATTATATAATACATGTACACTCAAAATTCAAAAAAACGAGATGGGCAAGTAATTAGAATTTTGATTTGTTTTGAAGATGTAACAGATGCGTAGAAGAGTTCAAACTTGGTAGAGGTTCACCCATGGTAAATGTCAGTTAAATAACATCGAAATCAGGTCAGTAGATTCTGACAAGAAGGCTTTTGAAGTTTTACTATAGCTGCCTATATAATAAACTAGCGCCTCACTGTGTCAGTCATGTTTTTTAAAAAATCACAACGGCTCGAACAAACTTGGTAAAAGGTCACCCAAGGAACATTTCTGCGAAATTGTTTTAAAATCAATCTGGTTTTTACTATAGCTTATATAGTAAACTAACCCAACCCCCTGGCCGCCATTTTTTTTACGAATCACTACAGTTTTAACAAACTAGGTGAAGGGGTCCTCCAAGGAACATTTCTGTAAAATTATTTTAAAATCGAGGCAGTAGTTTCTGACAAGGAGATTTTTAAGTTTTTACTAAATAAACTTGCCCCGTCCCATGGCAGTCATGTTTTTTAGGAATCAAGATGGCTTGAACAAACTTGGTAGACGGTCACCCAAGGATCATTTTTATGAAATTATTTTAAAATCGAACAAGTGGTTTCTGACAAGAAATTTTTTTATGTTTTTACTATAGCTTATATAGAAAACTAACCCAACCCCATGGATGTCATGTTTTTTTTGCGAATCAAGATGGCTTGAACAAACTTGGCAGAGGGCGACACAAGGATCATTTCTGTGAAATTATTTTAAACTCGAGCCTGTAGTTTCTGACAAGAAGATTTTTTAAGTTTTAACTATAGCTTAAAATGTAAACTAACCCCACCCCCTGGCTGCTATTGTTTTTGATAAATCAAGATGGCTTGAACAAAATGGTAGAGGGTCACCCAAGGAACATTTCTATGAAATTATTTTAAATTCGAGCCAGTAGTTTCTGACAAGGAGATTTTTTAAGTTTTAACTGATTAAACTGGCCTCGCCCCCTGGCGTCCATGTTTTTTGACGAATCAAGCTGGCTTGAACAAAGGTGAGCTAATTGTATACAAACTTATATTTCTTTGAATTTTGTTTCTTTTATACTGATGAAAACTTGAAAATACAATATATGTCATGATATATATTACCCAGCATTTTAAAAATGATTTACTATAAAATATTTTTTATTAACAAGAACTTAAATTTTTTGCGAGTATCATCAATCACGACTTCAAAGATTTCGCTAAAATTTATAATATATATTTTGTAAAACCGAGTCTGCTATTTATTTCTGTTGTGGTCTGTTCTTTCAAGGGGTCGGCTTGTCAGATATTATTGGCTATCAGATCAGCAGTGTCACGTGTGTTGTGTGGCGGCCAGTACTTTGGCTTGTCAGATATCATTGACTATCAGATCAACAGTGTCATCAGTACTTTGCCTTGTCAGATAGTATTGGCTATCAGATCAATATTGTCACGTGTACTATGTAGCGGCCAGTTCTTTGGTTTGTCAGATATTATTGGCTATCAGATAAGCATTGTCACGTGTGCTGTGTGGCGGCCAGTACTTTGTCTTGTCAGATATTATTGGCCATCAGATCAGTAGCTGGTGTCTTGTATGCTGTGTGGTGGCCATTACTTTGGCTTGTCACATAAATCAGCGTCATAGGGACTCTCGGATATCATTGCCATATAATTCACAAATTGATCGAGTCTCAAATTGTATGATAAATTTGATATACGTTATGTAGATACACTATATATAGACAAACATATTAATGAGGTCAAGAAGTAAAGATATAAGATGTATTTATCATTTATTATACCGTGACGTCTTCTCCAACAAACAATGCACAAGTTTGGTCAAAGATAATTCCTTCCCAAAATCCCCAGATTACCAAGCCCTCTATCGACGGATGACTAAAGTACAACGTAAGCAGGTCAGTGAAGGCAGTTGCTTTTAAATTAACATCGGCTTCAGCAACAGACATCTCAGTGATTCAGATCGGAAGTCCGGCCTCGGCAACTGTGTCCAGGTTTGCCTACAATGTATAGTAAGTATTGTCTAACGGAAGTGTGTAAATACGAAACTAACAGCCCATCATCAATCTTAAGCTTCATCGAGATCACGCTTCATGTTATAATTTGCTTGATCGGCTTTTTTACACCCTAATGTACATTGACAAGATTAAGTGCAGATATAATTTAAAAATGGGTCTGTGACATATTAAAGCTCTCTAGATATTTGGTTACTTTCCCCCAACAATTCTATTAACCGTTTAATTTGAGACAGGGGATTGCTTACATTTCAGAAGTTAAGTTGAAAGGAGTGTTGTTGTTTTTGTTTGTTTGTTTGTTGTTTTTTTTTTGGGGGGGGGGGGGGTGAATCTATCTAGATGACTATCAAAGCCATGGGAAACTCTTTTCCTGGGACATCTGCACGTTTATGTCAAAATCCGATTATTATAATTCGCCGCCATGGCAATACCAAGGACTATGTATTTGAGGTATTATTTAACCCATTTTCCAGCACATAAAATGTTGTATGTGGTATCCGTTCTTTTGAAAGAAAGCGAAGGAGATAAGCTTGTGTATTGAAACCTACATATTTTGGTTAAAAAACATGTCGACATGAATGAAAGCGATGAGGAGAAAGGAGATGAGCTTGTGTATTGAAACCTACATATTTTGGTTAAAAAACATGTCGACATGAAAGAAAGCGATGAGGAGAAAGGAGATGAGCTTGTGTATTGAAACCTACATATTTTGGTTAAAAAACATGTCGACATGAAAGAAAGCGATGAGGAGAAGGGAGATGAGCTTTTGTATTGAAACCTACTCAGAAACCTATACACACAATTTCCGCAAAATATCAAAGTTATTGAAACTTTTTTTTTTATTTTCAGTAACAGTGACGTTGATCCCATTTAATTCAAAACTAATCCCAATATTCCATATCATGTTACCTACTATATATATAAAGAATTTTATCAAAATATGTTAGAACTAGTGTGTGGATGGAAACCCTTGTTCTATTTTAGTAACAGTGACGCTTGTTTGTTTGAAACAAGTACACCTAATTTCCTTCCTCGAAATCCTTTACAGGAGCCGCAAGTTATTGAACGGACGAACCACACAGACAGGCGGAAACAAACGGACGAACAAATGTAACACCCTGCCCCGAATGGTGGGAGCAGTAAAATAGACGTAATGCTTACTTACGTAACATTTCTTATATTCTACATAATGTATGTAGATAATTGTCTTGGTCAAAATAGTGTCTTGCTATTCCAAACTATGGGCCTATCCCAAAACAAAAAGAAGTCTCTAGTGTGTGTTGGAGAGTAGCTCAGTATACCCAGGTAACTATCATACGTTCTCGTCACAGAATTAGCGGAAACGAGGAAACAAAACTTTGTTTGCATGAAAAAAAAATGAATTCTGGTACAAAACCTTCAGCAGGGTCATATCTAAATTGGCGTCCTTGATGTGACTCTCTATTCCTACGCCGTAAATCGGTGATCCGCTGTCCTTTAACCAATTGGCTTGATTTTGATATGCCTGTTTTGACGAAAGATAAACGACACTTTATCGGTGTAATACTTTCTGTGTGATGTAAATGCTATTTTTAAAGGGAGTATATCAGGAAAACAAGCTAGAAATGTCTACAAAAATAAAGTAATTATTAAAATGGATAAAAAGCATCTCATTATAATTAATAAATCAAATCCGAATGATCTGGAATGGCAAATCCACCAAAACGTGACAAAATCGATATTTAAATTGGAGTGATAAATTTGAAAAGAAAGCCCCATTCTAAAAATAGACAGCACTTAACTACTGCTAAACGTCATTCGGACTCTTTCTACATGTACATCTGTATCAATGGAGCGGATCTACCTATTAAAAATCCCGGCGTAAGCCCCCACTCCCACCTAAACTCTCATATGTTATTAAAACGCATTATATTTCTACTGAAAACGTGTTTGCCCGTTTAGATTTTGTGCTGCACCCCTCTTAACTGAAATCTTGGATCCACATCACTTATTTATAGGTCACAAAATAGGTTGCACTTTTAAGCGGGAAATTTTAGTCTAATATATATATATGGACATACGGGGTCAGTGAGTATATACATATAGGCATGATATATTGGAAAAAATATATTTTAGCCAATTTTTTAAGTTTGAAAAATCCTGATAAATTTCCTTTAAACACGTTACAGGTGCACAGAAAAAAGTACACATCACCATATCAATATTTTGTTAATCTCCGAGGGTCTGCAGATTTCAGGACATTGGGTTGGGATCCAATTATGTGTATTCTATCAGTACTAATGTTGAAATGTGTGCCGTTTTTTATATTTTTGAAATCTCCTGGAAAGTTAGGACCCACTTTCCTTGTAAAGACACTGGTTATGCTGTACGTGCATATCGAATGACCATTTTAAAAGTAATTCAGCTCAGCCAGCTCTATGTTTTAAAGGATCAACCCTACATCTGAACTAAGCCAAGGCTACTTTATGTTTTCAAGGAACTACCCTACATCTGAACTAAGACAAGGCTACTTTATGTTTTCAAGGAACTACCCTACATCTGAACTAAGACAAGGCTACTTTATGTTTTCAAGGAACTACCCTACATCTGAACTAAGACAAGGCTACTTTATGCTTTCAAGGAACTATCCTACATTTGAACTAAGCCAAGGCTACTTTATGCTTTCAAAGAACTACACTACATCTGAACTAAGCCAAGACTACTTTAAGTTTTAAAGGAACTGCCCTACATCTGAACTAAGCCAAGGCTATTATTTTTTCAAGGAACTACCCTACATCTGAACTAAGCCAAGGCTACTTTATGCTTTCAAGGAACTACCCTACATCAGAACTAAGCCAAGGCTACTTTATGCTTTCAAAGAACTACCCTACATCTGAACTAAGCCAAGGCTACTTTATGTTTTAAAGGAACTACCCTACATCTGAACTAAGACAAGGCTACTTTATGTTTTAAAGGAACTACCCTACATCTGAACTAAGCCAAGGCTACTTTATGTTTTAAAGTAACTACCCTACATCTGAACTAAGCGAAGGCTACTTTATGTTTTAAAGGAACTACCCTACATCTGAACTAAGACAATGCTACTTTATGTTTTAAAGGAACTACCCTACATCTGACCTAAGCCAAGGCTACTTTATGTTTTAAAGGATCTACCCTGCATCTGAACTAAGCCATGGCTACTTTATGTTTTAAAGGAACTACCCTGCAACTAAACTAAACCAAGATTACTTTATGTTTTAAAGGAACTACCCTACATCTGAACTAAGCCAGGATTACTTTATGTTTTAAAGGAACTACCCTACATCTGAAATAAGCCAAGGCTACTTTATGTTTTAAAGGAACTACCCTGCATCTGAACTAAGCAAAGGCTACTTAATGTTTTAAAGGAACTACCCTACATCTGAACTTAGCCAAGGATACTTTATGCTTAAAGGGAATTACCCTACATCTGAAATAAGCCAAGGCTAATTTATGTTTTAAAGGAACTACCCTACATCTGAACTAAGCGAAGGCTACTTTATGTTTTAAATGAACTATCCTTCATCTGAACAAAGTCAAGGATACTACATGCTTTAAAGGAACTACCCTACATCTGAACTAAGCCAATGCTACTTTATGCTTTAAAGGAACTACCCTGCATCTGAACCAAGCCAAGGCTACTTTATGTTTTAAAGGAACTATCCTACATCTGAACTAAGCCAAGGATATTTTAAGCTTTAAAGGAAATACCATACATCTGAATTAAGCCAAGGCTACTTAAGTTTTAAAGGAACTACCCTACATCTGAACGTAACCAATGCCGCTCTATGCTTAAAAGAAACTACCCTTCATCTTGACCTAGCCAATGCCGTTCTATGCTTTAAAGGAACTACCCTACATCTGAACTAAGCCAAGGTCGCTTTATGCTTTAAAGGAACTACTCTACATCTGAACTTAGCCAATGTCGCTCTATGTTTAAAGGAACTACCCTATATATGAACTTAGCCAATGCCACTCTATGTTTAAAAGGAACTACCCTATATCTAAACTAAGCTAAGGCCGCTTTATGCTTTAAAGGAATTACCTTTCATCTGGACCTAAACAAGGCCACTCTATGTTTAAAAGGAACTACCCTACATCTGAACTAAACCAAGGCGTCTTTATGTTTTAAAGGAACTATCCTGCATCTGAACTAAGCCAAGGCCGCTTTAGGTTTTAAGCGTAGAATTACTTTATTATATATTGCCTTTTAACAAAGTCCATACAAAATATTTTATTCAGTCTTAAATCCCTCATATACATGTATTTATATGGAAATAATTATTTTTGCACAAACAGACATAAATGTACAGATCAGACTACGACGTGCTTGCCTAGCTACAATGCAAACAAAAGACACAAAGACCACACCATTAATCAACTTACAATGGTTTTACATGCAACACATCTGGACTGGACAGATCATTAACAAACATGAACTAATAGCTTTATATGAATAGGATAAAGTTAAGGATTCATAATGATTCACAAACTACATACAGGACAGGCATAAAATACTGAAGATACAGCGAAATCGTATGTATTTATTGTATTAAAGAAGATAATTGAAATCCCAACAACGGAGTTATTTGGATAATCCAGATGGTACAAACACTTTCCCTTGCTTAAAATAATAAGTCAATATTCTTAAGTATTGTATAAATGTCTGTGACGTACAAGCAGTTATATACTAAGGCAGACATTCGAATACTCACCAGACAAATAAATGCTTATATATTCAAATCAGTTTTTTGTACATTATATATTGCAAAAGCCGACATGGCAGTTCTACACAGCAAATACATAAAATATAGCATCAACTACACCAGCTGTTGGGAGTATACTTACTAGATCTAGATGTAAATAATGCATACTTACTGCCTGTAATATATAGTACATATAAACTTTCAACTTGATTTTCCACACATGTGATTCAAACACATGCGTGTATGAGTGTTTCTTAAGGTAGCGGAAACTCAGTTTTGTAAAAGGTATATTTATAAACATTGCAACCCGCATTCGCTAGGCTGGCCGCCTCTATTAAAATCACCCCTTACCCCCTCTATTACTCCTATGAAAGTTACATTTATCATGCATTTATCATGCATTACACTGTATACAAAAACTTAGCACGCACATACCACACAGTAAGTATCTTGCATTATGTCAAAGTCGTTGAGGAACAATCTCACGTCCGGGTTCACGATATGAGTGTCTCGGAACATCTGCAAAGTTGCGTTGGGATTGCCCAGCTTTGTTCCGTACCAGTTCCCATGAAGAGCCTCGTTGTTTACGTCCCAGTGCTCAACTCTACAAACCCAATGATACATGATTTGTTTAAATAAGTACAGTTTATGCATACTAATGTGGCTATGTTTGTTAATATAACTGTTTGATTTTAATGTATATACACTTATCAATAGCAAGTCATGAATTCAAGCCATTACTTTAAGTCGTTATTTCAAGGCATTAATTCAAGTCATTACTTTAAGTCGTTATTTCAAGGCATTAATTCAAGCCATTACTTTAAGTCGTTATTTCAAGGCATTAATTCAAGCCATTACTTTAAGTCGTTATTTAAAGGCATTAATTCAAGCCATTTCTTTAAGTCGTTATTTCAAGGCATTAATTCAAGTCAATAATCCATGACTTAAATTCAAGGCGTTAATACAAATCATTAACTCAAGTGTCAAGTTTAGTAGCAATCAGTTATATCTTGTCACTGGTCGTGTACAAAAATATATCATGTTTCCTCTCAGACACTACCAACTTATTACCTCTTATCCCTCACTACTAAGGTTGAGGATCCGAGACCAGATCTGTCCAAAATCATGAAGCTTTGTGTGAGAAAGATTTTCATTTTTTTTTCAGTTGCGGGATGACGATGGTTCAATTCAGATTCATTCTTCGGTCTTCCTCCACCAATAAAAATGATTGATTGATCGATTATTTTATTCCTCCATAAATGTACACAGGAAAGTATATAACCTGTTATGAGTTAAAACTGGTGCTGAACCTCATTCCAATATAGATAAAAAAAAAGAAATATGGAAACTGCAGGCAAATATACCTGTAGCATACATTACACAGTCAGCAATACAATGCATGTACATGACTTACGAAACCATAGTCGTGTCTAACGGTTCTTCTAGAGTTTCAAGAATAATTGTTTTTAATATTTACAGTCTGATTAAAAACTCACAATAAGATTGCTAGATACATTTTTATTTATCACCGACAATCCTAACAGCGACTACAGACAGCTTATTATCGCTTTTCATTATCACTGCCAATGATACAGTCAGTTTGTTTTCATTACACATGCTGGCACGAATACACTTGAAGTGGTGAAGTACCGGAACTAGAAGAAGTGGTGAAGTATCTTGTATGGAACTAGAAGAAGTGGTGAAGTACCCGGAACTAGAAGAAGTGGTGAAGTACCTTATACAGAACTAGAAGAAGTGGTGAAGTACCTTATACAGAACTAGAAGAAGCATTTTTCTTCAGAATGTACATTTAATACAAACGTCAACAGATAACAAAGTCAGCGTGAACTATTTACGAACTTATATATCTAAGACAAACATATACAGCATATTGCAGTTTGACAGATGACCTCATTTGCTAATGTCAATAAAATACTGAATGCACTGAAGCAATTATAATATATACATAGTTTTGAACAATGATTATAGGTAGTTTTTTTTGTCGTCATAATTAATTAACCACTTTTTTTTATTCAATAAGCACTTTATTTCGGAGCTAAAAGCATGAATTAAATTTTTTTGTCTTGACAACAGGACTCTAAAAGTTCCCAAATGTTTGATATAATTTGTTTGTTAATCACTTATAGTCCTGACAAAAGTAGACAAATAACTACCGGTGTAAGATACGTTTTATCTATCACTTACAGTCCTGACATCAAAAGCAAATAGCTTCCGGTGTAAGATACGTTCTATCTATCACTAACAGTCCTGACAACAAAAGCAAATAGCTTCCGGTGTAAGATACGTTCTATCTATCACTAACAGTCCTGACAACAAAAGCAAATAGCTTCCGGTGTAAGATACGTTTTATCTATCACTTACAGTCCTGACAACAAAATCAAATAGCTTCCGGTGTAAAATACGTTCTATTTTTCACTAACAGTCTTAGCAACAAGAGGCAAGTTGCTTCAGATATTCAATAATTTTGGTTATTAGTATTTATACGTACAGTCCTAACAAAAGTAAGCAAATAATTTCATGTGTTAGATACATTGTGATTACTTACAGTCGGAACAACACTAGACAAACAATTATTACTTACAATCCTATTGTCGCACCAACCACACCATTTGTTCTCTTTGTCATAGCCTGAACTAGTTCCGCCCGACTAAAAGGTAGGACCCAATCGGGCACATGTTGCTCCGTTGCCCAATATATGTTGTGACCTCTGACCTTTGTACTGTAATTCAGAAATTTTGTAATACTTAATAAAAAAAAGATCCCTTTGAAACACAGAACAAAAATAGTTCACTGATGTTTGAATACCGCTTACTGGGAATTGAGCTCGTATTTAAAAGGAATATAAGTGTAATATGGGCTATACTGCTGCCTAAAATAAATTCCGAGTTATCCAACTTGTTCCCTTGATACCTCTTTATGGTAATGACAATACTCTTAAAAGTCCATTGAAAAATGAGATCATAGTTTATAAATAAGTTCAGGAGTACTACTTTGTATTAATGGGGCAATAACTCTGCCTTAAATCAAAATGAAGTCATCGATTGTGTTATCTTTGTTCCGTGCTACCCAAGAATACGTTTTGTTGGATATTATATGCATGTATTGCTGATATCCGTATAACTTCTTCTTTATAAAAGTAGTTTCATATTGTGTATTCACATTTTGTACATACTTACCCGTTACCTTTGAGGGCATGGAGAGCTGTCAATGGAGTAGCGTAGTCTATATCACCCTAGAAATATAAATGAAACATTGAACAATACATTCATCAACATCTCTTTAAGTTGTATTGGTATGTTGAGGTAATTGCTTAATGTCAGATTTTTTTTCAAACTTCAAACAATGTTGCTTTTTTCTATCTGTATATCCTGCCAAACATTTCAGCTGGTAACTGTTCGATAGTACAGACAAGTAGGATTAACTTTTCTTTGTTAAAACATTAACGTGTATAATTTATGTAAATTACCTGTGTCTTTTCCATCTGAAGCCATTTCAGTTTGTTCCCCAGGACTCCCCAATTGAAGGTATCGTAAAACACTTCTTGATACCTTCTGTAGGTTGGATCGACAATTGGAGAAGACTGCACTACACTCCCAAAAGGAAAGTCGTGTTTCAACTGCACTAGCTGTAAGTTAATATATATTTTATTATTATATATTATTATGAATTCTCCAATCTAATTAGCTGGGAACTGAACAAAACTGGTCAGTTGAACGTTCTTTCCGTTCTCATGCTGATAGAACATTCAAGCTCCATTTGCACTAGTTAAAACAACAGTTAAAATAACTGTTAATTTTATTCCGTAAAATAAAACTGACACTAAAATACCATTTTTCGCAACGCTTTTTAAAATATGATTAAACCATTTTCCACAACTGATATGTTTATTCATATAATGACGTCAGGTTGTATACGTATTGGCGTTTATGACGTTGTTTTGATCATGAGCGGATCAATAATGTGGAGGTAAATGCTGGTGACATTGCACTCTGAATAGATGGAAATATTTTAAATCAGAGTTCATCGTTAGGAATGTAGGCCTATAGTTGGATTGGTTATTGGAGAACAGACATACAAAGGCTACGAAAAAGATAAAAGACAAAGAAAAACTTCACACCTCTGTTAAAACGCAGTGAAAGTATGAATGAAATGGAGGGAATCCTTCAAATACATTTGTATGTAATACATACTAGGTTTCTTCTTGATTTACTTTTTTCTTGTAATTCAATATATAATAAAACAACTATCTACATTTTGAGTGGTCAATGGTTAACTATTTATCCTCGAAAAATGGCTATTGACTCAAATGCGTCTGTGTCAATAGTTTCCTGCTTTGGGTCAATAGTCATTTTCCTTGGATAAATAAGTTCAACCATTGGCAACATAAACGGAAGTTGTATAATATATATATGTATATATATACATTTAAACAAATGAATTTTAATGATGTAATAAGTAGCAACTACACACATACAGAAAAAGTAACAGCAGGTCTTACCGCCTTGGAACGATCAATAGCAAAATACGCCACCTTGGAACGGTCAATAGCAAAATACGCCACCTTGGAACGGTCAATAGCTAAATATGCCACCTTGGAACGGTCAATAGCAAAACACGCCATATTGGAACGGTCAATAGCAAAATACGCCACCTTGGAACGGTCAATAGCAAAATATGCCACCTTGGAACGGTCAATAGCAAAACACGCCATATTGGAACGGTCAATAGCTAAATATACCACCTTGGAACGGTCAATAGCTAAATATACCACATTGGAACGGTCAATAGCAAAATATGTCACCTTGGAACAGTCAGTAGCAAAATACGCCACCTTGGAACGGTCATACCAAATATGCCACCTTGGAACGGTCAAAAGCTAAATATGCCACATTTGAATGGTCAATAGCAAAATACGCCACGTTGGAACGGTAAATAGCAAAATACGCCACCTTGGAACGGTCAATAGCAAAATATGCCACCTTGGAACGGTCAATAGCAAAATACGCCACCTTGGAACGGTCAATAGTTAAATATGCCACCTTGGAACGGTCAATAGCAAAACACGCCATATTGGAACGATCAATAGCAAAACACGCCATATTGGAACGGTCAATAGCAAAATACGCCACCTTGGAACGGTCAATAGCAAAATATGCCACCTTGGAACGGTCAATAGCAAAACACGCCATATTGGAACGGTCAATAGCTAAATATACCACCTTTGAACGGTCAATAGCTAAATATACCACCTTGGAACGGTCAATAGCAAAATATGTCACCTTGGAACAGTCAGTAGCAAAATACGCCACCTTGGAACGGTCATACCAAATATGCCACCTTGGAACGGTCAAAAGCTAAATATGCCACATTTGAATGGTCAATAGCAAAATACGCCACGTTGGAACGGTAAATAGCAAAATACGCAACCTTGGAACTTTCAATAGCCAAATATACCACCTTGGAACGGTCAATAGCTAAATATGCCACACTTGAATTGTCAATAGTAAAATACGCCACTTGGAACAATCACTATCAAAATACGCCACCTTGGAACAGTCAATAGCAAGAGACGCGACTTTGTAACAGTCAATAGCGAAATACGCCACATTGGAACAGTCAATAGCAAAATGCGCCACCTTGGAACGGCCAATAGCAAAATACATCTTCTTGGAACGGTAAATAGCGAAATACGCCACATTGGAACAGTCAATAGCAAAATGCGCCACATTGGAATGGCCAATAGCAAAATACGCCAACTTGGAATGGTAAATAGCGAAATACGCCACCTCAGAACGGTCAATATCAAAACACGCCACCTTGGAACGGCAAATAGCAAATGACGCCACAGTGGAACGTGTGCGAGACGTAAATGAAAATGAGAAAGAACTGTAATTCTTGAATAAATAATTAAAACCTAGATTAACATAACGTTCACAAAACAATACAATGTATAGAGTTTCAAGTTTATACATGTGTTTGATTTGGTATATGTATTTGTATAATTAACGTTTCTCTTGCAATAATCTAAATAACATCTTCACATTAACGAGAAAAAAAATACCAATAGCTCTGATATTTTACAGGTCATAATATCAATTTATTATTGTTCTATTTATTTTCACCAATTATACAATTTGGACAGTTTTTATTTTTATTCCAGAAACGAAACTTGCAAGTAAGAATATATCAGAGTCAGTGATTAAACTGTAGAAAACCAACACCAAAAGCAATTAGAAAAAAAAGTTTTTATCTAAACGTTTTACCTCGACTTCATAACTACCAGACGTGTCCCCGGATACACTGAAATTGTTATAATTTATAGATATATATGTATCCATAATACTCACACCTTTTTGAGAGAAAAAAAGTAAATATTTAGTTGCTGAAAAACAATTATTATAGATAAATAACTTAAGTAAAAATAATCTAAGAATAATGAATGGAAGAGATGGAGGTTGGGGGAACCATTGGTAATAAAATTCATAGTTAAAACAACCAGTGCTATTTAAGAATCTTTGAAGCAACAACATTACAATATATTCCTCTTCAGACAAAACGCCCTTGACCTGTGGCAAGGTCAAGCAACACGAGTACGACGTCTATGGGTAGCACTGAAGAGACGAAGTCGTTCATTTATATGTATCTTTTTCATAGTCGTAATCTTCTATGTTTGTATATAAAAAAAAGCAACACACTTTTTCAATATGCTTTAAATTAAACTCATTGTACTTCAAAGTAATACATATTCATACGCCTCCCTGGTTTGATGATTGTTATTGTAGCGTTTGGTATATTTTATGCAACACATTTTTAAAGATTACATAATACAATGTCCACAATTTAGATTTATTGTTTGAATTGATTCTATTTGCTTATGTTTATTACATGAAATATGAAATTCGAAGAATAAAAAGTAGTCCCTGCCGCGTATGATCATTTTGTCGGTGATCGACGCTGCAAAGTATGATCACGACAACATAGGCAGGGCTATGTCTTTGGCATAAAGCTCGGCTTAAAACAGTTCTTACAACATTAAAGGTTTTATTGATGCCGTTGATAATTTATTTATCCGGTGAACTTCTTGCAGATTTTGTCAGAAACGGCAATTTACCTTCGTGTTGATTTGTAAGATGTAGAACAAGTCTTTCCAAAATGCCGTCGCCATACAACTCTTAGAATCAACATGCTAACAACTCCCTAAAGCGGGGCGGTAGTTCAATGGATAGAGTGTTGGCCGATCACGCCAGAGGGTTCGATGCCCCGGTCGACCCGATGCCTCTCATAAATCAAAACTCAGTACTGGTTCTACCCAGGAAGCGGACTCGAGAGCGGTTCATACAAACTTTGAGCTTTCATCGCAATCGACTAAAATAAATTAGTATAAACTAACATCTTCCTTTTTATATTCTTTACGGAGATTCTTACTAAGTAAGTACTCTTTGACAATAAAAAAATAAGTGATGTCAGTCAAAGTTATTAAAACTAAGATTTTAACATTTAAATACTAAATATTTTCTATAACCGACAAATGGATTCGCATACCCCCACTGCGTATTGCTCAAAATGTCAATATCTTTATAACTACATACAACTTTTTTGTTTTATTAATTTTTCTTCATGTTGTTTAAGTTTCAATATGGTATTTAATTCTAATAAGGAATTGAACAATACCTGATAGAAACGTTGGCTTTTCTTATCTTTTCAATACGGGCATTTGCCTCTGCACGCCAGTTGTTATTGACAGGTATTATCGTTAAGCTAGCGTCGTCTAAAAGGTAGTCCAAGGAAGCATTGTATACTTGCAGATACATCTGACAAGTGTGTGCACCTGGAATTCAGTTGTGATGTTTAACATTGTTGAAATTATTAATATCCAGGCGTCTGTTTTATTATCATTTGAAATATGTTATTGGCGCTTAAGCCCAAAGCAGACAAAGCGTAGATGTGAACAAACGGATGATTGAATATAATATATATTGGTTTCGGCGACTGCAAACCAATGGGGCGAGGTTGCTGATTGGATGGGGGAAAAAAAAGTATTAGTATGTTAAATGCATAATATTAGTAATAAAATTTCTGGTTGATTGATAACTGTAAAACTGGCAAATGCTTTTTGTAATTTGAAAATTAAATCCATACTACTTGAAATGTTTTAGCTGATTTTAAAGATGAAAATGTTTGTAGAATATATTTGATGGAATTATGTTTCTTTGTGGCGAAAACTTTGTGGTGGAAACCGGGTCACCAACCTCAGGGTCCAAAGCGTTTTAAAAAGTGACATATTTGTCCCTATTTAACTATATTTTTATTTAAGTTTAATATAGAACTGAACAACAAAATAGAATCTAACTTTTCGAAAATGATGACAGTCTTTATAATGTAAATATTATTGAAAATACAATGTTTGCGTTTGACCTATAATAAAATCACTATAGCATACCGCTTGGAACAATTTGATTGCCACCAAGTTTTGTCCATTTATCGCTCTGGATTTGTCCGTCTAGTGAAATCTTGACAATGATGGGATTACCTGTAAATATTTTATACTTCATTTTGTTGATAAACGAACTCAAAATGTGTAATGGTTGCGTTATACAGCGTTTATGTTATTTCCGCATCGGTATAGGTGTATCGTTTTGTTATTGCCATCGACACTACGTGTTAAAAGAAAGTTCATAGATACAAATTAATTCAGGAAAATCGGTTTCGAATATTATTATTTGTAGACTGTAATTTATTAGTTACCTAATAGCACTTTTAGACTGGTGAAATGCACATAATTGATAAATATTTTGAGCTTTTAATAAATCATCCAAAATGTCAAAATTCTGAGTTGTCTTATAATAGGATGGGTGCGGAGGCGGACAAGGGGTTAGAATCATGCATATTGATATTGCTATTCTAAATCTGTAAAATATAAAATTTACATAGCACTTATCTTCTTGTTATATAGCACTTATCTTCTGGTTACATAGCACTTATCTTCTAGTTACATAGCACTTATCTTCTTGTTATATAGCACTTATCTTCTAGTTATATAGCACTTATCTTCTAGTTACATAGCACTTATCTTCTTGTTATATAGCACTTATCTTCTTGTTACATAGCACTTATCTTCTAGTTATATAGCACTTATCTTCTAGTTACATAGCATTTATCTTCTAGTTATATAGCACTTATCTTCTAGTTACATAGCAATTATCTTCTAGTTACATAGCACTTACCTTCTACTTATATAGCACTTATCTTCTAGTTACATAGCATTTATCTTCTAGTTATATAGCACTTATCATCTAGTTACATAGCACTTATCTTCTAGTTATATAGCACTTATCATCTAGTTACATAGCACTTATCTTCTAGTTATATAGCACTTATCGTCTGGTTATATAACACTTATCATCTAGTTACATAGCACTTATCTTCTAGTTATATACTAAATAGTATATGTGATGAAATTTAAAAGAGGGTTTTAAGATATTACATAAAATACAACATTTAATAACTAAAATTCACCACCCTGATAATACCTTCATAAAAGCATTGATTTTATTAGTATTTATTTCAATAAAAATATGTGGCAAATATATGTTTTCTAAAATAACAGCTAAATTGTTTAAACATGAACGTGAGGAATATATAATGTAATTATCTAATATAATGTCATTTGGAATATATATCCTCATCTTGATGTAGTAGCAGATCAAAATATTTAAAAAACATATTACAAATAACTCAAAACAAAGTTGTCAGTTGAGTTATGGTTATGGTTGTAAAACTTGTTTAAAAGTCTTAGATTTACGGAATCTTGATCGGCTAAATGTTGAAAACAGATTAAATTGTACAAATACAATTATATTTATTCAGCAATTAAACATACATGCAGAACCATTTTATTTTGCAATTCATAACTAATTATATAAACCTATCAAATACATATTTCAGTGTGGGGTTAAATTTTAATCAAAATTGAAAAATCAAAATTCGGAAGAAAAAAAAGCAAGCAGGGGAAAAACGGAGAAAGTACGAGATGTTTATATACAAGCCAGTTATAAGTTCTTTCTTTTGTTTTACCAAAATCAAAATTAAAACAGCTAAGGCTTAACCATCTTCATAACATTTTTAATAATAACTGCCCGTCTTACCTACGTGATAAACTTTGTTTAGCCTCTAAGATACATTATCATAACTTGACAGTTTCAATCTACCTCAGTTGATATTTTAAGTCAAATACCTTATTTTATCAGGTTTCAAAAAATATAAAATTAAAAGCAGATACGCTTTTAAAAAGGTGAAATCACACCTCATTGAAAGTATGCAGTGTGTAGAAGAAGCAGTTTTCAGTTTAAACACTTCTCTACATTATTTATGATTTGTTCTGTGATAGGTACGTCGTCATTCAAGTCTTTTTTGTAATAATTAATTTCAATATAAAGTTGATATATTCTGTGGTAATAATAAGATTGGCGATAATAACATGACATTTATCTCTTAAATGTACTATAATCAGTAACTAGTCCGAGTTGTCTTCCTTTGTTTAATTATAAATAACTTAAAACTATACGAATAAATCTATCTTCTCGTATATTAGAACCCATAGAAATTCTGTTTCAACCAATCGTAATGACCCCGTTATATTGTTTTAATGAACAATTTATCAAGACATTTATCTTTTAGAAAAGCAAACATCGAAGGTGATAAAGGCTACCAACTCAACATATGACGTTGTATCTGAGAGAAATTATAATCAAATCAATAACAATTAAGCCAAACATTGTCGAAAATAGTTCACCAATTCGTTTATTGACGTAAGTCTGACAATTTTCATTACACAAATGCTTTATATTCTTTGAAGTAATTGTAAGATTTCGTTATAATGACCGGAAAAGTGGTTTACAGAACAATTGTTAGGGCATGTGCATCAGCTCGGGTCTAGACTGGGTCTCTATATTCTGATGAACACAGCTTGATCATAAAAGGAACGCAGTCTAAATAACATATGTACACATGTCATTCATAACAGAATACAAATACATTGATTCTAAATAGTGACTGAATGTTTGATTGAATAAACAAATCTTCTGAATATACATGAGCACTATCCATTCAAAGTTTTCAGTATAAATGACCAAGTCAGGCCAAGTATCGGAGAAAGTGCTGCTAACGGACGACGGCCCATCATGTAACCATATATGGACTTTGGTCAATGGAGCTAAAACTATAAATTCTTTCAATTGTTAAAAGTATTAATGATATATTTATTATTATGTCAATTATTTGTTAATGTTATATCTTATCTACTGATGTAAATGTACGTATCATTATGCATAGGCTCTATTGACTACATGTGTCCATAATATAGGCTTTCAAGCATTCCTACGTAACAGGAAATAATAACCCCTTCACTGTATCAAACGAAAGTCTTACTTATGGCCAAATGTGAAGAAATATGACCTACGTGAGGTCCTGTTAAAGAAATAGAAAACACCACTTTGTTAGAATGTCACTAAGAAAACAGTCAAAGCAAATGTCAATGGAAATGGTTCAATAGCTTCAAAGATGTCATATGAATTTACAAAAGCTATGGACTGAAATGGTAATACCTAAGGTAAACTCTAGACAAGTTTTATTGAAATCGAGTGAGTTGTTACAAATAAGTAAATGCTTAATGGGATTATGACTAAAAGCAATTGAAAAAGCTCACTTCATTTGATCTAAAAATAGACAATGTTGATAATAAATAGTAAAAGTAATTTCTGAATTCTTCCCATTGCTTGCAGCTGCAATTTCAATTCATTTGAACATAAATATTTTTTAACTAAAAATAAAAAAAAGCATGTGTACTTTGATGTATTTGTTATGTTTAATTATGAGGATCCGAGATTTCATTAGACACTAAATACCGTGTTTCATGCTTTAATTAATTGCATGTTTGAAATGATTTCTACCTGTCTGACTATCTAAACTGCCGTACTCCGCGTTCAGGTATTTTGAGAAGAAAACATGGCAACTGCAACACAGGTGTTTGAAACAAAAAAAGGATATACTAGTAGTTAGTTGCATTTATATATATTCTCACTGAGGTGATATGTCAAAGACATGCAATGTTATAACAAGAGTAAACTTCCACTCGTGGTAGACGTCCTGGGCAGATATTTTTGTTATGGCGGACATGTAATAACTTTGAATGGCCGAATCTAATGTTGAGAGAACTTGTGGCCAGACCCTTTTGCCTTAAATTGTATTTGACTTATATGCATGATAAATATTGTAATATGTGTTTATTTGGCAATAAAATATGTTTAAACTAATAACTTTTACAAACATATAGATATGTCGTCTGTTTCAGACATTTTAACTAACGATATAGTTAGTTTCCTAAGGCGTTTAAGACCACTTTCCTCTCATAATATTGATTCTAAACTTGTGAAAATGTTAATTTCAAAGCACAGGTTTCAGCTACTTTTATCAACATATAATTATATTGGTCGTACGTAGTAAACATAATATTCTCGTCTTTCTCTTTCTGTTTCTGTTTACTTTATGTTACCATTCTAAATCAAAACTATTTCACTTTTTTTCCCCCAATATAAACAGTGGTTATATACACTAAAGAAACTTTGTTCGTTGCATGTTTAGTCATTTGTGAAAAAAAATGTAAGTTCTTACATTTACAGTTTTCATATTTACAATTCACTTATGGTTAATGTATTTGATACCGACACTTGCTTTAAAAGTGTGGTGGGGTGGGGTTGGGGATAAAAGAACCTACACATTAACTATTAAACAAAACATGTTTAAATTTTGACTTGTCTCTCAACAATGATCTTGTCGCATTCAGTGACAAGATCAATTGCATGTGGATATCAACTGTGTAATGACGTCTAGATATTGATGTATAGTCATTGTTTTAATATAGATTATGAGATAGTTGTATTATCTTTATCAAAAAATAGATATCTATAGTTGAACACAGTCTGAAATCTGCATATTTGTTTATTACCGCAGAATTAAGTATTTAAAGCGTTACTGATAGTCGGGGATCTTTGTTTATTACCGCAGAATTAAGTATTTAAAGCGTAACTGATAGTCGGGGATCTTTGTTTATTACCGCAGAATTAAGTATCTAAAGCGTTACTGATAGTCGAGGAATCTTTGTTTATTACCGCAGAATTAAGTATTTAAAGCGTTACTGATAGTCGGCGATCTTTGTTTATTACCGCAGAATTAAGTATCTAAAGCGTTACTGATAGTCGAGGATCTTTGTTTATTACCGCAGAATTAAGTATTTAAAGCGTTACTGATAGTCGGGGATCTTTGTTTATTACCGCAGAATTAAGTATTTAAAGCGTTACTGATAGCCCTGGATCTTTGTTTATTAACGCAGAATTACGTATCTAAAGCGTAACTGATAGTCGGGGATCTTTGTGTATTACTGCAGAATTAAGTATTTAAAGCATTAATGATACCGAATAATTAAGTTTTTAAAGCGTTATTGATAGTTGGGGATCTTTGTATATTACCACAGAATTAAGTATTTAAAACGTTACTGATAGTCGGTGATCCTTGTTTATTACCACAGAAGTATGTAAAGCGTTACTGGTAGTCGAGGATCTTTGTTTATTACCACATAATTAAGTATGTAAAGCGTTACTGATAGTCTGTGATCCTTGTTTATTACCACAGAATTAAGTTACATAAGCGTTACTGATTGTCGGTGATCTTTGTTTATTAACGCAGAATTAAGTATTTTAAGCATTACTGATAATCGGTGATCGTTGTTTATTACCACAGAATTAAGTAATATATGCATTCCTGATTGTTGGTGATCTGTGTCAATTACCTCATCTGGGAGTTAGCATGTTTCCCTTATTTACTTGTGTAGCTTCAGATGTCAGATAAACGAAATAATCTCAAATCCTTTCCAGTATATCGAGATAGAATAGAATATTTCTATTGACATTAGTTAAAAGTGAGAGACAAAGATTCCGTTCTTAAAGAAACTAGTATTGTATGGGTACTAATTTCTAAGTAAATGTAACGCTGTTATGGATAGTTAAATATCAGTTATCTAATAATCAAACCATAATCCATGTGTACCTGTACCGTTAGCTCCACCTTCACAACTCAATCTCGTCTCTATGGGTTCGAACATGGCTGAGCCTTCACTTGGCAGGAGTTTGATAAAAAATTGTGAAGTTGAAATGTGTCATTGCGGTAAGGTTCACATGCTGAGTGACACCAGCGGAGCTCTCTTTCCTGAAAAGAATCCGTGAAATGTGTAAACGCAAACGTTGTGTTGTGAATTTTTAAAACTGAATTTGAGCAAATTTCGGCTCAATTTCTGCTCAAACACTCCAACAATCATTAAAAGCAATATATTTTTGTATAGCAGGAAAAGTTATAATTTTAAATGAAACATCGTAATTTTAATATTGTATAATTCTACTCTTTTAGTTTTAATGTACTATTTTGAACTGAGTATGCCATTGTATCGAGGGCTTTTTTGAAAATTTAGACTGGCAGTAGCGCTGTGCATTGGCATTTTTCATCTGCGATGCGTATCGCGATTCTTCATTTTCAGAACGATACGTATCACGATACGTATTGCCTGTGAAAATAAAAGGCGAGGCGTATTGCAATTTAAGTGGCGATGCAATGCGCATCACGATACTGATTTTTAAACTGTATATTATGCAATCACCATGATTTGTTTTGAATAACTACACTAGTGCGCAACCTTAAACTCTTTATTAACAGAGAACAACAGAACGTATTACACTGTATAACTGCGAGACTGATGAAATAAACATAGTGTACTGCTATGACAATTACTTAAGACAAACACATGGTTTAACAAACAGTACTTAAATTCTTAGCAACAATTTAGCAATATGCCAAGTGACAGACCAGAGTACCCACTCCGTAAGAGACTGCTTTCTCTGGTCAAAACGCCTAGTTTATATAGGCCCGACACCACATACAACAATATTTCACTGTGACATTTAGATGCATTTCGTATCTGAACAATCATGTCGGTAAAAGTCCCTTAGAAATCTCATGATCGGTGTAACAGTATAATTAGAATAATTCTCAAACGTCCCAGTTAGAGTTATCCAGTCAGAACTGGATATTCATGACGGTTTCACCTTGACCATACCGTATGGAGGTGTCACGATGACCTCTTTAGTCTTTACGCTAACGTCCTTACAATTGAGATGGAATGTCAAACGGCTTTTTGTTATAATAAAATACGAATCCTCGGCTACATATATAGCATTGAGCAAGTCCATCTGTGACAGGTATATCTCGCAGTTTTTGCTAGATCTGTCTCGGTTGCGTACAAATAAGTTAACTATACATGTATTGAACTGATACACGTTGTGTATACCGCGTATTAGGTTACATGAATTTAATAATGGGTTTCTACAGCTTTCTGCTTTCCCTTCTGTTAATAAGAAATACAGCGTCCTTTTCCCTGTTAATAGCTAGAAATGGACTTTCAAGTTTGTAGTAGGCTACAATATTCTTTTCGGTATTGTCGGTTCCGTCCATATATGGCAAAGAATAATGAGTTTGAATAATACAGTTCAAATAGTCGCGTGTGTTCTGTTAACCTGATTTATGTCTCAATAATTATCTGGTCATCCTCGAGGATTGTGTCACACTCTAAGTACTTATAGTAGTCAAACAGTTGTGTTTTCGGATCTTTAGGCCGTTCTAGAGTTGCAGGTAGGTAAGTTGATAAAATCTTATAGAGCTTTTTGTAACTGACTAGCCAGAACTATATTCGCACTTATTTTTTGCATTGTAAGGATATTTAGTTTAACCTCTAGCTGCATGTAAAAGAAAATGCATTTCTGTAGCATTGACTTTATCTCATCGAACACTATGTTTAGTTTCGAGAAGAAGTATGTAAAGTTTTCAATATTATTCACCTTACGAGCAATATCACCCTGTGCCCTTATAAATACTTAATGCCGTTAACGACTTAATAACCCCATTAATGGCCTGTCTGTTATGCTTAATTGCAAAGCCTGACGCGTTAAGGACTCTTATACTGTTCTCAAGAGTATGTTGTATGATCCTCCGATTATCTGACAATTTTTTGAAATTTCGCTTGACGCTCTTTGAATTTGCAGCGTCTAATAACCCAAATCCCTCTGTAAAAATCGGACTTAAACCCCTAAATATGGCACGTTTGTCTCTATGCCTCTCCTTAGTTGCTTGCAGTATTTTGTAATCTTAGAAGGTTGATACTAAATCAGCGTGAATCTCACGTGTTAAGTTTATTTCATGACGTAATTTCTGAAAAAGCTCGTAGTTACGAGAGAATTCTGAATCATATTTCTTTTAAAAGTGGTCGGGAAAGTTCCCGGATAAGTCCCCAAAGTTTTCTAAGCGCGTTTTGACAAAACATAACCGTCGGGTGCATATAAACTTAATATGGTGTTAGACAAGTCCGATGACCTATCTATAGCTGCCCCTAATTCATCAAGAAAAATGTCATACTCCTTAATTGATATGACAAAGTTGAGTAGCCACCTAGAGTTCGACATAGAGAACTCCGATATCTTATTAAAAAATACATTCTATACAACCATCCCTGCATTGTAGCCTGCCAAGCAGAAAATGAATAAGGGTGTCTGAAACACCATCTCCTGCAAAAATAACAATAGATCAGTCTATGCATCACGAAACATAGACCTGTCTTTTTCCTCCTCCAACTCATTGAAGTTAATTAACTTCATTCAGCCAAAAAACTCACGCAAGGTCTCGAGCGTTTGGTCTGGTCGGCCACTAGAGTCGTAATAACAGTTACACAGTTTACACATAGAGTATGCCCCCTGTGGTAGGCAGTCTGGATGCGCCCTTGAACGACAGCACGGTAACCAATACAGCAAGGCATGTGGATACATGGCCTTGCAACAGACTAGACAAACCAGCGACTTAGCATATTTGATCTTCGCACGAGTTTGTCGGTGACTGTCGCAACAACGGCTACCCAAATCTACATTGTTGTTGTCCAACACCACCTCTTGCTCGCTTTCCTTTACTAAATTGATCATCCCCGCTTTGTCTAGCCCCGTGCCGTATCGCTGGAGGAGAGATTAATAACCTCCCCCGCCTCTATTGATCTTAGACCCGATGACAAACCTCCAAGAGCAGCGCTACCATTCTCTCCGTGTCGTAGGCGTGCGACATGAAATGTCTAAACAAATAGTCGCTCTGGAAGTAGTACGTCGGCTGTCATACTTAAGGTGTCGAGGGCAGCTATCATATTTGCCGTCGCGAAGGGTTGACCAAGGAATATAAAGAGCCCTAGTGGGTCTATCATTCTCCTTAAGTATGGGAAGACCACCAGTAGTATATGCATCTCTTTGGTTGTAAACAAACGAGCGCCATCTTGTTGACCTATTTACTATTTATAGTAACTCATTTGCATATAAGCGATTTGGATCATAGCGCATGCGTGAGATTGACAGCAGGTGCGCGGCGGCCATCTTGTTACTAGCAGGTTCGCGACGGCCATTATGATGACATCATAATAGAAATGATGCATATGTTATGATATCGTTTTATAAGCCAGACGGCCGCAAATTCTAGCAGGTGCGCGGCGGCCATCTTGTTTCGTTTATATGCGCATGCTTGGCGGCCATTTTCGATGTTCGTCATTGTGCGCAGCGGCCATTTTGAACGCGTTACGGGAGGCGGCCATCTTGAATGACTACTGATGGTAACACGTTTGCGCATGTGCGTTGGCCATTTTAGATAACGTCGTTTGTGAGGCCATAGTTTTAATATAGAAGCCGACTGACATCATATCTAAGTTTAGAACAATAGTCATGCATTTGATAAGAACATCTCAAAAGTATACAGAGCTGACTTGTATACTCGATCTAGGGAGTGGTCGCGGACATTAAGATATTGTATTCACTATGTAACAATAATTTTACAGAAAAATAATGGGTTCAATCCTAAGACCGGAAGTTGAAAATAATTGTTTCTAAGTAGGGCAAGTTATATATTTTTGAAACGGTATGACAGATTACATTACGAAAAATATGTTTTTTCAAAACAGATTTCAATTATACTTGATTTATGGGTATAGCTGAAATAATTTTCGATTTATGTCGGAAATCAAAAATGAAAACTCTTATAGCGAACCGATTAGGCTACTATATAAAAGAAAATGGCGCGCAGTTTTCAAATATGTAACTTTTATGGGTATCGGACGAATCTGAGCTGAGATACAGACGTTTGAATAAACAGGAATTTTATGCGTGTTCGTAACGTATCGGATAATGTATCGTTGGAAAGGTATTGAAAAGACGAATTTAACGGTGTAATTATTATATATTTTGGTCTAGGACGAGTCATAGCTGAAATGTTTAAATAAACAGGAAGTGACGTCATTAAATTAAACTTCATTGTTTTTGTAACATTTGAAATATCTCGACACACCGTACCATTCAGAAGAAAACGCCGACTATTGTTAAGTCAAGACAAACTTATCCAGAGACTACTACGAGTATTCTATGCGAGTAGAAATAAGTACAACAGAAGAATAATAAAAAAAAAACTGATACCACCACCGCAGCCACGACCATCACCGTAGCCCCACCATCACCACCACCACCACAGCAACCACCATCACCAACGCAACCACCACCGTAGCCCCACCATCACCACAATAGTCACCACCACAGCCATCACCACCACCACAACCACCAAAAACAAAACTATTATAAGGGCAAACTAGACATAATCCTCAACAGTCAATATGCAAAATCCTAATACGTGTCCACAGTGTAACACTACATTTTCAAGACGAGATGCAATGTTAAGACACAAAAGGAACAAACACTTTCTACAAAATAAGTTGAAGATAACTGAAGCGTGTACACCAGGGATAACATATTAACGAGAAATGATACAGGCTCCATCAGGAATAAGACAATTCGATGAATCCCAATTCAAATTTCAATATCCTTGTTCCATAGTTTTAACTGGACTAAGCGGAAGTGTTAAATCGGTGTTAACAAAGAAGATATTGCGCGAAAAATACATTTTACCTCCAGAATTATATGGTGTTACGGACAATACCAACCTCTCTACGATGATGTGAAGAGACACTTACCAGAGGTTGAATTTGTGAAAGGGATCCCTGATTTTATAAACCAAGACACTTACCTGGATGTGGCAGTACGAAATTGTATCATTCTGGACGACTTGATTGAAGATGCAAAGATGAACGCGTTGCTAATCGTTTCACGAAAGGATCACACCATAGAAATCTGACAGTCTTATATTTAACACAGAATTTGTTTCCACAAGGAAAATCATCGAGAGATATAAGTTTAAATACCAAATATTTGGTGTTGTTCAATAACCCTGTGGACAGAATGCAAGTTTCCAATCTTGCTCGACGTATATACCCTACCAATAGTCATCTCTTCGTATAAACGAGCTGTAGAGAGACCGTATGGACATTTAGTTTTTGATCTGCAGGCCAACACATCGGAACAAGATAGACTGCGAGAAAATATTCTGAATGGAAATAAAACTTATGAACATGGTAGTCTGTGATTCAGACACATACATGTCAAAAGTTATAAGGGACACAACACCATATTTTCATCAATACCTAACCCGTTGTTCCTCAGACGTAAGTGATTATTCCGAAGATTGTGACATAGATATGCCTACTTGTGACTTCTGCGCGATCATGTTTGTTGATGTACACGCTTTACAGAACCATGTGAAGCAATGGTGTGTAGAAACTTCCGGTCTTAGGACCGAACCCCTTAATTTTCCGTAAAATTATTGTTACATAGTGAATGCGACGTGTACGTTATTAAAAAATATCAGATTAACTTTTGGCTGATGAATGGGCTATTGTGTTCATATCTGGTAGATGCTAGACATACTGGGGTCACGTAAAGGTATTAACTCTGACACTTGAATAAACAAATGTGGTGTATCCGGCGTGTGTTGACTAATCCGCTTAGGGATTATGTATCGTGTCAATGCAAGAGCAGACAATAAGGAGACACATACTAGGCTTGACACTAATCTCTTAGCATGGGGTTCGACTGATGCAATGGTTGCGAAATGCTATATCTGAGAAAAGAAGAGTCGTGCGAATCATGTGACTCTGTGTCGTGTGCAAAACATTAGCGTAGGCCGCTTCGAACAAGTCAACCTTGGTTCTTGTGGGTTGCCCGGGCTGCCATTGTTCTTACTGAAACAATCCATGAAGCCATTTACTGCGCGGCTAACCATACAGTTACATGTCATTACTATCATATACCAGTATTGTATTACCACACATTCTATACCTTGTCATTAATCACCCCACCTGTCATTACTGCAGCATAACCGAGATGGTTGCCAACAGATTTTTGATCTTATCATTATTATTATCTGAAGGGCACAGAGGGTTGACTATTCCACTTCCCTCGTTACTGCCGCTCTTAATTACGCCACTTATGTCAATCAGTTCCGAGTTCCGAGTCAACTACGGTATCGCGTTCATTATTGCATTCACCGTCAGATACACCCTGTACCGGTGATTCGGCGGACTTACTACTATCGTCCGACTTAACTGACCACATGTCAGCGTCTGTGTCTGAACCGCTTGTTGACTGATTTTCCCTTTTTATTCTACTATTTCGGTCCCTTATTCGCTGCGCAAGCTCCATCAAAGGGTCATCATTTCCCTCTGATGAATCTGGTCTAACCCTACGGTACTTCCGGTTCAGGTTAGCCAGTAGCTCATCTTCCGAGTCACTGCTAGTCTCGGGTTCTACGTCACTAGTTTCAGGCGACGCTGCGTGAACAGCCTTGCGCTTTGGGCACCCCCTTTCATTTAATGGTATATCCCAATTTTCTATATTCGCAGGGACCGCGGCGTGGTCTAGTGGTAGAGAGTCCGCCTCGCATGTGGAAGGTCGTGGGTTCGATCCCCGGCTGGGTTATACCAAAGACTTCAAAAATGGTACTAGAAGCTTCCTCGCTTGACGCTCAGCATTTAGAGGAGAGTTCTAGGTCTGGTCGGCCCGATGTCAGTATAATGTGAATGGGTGGGGTATCATACCATGTGTCTGCGGCATGATACTCTAGTGTGACAGCGCTCAGAATACTGTCTCAAGTAGACACCGTCGCGATATGACTGAAAAATTGTTGAAAGCGACGCTAAACACCATACAACAACTATATTCGCCGTATGTGGCGTGCTTGGGTCTCCCTAGTTTTATTATCTAACTGACTTTTAATGATGTACGTCAGTGGTGATCGCTTTTCAATAATTCGCCAAAACGTTAACCAGCGCGAATCTAGTTTGCTCTTCCTTACATGATTCTTTAAGTATACTGCGTCTCTTACCTCAAAGTCCCATGCAGTGGGACTGTCTTTTATCTTTTTAGAGATTATGTTAATTAACCAAGCGTGTGACGCTTCAATCAGCCCGTTACCCTGGGGTTTATAAACGGACGTAGTAATACACTTAATATTGAGCTTTGTACGTGTATCCACCAATTTCCTATCCCGATTCTCAGCACCATTATCTGAGACATAAACGAGATGGAAGGAGTATCTTGGGAATATCTCATCAAGGAGTACGTGTAATATTGACGCCCCTTATCTGGGAGGGCATATGCTTCAAGGTATCCCGAATAGCAGCATATCACAATATAGATATACCTATTCCCCGATAAAGAGGTGGGTAGGGGTCCACAGACGTCCACGGCGATCTTTGAAAATGGATAGGGGTTAATTTCTGTTTCCCCAATCGTTGGTTTAACCGTTAACAGACTGCGCTGTTGACAGCTGACACATTCATTTACGTACTTGTTTACCCGTTTATATAGATTAGGAAAGTAATACATTCTACGGAAAAATCTGCTGTTTTATCAAACACCACATGACCTAAATGGTGATAACGCTTAACTAGTTCATCTGTCAAGTGGTGTGGGACATATAACCTTATTACCACGTCACCGTCTGCTTGAAATAAGAAATACAGTATAACACGACGAAATTTCGTGATGTTGTTTTATTAGATTTCCCTTCGCTTAAATGGGATTTTATGGAGACAATTTCTTCATCTCTCTATTGCTCAGTTCTCATATCAAGACCCACTAGTGTTGGTTTCCCATTGAGTGCAAGTAAAGGGTCGATTTTTGAAGTATTGGTCATAAACCCCGCAATGCAACTGACATCATTTCACAGAAGAAGCTAGGGCTATTACGTAGCCCATATGGCATACTCATATTCAAATAGGCCCCTATGACACGCAAACGCGGTCTTTTTTTTTATCTGCAGGGTGAATCCCTATGCAGAAGAACCCAGCAAACAAGTCAATTAAGCTAAATACCTTACAATTTCCAAGTTTTTCTAACACGGAGTCGATTACGAGTAGCGGGAAACTATAGCTCTTTGTGACCTTGTTTAATATGCGGAAGTCTAAACACAACAATTTTGTGTTATCTTTTTTTTTCGCAACAATAACTACAGGCGCTGAATAAGGGCTCCAGGACCTTCTGATAATCCCTGCTGTTAACAGCTGGTCAACAGCTGCATATATAACCTGAAGGTCATTTAACGAAGTTCTATATGGTTTTAACTTTACTGGCTGACTATCCCCAGTATCGATTCTCATTTTTAAAGTGTCCGTCTCTTCAATATCTAATTTGCTAAATGCTACGGTCTTTATATTTCGATAGATCAATTCCGCTATCATTTGTTTATGTTCCCCATGCGCGTTTATTAGAGAATGTACTTCACTGAAACTTTTAGCTCAGTTGGTCTATCTGTATATTCGTATACTGCGTATTATTGACAATATTGATATCCTTTTTTTGCTCAAGGCACGCGACTGCTATTCCTCTGCACAATCTGACAGTTTTACTACTCTGAATTGTGACAATTACTCGTCGCGAGCGTTTGATCTGTATTACAGAGTCTAAAACACCTAATTCCGGTAATCTGTACATATAACCAGTACCACAGCTTGTCAAAAGGTATGGTTTCCCAGTGATTAAACAGAAGGATCTCTTAGTCGTTCCCTCGCATAATGTCATAGAGTTTGGTTTCAATACTACAGTGGAGACTAACCTAACGATGGATGAAATATGAATGTCTGGTACAAATGGAACCATGGTCTTGCCTATGCGTAAGCACCCAAAATCAAAGTACATCCTAACCCCGTTATCGATGAGAAAGTCGTGACCTAGTATGATATTTCTGTTCATATCTGATACAATATAAAATGGATGGTTTGATTTATCATCCTTCATTTCGAATTCTAAGTTAATTATCCCAAAACATTCAATAAGATTCCATCTACAGACTGCAAGTTAACTCGTTTGTTTTCTAACCTTTGTTTATTCTTTAGTGTTTTGTAAATCCTTTCATGCATTAAGCTACACGTGGTTCCGGAGTCTAGGAGGCATCTTAATTTTGCTTTCCCCACATTAATTATACAAGAATTTGCATTCTCCGCCAAAGTAATTTTGATTATTGGTTTACGGTTGTATCTACCCGAACCAATCGCCTCCCAACGGTGGTTCGAGCTTGCTAGTTTCCCTGCCTCCCTGCCGTTCCATTTCTCGGGTTATAAGGCCCTCTGTCAATTTCAGGACAGTTACGCATAATGTGGCCTCGTTTGCCACACTCCCAACACACAACCTGACCCTATTATTAAAAGATTACAACACCACATTTATATTAGCCCTTCTCTGTGAAGGCCAGACTCTGGCCATATGTCTTGTGCTATTGTACTTATGGCACTGTCGTTTAGGCCTTGGGTGGTCGACTTCCATTGGTATATGGCTGTCGGTCGCGCGCCCGTGATACTTAGTGTCTCCCCTAGAGCTAGTCCTGAGATGACCGCTTTCTGAGGTTCTGTTCCTCGATTGCCATCCTAATGGCGCCATTTACCGTGCGCGGCTTCTCTCTCATGACTTTGTACCTGATACCTTTGAAATGTTACTTATTTGTTTTTAAATAAAACATGAATCGCAGTTGCCAAACGAACCGAATTTAAGTAAAGCAATGTGAACCACTAACCTTTTTCAGCATTGTGTTCCGCGACGTTAATTCCAGGGTTGAAAATCTTTGTCTAAGGCGCCAAAACGTTACTCTATGTACTACTATGACAATTACTTAAGACAAACACGTGGTTTAACAAACAATACTTTGATTCTTAGCAACAATTTAACAATATGACAAGTGACAGACCAGAGTACCCACTCCGTAAGAGACTGCTTTCTCTGGTCAAAACACCTAGTTTATATAGACCCGGCACTACATACAACAATTTTTTGTAAACATATCAATTAAGCTTTCATTATCTCCCTGAAAATACGCACGGGCCCTTTGGTTGAGCTGAGGTTTCCTTTCATGCGGACGTTTGATTGACTGGTTAGAGCATGGCGGCATATGTGGTCCATGGAACACACCGGTCAACTCACCAAACTACACACGAAAGGTGAAAATCGTGCCACTTTCTAGCAACATGCTGGGGTTAATGGCCAAGTGATGACGTACAGTCTGTCCCACAAGGGGCAAGTCGACCTTGGCCAGTTCCAATATACATTAGTAACATGTGGACTGATCGATATTAACACAATAGTGGGAAGATGGGAAGACAATTATATGCTGTCCGTAATATTCGTTACGTATTTAGCCAGTTAATATCCGAAAATTCGTCTTGCTTTTTTAAAAACCCGTTCTTTTTATTTGTTAGTTTTTATTAGCTAGTTTTTTTTTTACTTTTCATGAGGGTGGAACGACAGAACCATAATTTGGTATGCGCCTTTATAGTGAAAAAATATACAAGCAACAATTTGTTTTATGTCTACTTAACCTTAAAATTTGGCAAATCAATCATACATTCTTCAAGACTTCGGACTTTTATTTGGAAGAAGAATAAAAAAATATCTTACAGAAATACCAAACTATTATTTAAATATTCTGCCCAAAAATACTTTAATCTTAAAAGTACTGTGTCTGCTTAAATGTAATTTGCAACATTCCTTGTACAAAATGGCATAAAATGATCATACAGTCCTACCGATATAGTACCGTGTTGGAGAGGGTTGTTTTCATAACTAGACAAAATGTGGTCTAAAAGATGCCCAGTAAAGAACACCAGCTGATTGGTAGTCTAGTTGCTTCTATTATGATTTGCTTAAAAGTTTGTTGAAAATAATACAATATGATTAAAATGGTGTTTGGGGTGGGGCGGATTCCTGTGTAAGAAAAAGCTAATGTTAAAATCTCGTAAAATATAGGTTTCGCACCCAGTCCACAATTTGTTCAATTATCGTATATTAAGTCTTTGACAGCAGTTATTTGAACCATCCAATTTTTAAATAATTTGCTTTGCTGTCCGTACAAATGTTGGGGAAACGGCCACCCTAGCATGCACAATTTCCCTCGAAAAAAAGTATCCATTGACTGGGTTTCTGATTATAACATGAGCAAATAGAAATACAATATTATGATAAGATTTACCTCTCGGTCACCATGATACTGTGGGTTCCACTGTAGCTGTCCGTGCTAGGAGCGAGCTTAACACCGCCCATGCTTTTCCAATTACCGGTGTAATTGACAGATTCCATATCGGGGTTTGCCAACAACTCTGTTGCCGCGTTTGATATTTGAATCAACGAAAATACACAAATCCATACTGAAATTAGTGCTTTCATCATGTCGTTTGAAATATCTGTTAGTTGTCTGCAAGAAGTACACCGATGTCAAATGAAGTCCACGTCAGTGATATTGCTTTTATACACTCAGAAACGACATACGTGGCGAATTACGCAGTTTCGGAGAGTGACTAAATGTTACAGGCGAAATGTCGATCTAAGCAGACAGAACGACGTCTGCGCATGAGCACTCGCGCAAAAATGACCCGGCAAACGTAATTTAATATTACGTTTCTAGACATAGCTGCCAGCTGCATTCCCGTTTGATGTATAATTATAGCTTTATCAAAGGGCTAAACATCCGTGAACATGAAATATTTTATAACGATCTGCAAGGCACAAAACACAACGAAATATAAACTGGCATGCTTCTTATATTACGTTCTGCAGTGCACAAAACACAACAAAATATTAACTGGCATGCTTCTACTATAACATTCTGCAATGCACAAAACCCAACGAAATATAAGCTGTCGTGCTTCAAAATCGAGCGGAACATTTGGTTTCCTTTTACTTGGATGTACGGCCGTGGGCTGCCACTGTGGAGCTCAAACCTGATTTACGAGTCCAACGCACCAACCTTTCTCTTCTCGTCACATCAGAAAAGATATACATTGTAACCTTGGAAACATCAGTGATGGAGCTTATCAATGTATAATTTCCCACAATACGGATAAAAATGTAACCTTGGAAACACCAGTGATAAAGCTAATCGAAGCTTCCTTAGATATTTTTTGCAACATACCGATAAAATCTGATATATTTAGTATAACACATTTTACACTTCTTCGTTACAGATGACCACGTGTCACTCTTTCCATTCACAACGAGCTCAGTCATTGTTCAGTGATTAAAAACATCAGAAGAATAAGCGGTTGTAGCAAATGAACCTGTGGTTTAAGTTAATAACAAGTGGTTGTAGCGAACGGACCAGTGATTTTCGCTCATAAGAAGTGGTTATAGCGAAAGGACCTGTGATTTTAGCTCGTAAAAAGTGGTTGTAACGAACGGATCTGTGATTTTCGCTCATAAGAAGTGGTTGTAACGAACGGACCTGTGATTTTAGCCCATAATAAGTTGTTGCAGCGAATGGACCTGTGGTTTTAGTTAATAATAAGTGGTTGTAACGAACGGACCAGTGATTTTCGCTCATAAGAAATGGTTGTAGCGAACGGACCTGTGATTTTAGGTCATAAAAAGTGGTTGTAACGAACGGACCTGTGATTTTAGCTCATTAGAAGTGGTTGTAACGAACGGACCTGTGATTTTCGCTCATAAGAAGTGGTTGTAACGAACGGACCAGTGATTTTAGTTCATATGCAGAGGTTGTAGCGACTACCTATGGTTTTACCTCATATTAAGTAGTTGTAGCGAACGGACCTGTGATTTTCGATCATAAGAAGTAGTTGTAACGAACGGACCTGTGATTTTAGCTCATAAGGAGTGGTTGAAGCGAATGGACCTGTAATTTTAGTTCATAAGCAGAGGTTGTAGCGAACGGACCTGTGATTTTAGCTCATAAGAAGTGGTTGAAGCGAATGGACCTGTGATTTTAGTTCATAAGCAGAGGTTGTAGCGAATGGAACTGTGATTTTGGTTCATAAGCAGAGGTTGTAGCGAACGGACCTGTGATTTTAGTTCATAAGAAGTGGTTGTAGCGAATGGAACTGTGATTTTATCCCATAAGAAGTGGTTGAGGCGAATGGACCTGTGATTTTATCTCATAATAAGTGGTTGTTCCGAACAGACCTGTGATTTTAGCTCATTAGAAGTGATTTTAGCTCATAAGAAGTGGTTGAAGCGAATGGACCTGTGATTTTATCTCATAATAAGTGGTTGTAGCGAACGGACCTGTGATGTTAGCTCATAAGAAATGGTTGTAGCGACAGACCTGTGATTTAAGCCCATAACAAGTGGTTGAAGCGAGTGGACCTGTTGTTTTAGCTCATAATTAGTGGTTGTAGCGAATGGACCTGTGATTTTAGCTCATAAGAAGTGGTTGTATCGAACGGACATGTGATTTTAGCTCATAAGAAGTGGTTGAAGCGAATGGACCTGTGATTTTAAATCCTAAGCAGAGGTTGTAGCGAACGGACCTGTGAATTTAGCTCGTAAGAAGGGGTTGTAGCGAACAGACCTGTGATTTTAGTTCATAAGCAGAGGTTGTAGCGACGGACCTGTGGTTTTAGCTTAAAATAAGTGGTTGTAGCGAATGGACCTGTGATTTTGGCTCATAAGAAGTGGTTGTAACGAACGGACCTGTGATTTTAGCTCATAAGAACTGGTTGTAGCGAATGGAACTGTGATTTTATTTCATAAGCAGAGATTGTAGAGAACGGACCTGTGATTTTTGCTCATAAGTGGTTGTAGCGAACGGACCTGCGACTTTAGCTCATAAGAATTGGTTGTAGCGAACGGACCTGTGATTTTAGCTCATAAGAAGTGGTTGAAACGAATGGACCTGTGTTTTCAGCTCATAAGGAGCGGATACAGCAAATGGACCTGTGGTTTTAGCTCATAAGGAGCGGATACAGCAAATGGACCTGTGGTTTTAGCTCATACGGAGCGGATACAGCAAATGTACCTGTGGTTTAAGCTCATAAGGAGCGGATACAGCAAATGGACCTGTGATTTTAGCTGATAAGGAGCGGATACAGCAAATGGACCTGTGGTTTAAGCTCATAAGGAGCGGATACAGCAAATGGACCTGTGGTTTAGCTCAAAAGGAACGGATACAGCAAATGGACCTGTGGTTTTAGCTGATAAGGAGCGGATACAGCAAATGGTTCTGTGATTTTAGTTCATAAGAAGCGGTTGTAGCGAATGGTCAGTGATTTTTGCTAATAAGAGGTTGTAGTGAATGGACCTGTGAATTTAGCTCTTAAGAAGTGGTTGAAGCGAGTTGACCAGTGGTTTTAGCTCATATGAAGTGGTTGTAGCGAACAGACCTGTGGTTTTAGCTCATAAGAAGTGGTCGAAGCGAATGGACCTGTGGTTTTAGCTCATAATAAGTGGTTGTAGCGAATCGACCTGTGATTTTAGCTCATAAGAAGTGATTGTAGCGAACGGACCTTTGATTTTATCTTGTAAAAAGTGGTTGAAGTGAATGGACCTGTGACGAACGGACCTGTGATATTAGCTCATAAGAAGTGGTTGAATTGAATGGACCTGTGATTTTAGTTCATAATCAGAGGTTGTAGCGAATGGACCTGTGATTTTATCTCATATGAAGTGGTTGAAACGATAGATCTGTGATTTTTGTTCATAAGCAGAGGTTGTAGCGAACGTACCTGTGATTTTAGCTCATAAGAAGTGGTTGAAGCGAATGGACCTGTGGTTTTAGCTCATAAGAAGTGGTTGAAAGGAATGGACATGTGGTTTTAGCCCAATATAAGTGGTTGAAGTGAGTGGACCTGTGATTTTTGCTCATAAGAAGTGGTTGTAGCGAACGGACCTGTGATTTTAGCTTATAAGAAGTGGTTGAAGCGAATCGACCTGTGATTTTAGTTCAAAAGCAGAGGTTGTAACAAACGGACTTGTGATTTTAGCTCATAAAAAGTGGTTGAAGTGAATGGACCTGTGATTTTAGTTCATAAGCAGAGGTTGTAGCGAATGGAACTGTGATTTTGGTTCATAAGCAGAGGTTGTAGCGAGCGGACCTATGATTTTAGTTCATAAGCAGAGGTTGTAGCGAATGGAACTGTGATTTTAGTTCATAAGCAGAGGTTGTAGCGAACAGACCTATGATTTTAGCTCATAAGAAGTAGTTGTAGCGATATACTTGTGATTTAAGCTCATAATAAGTGGTTGAAGCCAATTGACCTGTGATTTTAGTTCATAAGCAGATGTTGTAGCGAACGGACCTGTGATTTTAGCTCATAAGAAGTGGTTGTAGCGAACGGACCTGTGATTTTTGCTCATAGGAAGTGGTTGAAGCAAAAGGACCTGTGACTTAATCTCATAAGAAGTGGTTGTAGCGAACGGACCTGTGATTTTAGCTCATAATAAGTGGTTAAAGTGAATAGACCTGTGATTTCAGTTCATAAACAGAGGTTGTAGCGAACGGACCTGTGATTTTAGTTCATAAGCAGAGGTTGTAGCGAACAGACTTGTGATTTTAGCTCATGAAAAGTGGTTGTAGCGAATGGACCTGTGATTTCATCTCATAAGAAGTGGTTGAAGAGAATGGACCTGTGAGTTTTGTTCATAAGCAGAGGTTGTAGCGAACGTACCTGTATTTTAGCTCATAATAAGTGGTTGAAGTGAATGGACCTGTGGTTTTAGCTCATAAGAAGTGGTTGTAGCTAACGGACCTGTGGATTTAGCTCATAAGAAGTGGTTGAAGGGAATGGACCTGTGGTTTTAGCCCATAATAAGTGGTTGTAGCGAATGGACCGGTGATTTTCGCTTATAAGAAGTGGTTTTTAGCGAACGGACCTGTGATTTTAGCTCATAAGAAGTGGTTGAAGCGAATTGACCTGTGATTTTAAATCATAAGCAGAGGTTGAAGCGAACAGACTTGTGATTTTAGCTCATAAAAAGTGGTTTAAGCGAATGGAACTGTGATTTTAGTTCATAAGCAGAGATTGTAGCGATCGGACCTGTGATTTTAGTGCATGAGAAGAGGTTGTAGCGAATGGACTTGTGATTTTAGCTGATAAGAAGTGGTTGAAGCGAATGGACCTGTGATTTTAGTTCATAAGAAGTGGTTGTAGCGAACGGACCTGTGATTTTTGCTCATAAGAAGCGGTTGAAGCGAATGGACCTGTGATTTTAGCTCATAAGAAGTGGTTGTAGCGAAGGGACCTGTGATTTTAGCCCATTAAAAGTGGTTGTTGTGAACGGACCTGTGGTTTTAGCTGATAAGAAGTGGTTGAAACGAACGGACCTGTGGTTTTAGCTCATAATAAGTGGTTGTAGTGAATGGACCTGTGATTTTAGCTCATAAGAAGTGGTTGTAGCGAACGGACCTGTGATTTTAGCTCATAAGAAGTGGTTTAAGCGAATGGACCTGTGATTTTAAATCATAAGCAGAGGTTGGAGCGAACGGACCTGTGAATTTAGCTCGTAAGAAGTGGTTGAAACGGGCGGACCTGTGATTTTTGTTCATAAGCAGAGTTTGTAGCGACAAACCTGTGGTTTTAGCTCATAATAAGTTGCTGTAGCGAACGGACCTGTGATTTTAACTCATAAGAAGTGGTTGAAATGAATTGACCTGTGATTTTAGTTCATTAGTAGAGGTTGTAGCGAACGGACCTGTGGTTTTAGCTCATAATAAGTTGCTGTAGCGAACGGACCTGTGATTTTAGCTCATAAGAAGTGGTTGAAGTGAATGGACCTGTGATTTTAGTTCATAAGAAGTGTTCGTGGCGAATGGACCTGTGATTTTAGCTCATAATAGGTGGTTGTAGTGAATAGACCTATGATTTTAGCTCATAATAAATTGTTGTAGTGAATGGACTTGTGGTTCTAGCTCTTACGAAACGGTTATAGCAAATGGACCTGTGATTTTAGCTCATAAGAATCCTGTATAGCAAATGGATCTGTAATTTTAGCTCATAAGAAGCAGTTGTCGCGAATGGGCCTGTGGTTTTAGATGATAAGGAGCGGATACAGCAAATGGACCTGTGGTTTTAGCTGATAAGAAGTGGTTGTAGAAAATGATTCTGTGATTTTAGCTCATAAGAAGCGGTTGTAGCAAATGGACATGTGATTTTATCTCATAAGTAATTGTAGTGAATGGACCTGTGATTTTAGCTCATAAGAAGCGGTTGTCTCGAATGGACCTGTGATTTTAGCTAATAAAAAGCGGTTATAGCAAATGGATCTGTGATTTTAGCTGATAAGAAGTCGTTGTAGCAAATGGATCTGTGGTTTTAGATCATAAGAAGCGGGTATACCGAATGGACCTGTGTTTTTAGCTCATAAGGAGCGGTTATAGTGAATGGACCTGTGGTTTTAGCTCATAAGAAGCGGGTATACCGAATGGACCTGTGGTTTTAGCTCATAAGAAGCGGGTATACCGAATGGACCTGTGGTTTTAGCTCATAAGAGGCGGTTATAGTGAATGGACCTGTGGTTTCAGCTCATAAGAAGCGGTTGTAGCGAATGGACCTGTTATTTTAGCTCATAAGCGGTTGAAGTGGATGGACCTGTGGTTTTAGATCATGAGAAGCGGTTGTAGCGAATGGACCTGTTATTTTAGCTCATAAGCGGTTGTAGTGGATGGACCTGTAGTTTTAGCTCATGAGAAGCAGTTGTAGCGAATGGACCTGTTATTTCAGCTCATAAGCGGTTGTAGTTGATGGACCTGTGGTTTTAGCTCATGAGAAGCAGATGTAGCGCATGGACCTGTTATTTTAGCTCATAAGCGGTTAAAGTGAATGGACCTGTTATTTTAGCTAATAAGCGGTTGTAGTGAATGGACCTGTGGTTTCAGCTCATAAGAAGCGGTTATAGCGAATGGACCTGTTATTTTAGCTCATAAGCGGTTATAGCGAATGGACCTGTGGTTTTAGATAATGAGAAGTGGTTGTAGCGAATGGACCTGTGGTTTCAGCTCATAAGAAGCAGTTGTAGCGAATGGACCTGTGGTTTCAACTCATAAGAAGCAGTTGTAGCGAATGACCATGTGGTTTTAGCCCATGAGAAGTGGTTGTAGCGAATGGACCTGTGGTTTCAGCTCATAAGAAGCGGTTGTAGCGAATGGACCTGTGGTTTTTACTCATAAGAAGCGGTTGTAGCGAATGGACCTGTGGTTTCAGCTCATTAGAAGATAACATAATTGAATATCAATCAGCGGGGGGGGGGGGGGGGGGGGGGGGGGGGGGGGGAGGGGGGGGGGGGATTTTGGTTTTAATTTTATTCTCGTAAAAATTATTTACTTTTGTCACATTAAACATTATGGTCATTAAGAAACACAGGCAGATTAATGGTATTTAAAAAATAGAGGAAAAATAACGACGATGGATCCTAAACAACCGAAACATGGCCTTACGATAACAACGATAATAAACATTGATTGTTCAAAATTTAGATGGGAAAGATGGGTGGGGGAAAGAGTGTATGAGTATGTATGAGAAAATATAGATGATAGCTGGGTGCAATAAAATTTAAATTCAAGTTACGATAGTTTTGCACCGATGTAAATAAAGGTGTCCGAGATATTATTCTGTGCAAAACTATTGTAACTCAAGTTTTTACACTTAATAATTAATGTATTTGAGATACAAAATCTTCAAAATAACTTTAAATATCAGGACCAAATTTTAACCCATATTGCGCCCTGTATGTCAAGCCATCGATATACGTTATGTTAATCAGGTCGACAGTTTCTCATTAAATATTAATGAATAAATTACTGAAGATAAACGCCATAGTCATGTACAACAAATTTATGAATGAATCAGAATATTGCTCTTTTAAGTGGGAATATGTTATACTTAATACAAACTCAGGAGTTATTCTTTATTGTTGCTTTACTCGTTACTGGGAGGGACGGCTAAATCAATGGCTCTGAAGCGGTTTTCGGTAAGTTATGCTACATTATTAATGAAAAATTTGATAATGGATACAATGTTTCTCCCACATTCATTTGACTCGTGATATCAAAAAAAGTGTCGGCTGCTCACGCCAGAGTTTGCGGATTCGATACTCTTCTCGACCTGATGCCTTTCAAACAACAACAATCAGTATTGGTTCTATCCAAGAAGCTTTCATAAGCTCTGGGTTTTCTTCACAATCGAGCTTATATACATTAGTATAAACTAAATTAAACAGCTGAATTCTTTTTATTTGGATAATATTATTTTTAACCAGAGACATTACCTTTCATACTGTTCATTTCATGTGAAGTTGGAAGTGAGGGCATATAGAGTTGCCCTTGTTCGTCCGTCCGTCCGTCCTTATGTATTCGAAATATGCTTCTCCTAAACTTTTAAACTAAATATGGACATATCAGTAGGAAATCTATGTGCATATAGTCTCCCCGTTCCGGTTCATCAACCTTCGAGTGCATATTGTCTCCCCGTTCCTGTTCATCAACCTTCGGGTGCATATAGTCTCCCCATTCCAGTTCATCGACCTCCGGGTGCATATAGCTTCTCCGTTCCTGTTCATCGACCTTCGGGTGCATATAGATTCCCCGTTCCAGTTCATTGACATTCGGGTGCATATAGCCTCCCCGTTCCGGTTCATCGACCTTCTGGTGCATATGGTCTCCCCCGTTGCGGTTCATCGACATTCGGGTGCATATAGCCTCCCGTTCCGGTTCATCGACATTTGGATGCATATAGCCTCCCGTTCCGATTCATCGACATTCGGGTGCATATAGCCTCCCTGTTCCGGTTCATCGGCATCTGAGTGCATATAGCCTCCCCGTTCCGTTTCATCGACCTTCTGGTGCATATGGTCTCCCCCGTTCCGGTTCATCGACATTTGGGTGCATATAGTCTCCCTGTTCCAATTCATCGACATTCAGGTGCATATAGTTTCCCCATTCCGGTCCATCGACATTGGCGCCTTTATTAGTATGATATTTATGTGTGCATATAGCCTCCCCGTTCCAGTTCATCGACCTTCGGGTGCATATATTCTCCCCGTTCAGGTTCATCAAAATTCAGGTGCATATAGTCTCCCTGTTCCAATTCATCGACATTCAGGTGCATATAGTTTCCCCATTCCGGTCCATCGACATTGGCGCCTTTATTAGTATGATATTTATGTGTGCATATAATCTCCCCATTCCGGTTCATCGACATTTGGAGCCGTTATTGCACCTTATTAAGTATGAAATATATGTGTGCATATAGTTGCCATGTTCTGGTTCATTGACCTTCAGGTGCATATAGTCTCCCCGTACTGGTGCATGGACATTCCAGTGCATATAGTCTCCACGTTCAGGTCCATCGACATTCGGCGCCGTTATTGTACCTTATTTAGTATGAAATCTATGTGTGCATATAGTCTGCCCGTTACGGTTTATCGACCTTTGGGTGCATATAGTCTCCCCGTTCCGGTTTTTCGGCATTCGGCGCCTTTATTGTACATTATTTAGTATGAAATCTATGTGTGCATATATCCTCTTCGTTGTGGTTCATCGACTTTTGGGTGCATATAGTCTCACCGTTGCGGTTCCGTCTTCATCATTATCATAATGACAATGCTAGTACCTGGTAGACACGTCGACTTTACTCAGAGTTTCAATCTCGGCATTCGCCTCTATGCGCCAGCAGTTTATATCTAAAGGTACTGTCTGTAAGCTAGCGTGATTTAACATGCACATAGTTCTCGTGCGGGCTAAGCAATTTCATATACACGTGACAAGAGTGTGCATCTGGAATACAGTTGTAAATGTTTAAATCAGTATTGTCATTAATGGGGCATGACCTATAAGTCCGGTATTTTTCAATCTGATCACCTTGGCCTTTATGCTACGCAATAGACCTCTTACATAATAAAGCGCCATTTTGGAACTACTTACAGTCACATGATAAAATAAAATGGCGGCCCCCATATGCCACCTTTGTGGAAGTTGTTCCAGAGACTTTTGAAAATATAAATGTTGGTTAATCAAGACTGATATTTTAAATTTCTTTATAAACATGACCCATTACGAGTGTATTAATAAAAAAAATAGATATAATAGCGCCATATATTCAACTTAATGACAGATACATAAGTTGTTACTTTCACGCGAATGAACACAGACTTGTTACACAGGAATAGCGTTGTTGTATTCTAGAGCTATACACGATGTGTATTATACGGAGGATACGGAAATACCCGATGTTTCACGATTGCGGTATTTTTAGGATAAAATATTTAACACTGATTATTTAAATGCTATCATATCAATAAATTTATTTTATGAAACTCTTTGTTCAGAAACATATATTCTTTCCTGCTTCTGTATTGCTTGTTTTACAGTCAGAATGTTCTTGTCGATAAAATCGCGTCCCGTGATAAATTCATCAACAACACCTATCCTAAATCCGATAATTCCCACGCCTACCAATCGCACAGCCTGCGTTGTAATACATCGACGTTTTGAGGCGGGGGGATTTCCGTTTGCTCAGGCAGAGGAGCCGATTTTAGGAATTTGACGGTAAATGTTCAATATTTTCATGAAATGTGTTTTACTATACTTTTTCAAAAATCGGAAAATGTAATCGGATGATCAGTTAAACAAACCTATAGTTGACAGAAGTTAAGCTCAATTAATTATTTAATGAAAATTGTATGCTGGGTTTGCAATAAAATAGGACACATTAGGAGAGATTGTCTTCTCAATGATAAAAGGGGTTATTATAGGAATAGGGAAAGTGCGCGCAAGAGTTACAGAACAAATAATGGGCATAGAGTTGATAAAAGACTGCAACTCCCGAGCGATAGATTGCGGTGTGATGACTCGGGAAAGAAAAGTGAAAAATCGTCCACTTACAAAATCTCATTATCTTGGAATGCGAATTCTTGTTTTATTGATGTAGGAAAGAATCTTTTAAGATGTTTAATATATACCGGTACCATGGTTAGTTTAATGCATTACAAAATATACAAAGAATTGAAGAATAAACCGAGAACTTACAATCAGTTGATGGTAGCTTAATAAATCTGTTCGGTAGAATAAATTTGAAATTTGAAATGAAGGGAGAGAAAATTGAACATCCATTTTATGTAGTGTCAGACATGAACATAAATGTAACATTAGGACAGGATTTTTTGTATGAAAACGGAGTTCGATTAGATAATGATTTAGGATGTTTACGTATAAGGAAGGTAATGGTTCCGCTAGTAAGTGATTGGTTCAGTTGTAAGATTACGTAGAAAAGTTACTTTGAAACCGAATTCAATGTTAGTATGTACAGGTAGAATTAGGAAGAATTCAAGCATTTTAGAAAATAAAAGTTATGTTATTGACAAGTGTGAGACAGGTCACATGAGTAATCGACCTGAATTAGTTATTGTAGATTCAGTAGTTAAACGAAACAAAGCAGGAAAATTACCAATTGTTATAGATAATGATGGAAACAAAACTCAGAATATAAAGAAGGGTACAATAATAGCACGCTTAAATGAAATATCAGAAGTGTGTGCAGTCAGTAACACACAGCTTTCAAAAAAGGCAAATTATCACTCTAAACAGTCAGTTGATGATATTTTCACGCAAATAAGCGCGCCTGAGGAACATAAGGAGAAAATAGCGTACATTTTATATATAAATCAAAGTAGTTAATCAGATTCAGCGACTGATGTCGAAGAAACAGATCTTTTTACAAATACGAAAAGACACAGGAACTAGTGATCCCGTTAAAATAAGGCCATATAGAATACCGTTAAATGAATTAAAATAAGTAAACCAAGCAGTAGATGAACTTTTAATGGCATGTATGATAAGTATATCGTGTAGTCCGTACTCTCCTCCACTTCTGCTGGTAAGCAAAAAAAGATAGTAATGAGAAGCGAATGTGTATAAACTTTCGTGGTCTAAATAAGGTAGTAAAAGGTTATGCTTTTCCATTACCCAGAACTGATTCAGTGTTAGACAAATTAGGTAATAACGCCATATTCTCCTCAATAGATTTTTCTGTGTAGGTATACATCCAAGAGATAGAGAGAAAAGAGCATTTGGCACTCCTAAAGGTCTTATGGAATGGAATCGAGCTCCGTTTGGACTCAGGACGTCTCCGAGCTATTTCTCAGAAGTAATGACGCGCGCGCTAAACGGGTTAGATTATTGTGTGATTCCATATGTGGATGACATAATGATTTTTAGTAAGACTATTGAAGAGCATTTAGTACACTTGCAAATGGTACTAGAAAGGTTAAAATAACATAAGTTGAAAATGAAATTAAGTAAGTGTCAGTTTATGAAACCTGAAACTAAACACTTAGAAACGTGCATATGTGTTAATAGAATTTATCAAAGTTTAAAGGACAGTTGACTTAGGGAAGGCTTTAAGAACGAACCGTATTAAGCAGGAAAATAGAAGTCGTGACAGTGACAGTAACGGTAGCAGTAATAGTAAATCAGATACTGACGTATCTCTGAAGTCAGAAAGTTTATTCAAAACGACTAATAGAAGGGAACAAGTAGATAAGTCTGATTCAGTAGAGAGTAGTAGTGAAGCTGAGTTATGATGAGTAAATAACTATGAAGTGTAAATAACTCTGAATATAGAGAACCGGAAGCAGATAGTGATTTTGAACCGGAAGTAGAAATGGACATTAATTGTGCTATTATTTATGCTATGGAAATTCCGAACAAGTTTATGTAATAAAAAAGGGGGTCTTTCCGTGAAATATTTCATGACCAGAATCATTTCAGATGACTAATAAAAGATGATAATACACTGTTTGTAAACAAAACCAAATTATCCTTTAGCCTAAATATCGGTTCTCTATATTTCTATAGTAACCTTAAAACGACTTAGGTATATCTTCTATTATTGTAATACTTCTCTTTAAGTACAATAATGATAATTCAAATGAAAACCCTTTTAAATTTCATTTTTCAATAGATGTACGTTTATTTCTTAGCGGGGCCTCTAAGTTATACTGCTGCTGTGTCAGCTGTAGACGCAGCAGCAGCAGAAACAACAACAACAACAAATATAAGCAATAGAAACACGACAGTGACTTGAATTGATATAGAGTATGTTAGTAATAGGTTAGGTGGTGGGTCAATATTTTATAGATAAAATGGGGGTCATTATTTTATAAGGGGTGTCAGTATTTTATAGAAAAGGGGTCATTATTCTATATAAAATAATGACTGGGGGTCATTATTCTATGGGGGTCAGTTTACAACGTTACACCGGCGAGATGTGAAGTCAAGTTTTAGTTTACAGTGTTACTTTGGCAGGTGAGATGTTAAGTCAAGTTTTAGTTTAGAGAGTTTTTTACTTTGGAGGGCAACATAAAAAGACGGGTTTAATTTAGATAGAATACTTGGGAGAAAGTTGGGAGATTAAGACGCAACGCGTTTTTGGTATGGTTTGGTTGTTGTAGAAATGCGGGTTTAAAGTGCAGTTGTTGTTTTTTAAATAGGAACTGTTATATCAAAATGGGAAACGAGTTTGAACTATATTTTAGAAACGTGCATATGTGTTAATAGAATTTATTTAAGTTTGACTGACAGTTGTAACAATGTAAGAAATAAATATATACAGAAAGTCCTGCTTTCTGATTTAGTTATGTGTGATGTTGAAACACAATGTCTACTAGGCCTAGTTAACTTTTGTACAACATTGAAAGTCTGTTTGCTTTTCTCCTGGCTTCTAGCGATTCCCAGTTTAGGTCCTTTACCATGTTCGTGACATATTCTGGGGTTTTGCTGTGGTAGCCGTTGAAGACATAACGTGCAGCATGCCTTTGAACTGCCTCCAGGGCCTTGATGTGTGTTTGGTTAGAAGTGTCCCAAACAGTGGATGCATACTCCGGTGATGGTCTTACCAAATGTTGCAGTGTATTTATTTATTTATTTATTTATTTGAGTCTTTATTTGTACGTGGCTGATTTTAGTGGAGGTGTGTATTCTCTGAGGTTTCTTCTGATGAAACCAAGGGTTTTGTTTCCTTTACAAATCACATTTTGGATGTGCCTGTCCCATTGAAGGTTGTTTGTAATGGTCACACCCGGGTATTTGCTTGTTTCTTCCACTTCTAAGGTGTGGCTATGCAGCTTGTATAGTTGATGTGTACGACTCTCTTCCTTTCTTTAGAACAATTTGTAGCACTGTGCATTTGGAAGGATTGAAACTCATCTGCCAGGTTTCTTTCCAGGTATGCAGTCAGGGAGGTCGTTTATAAATGCCAGGAAAGCTTCATTGAATGAAAAATCAGCATAGTTTGTCCCTGTGACAGTGGAATTCAATATTGGCGGTGGAATTCAATACCGATGGCGGAATTCGATATCAATAGTGAATATGATATCGGCAGTGAAACTCTATATAAATGGTGAATCAGATATCAACGGTGTATCTGATATCGACGGAAAATGAAATCAACGCAGCGGACATGGTTGAAACCAGTACGATAAATTATGGACTATATAAAGTGTTACAAATGGCGCGAAGACGACAACGGTATGGGTTGTCATAATTGACATAATGAGCATATGGTGCGGCAACATATGGTGATGCCACGACGGCTGATGCTACATATGGCGCAGCGATGTTTAATGGTATTACGACACAGTACAATGGCTGATGATCTTATGGTACGACGACCTGGCAATGAACATTGGCAAAATGGCATAATACGACAACCGATGATACGTCTGGCACTGATGCTTTGTATAGCTCGGCGACGTTTAGTAAGGGAACAACGACATATGGCTATGGTACGAGACATGGAAATCGGATCCATGGTACGACGACATTTCCCAAGGAGATTGTACGACGATAAAGGATACGACCGCGTGCAGAATATTCAGTTTAGACATTAAAGTGAAATTATATAGATATTGTGTATATAAATAAAAAATATCTTAGTGTATTCTGAAATGACATTGAACTTGAACTTTAATAAAGAGTGATTAGAAACAATACGAGAAAATTAAACGTGGACTCTAGAGATGAGATATATTCATAAAACCTGAAATTGTTCAGATGTAATAATTGTATCGTAACATTAAGGTACATGCATTAAGTCATTAAGCTGTAAACGAATTAGTTTGAACTTTTGATAAATTACAACTGTCAAAAATAACGTATAACGGGACTAGAATTTAGATATATGAACTGGGTTTTATGGGCATTTTAGCGGAAGAGAGTGGACATCTAGCCAGACATATACCCATCAATATGCGGGAGATAGATTAGCTGTCACCTTAATTGGAAGGGGCAAGCTACAAATTTTTAAAGAGCTTTCAGTTTACTTTGGGCCGGCGAGATGTGAAGTCAAGTTTTAGTTTACAGTGTTACTTTGGCAGGTGAGATGTTAAGTCAAGTTTTAGTTTAGAGTTTTTTACTTTGGATGGCAACATAGAAAGACGGGTTTAAGTTTAGATAGAATACTTGGGAGAAAGTTGGGAGATTAAGGCGCAACGCGTTTTTGGTATGGTTTGGTTGTTGTAGAAATGCGGGTTTAAAGTGCAGTAGTTTTTTTTTAAATAGGAACTGTTATAGTCTGTCATGGTTAGAAGTGTCCCAAACAGTGGATGCATACCTCGGTGATGGTCTTACCAAATGTTGCAGTGTATGTGGCTGATTTTAGTGGAGGTGTGTATTCTCTGAGGTTTCTTCTGATGAAACCAAGTGTTTTGTTTCCTTTACAAATCACATTTTGGATGTGCCTGTCCCATTGACGGTTGTTTGTAATGGTCACACCCGGGTGTTTGCTTGTTTCTTCCACTTCTAAGGTGTGGCCATGCAGCTTGTATAGTTGATGTGTACGACTCTTTTCCTTTCTTTAGAACAATTTGTAGCACTGTGCATTTGGAAGGATTGAAACTCATCTGCCAGGTTTCTTTCCAGGTTTCAAGGGCTGTAAGGTCTTTCTGGAGAAGGTCAGAGTCTGTAACACTCTCCACTACTTTAAAGAGTAGGCTGTCTTCGGCGAAGAGCTTCGACTGTGAGGAGTGTATGCAGTCAGGGAGGTCGTTTATAAATGCCAGGAAAGCTTCATTGAATGAAAAATCAGCATAGTTTGTTCCTGTGACAGTGGAATTCAATATTGGCGGTGGAATTCAATACCGACGGTGGAATTCGATATCAATAGTGAATATGATATCGGCAGTGAAATTCTATATAAATGGTGAATCAGATATCAACGGTGTATCTGATATCGACGGAAAATGATATCAACGCAGCGGACCTGGTTGAAACCAGTACGATAAATTATGGACTATATAAAGTGTTACAAATGGCGCGAAGACGACAACGGTATGGGTTGTCATAATTGACCCAATGAGCATATGGTGCGGCAACATATGGTGATGCCACGACGGCTGATGATACATATGGCGCAGCGATGTTTAATGGTATTACGACACAGTACAATGGCTGATGATCTTGTGGTACGATGACCTGGCAATGAACATTGGCAAAATGGCATAATACGACAACCGATGATACGTCTGGCACTGATGCTTTGTATAGCTCGGCGACGTTTAGTAAGGGTACAACGACATATGGCTATGGTACGAGACATGGAAATGGGATCCATGGTACGACGACATTTCCCAAGGAGATTGTACGACGATAAAGGATACGACCGCGTGCAGAATATTCAGTTTAGACATTAAAGTGAAATTATATAGATATTGTGTATATAAATAAAAAATATCTTAGTGTATTCTGAAATGACATTGAACTTGAACTTTAATAAAGAGTGATTAGAAACAATACGAGAAAATTAAACGTGGACTCTAGAGATGAGATATATTCATAAAACCTGAAATTGTTCAGATGTAATAATTGTATCGTAACATTAAGGTACATGCACTAAGTCATTAAGCTGTAAACGAATTAGTTTGAACTTTTGACAAATTACAACTGTCAAAAATAACGTATAACGGGACTAGAATTTAGATATATGAACTGGGTTTTATGGGCATTTTAGCGGAAGAGAGTGGACATCTAGCCAGACATATACCCATCAATATGCGGGAGATAGATTAGCTGTCACCTTAATTGGAAGGGGCAAGCTACAAATTTTTAAAGAGCTTTCAGTTTACTTTGGGCCGGCGAGATGTAAAGTCAAGTTTTAGTTTACAGTGTTACTTTGGCAGGTGAGATGTTAAGTCAAGTTTTAGTTTAGAGAGTTTTTTTACTTTGAAGGGCAACATAAAAAGACAGGTTTAAGTTAAGATAGAATACTTGGGAAAAGTTGGGAGATTAAGACGCAACGCGTTTTTGGTATTGTTTGGTTGTTGTAGAAATGCGGGTTTAAAGTGCAGTTGTTGTTTTTTTAAATAGGAACTGTTTTACCAAAATGGGAAACGAGTTTGAACTATATTTTAGAAACGTGCATATGTGTTAATAGAATTTATTAAAGTTTGACTGACAGTTGTAACAATGTAAGAAATAAATATATACAGAAAGTCCTGCTTTCTGTGTTAGTTATGTGTGATGTTGAAACACAATGTCTATTAGGCCTTGTTAACTTTTGTACAACATTGAAAGTATGTTCGCTTTTCTCCTGGCTTCTAGCGATTCCCAGTTTAGGTCCTTTACCATGTTCGTGACATATTCTGGGGTTTTGCTGTGGTAGCCGTTGAAGACATCAAGTGCAGCACGCCTTTGAACTGCCTCCAGTGCCTTGATGTGTATTTGGTTAGAAGTGTTCAAAACAGTGGATGCAAAGTCCGGTGATGGTCTTACCAAATGTTGCAGTGTATGTGGCTGATTTTAGTGGAGGTTTCTTCTGATGAAACCAAGGGTTTTGTTTTCTTTACAAACCACATTTTGGATGTGCCTGTCCCATTGAAGGTTGTTTGTAATGGTCACACCCGGGTATTTGCTTGTTTCTTCCACTTATAAGGTGTGGCCATGCAGCTTGTATAGTTGATGTGTATGACTCTCTTCCTTTCTTTAGAACAATTTGTAGCACTGTGCATTTGGAGGGATTGAAACTCATCTGCCAGGTTTCTTTCCAGGTTTCAAGGGCTGTAAGGTTTTTCTGGAGAGGGTCAGAGTCTGTAACACTCTCCACTACGTTAAAGAGTAGGCTGTCTCTGGCGAAGAGCTTCGACTGTGACGAGTGTATGCAGTCGGGGAGGTCGTTTATAAATGCCAGGAAAGCTTCATTAAATAAAAAATCAGCATAGTTTGTCCTTTATCATGATTTTTCCTTTCCAGGTAAAATGACTTACAAAAAAAATCAGCCCTTTCCTTAAATAAGCGGTCCAAACCACAGAAGCGGAAATTTATTTCACCTTCACCTAGTGCAATGTTACCAAGATTATCAAAAAGAAAATTTGATTTTCCGATATCATCTATAAAGAAAAGACATATGTATGAACAATTATTGGCAGCATACACATCTTCAGAACATTTTCTTCAAGATACTAGTAGCACATTCTCTCCTGGAGTATACATTGCCAAAAATTAATGAAAACTCAAATAAATTCACCATTACAAATAAGTAAGCGTAGATTAAACTTTGCAGATGCTACAGGTATCAAAATATCACTACAAAGTGGAAGAGTCGCGGATATTACCCTCTTTAAGACTCGGTGTGCCAAAGGAAAAAAACAACTATTTAAAGCAGAACTAAAATAGTACGTGTTCGTACTACGGATATACATGGCAGTTATGCTTGTTAAGAGATTACAAAATACGTCGGTGTTTAAATTCATACATGTGTATGTTGCATCCCATGAACAGACCGTGGCATGTGTATGGATCACAATTCGTGTATATATTGACAACCTGTGTTTCAGTTATTTTTCGTCAGAATTAAAAGCGTAATTTAATAACCTGCATTCATATGTATGGATCAGCGTTAATTATTGTTTAGTTTTTTTATGGTTAACCAAATACAGTTCATACGGTATAAATCATTACCACATACAGTGCTAGCGTGTATGTGTATGCACAAGCTTCGTAAAACTGAACGTATTTACTTTCAAAGAAGTTGTGGTTTTACATTACAATAAAAACAAAAATATAACATGTATATATTAATACACACAAAATATAAAGTATTCATTTGGAAAAAGCATAAAAACGATATCATGTTCAGATTGGTTTAATCAAACAAAAACAATTCTATATATTAATGCAAAGACTGATTATGAACGTAAATAAATTAGTAGATTAAAGGTTATATAATGGACTCCGGAACAAAATAATATATAGTCAATCTCAGTAAAAAGAAAACAAATTAAAAAAATCTTGATATGCATTAAATACAAAATCTTGATTTTTTTCTGAACTGCAGTGTTTCAGCAAGTTATTACCAATGCTGAAACAGTTACCTCTAACGGTATGAATGAATCATAGTCTTACCAACACTTATGTGACACCCTGGAACCACGCAGGGGTTGATAATTAACTTCAATGCACACCAAATAATGAGGGAAAATATGTATTGAGATTAACAGTGATCATATTTAGTCTTACCTGAAACCACATAAATAAATAAATAAAGTTATGTATTTAAAACAGTTTAGGTTTTAACAAATATAGTATGCAACTTGCAATATAATGGAACGATTGAAATATTTCATGAAAATAATACACAATACGAAGCATTTTCAATGAGCACAAACTATGATACTTTAACTTCGATCAGGCCCTGGCGATTATTTCAATGTCAATGTCTTGTTATGAAAATATGTTTTTCGAAGTAATCTTATCTACAATACCTAGTCTATATGAATAAATGATGACACAATTTGAACGAATCGGGTTTTACGGCTTACCAACACATTAAAGGTTATTCAACGCCAATATGAAGGAAGATTCCAGGCTCACTCTACATGTACAAAACAACAATTTATATAGTAATACTCAAATTGTCGCTTCCTACGACATGCATGAGCCATATTGATCCTATTCTTGCCATCATGCATATGGTTCCATAGCAGATACAATTTGAAAAGTAAATAAAAGTAGATAACGTAATACAAATGATTTTTTTTCATTTATCAAATTAATCAAAATTTAAATGATTAATCTAACCGTAAGTAATAGATGTCTTTATTGAAAGTAATTAGATAAGGTTCAAAACTTCGTGGAAACAAGCAAGTTCTTTCATGTATGACACACTTTGATATGTGCACGGAAACTAGACTTCCAGATTAATATTCTCCTATACACTGTACACACATGCTAAGGTTCATTGTGAAGAAGCATGTGCTGTTTCAGTCCCTTTTCACTTTTGACCACCTTTAGGCATGAAGTACAGTTATGATCTAATGGCACAGTCTTATTTCTACAACTGTTCCCTTGTTGGTACCTTTGGAGGTTTTCCATATAATAAAAAGTCTTGGGTCACCTGCGACGCTTTCTTTTCTAAATGACTAACGTCTTGACCATTTATTCTTTGAAAAAAAAATAACAATTGTACTCTGATAATGTTTCTGAATGGTTGATTCAAATAATGGATCCACTTGGCGTTTCCCTTAGTTTTAGAAAAGTAAACATCGAAGATAATCAAGAATATAGTTGTATTTTCCCTACTGGACAGCAAACGCATCCATTTATGGCACACATTTGACGAAAACCTTCAATTCAGAACGAGGGGGTCTTAAACGGACGAATCAAGTGTAATTTACTTAGTTACATCTTGGGAGTATGCAGTTAGAAAAATAGTGAGTATAAAATAAATTACCGTGTTATTCTGTGCCTTGGTTATACTAAATATCAAGGTATCAGATTTTAACGAGGGCCAATTTTTCACGTCATTAAATAACGGTCGGGGTCAGTTTTCAATGTTAAAAATGGACCACTGGGTCACTTTTCAACCTGTTAAATATAATGTTACACCGGAACTAAATATATTTACAAGTAAACGGTTGTTGGAGGTTTCGTCACACTTGTGAAATACTTTAAAGTTTATGCATTAATCTAATTGTAGTGGTACGAAATTGTAGTGGTGCGAAACCTCTGTAGTTCTTTTAAACCAGGGCTGCGTTCAGTTTGGTCAAACGTTTGATAACGTTATTAATATTCAGTTCAGCACCGTTAAACATCAAACATGTTTAATGCCTGGTTCCCTAAAATTGTTGCGTACTGTGTGCTAGTTTGAGGTTGAGCCAGTGTCAAAGAAAATATGTAAGCTAACGTTATCAAACGTTTTACCGAACTGAACACAGCCCTGGACACTACCCCTACCTGACATAAGCACGCAGTACATGTTCATTTTAGGGAACCAGGCATTAAACGTGGTTGCTGTTTAACGGCGGTATCACTAAACACCGAAAGGGCCCCTTTCCGCGGAAAGGGTTTTTCTACACGGAAAGGACCTACAAAAACACATTTTTCGTGCAAAGCACATGAAACCGGATTTTAATCATTGATAAATATGTTTTAGTATATATCTGGGAGTTTTATAAATTTAATTTGAATTTTAAAGTTTTTGTAGCAATAAAACTAATTATGACTCAAAACCGCTCTCTGCGGAAAGGGCTTTTTCAACACGGAAAGGGCCTATAAAACATACATTTTTTTTTGCCAATCACATAAAATCGACTTTTAATCGTTTAGAAACATGTTTTAGGATATATGGGAGTTTTAAAATTAAATTTGAATTTTAAAGATTTTGTACAAAATCATCTGGTGGCGAACAGCTTGTAAATATACAATGATATGATAATACAAATTGACATACAGATGGATAAATATAAGAGAAAAACATAAATAAATATATAAATATATATAAATATATGGTATTCTCATTTATCCATCTGTAGCTAAACACTTGTAAATAATGTTTATGTGTAATTTGCACCAACATTTATTTAATCGATTAAATTCAATTCAAAGTGATAAAACTCTCAGATATGAATGTTTTATAGCTCCTTTCCGTGTTGAAAAAAAAGACCCTTTCCGCAGAGCCGTTTTGAGTCATAATTAGTTGTATTGCTATAAAATCTTTAAAATACAACTTAAATTTATAAAACTCCCAGATATATCCTAAAACATGTTTTTAAACGATTAAAAGTCGATTCCATATGCTTTGCACGAAAAATGTATGTTTTGTAGACCCTTTCCGTGTAGAAAAGTCATTTCTGCGGAAAGGGGCCCTTCCGATGTTTAGTCATACCCATTTAACGGGTACTACTAAAACCCGGTCAAAATTCCGGCCGATCCGGTCACTTTTCCGGCCATGGGGAAAAGGCAAATGTGGTGTGTATACTTGTGATTATGATGTTAAACTGCCCTAATCCTATTAATTATGTAATGCCCTTGACATATATATCAAGAAACTATATGAAAAAAATAAAATAATGCCATAAATCTGGTCTTGAAGTTTACCTTTTTGTGACGTTTTTTGACGATTTTTCGCCGTTTTTGACAAATTCCGGCTGCGTTTGAATGGCTTTTTAAAGTATATTCATTGTAAATAACCATGGTTTTAATCAATTCTTACAAAGATTAAGATATGCTGAGTCTATAACAATGAAAATAAAAACAAAATCAATAACATATAATTGTTTATTTCGCTCGATACAGAGAACATATATTTTTTATAAAAACATGGCGATTTCACCGGTGTGGCGTATTTACCGCACGTTGTAAGATTTAGACAATATTTTACAAGACGTAACAAAACATTGAAGATTTAGACACTATTTACAAGACGTAACAAAACATTGAAGATTTAGACAATATTTACAAGACGTAACAAAATATTGTAAGATTTAGACACTATTTACAAGACGTAACAAAACATTGAAGATTAAGACAATATTTACAAGACGTAACAAAACTTTATAACAAAGTTAAACGAATAAAAAATACAACATTATGTGCATGCAGATTATATGCTGTGTATAGAACGTTTAGCTTTACGAATCATATTTATACATTTTAACGATACAACATGTAGTAACAAAAGGTACATGCATTCATATACAAAGAAATGATACAAAAGAAAGGGGAATATAATATATAGTACACGATAGATTATTAATATAGGATTTAGAGATGACCTGATGCAATAGTTTAACTATCTATCTATATTTCATTTTCATTTAAACACGACGGACAATTCCAGAATTTCAAGTTATTTTGATTTACACATTGATAATGGTACCATTGCTTACATTTAAAATTCTGACATGAAATGAGATTGTCAACAAAGTCTGGCATTCTGCAGTGGCACCATAATTGGATGTTTATAACTTTGGGGTTGAAGCACGAAATACTTAAATTTCTGCCGCGCTTGGGTTCCTTTGGAAAAGGTGTCATTTTACCACTTTCAAGGCAATTAATAAAATGCTGGCACATTGCTGGTACAGTATATATGTTTCGAAAATTAAATGAATTGGGTGAATGACAAAACTCTACTACATTCGCAATCGCAAATAATCCACAATCAAAGGAGTTGGGCTGTTGTTGAACTCTGGGAATTTTAACGTTAATAGATTTATCATTAAGCGTTGCGTATATTTGTGACAGTTAAATTTTTACGTTTAACTTTATGTCTTTCATATTTTCTCCTAAACTGTCTATATAGTAAATGAAGTCGCTGTCGGAAGATGTTTTAAAACTCATCGCCCAATGATTAGAGCCGTTAAAGTGAATTTGGCAAGCAGGTTTTCTGAATATTCCATTTGTTTTTCTCATCTATAAAAAACGGGGTTTTTGTAGTTTCTTGTAAACTATTGACATTAGGAAATTGCATTTTTAAAATTATATTTACCGCCGACATATGTTTATCGTTTAACCATTTACATTTTGATATGTCATGTTTATCCGATAATTTAAGATCATATAATTTTAACCACCAGTCATCGGAATCTGTAAAGCTGCTGTTCGGACTATCAATTGTAGCGATGTCATCATCTGAAACTTTTGGTGACAGGGTTGGTAAAATTAATTTTACACTCTTACTATCTGTTGAATTATAATTTGACGGTGATTGCTTACGTTTACTATAGTTTTTTGTAGGTGTAGTATGATCGTTGATAACAGATAAAGCTGGTTTATCGTTATATTTTTTAATACTTGAAATAGGAAGACATCTTTGAGGTGTTTTATTGGTAGTTAATTTGTTCCCAGAGTTAATAGGTGTGGATGATGTAGTTGGTATATCTTTGTTTGATATATAATTATTTGTTTTAATTGGCGTACCTACATACGTATCTTCAAGATTTAACGACTTTTCCTCTAAAATTGTAGCCAGTTTAGAATCTGGTGAAGGGGCAATCTCGTAATCAGAAGGATTTGGTTTCTTTTGACCGAGTCTTTTTTGGGAGCGGGGTCTGTTGTTGTAACGCATTAAACTTATCAATTTATTCTGTTTTTGACCTGTGATAGTTTGCATACCAATACATTTTTTGGCTGCAATTATGTGATAACAAGTATTAGATGACATACACTGACACGATTCTTTTGGAAACAACGTAACTGCATATTTTTTACCCCCCCCCCCCCTCCCTTCAACAAGAAATGTCCCCATTTCAGGGACAAATTTAATGCAATTATTTTTTAAAACACTATCAGCTAAAATATGTTGACTGACAAATTTCTCCTTGTCTTTTTTTCCGAATCAGATTTATCAAGAATATTAGTGACGTTCAAATTATCAGTCTCAAAAATGCTGTCTTCCTCTTCTTTAATGTCATGAAGTAAAGGTTGATCGTTTTCTGAATGTATATTATTTATGTTTTCTTTAACGGACGGACGGACGGACGGACTTACGTTGGATTTATCTTCAAAATACCGTTATATAGCGTCTGAAATTTGCCTAAAAGGGTCGCAGTGTCATCTCTTGGGATGTTATTTATTCCGGTGTGAACAACTACAGTCTGAAATCAGAATTTCCACAAAATAGGTATAAGAAAACTGCGACTTTCACAACTTTTTATTGACTTTCAAACATTGAATATCCATTTCTCCTTAAAATGACTATATAAATGCTTGAAATGACAAATTGGTTTTCGTTCTTGCGTATTGTCAAATGCGACACCCGTTATAAGCACGGCGGGTGTCGTGTATCCAATCAAGGTGTTGCTGACACCTGTTGTTTATTCTATCAATATAATTTGACTACCGGGTATCGAACGGCTGTAGTAGCCAGTCACACCTCGGTTAATATGATAAACAACGGGTCATTATAAATATACAGGTAATGGTACCTCTAAGCGTAACACAACGTTAACGTAAAAATTGTATAAAATTTATTGATTTGCGTTTCATTTAATTTTCAATTTACAAGATTTTTTTTTCAACATTCAAGAATTTGTAACATATAATGTTACCTACATATATTAAACATTCATTCAATATATGTATTTATCACGTGACACATTTAATGAAACAATTCGTAAATATTATTAAATACTTGTAACATATAAAGTAGAATCTGTAGTTAATAGTTCATAAATAGGTTGGATTTATTTATCAATGAATTTCGTAAACAATTTACATTTAAATAAATATCTAACTATATCAACAATGAAAATATTTTGTCTAAAATTGTTTTAATTTTGGATAAAACAATATCAATAATAATATTGAATATTGTAATACTTCTTACTTATACGAATACAATGAAATAATGATATAACATTTAAACTCACAGACACTTTTGGTATCATCTCTCGGATACTTGGTGATTACAACAGATTCTCCACATTAGATCCAGGATAGCAAAAACACTGAATATCTTCATTGACGTAGTTTGAAAAATAACGTACTTGACTGTGTCCAATGATTATAGTCTTAATCTTATCCATTTTTAATGAGTAACTAAGTACATGTACTTCAAAGGTAAGCACAAAAAGTTTAAAATGACCACTAGCCGATATTAATCACAAACTGATACTATTTGAAAACACTAATTTAAAGAAACGCATATGTAGTATTTCATAATGTAAATCGATATATAAAATTATTTGTTTTTATGGACACAAATTGAGCAGGGCGTGGACTGGGGAGAGGCTTATGAACAACAACCAATCCAAAAAGTGAACACCATAAGTTTCATTAATTTCACCAAGGACTTGTATATTATTCCTTGATTGAATGTGCTGTGCAAACTGAGAACAACAGGTCCACACGTTGTATTCAATCCAGATTAAAAGTAAATTGTTTGGTTATCCAGATTAAAAGTAAATTGTTTGCTAATGATAGCTAAATTAATTGATTATGACAATATGCAGTAGTAATTGGTGTTAAAATGAAAATAAGTCGATTGATACCAATCAAAACATTCTTAATTCTCTTTGATTGATTCTAAGACTGTGCCGATTTTGCCGCTATTTTAATCCACAAATGTAACAAATTGTGTAAGTTAAAATTTTATGTGACAATATAAAGAATTGAATTAATATATATGTGGAGATAATTATAATATATATGATGATATTAATTTATAACTTCATACTTTTATGGGAATGTTTTTAACTAACTTTATGATTTTAGAAGCCTAGAATTTATTAATGTTGACTTATAGCAATTTCTTGAATATGAACCTATGACAATCAACATAAATTTATATTAAGAGCTTATATGTTATTCTTTAAAAAAAAAAACTCCACTGGAAATAAGTTGTCATACTGTAGTTGTGTATACTGTGGATGAATACTTGTCTTAAACGAAAAAAAATTTAAATCTGTACTAGCTGATATATTATAAATGGTCAGCTAGTCTTATACTTTATTAACAATGCATGTTAATGCATGTTTTTTTTAACCTTATTTATATTAATGTGCTTGATCACAATAAATAAATAAATAAATGAATAAATAAATAAATAAATAAATAAATAAATAAATAAATAAATAAATAAATAAATATGAATATTTAGTTTACAATTATAGTAGCAAAATAATGTAAATTAATAGTCTAAATCTTACAACGTGCGGTAAATACGCCACACCGGTGAAATCGCCATGTTTTTATAAAAAATATATGTTCTCTGTATCGAGCGAAATAAACAATTATATGTTATTGATTTTGTTTTTATTTTCATTGTTATAGATTCAGCATATCTTAATCTTTGTAAGAATTGATTAAAACCATGGTTATTTACAATGAATATACTTTAAAAAGCCATTCAAACGCAGCCGGAATTTGTCAAAAACGGCGAAAAATCGTCAAAAAACGTCATAAAAATGTAAACTTCAAGACCAGATTTAAGGCATTATTTTATTTTTTCATATAGTTTCTTGATATATATGTCAAGGGCATTACATAATTAATAGGATTAGGGCAGTTTAACATCATAATCACTAGTATACACGCCACATTTGCCTTTTTCCCATGGCCGGAAAAGTGACCGGATCGGCCGGAATTTGACCGGGTTTTAGTAGTACCCCCATTTGCAGCCCAGTCTATATTTTTAAAATGGCGTCGGAATGTTGATAAACACGGGTGACGACGCAGATAAGATCATTTATTTATAAAGTTAGACTGTTTATTTGATGCTGCAAAACCAATAGGTGTATAACAACACTATATCTTTACTTCACTTGCAACACATAGGTAAAAGTTTAGTTTTAATGTAGCATAACATCGTTTATCATCAAAATTACTCGTATCGATGCAAAGTGCACACGTGATATTTTAAAATTGCTATAAAAATGTTTCGCATTAATGCACCGGAGAACATTTTTATATAAATATTGAACTAAGCTATTACCACATATACGTCATGTTGAGAGAGGTATAAACATACTCTTGGTTACTTTTGGGAAATTGATATAAATTGCTTGACACGGTCAGTGTACTTGCGGCAGCACGATTTACGCAAATCTTCCGTATATCTGCCAAATGTGCACAAATACAGCATAATTTTATATCAACTGTTGATTGTTTAATACTAAGTACGTAATTTGTATATTTTTAAATAATATAGAAATAAAGAGTCACCAAATTGAACTTGTTTGACACATTTAGATGATTTTCTGTGGTTGGGTCAAATATGGACGGTTTGTCGTGAAATCAGCACTAAAATTTGCAAAGAAAAGGAGTTATTCTTAAATAAATGAAATGTTTTAAATTATATTTTTTGTGACATTATTTTCATCTAGTATATATATATATGTATTGGTATTGATGATTTCAAAAGTATGTAGTTGTAATATTGTTTTGCCGATTTGCCAATAAAAAGAAAAAGCAATATAATTGTGGTAGGACTAAAATGCAAAATGGAATGTAAATTGCGAAATGGAGTGCAATGGGTTTGTAAATAGTGAAATGGAGATATAAAATTGCTAATTATACCCCCGACAAACGAAGTTTGAGGGGGTATATTGGAGTCACCCTGTGGTCGGTCTGTCGGTCGGTCTGTCCGTTGCAATTTTCCTTGTCTGGAGCATCACTTGAAAAGTACTGGATGGAATTTCATCAAACGTCATACAATGGTAGAATATAATGAGAGGAAGTGCAGTGTACAAGAAACATAACTCTATTTTTGCTAATTACAGAGTTATTGCCCTTTGATATTTTTTCTTGTCCGGAGCATAACTTGAAAAGTACCGAATGGAATTTCATTTGCTTTTGTTTCTTAAATAAATCAATTAAACATATATACAAATGCTATTATTGATATATGAAGATAATTATGTTTGATGTGTCAAGTTAAAAAATAAAGTAAAAATCAATCATTAATTCCCACACATATATTATAATATATATAATAAAACAGTATTGATACCAGGCCTTCTAAAATTGCAGTTTTTTTCGGTTTTTGGACCGATTTCTGAAGTTCAAAACCGTTTTTCGTTTCAAAGTTTAATAAAAAAATCGGTCCAGATATTTTCAAAGTTCAATAAAAAAATCGGTCCAGATATTTTCTATCGGTCGTATAAAATCTTATAAATTGCTCTTACCATGCCATGCTTACCTGTGAAGTACGCCTAGCGGCAATATCATTTGACCCAATAATCCATTTGTTTTGTCACCTGCTGTGTGAAATGATGTCAATTTCGACTAAACCATTGACGGTATTAGGGGAGTTTTATCGGAAGAGTCTATCAATATGTAGCATGCCTTCGATGTGTGATCAGCGACCCATAGCATTCTGTTGGTTCATCAAAAGACTGTGTTTGCGTCCGTAATTTCTTTGATATACCGCTAGCCAAAGCTGGGATGATCGGACCGAATATTGTTTACGTAATTAAAATATTTGATAAAACCTGCAGTGTTACTTGTTTGTTTCATTTTTTTTAAAAATACCTTGAATTATAAAATTAATGACATTAATTAATGAAAGTGATAAAACCCGGACCGATTTTGTTTTGATGTGGGACAGGTTCTGAATGATTTATTTTGGTGGTTGAAGCAATACGTTGGTTTCCACTGTGATTATTTCACGCAGCTTCTGGAACTTATTCAGTAAAGTGGAAACATAATGTCAGTCATTAAAATGTACACATTGTGATAAAGTATGTTATAAATAATACACAAATAAACTTGAAATTGTTCCTTATTAATAAATAAACGGAGAAAATACATGATGCAGCTGACATGGTGGGTGGGGTATGCATACATGTAAAGGCATAATGTAAGGCAATTTTAGTGATTTTTTTTAAATAAGTGTGATTCTTATAGTAGTAAAAAACCTGGACCGATTTGCATTTTGGAATTTTAGAAGGCCTGATTGATACCCATTATAAATATACTAAAATACGTATAGCTATCAAATATATTTCAACTTCAATAAAATAACAAAAATAATTTACTTCAATAAAGACTTGATTTAAATAACGTTACAGACACAGGATACATTGCGAAAAGTTTAATACCATGGCCCAAACGTCGACTTGGAAATGGAGATCCATATGCAGTGCTCCAGATAAGCTTTTGGCCCAATGCTTATTTAACCCCTAAAATAAAATTCAATGCTTAAAATGGAAACTGAAAGAGTATTTTCTGATTAGTTATTCGCCATATGCTTATTTTACGCCCTAAATTAAAATACAATGCTTAAAGTTGACATTTTCAAAACTTACCTCTATTTGCAAGAAAACTGTCATAATGCCTGAAGCCTGCTCTGAAGAATGTAACTTGTAACAGTTTTTGGAACAAAATCATTGAACTTTAAAAGAGCTGGATTCTCTATAGCGAGGAACATATTTACACAGTCTCCAACTGGCTAACAGTCATCTTTTTTAGGATGTCACACTTTTTAATACTATCAGTAACAGCTAAATTTAACCTAAGGGCAATCAAACTGGAATAAATTAGTTGATTGGGTTTTTATGGGTTTTTTTTGCGTCTCCCGACGGCAAAACCAGACAATGCCATTAGAATAAATAATAGATACACATTAAGTTTGTCGTCTTACGTTTATAACAAGCCTTTTCAGAACGCTTGGAACTACTCAACATATTCCCATGTGCGTCTCTGTGACAACGATCTACGGGCAATAACTATATTGTATAAGTTAGTCTGGTTCCGCATTTTACTAATAAACAGTTCAGTTTATCGGAATACGCTCGGAAACCAGACAAATGGCTTAGAAGTTACTTCCCTTAGATTTGTTTATTTCACGGTGTCTACATCAGTTGTGATAACCCAGGTCTTTCAAAAATACGATACGCACAAGATCGCCAGTGAAATGCTTAAACTCAATTGTTTATGCGTAGCGGTACGCACATTAATTATTTTCAATGCTTTTTCTGTAAATTTCAATGCTTATTTACGCAAATACGCACCTTATCTGGAGCACTGCGTATGTTAAGTGAGAAATGGAGATCAATGTGTAAATTGCGAAATTGAGTAATGAAATTGCTATTTTATGTTTAGTTAATTTATATAAATAATTACTTTAATAAAGATTTGGTTTTAATTATGTTACAGACATTGTGAAATGTTTAATACTTTTGCATGAAAATCGACTGCAAAATGGAATTTCTTACGTTCGTAAAGTGCGAAATTGAGTAATGCCATTGCTTTTTTATGTTTATTTCTGTAAGCTAGTATACATGTGTTATTTTTGTTGTTTTAATGAAGTTGAATTATATTTGATAGCTATATTTATTTATAAAATTTAAAGAAATTACATGTCAAATTGTAATCTTGTAATTACAATTTAAACGATTTTGCTTACCAGATAGGATTATCAATAATTGGATTAAGGCGTGTAATGCTTAATGATTTACCCAAATCTCTTACTTTAAAAGCTTTTTGCTATACAATTGCAAACAGGTCCTTTTTAGCTCTGCCAAGCTGCAAATGTTTTTCATTGGGAAATGAAATGCAGTTAATCTGTATACATGTAGTTCATTTAGGCCAATTGCAGTAAAAATGTAGATATTGATTTTTTGATTGCAGTATACAAATTTTGTTACCATAAGTACTTCAACAATTTTAAACACGATTTACTGAGAATGGCCTCATATTGTAGAGAATCCCACTGTAGAAAGAAAGAATATAGAATTGTATTTCTGTGATGAATAAAAATTAGGATGTTTGAAAACGAGATTTTGCGAGAATATTCATAGCATATCGATCAGTTGCTTTTCCGTCTCAATATAATCCTTGATATTATATAGTGAAAATGATTAAAGTATTATTTAGGTATATTTACTTAACTTTTAATGATAATGCTGATAAAACAAATACATATGCAAATAATTATATATTTGTATAGCAAAAAGCTTTTAAACTAAATAACAAAAACAGCACTTAAAAATAGCAAATTCATTCAGTTTATTCATAAAATTTCTTAAATCATCGGGTGGTATGAGCACATAATAAAAGAACATCCAACCCGATAATATGCAATTATATATTCATATATGGTACACTTTGTCCTGAAATGTTATTGTTGGGTAGTGATATGCTAAGGCAGTGGTACACTTCGTCCAGCACTAAAAAGGACTCTTGTATTTTAAACAAGTTTTTAAAAGCATATTTAACTTATTCTTCAAAACTCTTAGATACGAGGTGTGCTCGTAAAATACGTCTACGCCATGTATAAAACATGAAACAAACGTTTGTCATATATTAAATTTATATAGCCGTGTAGGTGACGTTAATACCAACAGATTGGTAAAATATCAATATGATACGCAAAATATCAATACAAATATGCTATTTAAACTACATGCACAAAGCGATGTGCGGGGCAGGTCTCGACGTCTTGCTAATTTACGACGTCAGTCCGATGTTGCGAATGTGTCTTTCGGTGCTAGGGTTTTACCACACTTGTACTCACGTCAGATTACTCTCCACGAGTCATTATGCATTTCTGATGCTGATGCACGCATTGGGTAAACACAGATTCAAAAAATTGAATAGCAAACCCCCCGCACAACTTGCTGTAGATGCTTCATCTATGCATCATTGTTCTCGTGTCTGACTCCTCTGAGCTGATAAGGATAGACTGCACTGATGTCACGAGTCCATCATTGAGTAATCCCGTCGTCTCGGTCTCTCATCATCAGTAGTTGAACTTATACCGTCTGAAAATGGTTTATGCAACTTGTACACTAATGCATGGCATACTTTCGGTTTTCCCGTTGCAGACTTTATTATTTGAATGGTATCTGTGGAGATTTTCCTAAAGAATTAATTATAGTGCGCTCTTCCGCGACGTTAAATTTGCATGTTTTTTACGTCATCATAATTTCATGCAGTTATGGAAACTGGCTGTAAAATGTAAACAACTTGCACGTTGCCACTGAAATTGTCAAGTTATGACGTCAACATCACATACTTTTACCAGGAAAATTTCGACATATTTAGTCTATTGTGTGTTATATACCGCTTGTATATATCGTATGTATTTTTTCATCTTTCTAGTGATGTCCAACCTGCCCCGCACATCATTATACGAGTATGCATATATAGGCATAAATTCGTAATTTTCAAACAACTGCTTAAATATTTACGGACATAACTCATAAGACATAGTACTTTATAGTAAGAAAGTTGAATTTGATCAGACTGCATTATTTTTCTGATAACGCCTTTAGTATAAGTATTTAACGGACACACCTCGTATGTGCTGTGTGTGCCTCAATTTTTATCAGGCGTTAGCACTAGTCAATTGTAACCCATGCTCATCCAAAGTTGTGACATAGCAGGCACTTTGGCCTTCTCTGAACAAGTGTTCTCAAAAAATTATATCCATTTTAAACTACATTAAAACAATGCTCCCTTCTTTTGCAAAATAAATTATATTTACATACCTCCAGTGCTCCAAGAAAAAAAAAATTTGGGACTAGCCCAGGGCAAGTAGGTTGAAAAAATCTACTTGCCCTGGCTGAAAAATAACTTGCCCTGATCAACGGTTCACATGCCCAGATTTTTATTACCAATACACCTTGCGGTATAATATGTAAACGTAGACTTAAATGTATTAATTTTATGTATGGTTTGCTCCCCTTAATTTTATGCATGTCTAAATCACTAGTTTTAGAGTTTGAATAGGACTGGGAGAAGGGAGAGAATTTCGGGAGAATTGACTACGTCTCTGTCAGTATGTCCAACTTATTATGTTGTATTTAAACTTTGTTCTTTATTGACTATCATTTCTGTTCTGTCGATTCAGTGGCAGTGTGGGAGCAGGAGTTTATTTAAAACATTATTTTAAATATCTTTCTCTTGTTTTCTTATTATTGCTGTCATAACATACAATTATGGCAATGTCAAGCCTACAAAGCTATTCAATCTATCCAAGAGAACTTGGCAATATGATAAATAAATGCAGTCTATGATAGCCTTCAAATATCTAGAAAGTGCGACTAGTCAACTATATTTCAAATATTAAAAACCCCCCACATAATTCATCTTAATTGTTGGTTTCAATATTATATTTAAATCATGCCAAAAAAAATATACGCTGAAACTACACAACCAAAAAGCAATGTTTATTACTACAATACCCCACCCACATTTTTCTTTGCCGTAAACTCAATTTAAATATCAACTTTCACGTTTTCACAGAAGAAAATTTATACACATACAGTTCCAATTACTGTAAATCTTCCAAATATTTATAAAATTACCAGAACCTAACGCTGACATTTTTCATAACGCGATCGATCGCAAATTATCTGCAAAAACATAATCAGATTTTAGAAATCGTTAACATTTTGGCGAAGGGAGGTAATTTTATACTCTTCATAATGGAGAATTTGAGAGACACCCGCAAATTACGTCATCGTCTTTTTTTGTCTTTGCTCGGGTAGGTGGTAAGAAACGTGTACCTTGGTCGTAGATATACGAACAATCAGAGCGGTTATTAAAAATAGATTAATTTATATTCAAAGCTATCCACCAATCACTTTAGAGTAATAAAAATAGATTAATGAATATGCATGAGAGGTTTTCCAAAGTCGCATTATCGGGCATGTTGTGTGATAAACACTGCAGGGGTCAATTGTTTATACTGATTAGGTACGGTCTTTAAACAACAGTTTGACCTGCGTCGTATCGAATAGAAATATTTACAGACCTGTGTATTGTGAAAACTAGCTTGTCCGATTTTTTAAGACAAGCCCGACGGGCAAGTAACTTTGAAAAAGGCACATGCCCGGATCCAGATTTGACAAGCCCCGGGCATCGGGCTCTCCTATTCTTGGAGCACTGACCTCTTGTATTTCCAGAAAAATATATCATATTCCATGTAAATTGCATGTAATGTTTAGAATAATTCTGGTAAAAACTTATTTATTTTACCTCGAATGAGAAACAAGTTATTACAGCATAAGACAAATCACGCTTGAGGTCTTCTGTGGTAGATCCAGAACCAAGTACTGGTATGTGCAGATAAAGTGTCTTGCTCAAGAACATCCCACATACCTATGGTGGAGGATTGACCCCATGACCCTCTGATCCTGGGCCTGATGCTCTATTTGACTACACATTCCACAAAATTTAGGGAAAAAATTAGTTAAATTATTGAACAAAAAAAGGAAATCAAGTGAAAAGAAAGCAAGGACCATGCAATCAGGTCCCAGGTCGACCAACCTATGTATTACTGGGTTTGAAACATTCCAACACCAGCTGCAGGGGCATTTAATATGTGTTGTATGGTAAATTTGGAATGCAAACAGTCCTGAATATTCAGTTAAACTTTTCATTTCAGTTGCATAACCTTTAAATGCTCTTTCTTTCAGATTGGCTGGTGAATCATATGTCAACATATCGCAGGATTTAAATCAGATGATGCAATACTGTAAATGTACCTGTTGCATGGCGTGGTTGCATAATGAAGATTTGAACAACATTATTTATGAAGCTGACTTAATGTAGAACGCAAAAATATTCTCACGACTGGAGTGAAAATATGGTTCTATATAAGAGTTAACGACTGTGTTCCATAATTGATTATAGACTTGGAGGGAAAGTTTTGAGAATTAATTAGAATATTTCATATTCCTTGAAGACATTGATAATTTACTGTGATTTTAGAAAATAAGCAAGATATAGAATTATGTTGTCTTCAGTTTCTTACGAAGTTTTGTTCAGTGTTCGCGTTCAAACCCAGTCTGAGGAAATAGTTTGCGTGACGGGAGATGGCCCCGAGTTGGGGAACTGGGAACCGCATAAGGCCGTTAAACTGAGACGAGAAACCAAAAGACAGTTGTCTGATTCCAATCTGGAAGCATTTGGAAGGCAAAATAGTCACAATGGGTCAGTAAAACTTAATTTATTTTTCTTAAAAAAAAAACAACGGACCCCCTACAACTGTGCCTACACATTGCTTTCAGCGAAGCTATGCCCCTGCATAGATCTGTCTAGCTTTGGCCTCGCATTGATAACTAGACTTCTTCAAACTTCGTTACAAAGCGAGACATTTGTATGTTTTGTTTATATGGTGCTTTTCATTTATATGTGATGGCAATCAGCACACCTATTCATTATTCTTAGAATACATTTTCCTGTTAGCCAGTTATTGACACACAAGTCACTGACTACTTCCCCACATATTCAGAGGTGAAAGATTCATGGCCCTAGAATAAAGGTCATGGGCAATCATCACAGAGACTGTGGCAGGTTGGAAACTCATTGTTAACAGTTAAATGCTTTAATGACTGAAGCAGGACATTTGATTCCTGGGGAATTGTCTTGTTCTCTGTGAGATCTAGGTCAACTTCTTCGTTCTTCTGCATTCTGGATGGATTATGCATTGCTCCAGATAAGCATTATATAGGGGTATTTTAGCATTGAAATTTCTGAATAAAGTATTAAAATTTAAATTTAGGGGTAAAATAAATTTTATAGTTGATTAGTTTGTTTTAAATGGTATATTGATAAGAATATTCATTTTTACCCTTAACATTTTTATAAATAAGCATTGCATACTAATCTAAGGGGTAAAATACTTATTTGAAGAAAAGCTTATCTGGAGCACTGATCATGTGACGTTGAATACATTCGTTGTAACAAAATCAGTCGGCAAAATCAAAATCTAGGGATTGTGAGTTAAAATCTGGGATGGTTGCGTTATAAACTATTTCTACAGTCATTAGTCTCCCACCTATGAATATGAGTGAAAGTAGGGGTCCTCCGTGGCCGAGTGGTCTAAGGCGCCATCTCAAGATGACTTACCTCTCACTGCTAAGGTTGTAGGTTTGAGTCCCGCTCACTCCAAAAACTTTATGTGAGAAAGTTTCCAGTTACTTGCGATAGGACGATCGTTCTACTCATTCGGAGGTCTTCCTTCACCAGTAAAACTTGATTTGTCATATATAACCTGAAATGTGTTGAAGATGGCGTTAAACCCCATTAAAAAAATGAGCGGAAGTAGTATGTACCAGGCTGTGTTTAGCACCATTATATTATAACTGTAATGATGTTGACAAAAGACGCAGAGCTTCATACAAACAATTTAAAGTTCTCGATTGAAACGGTTGATCAAAATATTTGGAAAAGTACACAAAAATATCAAGATGACTTATTTTGACATCTATAGATAAACTCATTTTCTTTGTATTGTCAAATTCTATTGGGAATTTATAAGAAACTTATTGAAGTTGTGAAATAAAATCTTACAGGAAGTTACCTATTTTTAGAAAATTATCTCAAGAATAAAAGGATACAACTGACATTGTATCATGTATTTGAAAGTGAGATTAACATAGCCAGGGTCAGAGTTCATATACCCAACAAGGTTTGTTCTACGACCTTGGGTCTCACTCCTGTTGATATGTGGGGAAGTACCTAATGACTTACTTAAAAAAGGTGTAAGGTGCGTTTGATATTTGTTAACCCCCAAGTGGATCTCAGGATGATGATTAACTGTTCAAACCACATTTAAATAACTACACTCGGGGACTTTGAAAACTCACCACTTACATGTACATACAGGTAATTTTAGTGTAGAAAATGTCATCTGATTTCAAAGTACAGACCCTAAACCGCTCAAGTACCCCATAATTGCACTCCGTTTGCGCTCCGTTTGCACTCCGTTCGCTCTTAGTTCGCACTCCGTTCGCGCTCCGTTTGCGTGCACTCGATTAAACGCGGTTAATTTAATGCATTCACAAACGCAGGTATTCGCTCACGAGCGCTGTATATCTGAGTGCTCTGTTTAATACTCCTCTTATCGTTCGCTTCGTTCAGCGTTCACTCAACGTTCAGTTCGCTCAGTTCGGTTTCCGGCCAATAACCAATCGTAACATCTCAACTCTTAAAATGATTCTATATTGACTTTTTAATTTAATCTGTTCCAATGGAGCAATAAAATGTATCCATGGGATTTAGTCAAGGTAAATTAATTCATAATCCGATTGTTTGTCTACATATTATGTCACCCGCTGGGCGAAAGGTTGTAAATTTCCGATAAGCTAGTATCGATAGTAGGCATGTTTAACGGAAATGTCTATGTTTTGATATGTGATCAGTGGTCTGGGTGATCAAAGAATATCGTAAGTTATACCGGCGTCTGTTATCCAGACCGACATGTGTTTGTGTCAGTATCTTCTTTGATATACCGTAAGCCGTTTGTAACAGGAAAGCAATAAAGTTTGTCCACAAAATTTACACATACATCATCAACATAAACTAAATATATTGTTATTAATAATTAAATTTAATTAATAATTCCATACTGTTGATACCTCGTTGGCCTTATAATAATCCATAAATCTGCTCAGTGTAAGCAGTGACTTAACAACATGTGGATATATCACTGGTTTTGTTAATGTTCAAACTAAAATAAGCTTTATAATCAATAATATGCACTGCAAGGGTGATGAAAAATTTATTATAACCCGTGCAATGCAATTCGACATTATAATAAATGATTTTTGAAAAATAATAATCTTGTAGTGTTTTTCTCGATTTGGGTCCAATTGTGGCTTCACTAGACTTAAAAAATATATTCTGATATTTTAAGTTTTTATAATAATTTTCGTTATCATTATGTATATAAATATACTTGCAATGAACTTTTTTCAGCGGATTTCTCAAACTATTATTTTACTGATAGTATGCTTTATGTTAATATATTATTTAAAATGACAAACTATATTAAACTTGTTTGAAACTACACCCACTGTGCTATACCGCTAATTATATGACACGCAGCAACACACCCGTGGTGTTAATTACGTTATGTCACATGCCAGTGAGAGCCGTGTCAATTAGGTTATATGCTAAAGCGGTGACTTATCGGTCTATTGACCACGGAAGATATGTATGGTTTCATTTTGATTGTAATTCGTGCCAGATGGATGAATCTTAATTGAGCCAACATTATGTGATTGAAAAGCAAAGATAAAAAAGGAAAACTGCCAGCCAATTAACAACAAATAAAAAAATTATTTAAGATATTTGTTATTCGAAGTTTGAGACGCTTTAGTATGTAAATATCATGATGTTAATATCATTAAATTAACGAACCGAAAACGCCAGTTCTGAATGAATGGTGGAAAGTGTGACATACACGTATTAAGGGATGTGTATTCAGGGCTGTCATTTTACCACAGCTGCTTTAGCGACCTCGTATAAAAAACAGATACAACTAAAAATCAGAATTGTTAATTTACAAAATAAAACAATCCTACAATTTTAAAACTAATAAAAATTAAATGTCTCTAAATAATTCCTTGTAAAAATGTAGTATTTTATTTGTATTATTTTTTACTTTCATTATTTGTTTTATTTGTTTTTTAATATTATTATCATTGGAGCTATATTATAATATACATATTGACTTATTGATTTGTCACAGCTTTTATATTGGAGACGTGCATCTGGTCAGTCGTTCACAATTAATATACCAATTTAATTACTGTTATGAAGGCAGAGTTGCATGGCAATCATCAAAACAGATACCCATGGTGAGAACCACATGTGTGTCAATAAAAAGTTAATTGGTGATTTATTGGTCCATTGATCACGAAGAACCCTGCCGGTGTGTAATTTCATTTTGATTATATTTAATGCCAGATGAATGAATCTTAATTTAACCCGCGGCATGTGATTGGATAAGAAATATATAGTCAAAATCAATACTAAAATATGCAGATTTTTTTATAATATTGTTATTATCATCATTATCATTAATATCTATTATATATTTTATCATTATTTATTACTATTATTACTAATATTATTTTCATTATTATTTATAGTATTGTTATTATTGCTATATTACTTTATTATTATATTATAATATTATTATTCTTCTTATTATTATTGTCATTTCTTACTTGTTGCCCCTTTCACAGCTTTTATATAATGGCTTAATTGTTACGTGCTTACGTGCACGTGATCAGGCGTATCGATTTTGTAGGAAAGCGGGAAAACAATATATTTACTATTTTATAGGCAGTGAATACATGTTCTTTTTTGTTTATTTCAACCTTCCCGATGATCAAAAGCTGTTCTTTAGTCAATATAAAATCACAACCTCAGAAAGGTCACCTTGAAATTTACGTTTACTAGTTTTTATTTCCTGTGTCTAATGTGTTATTTCGGTCTGTCGTGTTAATTTGGCATACATACTTTTATTTTACATTAATTTAATTTAGCTTGATTGTGAAGTAAGCTCGGAGCTTATGCATATCGTTCTCCAGTGCATTCCCTTATTAGATCTGGTACTGAATTGTGTTTCGAGAGGTCGGGTAGAGCCTGGGTCAAACTCGCTACCTCTGCCGCCTGAAGCCAGCACCTTATCCGCTGTACTACTGACCCACTTTATATTTTAGAATACAATTAATTTATTACTATTATTTTAATGAGATGTGCACGAGTATAATGTTTCCACTTTAATTGCAATATAACAGCTTTACGTACATTTGTTCACAACTAAGCACAAACTCAGTGTAACTATGTTTGGGGAAAATATGAAACTAAAGTCCAAATTAAATTGAAAATTGGTAATTTTTATTTTGCCGAAATACCCAAACAAATAGAATCATAATCATATAATTTTCCGCATATCTATGTTTTGTTTGTTTCACGCATGCTTTGATATTTTTGTATTTGGAACAGTATACGCTTAAATCGAAATAAAGTAAATGTATTGTATGTTCTATAACTAATTTATATCGAAATAACACGGCAAATAGTGAATTCATATTACATCTTTTCGAATTGTTATTTACACAATATATATACATTTTATTACATTTTTAATTATTTATATTTTTGTTGCGCAAACCAAAACATGCTTAAACATGCAACTAAATTAACCGTAGATAACCGTTGATGTGTCGTCTATTGTATAAAAGGTATTTTAAACATTATTGTATTGATCAGCTAAATATTGATATTTATGCTATAATTGATAAATTGTTGACAAAAATAAGTTTTATCATGCGTTTTACAATAAAACATTTATATAAAATACATGGTTTATATTTATGTGAAAGAAATTTTCTTTTTAATCTCGATTTTAAGTATCGATTTCACGATCAAATGATGAAAAAAGAGTGTATCCGAATGAACGAGTGCACTCAGTAGCGCACGAATAGTTCTGTTATCAGTTATCTGACTGTGTCTAGCGTATACTGCATATACTGCGCATCTGAGTGCACTCAGCGTATCTGAGTGCATTCAGCGTGTCTGAGTGCACTCGATCTATTTCATGCGTTCAGAAGTGCGTTTATTATTAAAAATTCAGCGTTTGCTTACGGTCCAGGTCCGCTCCGTCAGCGCTCAATCTGCGCTCCGTTCGCGCTCCGTCTGCGCTACGCTCGCGCTCCGCTTACGCTCTGAGTGCACTCCGTTTGCGTGCATTTGGGGTACTTGAGCGGTTTAGGGTCTGTAAGTTTATATGCATTAATAGTATCATTTCTGTCATTACAGGAGATTGTATTGCATGTATTCAGGCAAATGGTTCATTTATTCATTATTGATGCCTTTGAATTTTCACTTGTCAGGGTATCCTCAAAAAATGGAAAAAATGCATAAAAAAATCAAGTCTCAATCATGAAATTTTGATAGTAGAAGTTGAAGATGACTCTCTTAACACTTTTTTTCAAATCGGATGACATTTTCTGCACTAAAATTACCTGTATGTAAGTGGTGCGTTTTCAAAAACCCTGAGTGTACTGTTTTGCATGTGGAGCGCATGGTCGAACCCAGGATCGGAGAGTCAGGGGTCCAATCCTCCCCAACAGCTGAGTGTGGTGTCCTTGAGCAAAACACTTCTTCCGCATATGCTTTTTTACTAGAGTGGTTCTACCCAGGAAGGCTTCAAACATGATTTGTTGTAGTAACTTTCACAATCGAAGTAAAATAAATAAGTTTATACTAAAATACGAAAGGCACAAAACCTGAAATAAATTCGTCAATTGTCATGTTTCAGTGATGTGTGGTCCAAGAAGTTACGGTTTTCTGGACAAGGTGTGAAGAAGTACCGCTACATGGTCTGTCGTGTCTTCCAGTCTGACAACGAAGAGGAGGAAGAAAGTGTCATTGTGACACAGTGGGAAACAAATATCGCGCAGCGAGAATTCTCCGTTTCAGGTATGTTGGAACTGAATGTAATGGAAGTTATTGACATCATGTTTTGTCTCATGAATGATGTCTGCCTATAAACCGACCATCTGCCATCTGGTTTGGTAAAATCACTCATTTTCAATATTAAATTTTTTAAAAACGTGCTGCAAGACTTATCCTTGATAAGAGACATTGATACACCATCTGAAACATTATTTAATTATCTAAAAAATAATTCTCTTTATGTACCAAAACCAAAGTAAGAAACATATCTTAAAACTCTTATATATTGCGGATCCAAAATCTGGAATTCCCTTCCAAACCATGTTAAAAATGCTTCATCGGTTCAAGAATTTAAGAGATATTATATAACATTTAAATATAACAGTCCCCTGTCACAACAAAGATAAATTTTCATTGTCTTACAAAACATTAAACTTGTATCCTCATTGCAGTCAGTTGATTCTTAAATCATTGAATGTAACATTGACTGTCTAAAATATATTTATCATCATTTTCAGGTGTAAATTTTACTGTTATACTAACATGCTTTTCTTTTGAAATATATTATTGAGTTAATTAAATAAACAATAATTATTCATTGTCAATTGAAATATACATTACAAATTGAATATGTCAACAAAAATAATTCACTATTTCGTTAATAAGTTTCCAAATTGTATTGATTCTGTTGTTTTATTTTGTTGTATATATTTTGTTATTACTTTGTTAACAAGCCCGTGTGGTTCTGGCTAAGAATAGAATCACTGCCGATCTCAGCAGAGAGGTCACTATTGTAGGAATCCTCTGAATGGGTGTCATGTTCATTTTATCATTTTTTGTCATGTTGACTATTGTGGTTAAATTATCAACCCCTGTGTGGTTTCAGGGAGCCATGAGTGATGGCAAGAATAGGGCCACTGTGGCTCGTGCAAGTCATAAGAAGCGACAATTTGAGTAATACGATAGAATTTGCTGAAACTCTGCAAAACTTTTTTTGCAACTTTTTTTATCTGTTTGGGAAGGTGACCCATACCCTTGGAATTGGGAATTTAGCAGCGTTTTCATTAACATTTGGAAAACTTGCATTAAATAAATTTGTTCAACTTCATAAAAATCTGAACACTTGCTCCTCTGGCCATTTAATTAAAGAATCAATGTCATACTCAATTCGATATGGGGAAAACTTTGTTTATTTTATCAAGGAATTAAGGCAAGTTTCAATTTACAATTATTGAAGCTTTTAATTGGGAATTTTGACCACTCAATTAGGAAAAAAAGAGACCATATGCCGTTGGGAATATAACCCAATAACGCTATAAAAATGGCTGAACAAAAAAACTGCATAATTTTTTCGGACAAACAACCTCAGTGGTGAGACAGACCTTTTTTCCTTGAAATTGGAAGAGATTCAAGCCTTTGAGATCTGATTGGTTAAAAAACAGTGTGATCAATGGGAATTTATTTTAAGGCTGTACATAGCACTTGAATAATAAAGTGTTACACTGTTTAGATCATGGTCTTCCCATTAATTATCAGATATTACAGTAATATTTCATAGCCGTGTTTTTTTTATCCTCAGATGCGTAAGAAAAATTGTAAAAATATATATGGGAGTTGGGGAAAAAAAACATGATTTTTTTCAATTTGGATATAGCCGAACATTGGCCTTTATTTAATAAGGCAAATAAGCCCTGTGAGATGTTAATGATCATTAGACAACAGCACCTTAGACCACTCAGTCACGGAGGGTCCCTGAACGTGACGACCACTCAGTCACGGAGGGTCCCTGAACGTGACGGCCAATCAGTCACGGAGGGTCCCTGAACGTGACGGCCAATCAGTCACGGAGGGTCCCTGAACGTGACGGCCAATCAGTCACGGAGGGTCCCTGAACGTGACGGCCAATCAGTCACGGAGGGTCCCTGAATGTGACGACCACTCAGTCACGGAGGGTCCCTGAACGTGACGGCCAATCAGTCACGGAGGGTCCCTGAACGTGACGGCCAATCAGTCACGGAGCGTCCCTGAACGTGACTGCCACTCAGTCACGGAGGGTCCCTGAACGTGACGGCCACTCAGTCACGGAGGGGCCCTGAACGTGACGGCCACTCAGCCACGGAGGGTCCCTGAACGTGACGGCCAATCAGTCACGGAGGGTCCCTGAACGTGACGGCCACTCAGTCACGGAGGGGCCCTGAACGTGACGGCCACTCAGTCACGGAGGGGCCCTGAACGTGACGGCCACTCAGTCACGGAGGGTCCCTGAACGTGACGGCCAATCAGTCACGGAGGGTCCCTGAATGTGACGACCACTCAGTCACGGAGGGTCCCTGAATGTGACGACCACTCAGTAACGGAGGGTCCCTGAATGTGACGGCCAATCAGTCACGGAGGGTCCCTGAATGTTACGGCCAATCAGTCACGGAACGTCCCTGAATGTGACGGCCATTCAGTCACGGAGGGTCCCTGAATGTGACGGCCAATCAGTCACGGAGGGACCCTGAATGTGACGGCCAATCAGTCACGGAGGGTCCCTGAATGTGAAGGCCACCACTCAGTCACGGAGGGTCCCTGAATGTGACGGCCAATCAGTCACGGAGGGTCCCTGAATGTGACGGCCAATCAGTCACGGAGGGTCCCTGAATGTGACGGCCAATCAGTCACGGAGGGTCTCTGAATATGAAGGCCACCACTCAGTCACGGAGGGTCCCTGAATGTGACGGCCACTCAGTCACGGAGGGTCCCTGAATGTGACGGCCAATCAGTCACGGAGGGTCCCTGAATGTGACGACCACTCAGTCACAGAGGGTCCCTGAATGTGACGACCACTCAGTCACGGAGGGTCCCTGAATGTGACGGCCAATCAGTCATGGAGGGTCCCTGAATGTGACGGCCAATCAGTCACGGAACGTCCCTGAATGTGACGGCCATTCAGTCGCAGAGGGTCCCTCAATGTGACGGCCACTCAGTCATGGAGGGACCCTGAATGTGACAGCCACTCAGTCATGGAGGGTCCCTGAATGTGACGGCCACTCAGTCACGGAGGGTCCCTGAATGTGACGGCCACTCAGTCATGGAGGGTCTCTGAATGTGACGGCCAATCAGTCACGAAGGGTCCCTGAATGTGAAGGCCACCACTCAGTCACGGAGGGTCCCTAAATGTGACGGCCAAACAGTCATGGAACGTCCCTGAATGTGACAGCCATTCAGTCACGGAGGGTCCCTGAATGTGACGGCCAATCAGTCATGGAGGGTCCCTGAATGTGACGGCCACTCAGTCACGGAGGGACCCTGAATGTGACAGCCATTCAGTCACGGAGGGTCCCTGAATGTGACGGCCAATCAGTCATGGAGGGTCCCTGAATGTGACGGCCACTCAGTCATGGAGGGACCCTGAATGTGACGGCCACTCAGTCACGGAGGGACCCTGAATGTGACGGCCACTCAGTCACGGAGGGACCCTGAATGTGACGGCCAATCAGTCACGGAGGGTCCCTGAATGTGAAGGCCACCACTCAGTCACGGAGGGTCCCTGAATGTGACGGCCAATCAGTCACGGAGGGTCCCTGAATGTGATGGCCAATCAGTCACGGAGGGTCCCTGAATGTGAAGGCCACCACTCAGTCACGGAGGGTCCCTGAATGTGACGGCCAATCAGTCACGGAGGGTCCCTGAATGTGACAGCCAATCAGTCACGGAGGGTCCCTGAATGTGAAGGCCACCACTCAGTCACGGAGGGGCCCTGAATGTGACGGCCAATCAGCCATGGAGGGTCCCTGAATGTGACGGCCAATCAGTCACGGAGGGTCCCTGAATGTGACGGCCAATCAGTCATGGAGGGTCCCTGAATGTGACGGCCAATCAGTCACGGAACGTCCCTGAATGTGACAGCCACTCAGTCACGGAGGGTCCCTGAATGTGACGGCCAATCAGTCATGGAGCGTCCCTGAATGTGACGGCCACTCAGTCACGGAGGGTCCCTGAATGTGACGGCCACTCAGTCATGGAGGGTCCCTGAATGTGACAGCCACTCAGTCACGGAGGGTCCCTGAATGTGACAGCCACTCAGTCACGGAGGGTCCCTGAATGTGACGGCCACCACTCAGTCATAAAGGGTCCCTGAATGTGACAGTCATCACTCAGTCACAGAGAGTCCCTAAATGTGACGGCCAATCAGTCACGGAGGGTCCCTGAATGTGACGGCCACCACTCAGTCACGGAGGGTCCCTAAATGTGACGGCCAATCAGTCACGGAGGGTCCCTGAATGTGAAGGCCACCACTCAGTCATGGAGGGTCCCTGAATGTGACGGCCAATCAGTCACGGAGGGTCCCTGAATGTGACAGCCAATCAGTCACGGAGGGTCCCTGAATGTGAAGGCCACCACTCAGTCACGGAGGGGCCCTGAATGTGATGGCCAATCAGCCATGGAAGGTCCCTGAATGTGACGGCCAATCAGTCACGGAGGGTCCCTGAATGTGACGACCACTCAGTCACGGAGGGTTCCTGAATGTGACGACCACTCAGTCACGGAGGGTCCCTGAATGTGACAGCCGATCAGTCACGGAGGGTCCCTGAATGTGACGGCCAATCAGTCACGGAACGTCCCTGAATGTGACAGCCACTCAGTCACGGAGGGTCCCTGAATGTGACGGCCAACCAATCAGTCATGGAGCGTCCCTGAATGTGACGGCCACTCAGTCACGGAGGGTCCCTGAATGTGACGGCCACTCAGTCATGGAGGGTCTCTGAATGTGACGTCCACCACTCAGTCACGGAGGGTCCCTGAATGTGACAGCCACTCAGTCACGGAGGGTCCCTGAATGTGACGGCCACCACTCAGTCATGGAGGGTCCCTGAATGTGACAGTCATCACTCAGTCACTTAGGGTCCCTAAATGTGACGGCCACTCAGTCACGGATGGTCCCTGAATGTGATGCACCACTCAGTCACGGAGGGGCCCTGAATGTGACGGCCACTCAGTCACAGAGGGTCTCTGAATGTGACGGCCAATCAGTCACGGAGGGTCCCTGAATGTGACGGCCAATCAATCACGGAGGGTCCCTGAATGTGAAGGCCACCACTCAGTCATGGAGGGTCCCTGAATGTGACGGCCAATCAGTCAAGGAGGGTCCCTGAATGTGACAGCCAATCAGTCACGGAGGGTCCCTGAATGTGACGGCCACTCAGTCACGGAGGGTCCCTGAACGTGACGGCCAATCAGTCACGATGCGTCCCTGAACGTGACGGCCACTCAGTCACGGAGGGTCCCTGAACATGATGGCCATTCAGTCACGGAGCGTCCCTAAATGTGACGGCCACTCAGTCACGAAGGGTCCCTGAATGTGACGGCCACTCAGTAACGGAGGGTCCCTGAATGTGACGGCCACTCAGTCACGGAGGGTCCCTGAATGTGACGGCCAATCAGTCACGGAGGGTCCCTGAACATGACGGCCACTCAGTCACGGAGCGTCCCTAAATGTGACTGCCACTCAGTCACGGAGGGTCCCTGAATGTGACGGCCACTCAGTCACGGAGGGTCCTTGAATGTGACGGCCATTTAGGACTGAGTTTATTGGATTGAAAAATAACTATTAATTCTGTTTTTACCAGAGTTTAATTCTTACCCTTTCCCTTATAAGCAATAGTTGTCAATGTAGTTCATTTTCAAATATTAACAAGTGAATATTCCAGTTTCAGTATAAAAAATGAAAGATGAAAAGTCATGCTGGAATGTCTCATTTTTGTTGAGCCCGCTGGCGGTGAGCTTGACATAGTCATCACAATGACAGTTTGGTTATGTGCGTCAGTCCGTCTGTCCATTCAATCTTGTAAACTGCTTAACAACATTCTGAAATACCATGGCACATTAATTGTTCACCTTAAGTGGATGACGTGTTGTGAGTAAGGCCTAGGTCAGTATCTCCAAGGTCAAGGTCAAACTCAGAGGCTCAAGGTCAGAAATATGTGCAGAATTTTGTGTCTTCCTCCATATCTTGTGACATACCATAAATGTTCCTCATAATGAGATCATGTTTGACCACATGTCTGTACTGGCAGACTTGAAATTGTAGCCCTGGGATATCTGCTATAAACAAGTGTTTATGTTTTAAATTTAGTTTGTTATTTGAAATCATTCCAATTCATCGCATTGAAGAGGGATTTTTATTAAGTGGCTTGATGTAAGTTAAAGATTCTGTGTGATTTGTTTTGTTTTAAGTGAAATTGTCATATACAGACAATAAGATTTAATATACGAGGTGTGTTCAAAAATTACGTGGACTTCTGCATTATTTTCAACATTTTATTAAATGCATTATTACATGCACATTTTCTAGCCCTGTTGCTACACAACCGTATTCAATATAGATACGAAATTTGCCAATTGCATAGAATACATACTACTTTTTATGACAATATAATTATTTATTCTTGTGCTATATCAAATGTTGAAAATATTGCAAAAGTCCACATAATTTTTGAACACTGCTCGTATACACAAGTAAAATTGAAAAATTTTCAAAGGTTTTGCCATCTCCTGAGGGGCTGGGCCTGATTAGCTCAGTCGGTTACGCGTCTGACTATCAATCCAGGGGTCGTGAGTTCAAATCCCCCGCCCGGCAACAGTCTCCGTGATAATTGATATACGACATTGTGTCTCATTATCATTCGTCTCTCACCACTGATTCAAGTGGGAAAGTTATCAGTTACTTACGAAGACGGGGTGTATCGAGTACTGGTTAATCCCAGGAAACAGTGGTTAGGTTAACTGATCGTCTGTTAGCTCTCCATGGCATAAAAATGACGCTAAATATTCAATCAATCAATCAATAAAACCATCTCCTGAGAATCTCAGAAATCTACTTATCACATGACATATTGAAATCATTCATAAAAAAATGTTTGTTTACCATGCTGTTTGAATGCTGTAGGTCAGGATTGTTTTTCTTCATAATTTTAGAAAAATATTTTATGCTGATGGAGGTATTTCCTCACTGAGTCCTTATTTACATTATAATATATTGTATTTTCTTAACTTAGCTCCCACCCCAAGACTCCTGTTTCACCAACATATACTTAATTACTTAAAAACTGAAATCTAAGAAAAGCTGCCATGGGACCATAATTTTGGACTGGTTCCAGTAAAACTACATATGGTTTCATTGATATTGATCATATAATAGGTTAGCAACCAGTCTTAAAAAATACTTTTAATGCTAAACTTATAGTTTGTGTACATCTCTTTTTTCAGATTTTGGGAAGGACTTTGGGCGTGAAAAGAAGCCAGAAGATGAAGTTGCTGTCTTCGGAGAATACGGTAAATGTTAAAATAATTAATTTGAATCCTTACTACTCATGTATGTAAATGTAATCTATAGTATATGTATATGCATGTATGTACAAGACAGCGATTGTTTAGTCGAACATGGTACAAAATTGGTTTTCAATGTGTGGATAAAATCTTGATATCTCCTCGTATACTTCTCTGTGTTTCGTCTCTGTACTTGTTCTGTTAGAACATTGGAATACAACCGTGATGTGTTACAACACATGGCAATATTGAAGTTGGCTATTTTTCATGTCCATACATCAAATGAACATACAAAATGTCCAAGTATTAATAAACTTACGAAACTTTATATTTACAAAATATTTCAATAAAACCTCTGGCATCATACTTAGTTCTGGGACTTTTGTCACAGTTTTCAGGCTTAGCATAAATGATCAACATCAAGTTAAGTTGAGGATCACACAATTTCTGTGACACTGACTTAATTTCATGTACAGTTATTGCCCTTGCACTTAGTGTAATTGTGTATTTACCATATTATAATTCTTGTGAAGAGAACTGCTTCTGTGGTATCCGGAAAAGCCGCGATTGAATCAATACTTTGTGTATATAACATCTTATAAGCATCAAGTATAGATAAGTGTGACACAAATTAATTCACTGTAGAGTTGTTACCTTTGCACATAATTTTTCTTATGGAGTGAATTTCTTTCACAGTGAGTTTTCAGGCGATGATCAACATCAACGTGAAATGATGAAAATTTTGTAATTCTGACTTAATTCTGACTTAATTTCATGTAGAGTTACTGCTCTTGCATTCAGTAAAATTGCTGAATTGACCGTATGACAATTCTTGTGGAGCAGATTACTTCCACAGTTTTCAGGCAATTGACTTGAAACTTTGAATACCTTATCAACATCAGGTGTAAATTTGTACCACACAATTTTTTACACACACTCAAACAAACACACACCCTCACATACAGCTATGTGTGGCATCCTTAACCCTTAACTTCATATAGACGCCTTTGGACACCTTATATAGACGCCTTTGGACACCTCTAATATAGACACCTATGGACACATAATAAAGAAGGCTTTTGAATTATTGGGAGAATTATGTTTATATTAACTGACAGAGTGGAAAACAGTGCAGGAAGTCTTCAGATTGCTTGTTACGAGCAATTTGAACTCTTCCTGCACTGTTTTCAAAGGCCCTCTGCGATTGGTGTAGGAAAACGCGTATCTCTGAAGTAAAGGGTTAAGAATGACATTTTTTCCGTACATGCTTAGTACAGGTTCTACCCACTCCAGTGTGTTTTGTCTAAGTTGTAATACACTCGGGTCCTGTAACAATGCGGTCTGATATAACGCGAAACATGTTATAACGTGTTTTTTCTATGGCTCCCAAATTTAAAATTGATATTTTCAACCAGATTCATTAAAAACTTGCGGTGTAATAATTGATGAATTGATCATGAATCCCAACTAAAGTGTTTGCGAGCTTGTTACGTTTTTCAAAACTGTGACCTAGTATTTGTGCATCAATTACACTTTGAAAATTCAAACTGAAATGATAACAAGTTCTTATTGTTATAAACAACATCACTTTTATTAAATTTACGCTGACAAACAATGGTCTGTCATATTTATCACACAATATCGCGTGTTTCTTTACAGTACTTCGACCAGAAACAGTATTGCCAAATAATATAGTGCAGTGCACCTTGGGATATTTATAAGGCGGTTTCATTCCATGGATCCCGGCTACCGCATTATTACGAGACCCGTGTGTAACTTGTTTCACAATTGAAGTAGAATAAATAAGTTTAAACTAATCTAAACCAAATAACCTTGCTAGATGCATATAATCTCACATTTGTTTCGAGATAAAATTCACTAGTTTTGCATCAAGATTCAATGTATTCCCAGTGTTGTTTTTTTTTGTTTGTTTTTTAAAGGGGCTGGGGGGTGTCTTTTCTTTTTTTTATATATAATTGTTAAAGATGACTGCGTAAATCACGAATGTAAGAAAAATAATTAATCCCAGATATTTGTATTTGGCTGAGATTCAAATCTCCAGTAATGCGTACTGATAAAGACAACAAAACTTCAAGTTGCAGTATCTTCTCAATATCTACCTCATCCTGTGCTTCCCATTAACAGTGTCTAACAATTACATGGACTTTGGCAATATTAATGTTCTGTACACTGTGGTCCATCCATAAACCTGGATGCCATATGTGATGTGTAACATAATGAAAAAGATGTAAAACCCATTCCAAAAACTTTATTTCTCACATACCCATGAATAAATAGGAAAACCTTTTTTATTCCTGTATAATATATTCAATAACATCTTGAACTACGTTGGACTTGTGTCATGACTTATTGGTAGAGTGGTTGAGGTTTTGTAAAGAAATTAATTTATTTTGTTGAACATTCATGAGATATGAACTTATGTGGACTTATGTGAACTTCTGTGAACTTATGTGGACCATGTATAAAGTATAAACCCCGAAGTGGTTCACATACACATTTTTTATCATTGTTTAGTCATATTATCTCGGACATGAGCATTCAACAAAATTTAATTAGTTCCTTATTTTACTGTTCTTTTACCTTTCTATACTAAATGTTTATAGGTGACATTTCTTACGTAATATTGTGGAAAATATAGTTTTACCAGTAGTGAAAAGTCTGTCCGTTCTTGTTCAGGTTGGAACTATTTCACACATAGAGAAATTTTGAAATAACTTGGCACAAAGGTCAAATATAGACATACGACATTGTACTGACTTTTTCTTGTCATCATATACGTATATATATATAAATATTCAATATTTCATTACATGACAAGTATGCTATTTACTTTACCGGTAAAATGATCTCTGCAATATTAAACAGAAGTTGTAATCATTTTATAAAAATTATAAATATTTGTGTCATCAACAAAGTCATGAAAATGAACATAATAATGCAATTTTTAAGAAATTATATTTTGAATTGATTGTCTTATAACAACAGCTTTGGAAATAAATTTACTAAAATTTAAAAGTTCCCTTTTATTTGTAGATTGCGGTAATGTTAAACATATAAAATTTTGGACTTCAAATCTTCATAATATACTTCTTTTTCATTTCATTGTAGTTACAAAGTGAAACTCGTCTTCAATATCATTATTATTACATATCTGACATAGTCTGCCATTTCTTTCTATTCTTTCTACCCCATATCGCACTGCCTCAATTCTTAATGAATGTGAAGATACATACATAAAACCATAATTATTTAGGATTGACTAATCCTTTTTCACAATCAGCTAATAGTAATAATCAGCTAATTGATAATTTTAAGCAGTACTTTACAATTTTTAAGTATAGAGAAATAAACATTGGATAATGTCTTAGTTCACCATATAACCAGAATTGCTAATAGCTTCTTTTAGGCCCAAGTTCTTTTATATCTAATTCTTTTGATTTTGTAAATCCCCATACCTCGCAATCAATCAAGTCGATAATCCCATCAGCGATCAATATTGTTAGCACGGTCTTTAGGCAAGGGAACAGTCTCGATGTTAACATTGTATTACATTGTCTTTACCTGGACAATACCATGTGGCAAGTGGGCGGGGTGATAGTTGCTCTGATGTCGGGTCATTTCAGTTTCAACTTCGCACATCAAGTTGTACATATGAGTTAAGCATTTCTTTAATTTTGAATTGATTTTAATCAACATGTACTCAATTACTTGGATAAACGTAGCCGGATTCTCAAGTACTTTAGAACAGTCAAACAAGTCTTGTAATTTTAAGGCCCTCGCCATGAATGGCAAACCAGCATTAAGCGTTCGCCCTGTGACCTGGGTAGGCATAGTATATTGGGGGGAAAAAATGTTTTTAGCCATTTTTAAATTTTTAAAAAAATCTTGATAATAATATTCCCTTAAACTAAAACATCCATTTTAAGCATTCTATTCATATATGACTTTTACTTTTGCAGACATATCAAATATTTCAACTTAATTTCAGCTTTCTTGTATTAGGAAAACGGTGTAACTAAAACATCTGTTCCAAGCATTCTATTCATATATGACTTTTACTTTTGCAAACATATCAAATATTCCAACTTGATTTTCAGCTTCCTTGTAATAAGAACTAAAACATCTGGTTCAAGCATTCTATTCATATAAGACTTTTATTTTCGCTGATACTCACAAATCAAATATTCCAACTTTATTTCAGCTTTCTTGTGCCCCTGAAGATTACCAGTTAACCGTCATGCAATAGATTGCAGTCTAACTTTTCACCTTTATAGCCAAACACACTGCGTGGAGTTGCAGCTAACAAACAAACACAATCCAGTGAAAGGTTTTGGTAAAGTCCTTATTGAACTATAACTGAAGTTTGTAGGACTAAATAATACTTTCTTCACCTCCTTAGCTTCCTATCAGTCAGTCCTGTTGGCGGAAACCATGGTACGTATTTTGAATTCATGATTTGTATATAGTTTTAAATGTATAGCTTATTTGATATTTGTTCAAAAAGCAACTTGCCTACACAGGGCTGGAAAATTCCACTCGTTCGCTCGCCATGATGAGTGAATATTTGGTCAGGACGAGTAAGATTTAAGAAAACTGAACTTAATATTTCTTTAATTTTAAGTATTTAATTCAAAATGAAAGGGGAGGACGAGTAGTTTTTATAAGAAATTTCTAGCCCTGCTACAGATTTTTTCAAAATTGGTATGATATGAATTGGAACTATTTTGTTTGGCCTGACTTTTTGCAAAAGCCATTCTGAAATCATTTCAGTTTGGTCCAGTAAGCTCACTCACTAGCGTGTCTATTAATAAAAGGGTCGTAAGTTTGAGTCCTTGCCTAGCCACTGTCTCCATGACGATGATATATGACATTGTGTCTCATTGTGATTCGTCTCTCACATCTGATTCAACTCAGTAACAGAGATAGGTGTGCTTGATTACAGGTTAACCTTCCAGGAAAAATGGTTAAAAGATTTTTCCCACCGTTTCATCAGATATCGATATTCTCTTCTGTATAAACAGCCTTGTGGTTGACAATCCTCCATGACTGATCTGTCCAATGAACTGTGGTTAAGATCATTTCTAACCACTTTATGTAACAAGATTCAAGATTTACTCAAATTCATTATTAATATGGGTATATGTATAACATTGGTTGCCTTTTAAATGAACCTTAATACATATTTCTCCATATCCAGGCTGTGTCTCACCAGTCGGTTTTGTTTCATGCTCTTATTAAGTAGTGAAATGCCCCTGGATGAATGTGAGTTGAGACTGGCTCCAGTAAAATTATTGTTTTTTATTAGCTTTGGTTGCTGAACAAATAGGTCCCAGTCAACAGATGACTGGTTTAAAAATATTTACAATTTTATGTCTTAAATCAACTGATTATCTTTCCGCAGATTTAATCAATTTGGATAAAATCACAGAAAATGAAAAACCTGGAAAGAGGAAAATGCCTGTTAATCAAATCATTTACAAGGTGTTTACTTGATCTTCATTTGTTTGTTCAGTATTGTAATACGGTTCCTGATTGGCTTATTCTAGGAGGCAGATGTCATGTGGCACCAGGCTGGCTGATTGACCAATCACTGATGAATATACAGCTTCATGACAACCCAATTAAAATGTTGAACACAAAGTCAAGAAATCAAACTTACAGTATCAAATGTACAGCCATTGATCACCGTGATGTGAGTATAGAATTATATAGAAAAACTTTTGTATTGATTCGTCTGGTGTTGTCTGTTTGCAATTTTTAGCTCGGCTATTGAGCTATTCTAATCACCTAGGCGTCGGCATCACACCTTGGTTAAAGTTTTGCATGCAAGTCTCTATCTCAGTTATTGACTTGAAACTTTACACAAGACTTCCAAGTCATCAAACATACTACAATAACTAAGTTAGATAACTCTTGCATGAATATAATGCAAAATAATTGCCTTTGTTTGACTTAGAAAATCCGGTTAAAGTTTTGCATGCAAGTACCATCAAGTCCATATCACAACAACCACTCATTGTATTTGATTGAAACTTCACACAAGACTTCCCAGTCATCAAACCTACTACATAAACTAAATTAGATAACTCTTTGATGACTATAATGCAAAACAATTGCCTTTGTTTGACTTACAAAAATTTGGTTAAAGTTTTGCATGCAAGTACCATCCAGTCCATATCACAACAACTAATCAATGTATTTGATAAAAACTTACTCTTACAACTAAGTGAGATAACTCTGGCATGAATATAATACCATCACATCCACATCACAACAACCACTCAATTTATTTGATTGAAACATTATGTTTGGCTTTGTAGTTATGAAACCAACTAAATTAATCAAGCCAAATTATTTTTGCAAATTATGGTCCTTGTTTCTTTGTTTTGTCATCAGTCTCAATCAAATTTTTACTTTTGTGGCAAATATTCAAATAATCGAACACGCTGTCTTATAGACAGCTCTTGTTTACATTTCTACTCTAATTGGTCTGATTAAACTATAAATATTAAATACATTACATCATCCAATTAAACACATTTGCATCTTTGCAGAACTAAAAAGGACCTGTTTGCATTTCATTGGTAATCACATCGGGCGTCACAAACATTAAACTAGCCTGATGTTTTTTGTCACCTAACGAAAACTCAAAATTGTGCTTTTAATCCTTAATATTGCTATTCATGTTGAAACTGGTCTAAATGAACAACATAGAGCAATTGCATTTTCCAATGAAAAACATACTTTGTAGCTGGGCAGAGCACCAGTTTAATTTTCATTGGTGTCACAATCTTGTTTTGTTGGTGCGATGTCATATTGTCACAAGTTTCATGTGACCTGTGCCGTCAGTTGCCATAAAAATGTGTGCTCTCATTTTTCATTCCTGTTCCAACAATGTTATTTGGTACAATCATTTTGTTAATTTCAGGACCATATAGAAGATGAGGATGAGAGAGAGTTGCCAGTGGCTTCCAAGACAGTGGTTAACGTCTGTGTAAGTACTTTTGGGTGTTTTGTTGAGGATGAGAGAGAGTTGCCGGTGGCTTCCAAGACAGTGGTCATTGTCTGTGTAAGTACTTGTGGGTGTTTTGTTGACGATGAGAGAGAGTTGCCAGTGGCTTCCAAGACAGTGGTCAACATCTGTGTAAGTACTTGTGGGTGTTTTGTTGAGGATGAGAGAGAGTTGCCGGTGGCTTCCAAGACAGTGGTCAATGTCTGTGTAAGTACTTGTGGGTGTTTTGTTGAGGATAAGAGAGAGTTGCCGGTGGCTTCCAAGACAGTGGTCAATGTCTGTGTAAGTACTTCAGGGTGTTTTGTTGTGGATGAGAGAGAGTTGCCGGTGGCTTCCAAGACAGTGGTCAACGTCTGTGTAAGTACTTGTGGGTGTTTTGTTTAGGATGAGAGAGAGTTGCCGGTAGCTTTCTAGACAGTGGTCAACGTCTGTGTAAGTACTTGTGGGTGTTTTGTTAAGGATGACAGAGAGAATTGCTGGTGGCTTCCAAGACAGTGGTCAACGTCTGTGTAAGTACTTGTGGGTGTTTTGTTGAGGATGAGAGAGAGTTGCCGGTGGCTTCTAAGACTGTGGTCAACATCTGTGTAAGTACTTGTGTGTGTTTTGTTGAGGATGAGAGATAGTTGCTGGTGGCTTCCAAGACAGTGGTCAATGTCTGTGTAAGTACTTGTGGGTGTTTTGTTGAGGATGAGAGAGAGTTGCCGGTGGCTTCCAAGACAGTGGTCAATGTCTGTGTAAGTACTTGTGGGTGTTTTGCTGAGGATGAGAGAGAGTTGCCAGTGGCTTCCAAGACAGTGGTCAACGTCTGTGTAAGTACTTGTGGGTGTTTTGCTGAGGATGAGAGAGAGTTGCCAGTGGCTTCCAAGACAGTGGTCATTGTCTGTGTAAGTACTTGTGGGTGTTTTATTGAGGAGGAGAGAGAGTTGCCGGTGGCTTCCAAGACAGTGGTCAGTGTCTGTGTAAGTACTAGTGGGTGTTTTGTTGAGGATGAGAGAGAGTTGCCGGTGGCTTCCAAGACAGTGGTCAATGTCTGTGTAATTACTTGTGGCTGTTTTGTTGAGGATGAAAGAGAGTTGCCAGTGGCTTCCAAGACAGTGGTCAACATCTGTGTAAGTACTTGTGTGTGTTTTGTTGAGGATGAGAGAGAGTTGCCAGTGGCTTCCAAGACAGTGGTCAACGTCTGTGTAAGTACTTGTGGGTGTTTTGTTGAGGAGGAGAGAGAGTTGCCGGTGGCTTCCAAGGCAGTGGTCAACGTCTGTGTAAGTACTTGTGGGTGTTTTGTTGAGGATGAGAGAGAGTTGCCAGTGGCTTCCAAGATAGTGGTCAATGTCTGTGTAAGTACTTGTGGGTGTTTTGTTGAGGATGAGAGAGAGTTGCCGGTGGCTTCCAAGACAGTGGTCAACATCTGTGTAAGTACTTGTGTGTGTTTTGTTGAGGATGAGAGAGAGTTGCCAGTGGCTTCCAAGACAGTGGTCATTGTCTGTGTAAGTTCTTGTTGGTGTTTTATTGAGGATGAGAGAGAGTTGCCGGTGGCTTCCAAGACAGTGGTCAATATCTGTGTAAGTACTTGTGTGTGTTTTGTTGAGGATGAGAGACAGTTGCCAGTGGCTTCCAAGACAGTGGTCAGCGTCTGTGTAAGTACTTATGTGTGTTTTGTTGAGGATGAGAGATAGTTGCCGGTGACTTCCAAGACAGTGGTCAACGTCTGTGTAAGTACTTGTGGGTGTTTTGCTGAGGATGAGAGAGAGTTGCCAGTGGCTTCCAAGACAGTGGTCATTGTCTGTGTAAGTACTTGTGGGTGTTTTATTGAGGAGGAGAGAGAGTTGCCGGTGGCTTCCAAGACAGTGGTCAGTGTCTGTGTAAGTACTAGTGGGTGTTTTGTTGAGGATGAGAGAGAGTTGCCGGTGGCTTCCAAGACAGTGGTCAATGTCTGTGTAAGTACTTGTGGCTGTTTTGTTGAGGATGAAAGAGAGTTGCCAGTGGCTTCCAAGACAGTGGTCAACATCTGTGTAAGTACTTGTGTGTGTTTTGTTGAGGATGAGAGAGAGTTGCCGGTGGCTTCCAAGGCAGTGGTCAACGTCTGAGTAAGTACTTGTGGGTGTTTTGTTGAGGATGAGAGAGAGTTGCCAGTGGCTTCCAAGATAGTGGTCAATGTCTGTGTAAGTACTTGTGGGTGTTTTGTTGAGGATGAGAGAGAGTTGCCGGTGGCTTCCAAGACAGTGGTCAACATCTGTGTAAGTACTTGTGTGTGTTTTGTTGAGGATGAGAGAGAGTTGCCGGTGGCTTCCAAGACAGTGGTCACTGTCTGTGTAAGTTCTTGTGGGTGTTTTATTGAGGATGAGAGAGAGTTGCCGGTGGCTTCCAAGACAGTGGTCATTGTCTGTGTAAGTACTTGTGGGTGTTTTGTTGAGGATGAGAGAGAGTTGCCAGTGGCTTCCAAGACAGTGGTCAATGTCTGTGTAAGTACTTGTGGGTGTTTTGTTGAGGATGAGAGAGAGTTGCCGGTGGCTTCCAAGACAGTGGTCAATGTCTGTGTAAGTACTTGTGGGTGTTTTATTGAGGATGAGAGAGAGTTGCCGGTGGCTTCCAAGACAGTGGTCAATGTCTGTGTAAGTACTTGTGGGTGTTTTATTAAGGATGAGAGAGAGTTGCCGGTGGCTTCCAAGACAGTGGTCAATGTCTGTGTAAGTACTTGTGGGTGTTTTATTGAGGATGAGAGAGAGTTGCCGGTGGCTTCCAAGACAGTGGTCAACATCTGTGTAAGTACTTGTGGGTGTTTTGTTGAGGATGAGAGAGTGTTGCCGGTGGCTTCCAAAACAGTGGTCAATGTCTGTGTAAGTACTTGTGGGTGTTTTATTGAAGATGAGACAGAGAGTTGCTGGTGGCTTCCAAGACAGTGGTCAACATCTGTGTAAGTACTTGTGGGTGTTTTGTTGAGGATGAGAGAGAGTTGCCAGTGGCTTCCAAGACAGTGGTCAACATCTGTGTAAGTACTTGTGGGCGTTTTGTTGAGGAGGATAATGAGTTGCCGGTGGCTTCCAAGACAGTGGTCAACGTCTGTGTAAGTACTTGTGGGTGTTTTGTTGAGGATGAGAGAGAGTTGCCAGTGGCTTCCAAGACAGTGGTCAACGTCTGTGTAAGTACTTGTGGGTGTTTTGTTGAGGATGAGACAGAGAGTTGCTGGTGACTTCCAAGACAGTGGTCAACATCTGTGTAAGTACTTGTGGGTGTTTTGTTGAGGATGAGAGAGAGTTGCTGGTGGCTTCGAAGACAGTGGTCAACGTCTGTGTAAGTACTTGTCGGTGTTGTGTTGAGGATGAGAGAGAGTTGCCGTTGGCTTCCAAGACAGTGGTCAACGTCTGTGTAAGTACTTGTGGGTGTTTTGTTGAGGATGAGAGAGAGTTGCCGGTGGCTTCCAAGACAGTGGTCAACGTCTGTGTAAGTACTTGTGGGTGTTTTGTTGAGGATGAGAGAGAGTTGCCAGTGGCTTCCAAGACAGTGGTCAACGTCTGTGTAAGTACTTGTGGGTGTTGTGTTGAGGATGAGAGATAGTTGAGAGTGGCTTCCAAGACAGTGGTCAACATCTGTGTAAGTACTTGTGGGTGTTTTGTTGAGGATGACAGAGAGTGTTGCCGGTGGCTTCCAAGACAGTGGTCAACGTCTGTGTAAGTACTTGTGGGTGTTTTGTTGAGGATAACAGAGAGTTGCCGGTGGCTTCCAAGACAGTGGTCAACGTCTGTGTAAGTACTTGTGGGTGTTTTGTTGAGGATGAGAGAGAGTTGCCGGTGGCTTCCAAGACAGTGGTCAATGTCTGTGTAAGTACTTGTGGGTGTTTTGTTGAGGATGAGAGAGTGTTGCCGGTGGCTTCCAAGACAGTGGTCAATGTCTGTTTGTAAGTACTTGTGGGTGTTTTGTTGAGCATGAGAGAGAGTTGCTGGTGGCTTCCAAGACAGTGGTCAACATCTGTGTAAGTACTTTAGGGTGTTTTGTTGAGGATGAGAGAGAGTTGCCGGTGGCTTCCAAGACAGTGGTCAACGTCTGTGTAAGTACTTGTGGGTGTTTGGTTAAGGAGGACAGAGAGAGTTGCCGGTGGCTTCCAAGACAGTGGTCAACGTCTGTGTAAGTACTTGTGGGTGTTTTGTTGAAGATGACAGAGTGAGTTGCCGGTGGCTTCCAAGACAGTGGTCAACATCTGTGTAAGTACTTGTGGGTGTTTTGTTGAGGATGAGAGAAGTTGCCGGTGGCTTCCAAGACAGTGGTCAACATCTGTGTAAGTACTTGTGGGTGTTTTGTTGAGGATGAGAGAGAGTTGCTGGTGGCTTCTGAGACAGTGGTCAACGTCTGTGTAAGTACTTGTGGGTGTTTTGTTGAGGATGACAGAGAGAGTTGCCGGTGGCTTCCAAGACAGTGGTCAATGTCTGTGTAAGTACTGGTGGGTGTTTTGTTGAGGATGACAGAGAGAGTTACCGGTGGCTTCCAAGACAGTGGTCAACGTCTGTGTAAGTACTTGTGGGTGTTTTGTTGAGGATGAGAGAGAGTTGCTGATGGCTTCCAAGAAAGTGGTCAACATCTGTGTAAGTACTTGTGGGTGTTTTGTTGAGGATGAGAGAGAGTTGCCGGTGGCTTCCAAGACAGTGGTCAATGTCTGTGTAAGTACTTGTGGGTGTTTTGTTGAGGATGACAGAGAGAGTTGTCGGTGGCTTCCAAGACAGTGGTCAACGTCTGTGTAAGTACTTGTGGGTGTTTTGTTGAGGATGAGAGACAGTTGCCAGTGGCTTCCAAGACAGTGGTCAACGTCTGTGTAAGTACTTGTGGGTGTTTTGTTGAGGATGACAGAGAGAGTTGCCGGTGGCTTCCAAGACATTTGTCAATGTCTGTGTAGGTACTTGTGGGTGTTTTGTTGAGGATGAGAGAGAGTTGCTGGTGGCTTCCAAGACAGTGGTTAACGTCTGTGTAAGTACTTGTGGGTGTTTTGTTGAGGATGAGAGAGAGTTGCCAGTGGCTTCCAAGATAGTGGTCAATGTCTGTGTAAGTACTTGTGGGTGTTTTGTTGAGGATGAGAGTGAGTTGCCGGTGGCTTCCAAGACAGTGGTCAACATCTGTGTAAGTACTTGTGGGTGTTTTGTTGAGGATGAGAGAGAGTTGCTGGTGGCTTCTAAGACAGTGGTCAATGTCTGTGTAAGTACTTGTGGGTGTTTTGTCTGGAATACAATGCCTAACATGAGATCGGAGTGTTGTGGGTTTTCTTTGTGTTGTGTCCTTGAGCATTTTTATGACCCTGCCAGTTGCCCATGTCCTTCCGTTACAGCCCCTATTTAGACTTAATTTTTGTAAACAAATTGTTAAAAGAGTCTTTGTATTTAATTAATATTTGGTGTACTGTAAAGCTTTATAGTTATAAATTTCAGATTTAATTTCATATTTGTCATTGTGGTCACATTTAAAAGGGGTTATGGCCCTTTTTTAAATAAATTTCCGATCAATAGCTTTGGAATTATTTGGTGTGTAGCTGTATGCTTGTAAAGTACAAGTCATGTTAAATATTTGTCAACGTCAGTCACATTTTACAGTTCTTGGTACTTGTTCTGCAGATATTGATACCAATTATGATGTATAGGGATTTTAATCAGTGCAAAAATCAATTAGTTTTAATAAGATTATATTTTATGTTAAGCGGTGAAAAGAACTGCATTGCTGTTATCTATTTTAACGTAATAGGACCCATCGTGCAGAGGAAAATGAACACATTTGGATTTATTGTTCATATGCATGTAGATCAAACAGCCTTAATAAAAAGAAATCTATTAATAATCCTAGCTTTTATAAACATTTTTTTTATACAGTAGAACTTTGTTGGCTCGAACACGGATAACTGGAACCCCACATATAGCTTGAACCACTCCTGGCCAAATTCCTATTTTGATGTATATACATGTTTGGTATGATGTAGAACAGTGCTTAACTCCAACTATTTTGTCAGGTCCCGTCGGGGTCGAGCCATCAGAGTTCTACTGTACCTGTACATTTACTGAAATTCTATGAGGTTGGTATTCTTCTAAAAATGTAGGGGTCCCCTAAGGCGTCATCTCAAGATCACTTGCCTCTCACTGTTAAGGTCGTAGGTTTGGGTCCCTCTCGCTTCAAAAACTTTATGTGACGAAGTTTGCCAGTTACATGTAGAAGGACAGAGGTTCTGATCAGATTCATTCTGAAGTCTCCCTCCACCAATAAAACTGGATATGCCTGAAACCCCATTCTTCAACTGTGTATGGTTGTTCCTGAAAGTGGGTGTTGCTTGTTTCATCTTAAAGATATAAGTATAAACAGTTGAAGGAGCTTACTCTTACTGTTATATGACTGTCAATCTTTTCTTTGTAGGTTTTAGAGAAAGGTCTGTCCAAGCCATGTGAGCAGACAAAGTTTGGAGCTGTCTACCTGGAGAACGGTTTTATGTGCTTCATGATTCAGGCACTGGAGCCAGAACATACGGTAAGTGAACAACTGTTGTATCAAGCTGCCATCTGGAGCCAGAACATACGGTAAGTCAACAACTGTTGTATCAAGCTGCCATCTGGAGCCGGAACATACGGTGAGTCGACAACTGTTGTATCAAGCTGCCATCTGGAGCCGGAACATACGGTGAGTCGACAACTGTTGTATCAAGCTGCCATCTGGAGCCGGAACATATGGTGAGTCGCCAACTGTTGTATCAAGCTACCATCTGGAGCCGGAACATACGGTGAGTGGACAACTGTTGTATCAAGCTGCCATCTGGATCCAGAACATACGGTGAGTCGACAACTGTTGTATCAAGCTGCCATCTTGAGCCAGAACATAGGTTGAGTCGACAACTGTTGTATCAAGCTGCCATCTAGAGCCAGAACATACAGTTAGTCGACAAATGTTGTATCAAGCTGCCATCTGGAGACGGAACATACTGTAAGTCAACAACTGTTGTATCAAGCTGCCATCTGGAGCCGGAACATACGGTGAGTCGACAACTGTTGTATCAAGCTGCCATCTGGAGCCGGAACATACGGTGAGTCGACAACTGTTGTATCAAGCTGCCATCTGGAGCCGGAACATACGGTGAGTCGACAACTGTTGTATCAAGCTGCCATCTGGAGCTGGAACATACGGTGAGTCGACAACTGTTGTATCAAGCTGCCATCTGGAGCCGGAACATACGGTGAGTCGACAACTGTTGTATCAAGCTGCCATCTTGAGCCAGAACATAGGTTGAGTCGACAACTGTTGTATCAAGCTGCCATCTAGAGCCGGAACATACGGTGAGTCGACAGATGTTGTATCAAGCTGCCATATAGAGCCGGAACATACGTTGAGTCGGCAGCTGTTGTATCAAGCTGCCATATAGAGCCGGAACATACGTTGAGTCGGCAGCTGTTGTATCAAGCTGCCATCTAGAGCCGGAACATATGGTGAGTTGACAACTGTTGTATCAAGCTGCCATCTGGAGCTGGAACATACGGTGAGTCGACAACTGTTGTATCAAGCTGCCATCTGGAGCCAGAACATAGGTTGAGTTGACAACTGTTGTAACAAGCTGCCGTCTAGAGCCATAACATATGGTAAGTCGACAACTGTTGTATCAAGCTGCCATCTGGAGCTGGAACATACGGTATGTCGACAACTGTTGTATCAAGCTGCCATCTGGAGCCGGAACATACGGTGTGTCGACAACTGTTGTATCAATCTGCCATCTGGAGTTGGAACATACAGTAAGTTGACAACTGTTGTATCAAGCTGCCATCTGGAGCCGGAACATACGGTAAGTTGACAACTGTTGTATCAAGCTGCCATCTGTCTGTAGTGTACAATATTATATTGAATGGACTTGATGGTGATTAATTGGTGGCCAAATTTGTGAGATGGTAGTCTTGATTCAAGGTTGGGTCACATATTTTTTTTTTTCTTATTCTCTCCCACAGTGTCTTATTGGGACAAGAAGTTATAAAATATGTCCTTACATGTGATGTGAAGCCATTGATCTAGATAATACTAGTATGACAATGAAATCACAAAATATCTCAAATTGAGAATGCACTTAAGCTTAGATTTAAACGATGTTTGTGAGGATATATAGGAATTGCTGTGTCCGATGGTGAGCGAGGTAGGCAATATAGGAATTGCTGTTCCGATGGTGAGCGAGGGAGAGTATATAGGAATCACCGTGTCCATTGCTCCGTGAGTTATTTTGTCAGCAAATTGTTGAGCTAACTGTTATATGTTGAAAATGGTGTTCAATGCAAACCTATTTTATGTGGTCCTAAAACTTCCGCTGAAGTGGGGTTGAGATGTTTTGTGTAAACAGAGATTGACCCTGTATATAAATATCCTGATGATCTTCTAATATTAGACTATACATCCTCTATAATTCTATACACACAAAGGCCCATGGGGTCTTCTTATTTGTCTCAAAGCTTTTGATAAAGATTTCATTAGCCTCTGTAGTTGCGATACTCAAGTTAACAAACATTCTTCAATGTTTGGAGAAAGTGTCTGATTCGTTTTGAACTTCCAGAAGTATTCATTTGTTATTTTCTCTCCCAAATATCAGAAAATTTTATCTTGTATCATTTTCTTCTTCTATTTAAATAATTTGAATGAAATTTTGGGGGAAAATACAAGACAATGAATATGGATCAATATACATGTACTCCATATATATAAAAACATGCCATCTGATTAAATGAGAGGTATCCGCTTTATTTCAGGGTTTTCAACTTGACTTTTATGTTCACTCGTCTCAGGACGGAGTGTCCGGCCAGGAGGAGGCACCCAGACATGTGGGTTACAGTTTTATCCTGCCCATAGATATCCAGAGAAGTGTAGACAGCAAGATCATACCCATCACAAGTCTGAAACACAAACCCCTGGGTCACATCAAAAGTATGTATCTGCACTCATTGATACGTACAATCAATTATTGTTTGGTGGTCCTCCGTGGCCTGTGCTTGGACTAGAAGCTTTCTCAAGCAGGACAGTAGTGCATTGGCTAGAGTGTTGGCCATTTATGCCAGAGGTCATGGGTTCAACCCCAAGCTTGGACAGATGGCCTCTCAGAAATGACACTCAGTACTAGTTCTACCTGGGAAACAGACTTGAAAGCAATTCATATAAGCTTTTTTCGTAATCTATCATAAATGAATTAGAATAAATGAATTTTTATCTGAGTGCACTGTATGGAAGGATAGTTGTTCTACTCCGATTCACTGTCAGGTGGATGTGTATATTGGGATAGTAGTGTTAAGTTACTGAAACAAGGATTGTGGTTGTACACCTTTGCTTGAAAAATGTTAAAATTGGCTATAAACACTTTTTTCCAATATATCATGCCTATATATACTCATTGACCATGTATTGTCATAAGAATATCTTTTTAAACATCTATGCCAAAATAATATATTGAAAAGAGATTTCTTAACTTGGACTAAGCACCTAGGTAAGACTAAAATAGATTTCCTTCATATTTTGTGATGTGTTAAATGGGTAACGTGATTTCATTTGATTGTTTTTTAGATTTACTCATAATAAACAATGTTTCATCTTAGAAAAGGTGTGAATGACGACATAAAGGTCATCAAACAGTATTTAAATGGTTTCTATGTATAGAATGGGGATTTCGTTTCAAGTTTACCAATCTAATTTAATCGGTTTTGTCATGTTTTGGTGGGTTTTACCATTGGGACTGTCTTTATTTATGATAATCGGAGGCATTTTATCCATTTTAAAAATAGTTTTATTTTTCTATTCATTTGTAGCGTTTTTTCCTGATATGCTTCCTTTAAGGTGTTTATATGATGTGAACATGGAAGGCAACAGAAAAACCAAACTCTGTCTGATTTGGTGCTGTCTATACCATATGTAGAGAATCTGGGTTGTGTTTGTTAAAAACAAATGTAATTCTGACAGCAACACTGCACAATTCAATTTTGCTTTATGCTCTATATAGAATAAGGTCAAGGTTATTTTCACAATTAAAAATCTAAAGTATATTTTTCCCACAGCAGAAAATGCATAACATCTGGTATGTTAACCAGTTGGGGGTTGTTTTTGTTTAAAGACAATGCAGTAACACACTAAATGTTCTAAAATACAATAAATGTCACATTTTTAACAGAAGTGATGTCTAATTGCAGACCGCGGCGTGGTCTAGTGGTAGAGTGTCTGCCTCACATGCGGAAGGTCGTGGGTTTGATCCCCGACCGGGTCATATCAAAGACTTTAAAAATGGTACTAGAAGCTTCCTCGCTTGTCGCTCAGCATTTAGAGGAGATTTCTAGGTCTGGTCGGCCCGGTGTCAGTATAATGTGACTGGGTGGGGTATCATACCATGTGTATAGGCATGATACTCCAGTGTGACAGCGCTCAGAATACTGTCTCAAGTAGACACCGTCGGGATATGACTGAAAAATTGTTGAAAGCGACGCTAAACACCATACAACAACAACTAATTGCAGTTTTTGCAGCAAGAAATCACTTATTTTAGTGTAAGAATTGTGTTACATCACTAAACAGGGACACAAATCTTGTGTTACATTGCTATACAGGGACACAACTCTTGTGTTACATCGCTAAACAGGGACACAACTCTTGTGTTACATCGCTAAACAGGGACACAACTCTTGTGTGATTTTAAATAAGCTCAGAAAACCTATGTTATTGTTCATACATTTCTTATTTATTGGAGCCGTTTTCTTCCAGTTGATTACTTATTCATAAAACCTCTACGGGGAGGACATAGATTCAAGATGGACGTGTCATACCAGAATTACTGGAAGTCATCAAGAGGGGCGCTGGAGATCGGCCACCGAGGAATGGGCATGTCATACTGCTGTAAAGAGTAGGTGTTATTCATGAAATCATGATGAAAAATCTGCTTAACTGTAGTGAATGTGTTGTTTTGACCTGCCATGAGTGGGGCATTAAGTGTGTTATCACTGCCTGTCCTTACATTCATCCATTTATGCACATGTGTGTGCATCCCTCCAATTAATTTTCGTTGAAATAATTTTTGAAGAATCTATAGATGTATTTAAGTAATTTTTTGTGAATGGCTGTATAATTATAACATACAGGTCGAGTTTGATATTTGTCAACGTTGGTCAAATGTTACAGAAGTTGTGACTTAATACTTGGTAAATTTTACTAACATATAATGGGGAGATCCATATCCTATTGACACATTTCTAGTTTTAAATTAATACAAGTTGTACAATTAGTACAAGTTGGGAAAGTCAGTTTCAGGTGGACTTATTTCCTTTTTATACTAGGAAAAGTGTTTTAGAAGGCTCAAAATTTAATTTAAATCAGTACTTAAGAAAAAAAACTTAAAGGAACAAGTGTCATAACCTTGACTGGTATTTTGTTAGAATCATAACCCTTTTTATATGAGTCGAGATGACCTTATAGACGAAATGCAGTGAAAATACGCTTCTGTCTGGCCCCAAATATAATCCATTGCCAAATACTGTTTCACACACTTTTGGCTACATTTTGAGAGCTAGTGAAGCACTCCGGGTTATATAAATGTCTAACTGCACTCGTATTTGCAGGCCAACCTTAGACGTAGGCAAATACCTCGTACTTAGAAAACATCTTTTATCACATCTTCTATTACAATAACCACAAGTCAGTTGTGAACTGCATCTTGGACACAGGTGTTATAGTATTGTCTATATCTCTGTCATCCCATAGTGTTGTTTTAAGACAAGCTTTCAAAAGTCACTTCCTGCACTGTCTTCCACTCTGTCAGTTAATATAAACATAATTCACCCAATAATTCCAAAGCCTTCTATAGTATGTGTCCAAAGGCGTCTATATGAAGTAAAGGGTTAATTGCTTTTGTCAACATCTTGTTTCAATTAACGCAAATGGAAGCAATTTTGGAGTTACTGAGGATATTGTTATTTTTTACTATGTTTACAGATTGGCCTTTGTTACAGAGAACACGGTGCAATCTTTACAAGATGCAGCCAATCATGTACGTATAATCCAGTCATCTTTATCCATATCTATTGTAAACTAAGTGTTACAGAGAATACGGTGCAATCTTCACAAGATGCCGTCAATCATGTACATATAATCCAGTCATCTTTATCCATATCTATTGTAAACTAAGTGTTAAAGAAAATACGGTGCAATCTTTACAAGATGCCGCCAATCATTTACATATAATCCAGTCATCTTTATCCATATCTATTGTAAACTAAGTGTTACAGAGAATACGTGCAATCTTTACAAGATGCCGCCAATCATTTACATATAATCCAGTCATCTTTATCCATATCTATTGTAAACTAAGTGTTACAGAGAATACGTGCAATCTTTACAAGATGCCGCCAATCATGTACATATAATCCAGTCATCTTTATCCATATCTATTGTAAACTAAGTGTTACAGAGAACTCAGTTCAATCTTTACAAGATGCAGCCAATCATGTACATATAATCCAGACATCTTTATCCATATCTATTGTAAACTAAGAGTTACAGAGAATACGGTGCAATCTTTACAAGATGCTGCCAATCATTTACATATAATCCAGACATCTTTATCCATATTTATTGTAAACTAAGTGCTACAGAGAATACGGTGCAATCTTTACAAGATGCTGCCAATCATGTACATATAATCCAGTCATCTTTATCCATATCTATTGTAAACTAAGAGTTACAGAGAATACGGTGCAATCTTTACAAGATGCTGCCAATCATGTACATATAATCCAGTCATCTTTATCCATATCTATTGTAAACTAAGAGTTACAGAGAACACGGTGCAATCTTTACAAGATGCAGCCAATCATTTACATATAATCCAGTCATCTTTATCCATATCTATTGTAAACTAAGTGTAACAGAGAATACGTGCAATCTTTACAAGATGCTGCCAATCATGTACATATAATCCAGTCATCTTTATCCATATCTATTGTAAACTAAGAGTTACAGAGAATACGTGCAATCTTTACAAGATGCTGCCAATCATGTACATATAATCCAGTCATCTTTATCCATATCTATTGTAAACTAAGTGTTACAGAGAACACAGTTCAATCTTTACAAGATGCTGCCAATCATGTACATATAATCCAGTCATCTTTATCCATATCTATTGTAAACTAAGAGTTACAGAGAATACGGTGCAATCTTTACAAGATGCTGCCAATCATGTACATATAATCCAGTCATCTTTATCCATATCTATTGTAAACTAAGTGTTACAGAAAATACGGTGCAATCTTAACAAGATGCTGCTAATCATGTACATATAATCCAGATATCTTTATCCATATCTATTGTAAACTAAGTGTTACAGAGAACACGGTGCAGTCTTTACAAGATGCTGCCAATCATGTACATATAATCCAGTCATCTTTATCCATATTTATTGTAAACTAAGTGTTACAGAGAACACGGTGCAATCTTTACAAGATGCTGCCAATCATGTACATATAATCCAGACATCTTTATCCATATCTATTGTAAACTAAGTGTTACAGAGAACACGGTGCAATCTTTACAAGATGCTGCCAATCATGTACATATAATCCAGTCATCTTTATCCATATCTATTGTAAACTAAGTGTTACAGAGAACACGGTGCAATCTTTACAAGATGCTGCCAATCATGTACATATAATCCAGTCATCTTTATCCATATCTATTGTAAACTAAGTGTTACAAAGAATACGGTGCAATCTTAACAAGATGCTGCTAATCATGTACATATAATCCAGACATCTTTATCCATATCTATTGTAAACTAAGTGTTACAGAGAATACGGTGCAATCTTAACAAGATGCTGCCAATCATGTACATATAATCCAGTCATCTTTATCCATATTTATTGTAAACTAAGTGTTACAGAGAATACGGTGCAATCTTTACAAGATGCTGCCAATCATGTACATATAATCCAGACATCTTTATCCATATCTATTGTAAACTAAGTGTTACAGAATATTCGTGCAATCTTTACAAGATGCAGCCAATCATGTACGTATAATCCAGTCATCTTTATCCATATCTATTGTAAACTAAGTGTTACAGAGAATACGGTGCAATCTTTACAAGATGCTGCCAATCATGTACATATAATCCAGACATCTTTATCCATATCTATTGTAAACTAAGTGTTAAAGAGAATACGGTGCAGTCTTTACAAGATGCTGCCAATCATGTACATATAATCCAGTCATCTTTATCCATATCTATTGTAAACTAAGTGTTACAGAGAACATGGTGCAGTCTTTACAAGATGCTGCCAATCATGTACATATAATCCAGACATCTTTATCCATATCTATTGTAAACTAAGTGTTAAAGAGAACACGGTGCAATCTTTACAAGATGCTGCCAATCATGTACATATAATCCAGACATCTTTATCCATATCTATTGTAAACTAAGTGTTACAGAGAACACGGTGCAGTCTTTACAAGATGCTGCCAATCATGTACGTATAATCCAGACATCTTTATCCATATCTATTGTAAATTAAGTGTTACAGAGAACACGGTGCAGTCTTTACAAGATGCTGCTAATCATGTACATATAATCCAGACATCTTTATCCATATCTATTGTAAACTAAGTGTTACAGAGAACACGGTGCAGTCTTTACAAGATGCTGCCAATCATGTACATATAATCCAGTCATCTTTATCCATATTTATTGTAAACTAAGTGTTACAGAGAATACGATGCAATCTTTACAAGATGCCGCCAATCATGTACATATAATCCAGACATCTTTATCCATATCTATTGTATACTAAGTGTTACAGAATATTCGTGCAATCTTTACAAGATGCAGCCAATCATGTACGTATAATCCAGTCATCTTTATCCATATCTATTGTAAACTAAGTGTTACAGAGAACATGGTGCAATCTTTACAAGATGCTGCCAATCATGTACATATAATCCAGACATCTTTATCCATATCTATTGTAAACAAAGTGTTACAGAGAACACAGTTCAATCTTTACAAGATGCAGCCAATCATGTACATATAATCCAGACATCTTTATCCATATCTATTGTAAACTAAGTGTTAAAGAGAATACGGTGCAGTCTTTACAAGATGCTGCCAATCATGTACGTATAATCCAGACATCTTTATCCATATCTATTGTAAACTAAGAGTTACAGAGAACACGGTGCAGTCTTTACAAGATGCTGCTAATCATGTACATATAATCCAGACATCTTTATCCATATCTGTTGTAAACTAAGTGTTACAGAGAACACGGTGCAGTCTTTACAAGATGCAGCCAATCATGTACATATAATCCAGACATCTTTATCCATATCTATTGTAAACTAAGTGTTACAGAGAACACGGTGCAGTCTTTACAAGATGCTGCCAATCATGTACATATAATCCAGTCATCTTTATCCATATTTATTGTAAACTAAGTGTTACAGAGAATACGGTGCAATCTTTACAAGATGCCGCCAATCATGTACATATAATCCAGACATCTTTATCCATATCTATTGTATACTAAGTGTTACAGAATATTCGTGCAATCTTTACAAGATGCAGCCAATCATGTACGTATAATCCAGTCATCTTTATCCATATCTATTGTAAACTAAGTGTTACAGAGAACATGGTGCAATCTTTACAAGATGCTGCCAATCATGTACATATAATCCAGACATCTTTATCCATATCTATTGTAAACTAAGTGTTACAGAGAACACAGTTCAATCTTTACAAGATGCAGCCAATCATGTACATATAATCCAGACATCTTTATCCATATCTATTGTAAACTAAGTGTTAAAGAGAACACGGTGCAATCTTTACAAGATGCTGCTAATCATGTACATATAATCCAGTCATCTTTATCCATATTTATTGTAAACTAAGTGTTACAGAGAATACAGTGCAATATTTACAAGATGCAGCCAATCATGTACATATAATCCAGACATCTTTATCCATATCTATTGTAAACTAAGTGTTACAGAGAACACAGTTCAATCTTTACAAGATGCAGCCAATCATGTACATATAATCCAGACATCTTTATCCATATCTATTGTAAACTAAGTGTTACAGAGAACACAGTTCAATCTTTACAAGATGCCGCCAATCATGTACATATAGTCCAGACATCTTTATTCATATCTTGTAAAATGACTGTTTCTGAATGAAAACTTGTTGATAAAGTTTACTCAATTGTGTTTTCTTTAACTGAAAAAAATAGTTAACAAGCTGTATTATATTTTGTATTTTAAAACTGACATTTAATTTTCTTCTAATTTCCAAATGTTTAAATACTTTTTAGCTCGCTGGGACAAAGTCCAAGGAGAGCTATTGTCATGACCCCGGCGTCGTTGTCGGCGTTGTCGTCTGTAGACAACCAGGTTAAACTTTTGTGTTTAAGTTTCAGTTATCTATGCAACCACTCATTGGATGTCAATGAAACTTTGCATGTGTGTTTACCATCATCAATGGAACACACAGAGATAAGAACCATAACTCTGGATTGCATTTTGGCACAGTTATGGCCCTTTTTGGACTTAGACACCCAGGTTTAACTTTGCATTTAGTTTGCGTTTAAGTTTAAGATATCTATGCAACCACTCATTGGATGTGAATGAACCTTTACATGTGTGTTTACCATCATCAATGGAACACACAGAGATAAGAACCATAACTCTGGATTACATTTTGGCACAGTTATGGCCCTTTTTGGACTTAGACACCCAGGTTTAACTTTGCATTTAGTTTGCGTTTAAGTTTAAGATATCTATGCAACCACTCATTGGATGTGAATGAACCTTTACATGTGTGTTTACCATCATCAATGGAACACACAGAGATAAGAACCATAACTCTGGATTACATTTTGGCACAGTTATGGCCCTTTTTGGACTTAGACACCCAGGTTTAACTTTGCATTTAGTTTGCGTTTAAGTTTAAGATATCTATGCAACCACTCATTGGATGTGAATGAACCTTTACCTGTTCCACAACCATGAAACTGGATGTCATATTTTACCTGTACCATGACCATGAAACTGGATGTCATATTTTACCTGTACCATAACCATGAAACTGGATGACATATTTTACCTGTACCATAACCATGAAACTGGATGACATATTTTACCTGTACCATAACCATGAAACTGGATGTCATATTTTACCTGTACCATAACCATGAAACTGGATGTCATATTTTACCTGTACCATAACCATGAAATTGGATGACATATTTTACCTGTACCATAACCATGGAACTGGATGACATATTTTACCTGTACCATAACCATGAAACTGGATGTCATATTTTACCTGTACCATAACCATGAAACTGGATGTCATATTTTACCTGTACCATAACCATGAAATTGGATGACATATTTTACCTGTACCATAACCATGAAACTGGATGTCATATTTTACCTGTACCATAACCATGAAATTGGATGACATATTTTACCTGTACCATAACCATGAAACTGGATGTCATATTTTACCTGTACCATAACCATGAAACTGGATGTCATATTTTACCTGTACCATAACCATGAAACTGGATGTCATATTTTACCTGTTCCACAACCATGAAACTGGATGTCATATTTTACCTGTACCATAACCATGAAACTGGATGTCATATTTTACCTGTACCATAACCATGAAACTGGATGTCATATTTTACCTGTACCATGACCATGAAACTGGATGTCATATTTTACCTGTACCATAACCATGAAACTGGATGTCATATTTTACCTGTACCATGACCATGAAACTGGATGTCATTTGATGTAGTATATAACGTATATTGTATTGAAAATGCTTTTCAGCCTTTTTCTTTTGGATCTATATCTTCTGTTTTTTGTTTTGTATAGGGTGCAGATTATGTTGAGTTCGATGTTCACCTCACCAAGGATAGAGAGGTCATCATCTACCACGACTTCAAAGTTAAACTTGCCTACAGGAAGGTATCAAACATCAACTCATTTCTTACAGTATTTCAATAATATTTTGTAAAAAAAAATGTAATTATGGGTAATTGGCCATCCATGTTGTTTATTCTTAAAGAATAAAATTCAGTTTTCACAACAGCAGGAAGATATCATCAAATATTAGTTGAATTGTTTAGTTGGAGAAACCAAATGTGTTCGTACATTTTGTAGTAATTTTTACTTCCACCATTTCATCTTCTGTTTGATAGACCAGTTAAGGTGAATCAGTACCAATCGTGATGTATGGTTTGTGATTAAACAAATGAGGCAGGCATTGCAAAGTCATACAGTTTTTAGCTCACAAGAGCAAAGCTCTAGATGAGCTATTCTGATGTTGTTCATCCGTCTGTCCATTAACTTTTTTGTTGTGTGTACTCTAGCATTTGCATTTTTCATTAGATCTTCATTAAACTTATATAGTAGTAGTTATATAATAATGATAACTCAGACAAGTTCATGAACTTGCCAAATTGGATTATGAATGTCAGAGTTATAGCCCTTTAAACATTAAAAAAGGGACTATTTGATGGTTTTTGCACTCTAGCACCCGCATTTTTCATTTGATTCTCACTAAACTGACACAGTAGTTATATAGCCATAGTATATTGGACAAGTTCTTTAACTGGCCAAATTAGATTATTAATGTCGGAATTATGGCCCTTGAGACGAAAAATTCACAATTTGACCGTGTGTGCCCCCTTGCACCCGCATTTTTCATTTGATTCTCACTAAACTGACACAGTAGTTATATAACTATAATATCTTGGACAAGTTCTTTAACTGGCCAAATTGGATTACTATTGTCAGAGTAATGACCCTTTAAACATCAAAAAATGCAATATTTGACCTTGTGTGCACTCTAACGGCAGCAATTTTCATTTAATTCTCACAAAACTTACACATTTGTTATATAACCATAATATCCTGAACAAGATATTGAACTGGCTAAAATGGGTATTTAATGCCCGAGTTATGGCCCTTGAATCATCAAAAATTGCCTTATTTGACCTTGTGTGCATCAAGCACTGGCAGTTTTCATTTTACTTTGACAGACACAGTTATTATGTAACCATAATATATTGAATGAGTTCTTGAACTGGCCAATCAGATAAATATTGTCAGAATTATGGTCCTTGAATTGTCAAAAATTGTGGGTAATTGATGTGTGCACTCTAGCACTCACAGTTTATATTTTATCTTCATTAAACATACACAGTTGTTATGTGACCATACTTTCTTGGACAAGTTATTGAACTCATCAAATTGGATAATTAATGTCAGGTGTTATGGTCCTTTAATTGACAAAAATTTCATTATATGAATTTATGTACATTCTAGCACCTGCAAAAAATGCCTTTTTTGGCATTGTCTCCTTTGTCATAGGTGAGCGATTAGGGCCATACTGGTCCTCTTGTTCTTTAAAACATACATACTTTCTCAGTAGTGAACATTGTGGTGCAAGTTTGGATTATATAATTAAATATATAAATAAATACAGTTTATAAAAACGACAGTTTACAGCTATGCTTCCAAATCATTGCATAAAAATTCTCCATTTTTGATGACTATTCCATCTCTTGTAGAAAAAGCTTGGAGAGTTGGAATTATTGGAGGTTCCAGTGAAAGATCTGACCTTGTCAGAGCTACAAAGCATGACGGTAAGAATGGGAAATATTCATTTTATTTCGGTATGCTATTTGTCCAACTCCAAAGCGTTAACCCGTTACTCCATATATACGCGTTTTCCCGCATCAATCACAGAAGGCCTTTGAAAACAATGCATGAAGAGTTCAGATTGCTCATAACGAGCAATCTGAACACTTCCTGCACTGTTTTCTGCTCTGTCAGTTAATATAAACATAATTCACCCAATAATTCAAAAGCCTTCTATATTAGAGGTGTCCAAAGGCATCTAAATTAGAGGTGTCCAAAGACTTCTATATGAAGGAAAGGGTTACATGTAAATGATATTTTCAGCACATTACAGATTATGCAAGGCGTCCAGTTTTATTGCTGAAGGATAGTCAGTACATGATTCAAAGTAGAACCACCTTCTTTCAGCAAGTAACTGCCAATCTCTCTCATGTAAAAATTGTCTTACTGAGTTGGTTTCTAACCAAGGACCTTGGCATTGAGAGTAAGTGATCTATATATAGTGTTATAGGTCAGTATGTCATGAAGGCCACTTTTTCTGATTTGGCAAAATGGAATCATGGTGTTTTTGTTTTTCATTCTACATTATTAATTCTTAGTCTGCATAAATTGGTGGCTCAAAGCAATGAAGATAATTGATGTTTCATGAAAAAAAAGCTTTGTAGAATTATAGATTAATTAGGGTTTATGCAATTAGCACTCGCAAAATGAGAGCTAATTTAAAAAAATGGAGAATTTTCGAAAATTGTTTTCTCAAGAACTAGTTTATATTTGGCAATTTGTATACTGGTAAATCAAGGGGCCAGTATTTATAGAGTCCATGTAAGTTAAGGGTTACATTCATGAATGTGTGTATTTTAGGCCATCTTTAAAAAATAAATTGTTTGCCGTGCATCTTCCTACTCACTGAAATTTGCCTGTACCCAAACTTTTTTATTGACTTTCAAAGCATTTAATTTTTTTTTCATGACTTATGTCCATTTTTCTTTAAAATGATTGCAAAATCAAAATTTGTTAAAAAAAAATTAGCTACCTACCTACCCACATGAACAATACTGGGTCGGAGCATAGCAAACAAATATCTTTTTAAGGATGGCCTTATCTGACCTTCATGTGAAATGGAGAATGGCGGATGTTTGGTATGCAAGATATGCAAATGTATGCTTTTGGTAAGTTAGTGACAGAGGTTATCTACAAAAGTGTTGTCAAGCCCCAACACTTACTGTCAGGATAGTAAATATTTGTAATATGAGACAATCAAATTACAACGCTACACTCGGCAATCTGCTGATGGTGAATTAACATAGATCCATGTGTATAGAGTGCATCTCCCTCAAGTTTGAAATATTTGTCAGATGAAGTTGTACTTTTTTTTCAAACTGCATATAACAAACACTTTTTTTGAAAATTATTTGTTAACCAATTAAATGTATTAACAATAATCTAGTTGTATGCAATATTATAACAAAAACAATTTTAAATATGTATTTTTAAACTTTCTATTTCTTTTTACAGTTGTGGCATAGAGAAAAGCCAGAAAATATGGGTGAGTGTATACATTTGAACGCAGTTTTAAATGTTTCAGAACTGTTGATGAAATTTAATGCAGTTTTAAATGTACCTGGAACTGTTGATGAAATTCAATGCAGTTATAAGTGTACCTGGAACTGTTGATGAAATTCAGTGCAGTTTTAAGTGAACCTGGAATTGTTGATGAAATTCAACACAGATATAAGTGTACCTGGAACTGTTGATGAAATTCAACGCAGTTATAAGTGTTCCTGGAACTGTTGATGAAATTAAACACAGTTGTAAGTGTACCTGAAACTGTTGATGAAGTTCAATGCAGTTTTAAGTGTACCTGGAACTACTGATGAAATTCAACAGTTATAAATGAACGTTGAACTGTTGATGAAATCCAACAGTTATAAATGTACCAGGTACTGTTGATGAAAATCAAAACAGTTATAAGTGTAATTGGAACTATTGATGAAATCCAACACAGATATAAATGAACCTGGAACTGTTGATGAAATCCAACAGTTATTAATGTACCTGGAACTGTTGATGAAAATCAAAACAGTTATAAGTGTACCTGGAACTACTGATGAAATTCAACACAGTTATAAGTGTACTTGGATCTGTTGATGAAATTCCTCAGTCCCTTTTGTTGTTCTTTACATGTAATTGATTTGTTTGAGTCTTTGTGGCTATTGATTGATTGATTGATTGATTGATTGATTGATTGATTGATTGAATGAATTAATATTTTTTAGCATCATTTTTATGCCATCGAGGGCTAGCAGATGATCCGTTAACCTAACCACTATTTTCCTGGGATCCTGAAAGGTCAACCAGTACTTGAGGATACCCCATCTTCGCAAGTAACTTTCCCACTTGAATCAGCATTGAGCGACAAATGATAATGAGATGCAATGTTGTATGTCAATCATCAAGGAGACTGAGGGCGAGCAAGGATTCAAACTTATGACTGCTGGATTGATAGTCAGACTCACTTGGCACTGAGCTTAACAGGTCCGCTCTTTTGTATGGAATGGAAGTAGCTAAAGGAGACCATCCTTCTCATATTTAATATTAATACTGGTTCCAAATATATGATATAAAGCCTCGGAAGTTTGACAAGTTTAGACGTTGTCATTACCTGTTGCTTGGTATAAACAGTATTTTGAGTGTAATGAATGTTTTACAGATGAAATTCAAGGTGAGGATACGGACCCAGAAGATTTGCAGCCATTTCCCACATTACAGAGATGTTTTGAGGGGGTGGACATTCACACCGGGTTTCAGATTGAAATTAAATTCCCGCAGAGGTTAAGGGTGAGTTTAACTATATGAGCACTGAGCACCAAAGTGGCATAGGGTTTTTATTTTTTTATTTATTTGAAGTGCTCATTTGTCACTTGTGTTTAGAGACTGTGGTCATATCGTGGTCACCTATACTAAGTGGTTACCAGCAGTAAGTGGTCAGCTGAATGAAGTTGTCACCTGTAATAAGTGGTTGCCAGCAGTAAGTGGTCACCTGAATTAAGTTGTCACCTGTAATGAGTGGTTACCAGCAGTAAGTGGTCATCTTGGATTAAGTGGACACCTGTAATTAGTGGTTACCAGCAGTAAGTGCAACTGAATTAAGTTGTCACCTGTAACAAGTGGTTGCCAAAAGAGTTGCACACCTGTATTTAGTGGCCATCTGAATTAAATGGTCACCAAAATGAGTTGAACCACTGTAGTATGTGGTCACCTGAATTAAGTGGTCACCTGTAGTGAGTAGTCACCTGTAGTAAATGGTTTCCTGTAGAAACTGGTCACCTGCAGTTAGTGTTCACCTGAAGTTAGTTATCACCTGAATTAAGCGTTCACCTGTAATAAGTGGTCACCAAAAGTGAGTTGCATACCTGTAGTAAGTGGTAGCCTGTAGAAACTGGTCACCTGTAGTAAGTGGTTACCTGTAGTAAGTGATCACCTGAATTAAGTGGTCACCTGTAGAGAGTAGTCAGCTGTAGTAAGTGGTTGCCTGTAGAAACTGGTCACCTGTAGTAATTGGTCACCTGAAGTAATTGGTCACATTGAAATCATTTCTTAAAAATTTCAATATGTTAAACACTTTCACAAATAGCTACAGTCTCTGAAAAAGAATGCTTTCCAAACATTTACCAGAGTTATTCCCCTTTCCTGATCAAGATGTCATCAATATAAAAAAAACATTGTTAAGTGGCACCTGTGTTTAGGGATTTTTTTATGTTTTTATACGAAATTAAGCGAAAGTATATACTCATATTAAACTTTTCTTACTTACAGAAAGGTTACCATGAGCAGGACAACTTCTTTGATGTGAATGAGTTTATAGACACAATCCTGCAGGTGGTGATGAAGCACCACAATGGCCGCAGGATCATCTTCTCCAGTTTTGACTGTGATACATGCATTGCGTAAGTATTTTATAGTAACTTTGTATTATTATGTCTCCAGTCCTCCTGAGGGATTGGGCGTAACCCATCGTTTCATGATCACTCAGTCTTACCTCTCACTGCTGGGGTCATGGGGTCAAGCCCAGCTTGGTTTGAAAACATTGAAGAAAGTTTGCCAGTTAGTTAGCCAGAAGGACGAAGGTTCTTGTAAAACCAAGGTCTTGATCAACTGATTAGATTTGTTGCCATGGAGAATATGTAAAATGTTGAAAACAAGGTAAAACACCATTTGCCATGTATTATTGATATGGTCAACATAAGTTGACAAAAACTGGGTATGAGTTGTATATTATTTATTTCTAGAAATAAACAAGACTGTTTTAAAATATTATCAAATGAAAATTCATAAAGGCATATACTGGTAGAATAAAACTGGAATTAGATTAGTCAAAACATCTTATTCTGTATTAAGATAAACTGAAAAACTCAGCTTTAGATTTAGAATTTGTCAAAAGTTCATCCATGACAATATTGATTTTGTATTGATGAAGCGATATTATTAAAAATTGGTTTTCTCTATTAAATAATAATAGCTCAACCAAACACTCTTTTTGATTGAGATTTTAAACAAAGCTGGTACCCTGTTTTATCTAGGTTGGTACTCTGCTTAATTTCACATGATCAGATTTAGCTTTTAAACAAAGCTGGTACCCTACTTCAACTAAGTTGATACCCTGTTTTGTTCTATATGATGTAGCCCATTCTATATGAGATTAAACAAAGCTGGTATCCCGTTTTATTTCAGATTGAGATTAAAGCAGAACCGGTACCCTGTTTTATTCCTGACCCAGGCTGACACAGAGGTGTATGATCAATATAAAGATTCAAGGACACACTCTGTTAAAATGGCAGCAGAGTTTTGTCATGCTTATGGTTTACTGGTAAGATTTGTGGCAAATAGAAATTAAAAAATATCTAAAAAAAATGATGTTAAGAAAAATGACATTATTAAGCCAGTGAATTATTTTTCGAAATGTTTATTTAAAAAATGGTAGAAACCTTTAATAGGTATCTGTAATATAATAACATCTACTTTTTAGCTCACTTGTCTCCAAAAGCTTTGTTATCAAGTGGTGTCCAAAGTTATTGTTGTCTGTTAACTTCAGAACTTTGCAGGAATGTTTCTTTGATGGTTCTCTACCAAGTTTTTTTTTTTTAGTCTCGTTCCATATTTCAACATGTCCGCATGGGTGAATAGGCCAATTTTTAAATTTCTCTTTCCAAACAACTGGATGGAATTGATCCAAACTTTGCAGAAATGTTCCTTAGAAAATCCTCTTCCAAGTTTTGATTTTGTCCTGTTTGGATATTCAATATGGCTACCAGAGTGCTTAATATTTTATAAATGGCCAATTTAAAAAAAAATACACATCCTCTCCGAAACCACTGAACAAATTCAGGAATGTTCCTTTGATGGTCCTCTACCAAATTTGTGTTTTTTTAATTCCTGGTCAGAAATTCAGTATGGCAACCAGGGTAATTTTGATATCTGATCGGCTGATATTCAGAACTTCTCCACAACAAATCAGGCATATTTAAACAGAACTAAACTTTGCAAGAATGTTTCTAGGATAGTCCACTACTAAGTTTGTTCTACATTAATTTAGAAGAAAAATCATTATTTAACTTTTTGCCTTTTCAAAAATATCATATACTAAAGATTTGTGTTAGCACCACTCATACACCATGTGAACATTTACAGGCTCTTGAAAACTTTTATAATGGTGCTTTTTGATAAATTCTAGAAACTTCTCTTGGAAATATTTTTAGTAATTTCACTATTTAAAATAGTCTCACTGTTTCCAATCATAAAATAAAAATAAAAACTATTGGTTTAATTTAAACTTATTTATTTTACTTCAATTTAGTTCTAACAATTTATACAAATCGCGGTCAAAGTCTTCCTGGGTAGAACCAGTACAAAGCATATGTGGAAAAAGTGTCTTGCTCAAGGACACTACACATAGCCGTGGCAGAGGATCGAACACACGACCCTCCGATCATGGGTTCGGTGCTCTACCACTAGACCACTTGCTCCACATATTATTGGTTTCAGTGAAGAAACAATTTAATTTTCTCATGAACACTGAAATTGGCACATTCGCTCTAGGCTTTACCTATCTTGGCCATACCAATTCAGTGCTTGTTCTAGACTTTGCCACTCGTGACCATACCAATTCAGTGCTTGCTCTTGACTTTGCCACTCTTGACCATACCAATTCAGTGCTTGCTCTAGACTTTGCCACTCGTGACCATACCAATTCAGTGCATACCAATTCAGTGCTCACTCTAGACTTTGCCACTCGTGACCATACCAATTCAGTGCTCACTCTACACTTTGTCACTCATGATCATACCAATTAAGTGCATACCAATTCAGTGCTCTGTCTAGACTTTGCCACTTATGACCATACCAATTCAGTGCTCAGTCTAGGCTTTGCTACTTATTACCGTACCAATTCAGTGCTCAGTCTAGGATTTGCAACTTATGACCATACCAATTCAGTGCTCACTCTAGGCTTGCCACTTATGACCATACCAATTCAGTTTTCACTCTAGGCTTGCCACTTATGACCAACCATACCAATTCAGTGCTCAGTCTAGGCTTTGCCACTTATGACCAAACCAATTCAGTGCTCACTCTAGGCTTGCCACTTATGACCATACCAATTCAGTGCTCACTCTAGGCTTGCCACTTATGACCATACCAATTCAGTGCTCACTCTAGGCTTTGCCACTTATGACCATACTAATTCAGTGCTCACTCTAGGCTTTGCCACTTATGACCATACCAAATCAGTGCTCACTCTAGGCTTGCCACTTATGACCATACCAATTCAGTGCTCACTCTAGGCTTGCCACTTATGACCGACCATACCAATTCAGTGCTCACTCTATGCTTTGCCACTTATGACCATACCAATTCAGTGCTTAGTCTAGGCTTTGCAACTTATGACCATACCAATTCAATGCTCACTCTTGACTACCACTCATGACCATACCAATTCAGTGCTCAGTCTAGGCTTTGCAACTTATGACCATAACTATTCAGTGCTCACTCTTGACTACCACTCATGACCATACCAATTCAGTGCTCAGTCTAGGCTTTGCAACTTATGACCATACCAATTCAATGCTCACTCTTGACTACCACTCATGACCATACCAATTCAGTGCTCAGTCTAGGCATTGCAACTTATAACCATACCAATTCAGTGCTCACTCTAGACTTGCCACTTATGACCATACCAATTCAGTGCTCACTCTAGGCTTTGCCACTTATGACCATACCAATTCAGTGCTCACTCTAGGCTTTCCACTTATGACCATACCAATTCAGTGCTCACTCTAGGCTTGCCACTTATGACCGACCATACCAATTCAGTGCTCACTCTAGGCTTTGCCACTTATGACCATACCAATCCAGTGCTCATTTTAGGGTTTGCAACTTATGACCGTACCAATTCAGTGCTCACTCTAGGCTTTGCAACTTATAACCATACCAATTCAGTGCTCACTCTAGGCTTGCCACTTATGACCCTACCAATTCAGTGCTCACTCTAGGCTTACCACTTATGACCATACCAATTCAGTGCTCACTCTAGGCTTTGCCACTTATGACCATACCAAATCAGTGCTCAGTCTAGGCTTTGCCACTTATTACCATACCAATTCAATGTTCACTCTAGGCTTTGCCACTTATGACCATACCAATTCAGTGCTCACTATAGACTTTGCCACTTGTGACCATACCAATTCAGTGTTCACTATAATCTTTGCCACTCATGACCATACCAGTTCAGCGCTTACTCTAGGCTTTGCCACTCGTGACCATACCAATTCAGTGCTCACTCTAGGCTTTGCCACTCGTGACCATACCAATTCAGTGCTCACTCGATAAAATAAAAATGATATTTCACTGAAACCAGCAACTATTGTCTAAGTTTGTTTTGTAGGGAGTGAATGCCATGTCACCACTGTTACTGAAGGATAGGTCGCTGATTGATTACGTGAAGGACAGTGGACTGGTTCTGTTTGCATGGGGAGAGGAAAACAATGACTCAAACACCATCAATTTTCTTAAACAAAATAAACTGGATGGCATCATCTATGACAGGTATATTAGTAATGTTAGTGTAAGAAGACCACCTGCACCACACGTGGTAACAGTATATTATCATATACCAGATATGCACCACATGTGGTACCAATATATTATCATGTACCAGATATGCCCCACACGTGGTACCAGTATCATATACAAGACATGCACCACTTGTGGTACCAGTATATTATTGTATGCCAGACATGCACCACTTGTGGAACCAGTATATTATCATATACCAGACATGCACCACACATGGTAACAGTTTATTATCATATACCAGACATGCCCCACATGGGGTACCAGTATATTATCATATACCAGATATGCACTATATGTGGTACCAGTATATTATCATGTACCAGATATGCCCCACATGTGGTACCAGTATCATATACAAGACATGCACCACTTGTGGTACCAGTATATTATTGTATGCCAGACATGCACCACACATGGTACCATTGTATTATTGTATACCAGACATGCACGACACCTGGTACCAGTAAATTATCATATACCAGACATGCACCACATGTGGTAACAGTATATTATCATATACCAGATATGCACCACACATGGTACATGTACCAGTATATTATCGTATATTAGACATGCACCACACCTAGTACCAGAATATTATCATATACCAGACATGCCCCACATGTGGTACCAGTATATTATCATATACCAGACATGCACTACACATGGTTCCAGTATATTATCATATACCAGACATGAACCACACACGGTACCAGTATATTATCATATACCAGACATGCACCACACCTGGTACCAGTATCATATACCAGACATGCACCACTTGTGGTACCAGTATATTATTGTATGCCAGACATGCACCACACATGATACCATTGTATTATTGTATAACAGACATGCACCACACGTGGTACCAGTATATAATTGTATACAAGACATGCACCACACGTGGTACCAGTATATAATCATTTACAAGACATGCACCAAACGTGGTACCGGTATATTATCGTAGACCAGACATGCACCACACGTGGTACCAGTATATAATCGTTTACAAGACATGCACCATACGTGGTACCAGTATATAATCATTTACAAAACATGCACCATACATGGTACCGGTATATAATCGTATACAAGACATGCACCACACATGGTACCAGTATATTATCATATACCAGACATGCACCATACATGTTTCCTATATATTATCGTATACCAGACATGCAACACACACGGTACCAGTATATAATCGTATACCAGACATGCACCACATGTGATACCAGTATATAATCGTATACAAGACATGCACCACACGTGGTACCAGTATATAATCATTTACAAGACATGCACCATACGTGGTACCGGTATATCATCGTATACCAGATATGCACTACATGTGGTACTAGTATATTATCATATACCAAACATACACCACACATGGTGTCAGTATGTTATCGTATACCAGACATGCACCACACATGGTGCCCGTATATTATCTTATACCAGACATGCATCACACCTGGTGCCAGTATATTATTGAATACCAGACATGCACCACAAGTGGTGCCAGTATATTATCGTATTCCAGACATGCACCACACCTTGTGCCATTATATTATTATATACCAGACATGCACCACATGTGGTACCAGTATATTATCGTATACCAGAAATGCACCACACATGGTACCAGTATATTATCATATACCAGACATGCACCACACACGGTACCAGTATATTATTGTATACCAAATATGGGTTTTCAAGTTATTTACTGGATGTGGAAATTTTTTCCTTCCCTTTAGGTAACATTCAGCTTACATTTTATGCATGAGAAATCAGTTGCCTTCAAATCTGAAGTAATAGTAATACCGGTAGTATCGATTTTTTAAACTAATCACCGTCAAGTTTAAAAAGTTTACTTCACTGACTTTGATTACATAATAGATTTTGAAAAAAAGACAAGCATTTGCACCCACTTGCGGTGCTCTTGTTTAATTTTCATTTTTTTTTTTGATTTTTTTTTTTTTTCTGTTTTTTTTTTTTTATGAAAGTAAAAAGGGTCGGGGGTGTCATGAAAATTAGGGGGCAGGCGGGGATGATAATCTAGCAATTAATTTATCATGGCCATATAGACATTCAGCTTAAAACCACAACTTATGTTTCACGCCGTGGGCATTGATTTTTAGCCTTGTCTCCAAGAAAGGTTAGAAGCAAGCCAACTAGATCACATCAGATTTTCTCATGAATATGCATTTGCATGTATTTATGATGTTATATTTGTCCTGATATGTGTTGTCATAATTGTTGTATATTGCAATAAACAGATTTGGTACATTAAGTCAGTTTTAATCCCCACCTAAGAGAATTTTTTTTCTTCTCTTAGTGGGTCGAGGGGGTATTTTCAGTAGTGAGGGGGTGTTAGGGGGAGGGGGGGTCATGGGGGGGGGGGGGGGGGGGGGGGGGGGGGCAACAATACATGAACGCTATACTCAATTATTCACACTCTTTAATTGAAGATCAATGATGTCAATTTGTTTCAACTGACATCATTATAATCTGACAGCAGGAGAGACTGAGGAAAGGAATTGAGGGGGGTGGGGGGGTTTGGGGTCATATTCCAGGTCAAACAAGACTAGTGTACTTAGTCCTTTTAGTTTCGTCTGGCTGCAGTCACAAGTTTCATAGAGTTATTTACAACTACAGATCCCACAAATTGTCAATGTGATTCCTGGTTGAATATTTATGTTGGTCATTTTCAATTAAACTAAATTGTGTGTGCTTTCAGAATTGACCACTTCAAGACGTCGGGTAAAGAAAGCATATTCAAGGTGGAACACAATGAAAAGATGTTGCAGAAATTTGAGACAGAACAGCAGGAATATGATCAACCAATCGTCATAAGCCTTGCAAATGGACATTCTAGTTCATGAAATAGCTTTAGGAGACTGATGTGACAATACGAAATTGTCTTGAAATTCTTATATTTAGATGCATATAATATAATATAATAATCTATCCCAGTTCTAGACATCTCACGATGCAGGTCTGTTATACTTCATACAGTCTTAAGCAGCCAGTTAAGGGAAGGAGAAAAAGTGGCCTTTTAAGACAGGTGGTTGCTTAATACAGGTTAATTTGCGCTGAAAACAGAAATGGGAAATAGCAAATGTGGTTGCTTAAGACAAGTGGTTGCTTAATAGAGGTGGCCACTTATACAGGTTTGACTTTATATATGATAATTGATTAACAGGTAATTCCATGCCTGTCCACTAATGCAAAGTGCAAGAGAGCATGGAGAATGATTACAACAACGAATGTCTACTGTCATCACAAGATAAAACACGAGATAAAATAAGACTGGTATATAGATTCTTTATTCACCACATAACACTGTAAAGGTAACATGGTTAGAATAGTTATCGAAATTTGAACTTTACCTCACATTTTTTTTCTTCTCGGTGTAATATTAACTGACCAATCAGCGTGTTTCTGTCCTTGCTTAATATAGCCAATTAGCATGTTCCTACCAGTGCTTTGTGATGGTCCCTGGCTGGGAGAGCTTGACCCGTATCCACAGTCTGGTATATATATATATATATATATCAGCACGGATGTGGGGTGGGGAACCTACAGTCAGTAATATTAATCAGTAATGTTCACGAACATTAATGAACACAAGTTATGTTTTTAGTGTTACTAAAAAAAAAAAAATGTTTTAGAAATATGAAAGGAAAATTTAATATTAAAACTTTTTGTTTTAATACTCTTGCTAGTTGTCAAAAATACTAGGTTTTGTAGAAACATATTGTAGCATTTGAATACAGTCCATTGCTGCATAACCCAATTTTTATAACATCAACTACAATTTATCAAACATTCCAGAAGAAGGTGTTGTATTTGCTTTACATTTTTTTTATCAAATAAATGTAGTCCTATTATGTTGGTGATATACTTGTATGTATCAAAGAGATTTGGCACCATGTATGTACAGCTGTGTGAAGTAATTCTGCACATTGGCTAATTCTGTGCATATTATGTCGCATGATAACTGCATTGTCTATTCTTTTATCATACATGGAATAACAAACTATTGGATTGACAAGACTTTTGGAGTATGGTAGTTTCCATCATTAAATACATAGATGTCTTGTTTATAGATATTAACAGGCAAATAACACAGAGTCAATCTATGCAACATGTTCACACAATTAGCAGAACAATTGAGGACACGGGTTGATGTCCTCATAATTATTTATAGAATCTTGCTGAATAGTGATTAGTTTGTTAAACAACACAAAAGGAAATGTAATAAGTATTGTTCAAGACAGTATAGAATATTTTTGCTTAGGCCATAATAGATTAATTGCTAGATTATCATCCCCGCCCGCCCCCTAATTTTCATGCCGCTCCGACCCTTTTTATTTTCATAAAAAAAATAATTAAAGAAAAAAAGAAGAGAAATTTTAAAAATTAAAAATAAAATCCTCCCACTCTCACTGTTTTTAAGAAAAATTTGGATAATAATCTAGCAATTAATTTAAAATGGCCTTAATACTTTTTTTTTTTAAAGTTAATTTCATCTTGAAAGATTTTGGTTCCCAGAATTATCCAAAAGCACTATATGATAATTTAGAAATTTGAATCTGCAGTAATTTGTTTTAATGTCTTTGTACATGTATGTAATTGTTATGTATGACAGTTTATGATGAGTGTTTGAAGAGAAAGAAAAAGGCGTGCATAATCCTTTGTCTTATTATTCTATTTTATTTTTTATTTAAAAAGAAAAGGTTTTGAGTAGTTAATTTTAAATATATTTTAATGGAATAGTGTAATAGTTCTTTCAATTTCTTTGTAGTTGTGTACTGAAAACAAAACAACTCACTAAGCTTATACAGAAACATTAATTAAACAGAAAACATTTTTGTTCATTTTTATAGGTTTGCCTTTTGTCCGTCTGTCTGGTGTCCGTCCATCAGTCGGGGAAAGATTACTCAAAAAGTATCTAAGCTAGGTTTGTGAAACTTTTAATGTGGACAGAGTGCAATAAGGAAATAATACAGGCCATTTTATTTTTCAGTAGTTAAAATAAAATATGGTTGCTATGGTAACAAAATAGGAAAAATTACAGATATAATCAGCATTTTGTGATAACACAAAAAGTATCCAGGCTATACTGAACGGAACAGCTAACCCACCACTTTTGTATTTCCAAATCTTTGTCAAAATATTGAGTAGCGCTATTAAAGTCTGTATACGACAGTTATTGTCAAATTTAAGAATTCAGACTTGGTCATTGTTATCCTGAATGTTTGTTCTCATTCAAGTCCAGAAATTGCTTTGATATCCAATGGATAGAGTGTTGGCCGCTCACGCCAGAGGTTGCGGTTTGATCCCCAGCTCGACCTGATGCCTCTCATAAAACAACACTCAGTTCTGGTTCTACCCAGGAAGCAGACTCAAGAGCGATTCATATAAGCTTGGAGCTTTCTTCATTAAACCTACTACATTAACCAAGTTAGATAACTCTTGCATGAATATAATATTTTTTTTTTTTTCTCTCCCATGTGTGTATTAATAGTCAAAGCGGACACAGAGAGACATATCATTCTGCAGAATTCTTGTGTTGTATCCTTCTTGTTATCGTATTTTATTTTCTACTGAAACATTATATTATCAAGACCAGTGTTTTGTTTTATCAACATTGGTTACATGAATATTCTTTTATCAATGTCACGGAAACCATAATTGTGTTTTTTCTGAAGCCAGTTTAAATCATGGTAACCTGGATGCTTTTCTTTGATTTAAGGTTTTAAATATCGAAGTATTTACTTAAATATGTAGATGATACAGGAATATTGTTTTAAAGATTTTTGTATTTTGCATTAGGTACCCGATATATGAGTTGGACATGTGCCATTTTGCTTTTGCATTCATAGTCGTCAATTATTTAATAATATCGCCGAATACTCAAGGTTTATCGCTGCGTGCTCGGCAAAATTTAACATGCATGTTTACATTTTATTATTTTATTCATACTTGGTATACTGTATTCGTATCATCACCATTTATTGTAACTGGACGTTTCTGTCCCATCCTCCGTCATGTATGGTTATTGTTTAACCCTTCACTTCATATAGATGCCTTTGGACACCTCTAATATAGACATCTTTTGATACCTTATACAGAAGGCTTTTGAATTATTGGGTGAATTATGTTTATATTATCCGACAGAGTTGAAAACAGTGCAGGAAGTGTTCAGATTGCTTGTAATGATGATAATGATAATAACTCTTCCTGCACTGTTTTCAAAGGCCTTCTGTGATTGGTGCGGAAAAACGCGTATCTATGGAGTAAAGAGTTAATTGATTACTGCCATAAACGTTTTAATTTGATTTGATTGAAGCACTGAATGTTAATCAGGGTAAAATTCTATATCATGTGACAGAGCATTAATCGTGTACAATAGTGGTCATGTGATCAATAATAAGTCATGTGATGCAGTGTCACATCATAATGTCATGTGATGAGGTATTGATCATGTAAAAGAGCATCTATTACAGGTAATGTGACCATGGATTTTTTTTCTTATATATGAATTTTGTTGTGAAATAATTTATTGCTTCATCTGCATCAGTTAAAATAATGGAACAGTTCCTAGTCTTACAGGACTTATAAAAATGGAGTTCATGTCATGTCATGGGATCTTGCATTACGAAATGGTTATGGACATTTGTTATGTATATTTGTACAGCTTCTGCTTGTTTTATTTGCCTGCTTACCACCATAGTTACCTTTATAGACAGATATATTTTTAGTACATGTACTGTGTTTAATTTAATTTGATAGCTGACCACCATTTTAATATTCGCATATTGCATGTGACAAATGAATGAAATGCTGATTTTTAGCATTGTTTGTTCATGTTATTCATAGTATTGTTAATTTTCAAATAAGGTCGTCTATAAAAAAAGTGTTTGCCTTGCTCCTAACTACTAACTTAAAATTGCAGTTATCCAAACTTATTTATTGCCTTCCAAATCGCTTAATTTTTTTCCTGATTTCTGTCTATTTTACTTAAAAATGAATCGAAATCAAAATCTGACAAAAAAATAAATAAATTAGCTACCTACCTACCAACATGAAAAAGACTGAGTCGGAGCACAGCAAACAAACATTTTTTTAAGGATGGCCTTATATTTAATTATATATATTTTTTTTTTATGTTTTTATTCCCCTGTCAATAGATGTTTTACAGGTCGGGGTCATCCCATCGCACACTGTTAACATATTTATAGTTACATCATTATAATATTCTATTTGCTCTTTGAGTCTCTGTTTTACTCATTTTCTGTCATATCTATATTCAGTAAATTATACTTGGTTAAGTTTGGATGAGTGTATAAACATGGTATTTTTATCAGTTATATTACACATATTATACTTAATATATTGATTTGTCTTATTTAACTGTACCAAGCTCAACGGAAAACTGCTTGAATCTCGAATGACATCTACGTGAAATTCGACTGATGGCTGTGTGAAGCTTGCAAGACAACTGTATGAAGTTTGACTGACAAATGTGTGAGATTTAAATGATGACTAAGTTTAGCTTGATTGAGTTACCATATAGACCGGTAAAATATCGTCACCAGGTCATCTGCAGTCATCAATGTTTACTACATTACTTTAAATGGACGACCATCAAATCTTCAGCCAAATATCCATGAAATTTGATTGTAACATCCCATTACAACTGCTGAGGAATGACTTTTGTGACTAAAAAACAGTACAAATGTATTTAAACTACTCACTTGAGCAACTTCAGAACAAATTACTTTACAATTTTGATGTATTGTAGTGTAAAATAAGGTCTGTTTACTCCTATTGTGGGGCACCATTAGGCCTTAATTATTTAATAGCTAATTGTATTGCACCTGTAGACTTCGATGGTCCCTTGTTGAGCAATATTTAATTACAAATACTCAACTTTATATGATTTTTTTGTGTTGTATTTCAAGTGGGTGACTGAATATTCAACTCTATATGTGTCTGTAGTAATTCAGAATGTCATTGAATACTCGACTCTGTATGTTTACATACATGTATGTCTCTAATAATTCAGAATATGTCTAGTTATTCAGGTGGGTGAATGACATATTGCAACATCGCTATGCATATCAAGTTTCTTTAAAAAAGTGGATATTAATAAAAAAAAAGAAAAGACTTTTGAATATTCACATGTCACAAACTCTCACCTTACATCATGATTGTTAATGATTAATGATTTACTGGTTGTTAAGTACATGTTAGTACTTTCAGGCACATTTCTGTGTATTTATGTACGTGTTAGTACTTTCAGGCACATTTTGGTGTATTTAAGTACATGTTAGTATTTTCAGGCACATTTCAGTGTATTTATGTACGTGTTAGTACTTTCAGGCACATTTCTGTGTATTTATGTACGTGTTAGTACTTTCAGGCACATTTTGGTGTATTTAAGTACATGTTAGTACTTTCAGGCACATTTCTGTGTATTTATGTACGTGTTAGTACTTTCAGGCACATTTTGGTGTATTTAAGTACATGTTAGTATTTTCAGGCACATTTCAGTGTATTTAAATACCTGTAAATATTTTTATTAAATTGCATCATAGGTATATTTAAGTTAACATAAATATATTTAAGTAATTGTTGAAATGTCAGCAGCTTCTTTCAAATTCAATAGGTTAGCAGTTACTTCCCTTATTTAATTTAAGTTTGCAATTACATCCCTTTTTAACTGACAATTATTAGTTAAATCGATTTTAATGTTTGACCCATCCTTTATAAAATGGGTCAAAGTGTTTTATACAAAAATAGAATCATGTGTTATTGTTAAGGGACACATATCAGAGTGGTTATTTATTTTCAAATAGTGCTATGACATATATTATATATATTATATCAAGGACTTCTATATAGAAGGATAGGAAGCTTGCATCCCTCTACTAAATGTTTATAAAATAGCATGCAAAGAATTCATAATTTGGCAAATGAATCATTCAAATTTCACAGGCAACTGATTTCATTTACGTAAAATGTCTATGTAACCTAAAATATTACAGTTTGAAGTAAAATTTGAATTACTTTCCATGTTTTCTGAGTTATACAAATTTTATAGTCATTACTGCTTCACATTGTTAACATATTTTACAGGGAATAGTCTTGTTTGCAGAGAATTCCATTGTGTAAAGAAACAATTTTGATTTGTATATCTGAGATGAATGGAAGTTGGGACGTTGAAAACGAGATTTTGCGTGAATATGCGAGCATGCGCGTGCGTAACATCTCGGTCTGTTGCTTTTCCTTCTCATATAATTCCTTGATTATACAAATATAGAATATTGTGTAATGGTTAAGGGACACATATCGGAGTTGTTATTTTTATATTTGTGCTATGACCATACTATTGAACTAGTTAAGTGGCAAATTATACCCTCGAGAGATATGAAATATGAAACACATGATTTATAGGGGATTTACTTGGAAATTAAAAAAATGACACCAATGCAGGAGGTACCCATATATTACACCAGTAACCTCTGAAGTAAACAACCAATAACATTAACAGACAATAATTACTCTTAAGATATGGATATTATATACTCATGCTAAATATATTGTGTTGTTTTTTTCTCTTCCTGTATTGCATTTTCATATCTCTTGAGTGTACTAAAAACAGTTTAGTTCAAATAAGTGGATGCATTTATTAAAACTGATTAATAATATAAAGATTTAGTACTTGTTTTGGCACAAAATTATATTTGTAAATGTAGTGCTTGTTTTAGCTTACCGGTATATAATTTTCAGTATTTTTTTGTTGGAATCTCAGAGGGTTATGTTCTCTTTATTCTCTTTAATTTGTTTTCTGTATTGAATGGATACTGTCGTACAGATACTCTAATATAAAAAAAAATACTTTTATTCTTTGAATACTCCAACAATGCCATAAATAGCCCAAGTGGTCTGGAACATTATATTGAGGTCACTTACCACTACACCAGTGGTCAAGGGTCCAACTTCAAATCCAGTGTGATTCAGGGACATTATTTGAGAAAGTGTGGCAATTGTTGAATGATTGTGCTTTTACTCAGAGTTGTTGTTCGGTCCTTCTCCATCAGTAAGACTGGATTCCATGTGCTATACGTCTCACACACCAATTAATTTTGTACTGTTCTACATATAGAGACATGCACTTCTGGAACACTGGATACATTACCAATGGTTCTAAAAGTGCCTTATTCCCATAGATAGTCCTCTGTTGGTCCAAATATGCAGAAAAAAACATGGGGTTGACCAGGTTGCTTTTTCACAATTTCGATGGTTTGATGGCACCCCTTCATTTTTGACAATTCTGCCCATTTGTTGCAGTGTATCACTACGCATCTTTAAACTGTTATAGCATCATCAAACAGTTCCCAGGGTCACCCAAACTTTGCAGAAATCATGAAAATGTTCCAATGTTCCCATATGCACAAAGAAATATGACATTTTAAGCATTTTTAAAAAAAAAATTACCCAACCACTTTACACAGCTCTAATTTCTTGGGCGTAATAATCTTGCTACCGTCATGCAAGGGAGGTAATTGTTCAGTGAGACCTTGAAGAGTAGAAATTGTCATGACATGTGACTGAAATTTTTGTCGAACAAACCTTTACCATTTCTAAATATAAAAGTACGCCTTTTGAATTCATCGCGCAACTGTTTTCGAATTCATGCACCAAAATAAGATGGCGGTCACACATGCATAAATCAGTTTCGGACGACTCGAAAACAGGAAAAAATGCCAAAATTTTTTAGCCATTGTACCTTAATAAAAATAATTCTAGAAAAAGAAATACTTTGAAAATGTCCTTGTATTTCCTCCTATAGTGTATCTATCTGACTGCATATTCATTTTATTGTATATGCAACATTAAATAACTTAAGTGTCAAAATACATGACCATATATGGATAAATAGTTGTTTTTGCTTCAAATAATGCTCTGTTTTGTTGCAAAACTATATATTTGACTTTTTTTATATCTATAACAAACAAATATTAATGTTTGAAGGTGCCCAGCAATAATTTGCATGTCACTGACACTAACCATGCCCCCTTTTTCAATACATGAATGAATAACATACTTTTGTACATGCATTATATTCATTATCAACTATGAATATATCCCTTACCAATTGAGGTATCTATTAGGCATATATTAAATTCCAATACTATTTTGTTTATTTTATCAATAAAAATTGCAAATGAAAGTAAAGTGTTCATGAAAATCACTTTAAAGCAAGAAAATGAAACGATGAATGAAAATGAGACAAAATATGGATACAGCATATTTGGCTGGACCGATAAGCTCATTGCAAAAAGACGGTTTGCTAAAGCGCATCTCTTTAAGACAAATTAGTTTGAAATAAATATATCAAAGAATATCGCGATAAGAAATATTTGTCGCGAAATGACTCGTTACTTTACAGATTTTCCAAAACCGGCATAAAAAAATGGGCAGTTAAAATAGAGTTGTTGCAATAATTATATGAAAATTAGAAATTGTCATATTGGAGAATGCTATACTGTTGAATGTGGAGAAAAATATTGTACACATTCAATAACAGACATTGAAAAAACATCATCTTCAATGAGAAAAATCTATATTCTAAAGCAAGCATCATGTATTTTTATTTGACAAAAAAGTAAGAAGAACAACCGAAAGAAATCAGATGATGGTACAAAAGTTTCAAGCACAGGTTAACTAAACGCTGAGAAATTATTACGCAAATCTGTTTCGCGTCATTTCAAAGATGTCGCATTTTACAATTTACCTTAATGTCCAAGAGTAGGTAAATACTGTGTATAAGCCAGACCCAGCCGCATAAATATCAACAATGAGGAGAAAAAAATGACAGTAAAACAAAAATGGCAGTCATACGCCATACCATTAAAATGAAACGCGACAGTTTGGCGGTCGGTATATCGAAAACTGGATACAGAGCTGTTGATAACAAATATCAATGACAAAATAATGAAACAGGAAATTTCTCCACAATTCATGATCAATATAATATTAATTGATAAACAGCGACATAAAAACAATATTGCTCATACGCGACCAACCGTATTGTCAAAAAGCATGCGCTAAAGAGTGGAAACAGTATCGCGACATATGTTACCATTTTTATGTGGGTGGGGTATGAATTATACATAAATAATGAGTTTCTAACACAAAAAAATGGTTTAACTTACATGAATCATGAAATCTGGATGCAGTGAATGCTCTAGACATGCTTTTGTTGTGATATATTAGCATCACTGTCTCTCTGTATGGCTTTCAAGTGTTTTTAAGTGCAAACTTCTATTCATTTTAGCAAGGATTTTGAGACAGATGGCTAAAATCAAGTCTTATCAAATGATGCAGCAAAGCATATTTGCATACATGATCATTTCTTTTTCAGTTAAATAGATGATCTCACTTTGTGTTCCTTCCATTGAATTGAATAAATCCTGATTCCAACATTTCCATGACAAATTTTCAGCTGCTCAGTCTCATTGCCCTATTTGCTTTACTGTTTTAGCTTCAAGTTTGGTTTTGCCTGTGTGACACTTCTCTATTACACTCAAAGTCATCCAATTTTCACAAAAAATACATTTATTTTTCCATTAAGAGGTTTCAAATACAGTATTTCCCATAGAAAGTGACATATTTTCAAAAAGAAAGTAAATCTGAATCGCAAAGATGCAGTTTCCTCCCAGCGTCTACACGTCTCACACACCAATTAATTTTGTACTGCTTTACACAGCTCTAATTTCTTGGGCGTAATAATCTTGCTACCGTCATGCAAGGGAGGTAATTGTTCAGTGAGACCTATAGTTTAACCCTTTGCTCCATAAGCATTTTCTTGGACTCTTCCAAATTGAAAGCAATAATTCACCACATATCAGCTATGGTTGAATTATGTTTATATTAATTGACAGAGTGGAAAACAGTAAAGGAAGTGTTCAGGTTGCTCAGTACAAGCAATCTTAACTCTTCCTGCACTGTTTTCAAAGGCCTTCTGTGATTGGTGCGGGAAATTGCGTATCTATGGAGTAAAAGGTTAAAAATGACATGAAATCCTATGTAAGTAAAAAGTTATAAAACATGACCAAATGTTATATATTTTACATCTACAACAAACCCTGAACCGGGGCCGTAGTGCAGTGGATAAAGTGGTGACAACTCACGCCGACAGTTTTTGGTTTGATTCCAGCTTTAATTGATGGCCTCTCTAAAACACTGGGTTTCTACCCAGAAAATGAACTGTAGAGCAAATTCATATAAGCTCTGTGCTGTCTCTGCATTCAAGATAAAATAAATTAGCATACACTTACAAACTCTGTTTTAAGCAGCTACCATGGTAAAAAACACAATTTTAATTGTACTTGTTGACTTTACACTAAAATAAGAAAAAATATTTAATTGCATCTTTACTGCTTCAGACAAGTGGTTGCTTAATTGAACTAACAACCAATAAAATTTTATTGGACTGATGAAATAATGTTATAACAGTCAATAACGGTTTATTTACTGCTTAAGAATTGTTTTTGTATTTTCAAGTTAATGCTAAGTAAGGTTTTGAATTGAAATATGATACAATTTGGTACTAAGTTATGCAGTAGAGTAAAACAAAGACCGATTAACTTTGGGTTATCATTTTATCAATCAATTAATCAGTCAGTTAATTGACCAATTATTTTTTTATTAACACATGCCCTGTTGTTTTATTTGTATTGATATTTGTTTGGAGTCCATTGCCTGAAGTTATCCTTGATGGCAAAGTTATCCTTGATGGCAAAGTTAGAAGTTATGTGAGATAACCTGTACCGCATGTGGGAGTAGCATGACTTTGTGTTGAATAGCATACTCCAATTAACAGCTTTGACACGGGTAACAAACTTGTTTATTATCTCATGATTTCGTGACCAATTTTGAAACTATAACGTGTAGGAAAGAACTAGTAAGTTTGCTTATAAATTCTGCAGTATTTGCATCAATGGCAGTGACGTTTCCCATCTTTGTGTATAAATCTATAGAAAAATACATACAGCAAGACTGTTTTAGTATCATCTTCCGGTAAAATACATACAGCAAGATTGTTTTAGTATCATCTGGTAAAAAAAGGACATATAGCCATTACGTTTCTACGAAAATTTGTAACTCACTTGCTCAGTTTGGCATTTAGGCCGTTATAAATTAATTGCTAGATTATATTTTTTTTTCATGAAAATTAAGGAGCAGGTGGGGATGATAATCAAGCAATTAATTAAGTATGGCCTTACCATAATTTTTTCCATATTGGAAAGTACTTTTTTTTTTTTGTGAATCGTAAGAAGTATGTTCTGTTGATATAATAATGTGCTGTTACTCACACTTTGTTATAAATTTCATGTAGTCTTGTTATTGGATTCTAACTACTTTTTGAGTAATTGTTTGTTTTTAATCTGACCTTACATGTATGTTTAATGTTTGTATTTATGACCATAACTATGTGCAGACAAAAGTGCTGTCTTTTCCTTTTGGTTAATGACACTTATTTTTTTTTCTCTAAAATGTTTGTTTCATTCATAAAAAATTAATTACTTTTAAATAAGAATATATTGTTCCTACACAATCTGTACTGTCTCAACACAATAATGTACAGTTTATACACTATCTTTGTATGGTTCCTACATTAAAATGTATAGTTAAAACACTGACTTTATATAGTTCATACACCAGAATGTATGGTTCCTACACACACAAGAGTGTATGGTTCCTACAAACACCAGAACGTATGGTTCCTACACAAAAATGTATGGTTCCTACAAACACCAGAATGTATGGTTCCTACACACACAAGAGTGTATGGTTCCTACAAACACCAGAATGTATGGTTCCTACCCAAAAATGTATGGTTCCTACAAACACCAGAATGTATGGTTCCTACACACACAAGAATGTATGGTTCCTACAAACACAAGAATGTATGGTTCCTACACACACAAGAATGTATGGTTCCTACAAACACCAGAATGTATGGTTCCTACACACACAAGAATGTATGGTTCCTACAAACACCAGAATGTATGGTTCCTACAAACACCAGAATGAATGGTTCCTACACACACAAGAATGTATGGTTCCTACAAACACCAGAATGTATGGTTCCTACACACACAAGAATGTATGGTTCCTACAAACACCAGAATGTATGGTTGCTACACACACAAGAATGTATGGTTCCTACATACACAAGAATGTATGGTTCCTACACACACAAGAATGTATAGTTCCTACACACACAAGAATGTATGGTTCCTACAAACACCAGAATGTATGGTTCCTACACACACACGAATGTATGGTTCCTACATACACAAGAATGTATGGTTCCTACACACACAAGAATGTATGGTTCCTACACACACAAGAATGTATGGTTCCTACAAACACCAGAATGTATGGTTCCTACACACACAAGAATGTATGGTTCCTACAAACACAAGAATGTATGGTTCCTACAAACACCAGAATGTATGGTTCCTACACATACAAGAATGTATGGTTCCTACAAACACCAGAATGTATGGTTCCTACACACACAAGAATGTATGGTTCCGACAAACACAAGAATGTATTGTTCCTACAAACACAAGAATGTATGGTTCCTACACACACAATAATGTATGGTTCCTACAAACACAAGAGTGTATGGTTCCTACAAACACCAGAATGTATGGTTCCTACACACACAAGAATGTATGGTTCCTACAAACACAAGAATGTATGGTTCCTACACACACAAGAATGTATGGTTCCTACAAACACCAGAATGTATGGTTGCTACACACACAAGAATGTATGGTTCCTACACACACAAGAATGTATGGTTCCTACACACACAAGAATGTATGGTTCCTACAAACACCAGAATGCATGGTTCCTACACACACAAGAATGCATGGTTCCTACATACACAAGAATGCATGGTTCCTACACACACAAGAATGTATGGTTCCTACACACACAAGAATGTATGGTTGCTACACACACAAGAATGTATGGTTCCTACACACACAAGAATGTATGGTTCCTACAAACACCAGAATGTATGGTTCCTACACACACAAGAATGTATGGTTCCTACACACACAAGAATGTATGGTTCCTACACACACAAGAATGTATGGTTCCTACACACACAAGAATGTATGGTTCCTACATACACAAGAATGTATGGTTCCTACACACACATGAGTGTATGGTTCCTACACACACAAGAATGTATTGTTCCTACAAACACCAGAATGTATGGTTCCTACACACACAAGAGTGTATGGTTCCTACACACACAAGAGTGTATGGTTCCTTCACACACAAGAATGTATGGTTCCTACAAACACCTGAATGTATGGTTCCTACACACACAAGAATGTATGGTTCCTACATACACAAAAATGTATGGTTCCTACACGCACAAGAATGTATGGTTCCTACACGCACAAGAATGTATGGTTCCTACACGCACAAGAATGTATGGTTCCTACAAACACCAGAATGTATGGTTCCTACATACACAAGAATGTATGGTTCCTACATACACAAGAATGTATGGTTGCTACAAACACCAGAATGTATGGTTCCTACACACACAAGAGTGTATGGTTCCTACACACACAAGAATGTATGGTTCCTACAAACACCAGAATGTATGGTTCCTACACACACAAGAGTGTATGGTTGCTACACACACAAGAATGTATGGTTGCTACACACACCAGAATGTATGGTTCCTACACACACAAGAGTGTATGGTTCCTACATACACAAGAATGTATGGTTCCTACATACACAAGAATGTATGGTTCCTACACACACAAGAGTGTATGGTTCCTTCACACACAAGAATGTATGGTTCCTACAAACACCTGAATGTATGGTTCCTACACACACAAGAATGTATCGTTCCTACAAACACCAGAATGTATAGTTTCTACACCCACACACGAATGAATGGTTCCAACACAAGAATGTATGGTTCCTACACAAAAATGTATGGTTCCTACACACACAAGAATGTATGGTTCCTACACACACAAGAATGAATGATTCCTACACAAGAAACAGACACTAAATCTAGATATTTCTTTAGTAAGCAAGCCAATTGGTAATACCACTATAAATTGTTATAGAATTTGATTACAGTACTTTTACTGTTTGCCAATCAGTTATAATGTTCACCATATGTGCTAAATGTATCCAAAAAAAAAATATACATGCTTAATATGTGTTTTGTCTTTATTTGTTCTGACCATTAGGGGAAATATAACTATAAATGAATGAATAAATTGGGTTTTAAAAGCGTATCAGCACATAATGATTATTTGTTTTATGATGCTTGATTGATTGAAAATTAGCGTCATTTTTATATCATCAATGACTAGCAGACGATCAGATAACCCGACCACTGTTGCCACGGATCCTGGTAGGTTAACCAGTACTCGAGCACATCCCATCTTCGCAAGTTACTGCTAACTTTCTCACTTGAATGTAGCAGTGAGAGACAAATGATAATAAGACGCAGTGTCGTATATCAACCATCACGGAGATTGTGGACGGGCGGGGATTCAAACTCACGACCCCTGGATTGAGCGTCAGATGCGCTGTCAATCCAATATAATCAAAAATTTATGTGATGCCAACAGGAAGGAAGATTTATTACTCTCCATGTACATACATGACTAAAAATAACAAATTAACATATAAATTGAAAACAAAATCCACATGATTATGATGAATGGACATTGACACATGCAGAAGTACGGTGTTTTATTATTTTCAATCCACTATTCAGTAACTTTTTGTCTCCTCTTGCGACATGCATGGGCTACACTGGTTCTGTTATTGCCAGCACTCATTTGGCGCCCAAGAACTAAGAATGGTTGATGATTTTATCACAATTATGAACAGGACTAAAAATATAGATATGACAACCATTTGGAGGATTCCTACCGTCTGCTGGTACCAACAGTGGCCCTAGTCTTGCCCAGAACAATGTAGGTTTATTAAAATAAAGAAGGACCTGTGCTAGAATATGGAGATGAATCCGTCTGCATGTTGCTAAACGTAGAACTGAACTAATGTAATTCTGTGCGAATATTGGATAGAATTTTTAGAAACGCCTTGGTCTCTGGGTACTAAAGGTCATAGTGTTTCCTTTTGGGCAGTAACTCTGCAATGGATGGTCCTGTATGATGTGTCCAGGTGATCATGAATGTCCAGTACATAAAGATGATGTATCTCAAACAAACCCCACCGTCTGAAGGTCAAGGCCACTGTGGTGATCAAAGGTTGTATGGCTACTTTTCTCTTGTACTGTAACTATATTATCTTTCCTATCAACATATTTTTGTTGGAGGCCAGATACAAGAACATGCAAGCCACATTGTGCAGGCATCTGTGTCTCATAGACACATTGCTAGATTTTTTAAGCTTACCTGAGTAAAGCTCAAAGTGAGCTATTCTGATCGCACTGATCATAAGTTGTTAGGTTGTATATGTGCACTTAATGCCTGTGGTGTCTTGATTTTTCACAAAAAAATATATAGTAGTTCTGTATTAATAGTGTCTAAAAGATTTGGCCAGATTAACAATATATAGTTAATATTTGAAGTATGGCCTTTTAATCATGAACGTAGAGCTTTGCCCTGTGTTTACTCTAGCATCTACACTTCACCAAACGTTTAAACTGTCCAGCTCGGATAATGTATGTCTGAGTGAACCTCTTGTTCAAATGCTGATAAAAATGTAAAAAAGAAATATTATAATCTGATGATTTCAGTAAAATCAAGGAATTATATAGAGAAGGATAGGCAACTGATTGAGATTGTGTGAACGCTCGTGTATTCACGCAAAATCTCGTTTTTAATTACCTTAACTTCCATTCATATCAGTAATACAAATCAAAATTCTTAAACTGCAGAACGAAATTGTCATCAAAACAATACCATTCCCAGAAATATGTGTTTAAAATTGTTGAAGTATTTGTGATAACAAAATGTGTATACTGCAGCTTAAATAACGACAAATTACGATACATTTTCCTTCAAACCTCAATAGTTTTAATTCAAGAGCATTTTGCGTGATCGAAACATGTTTAAACATCTAAGATTACATACAACTTAAAGTTTATATACAAGAAATCAGTTGCCTTTGAATTATGAATGATTAATTTGCAAATTATGAATCCTTTGTGTGCTGTTTCATTAACATTAAGTCAAAAGATGCAAGTGTCCTGTCTTTCTATATAAATCCTTGGTAAAATCAATCCAATTTTAATGGCAGTTGAAAACAATTTAAACATGAGTTTGATATATTATTTTGATGTTGAACGACCAAAAATTAAAAGAAACAACAATATAAAAGTAATAATGAATGATGGGTAAGAATTAAATTGTACGTGGTGATATATGTTTCGATTAAACTCAACTGAGATCGAAAAATACGCGATTTAGCTGCTATAAATTGGGATGTCAAAAAAGTCTGAACATGGTCATGTTAACCATGTCAAATATAAATATATTTTATATTTACCACTGAAAAAAATCCATATTCATATTGGAAATTACTTTTAGTTCCATTACCGGTATATACTAATTATACCACTGTTTTGGAAAATAATTTAAAAGGTATATTCCTCCTTAACAGCAGGCGGAAATGGCCGAGCATTTTGGCGTGCCGCGAGATTACTATTGTCAATCGTACATATTCGTCCAATTCCGTCATCGTTCGGCATTAAACCTCGTAGGTAGTCCAAGGATCCACCAAATTGGAAATGTGATTAGGTTTTCCCTGGCGAATAACACAACAGGAACTTTTTTGTGTTTCATTCGGATTGTTGTTGGTGTCTTCGCCTAATGTTTGTAAACAAATATGGCGTCGTCTGTTGACAAGGAGGCTGAACCATTTGAAAGATTTCGAATGTGGCCAATGCCAAATCATGTTTAAATATATGTTTTGATTTAAGAGCAAATCAAATAAGTGCATTGAAAATTCTGTGCAACGTACATGATACAGAAGCGGTTTTGGGTACTAGCTTGGGAGGAAAAGTTTGATTTTCCAGCTTCTACTTTGTATTTCTCCTCTTATTAATGCTTTAATGGAAGACCAGGTTACCCGATTGTGTGAAAGATGAAAAGCTGCCTGCTATGTGAACAAAGATACTTCAAAGGTTCATAATGCTGCCAAAGACGATGATGAAAGATACTGTAGTGAATATTTGTTTTTATTATGATAAATGCATACATTTCTTTATAGGCATGAAGATCTAGTCATTGGTATTGTTGAACCCTTGTAAAGGGTCATTGTTAGTCCAAGACTGGCTGTATATTTGTCTCGGTACATGGATATTTCTATGTCTAGTTAACCTAACCACTGTTTCCTGGGATCCTGGAAGGTTAACCAGTACTCGAGCACACCCCATCTCTGCAAGTAACTGATAACTTTCCCACTTGAATCAGCAGTGAGCAATGAATGATAATGAAAAGCTATGTCGTATATCAACCATCACGGAGATTCAGACCATGCAGGGATTCGAACTCACGAAGTGGATTGATAGTCAGACGCGCTAACGACTGAGCTTATCAGGCCCTGCTGTCTCTGGAATTCTACACCAAATACTACACTTTGAATATCAAGTTGGGTTACTTAAACAGTCTATATCAAAGGAAGTGCTATTCTTTTTGCACTGTTCTGACCCTTTTGCTTAGAAAGGTCACATTGTCTCCCTGTCATAGTTGTTAATAATTAGACAATGGTAACCGGCCTATCAGTCAAAACATATACCCTTAGCTGTAATTGAATCATTTTCAATGACCAAGATCATAAAGTGCACCATATACCATTTCATTGTGATGACGGCATTGTTTTCACCTAAATGAAATATGGATATTCTCTAAGTTGTTATACAAAGTATAGCAGATAGTTTAACAATGCTGTACAGGCTCATAATAACCATTGCATTTTTTTCAATTTCACAATATAAAGCTAATATTGTTTTATAATTTTTTATTTCATTGTAACAGTTTAACAAAATTAGAAGTAAAAAATACAATTTATGATGTAGTTTATACAAAATTTCTGATATAACATTTTCATATTTGTAAATTAATAAGAGGCAAACTTTCCAGGTTCTTCAGTAAATTATTTAAATCTGAGATTTTTTTTTTTTTATATATTTTGTATTGAAAGTTATACAATAACTGTACAAACCAATGTGTTTCAGTTTGTTCTAACATTAAGAAAGAAAAAAATACTAGCAAGGAAAGTTTGCTCTTTTAATTCACAGACAAAAAACATATGAGCAGAGAGCAGGCTAACGCCTCACCAACACTCGATCATTTACACTAGTACCTCAAGGAAATATATTCTAGGTAACCATGTTTTTGCACTGGATTCTGTAGAACTGCAGTACATTTAAGTCCCACTGGCTACAGAATAGACGAACCACGATTCTAAAATCAGTTAAGACAATAATTCAGAGAAAGTGTTGGTGAAACAAAAACCTGCCCTCTGTGCATTGAAAAAACTAAATGATATTTATCATAGACATATATGTTGTATGTTACATACTTGTATACTACATATTATCTCAAAGAAAGACTATGCAGAATAATCTATTTTGATTTAAATAATTTATGTTACATTTACTTATTTATAGACATCAACATCATCTGAAACTGCTATAACTGCTTGTTTTTTTCTCATGTTCTTCAATTCTAAATATTTGCATTTTTTCATAATAATAATAATAATAATAATAATAATAATAATAATAATAATAATTGTATGGAAAAATAGATTGAAAGAATAAAATCTACTGTATGTGATTGTGTAAATATTTAGAACAGTTTAACTACAAAACCTGTATAATTTTTCTTTTTTAATCCACTGTTTTTTTTTTCTCAAATGTCAAACTATAATTATAATGAAAATTATAAATTGAACAGCATAATTAAAGAAAAAGTTCAATACAAAAAAGACAAGGTATTTATTTGGAGATGTGGTTTTCATTTCCAGGTATCAACAGCAGGGAACAGACATAGTGTGACAGCTACTTTTTATAGTTTTATGGTATGCATTGTATATTATCTAGGTCTGTTGTAATTTAACACTTCATATGAGAGAAAAAATATACGAAACAAGTAATAGTCAAAGTAGAGATTTACACACAAACCATGACATTTCAATCTTTTCAGTTGTACAATTTTAATTGCATTTATTTATCCAGTTTGGTACACATATTTTATTTGTGGCTTAAAATCTATGAAGAATGGTATAAATATAGTATTTTGCATGAAAAATTAATTAATTTAAAATATTGTAATATTTTACTGATCCAAAGATAATATTTTTCATACTCCATTGATGTTGAAGTATTATGTTTTTATGTCATTGCATGCTGTTATAAAACTATTCCAGAATGATTCTACATACATGCATTCCCAGAATAAGTGTGTAATGTTTTCTACATGTGCTTTGTAAAAGTTACATGTATCAATATTTTTTATCTTCATTTTTGTCAAAAGAGAATTTGTAGCTGTAATTCTGCTAATTAAGTTCAGTTCAACTGCAAAATAAGACATGCTCTCAAATTGGCTTCCTCTGTTGAACCAATATTGAGTTCTTTTAAAGGTCAAAAGGTCGCGCTGGGGATCGAACCCAAACCTTTGTCATAAGCCCATCACACTTCCCATTTAAACTGTTTACATTTATGGTAACTTTTCTTTTGGTCTATCCTGGCCCTTTATGGGAATGTAATCTTCTTTATTGAACCAAGTCTAATTATTTTGAATTTGCATTACACAATGGTTCAAATTAAACATTATTTTTACTAGAATAAAATGAATGAGAAAAAGAATATTTTCTACTTTCCACAAGTATTTCCCGTGAAATGAACCCTTAAAGGGTCACTTTACACCCCTGCATCTTGATTTATACAAACTTCAAACCGCTACTCATGGGAATGCTTATAACAAGCATGAAATTTAAATATTAAAATATCCATATTATTCAAGTTTTTAAAGGGATTATATTGGCAAGTAACACAAAAACACACACACACACTGTTAATCCAGACTTTTCTTGTATGCAGTGTGCACAAAATAATGCTTATGTATTGACGTATAACCTTTATTTACTTGAAAGTTATCAAATATACAGTAATTGAATATTGGCCAAAACTTTAATATGTCCCGCAATAAAGTATTGCGCTATGTTTACATTGAACTCCGTAAACTTCCCAAACAAAGCCTCGAAAACGAGATCGGGAACGAGTCTTCATGAAGTTATCCGATGATTGATCGGAAACCCGAAAGCAGTTTGTTGAAAATGGCGAATGTAAACAAAAACAAAAACGTGGTTTCAGAAACCCGATGTTTGTAATAAAGAGGTTATGCAACAAGACACTTTAGACGTGTATATCTTTAAGTTATAAGTGTATCTTCATGCTGGGCGTGTGTATTTAGGACAGGGAATTGCGGTTATATGCCAATATAATCTCTTTAAGTGCAGCTTCAGCATTGATTGTCAAATAATCATACTTTTTTTTTAATTAATGTTGAGTCCATGTCCTGGGTAGATCCAGTATTGGGTGTGAAGATTGAAAGGTCAGCAGACCAAACTTGCAACCCATGGCTTGATAGACACATACCTTGGCTACGTTTCACAAAATAACTTTTATTTATTAATATTTAAAATGATTTTATTTCCAGAAAATATATATATTCTTAATGAGTTTTAACGTCATTTTCAACACATTCAGGTTATATAAAGGCACGTAAAGTTTTATTGGTGGAGGAAGACCTCAGAATGAATCGGAGTTGAACTACCACCGTTAAGCAAGTAACTGGCCAACTTTCTTGTATGAAGATTTTGGAGCAAGCGTGACTTTAACCTACAACCTTAGCGGTGAGAGATAGGAAAATGATATTCTGTATGAGCCAAGTCTAGGGTCATTTGGATGAATATTGACAATTTATGATTAAATTTTGTTTGATGTTTACGTTGATATTTGTTGTTTGGCTATAAACACGCAACACATGCTGTTTTATGTCTAATAAAATATTTGTTTGTTTGTTTGTCACTATGTTTTTTTTGTGAAATGCATCCAGTATCAATAACTTTTTTAGATACTTTAATGTGAATTTATTATTTAAGTAAAATGTGATTATTTTTTTCAGATTATGGCTCTATACAACAACACTTAATGTCATAGTAATATAACTGGTAAGTCATGATATAATAATACATTAAAATGGTAGTCAAAAGTTTCATTTTAAATATATTAATGTATACAAATGTAACAGGACTATTGTGCATGCTGAAATTATTCATAAAATAGGATTTGCATTATTTATACCCAAATCAGTTGGGAGTGGAAACTGGCTTTTTATGTACTGGTTTTGCAATCACTTTTAGGTTGTGCTTAATTCAAATGACTTTTTCAGAATTATTGTTTCTCAACAAATTATGTTTTAGCAGCCAGTGAAAACAGGATTATATTAATAATTAGTGTGCAGTGCTTAAATTTAGCTTCAAGATGCATCCTTAATGTACAATGAAGTACATCCATCTTTAAGATGGAAGATGTTGGTTCAGTTCCAACTAAGGAGTTCTGTTGGAGGCTTCTTACTATGCAATGCAAATATGTTTTGAATTAATGAAATGAGGTAGTAAAATTGTTTTGATCTGTAATTTGGGGCATGTATATTTCAGGAAGGATAGAACAATTTTGAGTTTTCATGACAGTTGATGAGAAAACTTTAGGCTAGTTCAATGTCTGTGAAGGATGTTTTATACAGAATAAGCATTCATGTAATACCGGTAGTTATGCCTGATAGAATTAAGTGTTTATGGTGTACAATGATTGTAAGTGTTGAGGTCTTCACCAGGACTTGAACCTGGACCTCTTTTCATATAGAAAAGCGTGCTACATTACACTTTAAAGATATACTCAACACCAGGAACCATATGTATATAATTATGTATTGTGTTATAATTTTAGCTGAATATATAAAGAAACAGCTCAAACTTGAGAATGAATGCAAGTGCACAATATTAATTATACAAACAATATTACTAGTTAATTATACTAGTAAACTTGCGCTTCTTCTCTTAGACTAATGTTTAACTTTTCTTATTTCTGCATCAACATTTTGGGATCGATTTTGAGTCCCAGCTGGTTTGGAACTGTGTGGGAAACTATTTGTTGTCTCGGTTGGAACAATTGGCAATATACACAGGCATGTTTTGCACTTTACAGTTGATGTCATAAATAACTTGTCGCAAGAGACCTCTTGTTGGGCTGGTGGGATATTGTGATGTAAAGTTCTTTCATGCACTGATATCCGATATGATTCCGATGATTTCCCCCACTTGAATAAGCTGTGAGAGACAAAAGAAAATGACAGATACTGTCAGACTTCTCCACAGGAAGAAATACAGGCACTAGCTTAGTAGAGTAAGAATGCGTAAACACTTTCAACAAATTTTCATGCTCTGTGAAAGCATTCATTGAAATATATTTCACTAATAAAACTCATTAATCAGGCGAAGTTGTCATATTTAATGATTTTTATTTGAAGCATTACAATGATAAAATATATGGAAAGAAAAATAATGATTTAGAAGAAAGTAAGCTTTTGCAAAATTCTGTTAAAGAATGTAAGTGCTAGGTGAATACCATTTCTGATTGTCAGATGCTGGGGTGGCCCTGTACTTAAATGATCTGTGGAGAAACCTGAACATCTTATATCAATCATCAGAGAGACTGTTGCCGGAAGGTTGTAGTTGTTGTATGGGGTTTATCGTAGCTTTCAATTGCGTTTCAGTTACATCTTAACAGTGTCTACTTGACACAGTATTCTGAGCTCTGCCACAATGGAGTATCATGCCACATGTGCATACATGGTATGATATGTATCCAGTTTAAATAATGAAACAATAAATGTTGTGGAATTTACTAAAAGTTGACATACATATATAAATTAATCCGATGTACTGATTGATTTACAACAAATTTACTCCCCCACTCCCCACACACCTAAGAAAAAATGCAATGTAGAAATTGATGAATAAAAATATAACAAGCATTTCAATTCACAAATATATATCTAATAGTAAAATCAATGCTGACAGTGTAAATTTAGAAATTATAAACTAATGGTAAAAAAATTGAAGGGTTATACTCTCAACTATATTTCAAACACCGTTACTTTAAGTTTACAAGAGATATGTACCTGATATAACATATCTTATACTGATATTAACATTTACTGTTCTAGAATAAAACAAAAAATGTCACTGTTAAGTGTCACATGTCCCAAAGACAAAGTCACAGACCAGACACGCAATATCAAACAAATTGAAAGTGTGACCTTGACCTTTGAGGAAAGGTTCTGGGTCTTACATGTGACACTTAATTATGTCATGTTTATCAAGTGAGCCAAGTGTTTTTAAAATATATCCATAGATGACAAAGTTATAGATCGGACAAGAAATCTCATACAGACTGAAAGTGTTGTCAAACAAACTCAAAGTGTGACCTTGACGTTTGAGGTACGCATGTGGGTCTTACACGTGACACTTTGTAATGTCATGCTGATGAATTGAGCCAAGTGTTTTTGAAATTTATACATAGGTGACATAGTTTCATTCAGAACACGAAATCTCAAACAGACTGAAAGTGTCATCAACCAAAGTTAAATTGTGACCTTGACCTTTGAAGTTGGATTTTGGGTGTAACGCGCGACACATCGTCATGTTATGTTGGTCATTTGTAGCTAGTATTAACAAAATCCATCTATGCATGACAAAGTTACAGGCCAGACGCGAAATCTCAAACAGACTGAAAGTGTTGTCAAACAAACTCAAAGTGTGACCTTGACCTCTGAGGTATGGGTTTACTCGCGACACGTTGTCATGTTATGTTGATCACTTGTAGCAAGTATTTATAAAACCCATCTATATGTGACAAAGTTACAGGCCAGATGCGAAATCTCAAACAGACTGAAAGTGTTGTCAAACAAACTCAAAGTGTGACCTTGACCTCTGAGGTATGGGTTTACTCGTGACACGTCATCATGTTACGTTGATCATTTGTAGCAATAACAACACATTCCATCTATGCATGACAAAGATACAGGCCGGAAATCAAATCTCACACAAACTCAGTGGTGGCAAACAAACTCAAAATGTGACCTTGACCTTTGAGGTACATGTGTCGGTCTTACTCGTGACAAGTCATCATGTTATGTTGATCATTTCTAGCAAGTAATAACAAAATCCATCTACACATGACAGTTACAGGCCGGAAACGAAATCTAAAACAAACTCAAATTGTGACCTTGATCTTCGAGGTACGGGTGTGGGTCTTACTCGCGACACATCATGTTATGTTGATCATTTGTAGCAAGTATCAACAAAATCCATCTATGCATGACAAATTTACAGGCCGGAAACGAAATACCGGACGGAAAGACGGACGGACGCTGCGGTTACTACATGCCACCCCAAAAATTTTTGGGGGGCATAAAAAATCAATAGATGAATATGGAAAATGATCAAGGCTATGAATTGACCAGGGCTAGGGTACACAAAAACTAATGCTAGGGTATAAATCGACCAGGGCTAAGGTATGAAATGTCAGGGGATGGGTACGAATCTACCAGGTTACGAAACAACTGTAATTCAAAGCAATTAAGCATTGTGGAGTCCAATAACACCTTTTGAACAATGTGACAACACGCGCCAATACACAATTTACAGTGTATATACTGCGACTATACTGGAGATCGCCGAGGTACTCTGCATTTAAGCTTATGCAGTAAACAAATTATAGAAGTGCGATAAAGGGGAAATTGAACCACCCTAACCTCTCTTTGAGTATGAGATTCAAGCACCACTGATCATATGGTAGATGTCGATGGCATATAAATGACACTAAACATTCAATTAATCAATTTCAACTAGGATAATCATATTTTCCATTATCATAATTTCTATATTTATTGAAGCCGCAAGGGCGGATTCGAATGGGGGGGGGGGGGGGCACACGGCAAGCATAGGTTTTTCTTCTACATATATACTCTGAACTCAAGTAACCATCTAAATGATTTGTGTTAAAACAAATTAAGCACGTATTTGATGTACCTAAAATATGTACAAACTCACTACTTTTAGCATGATGCTTGAGTATATTCTACTGTCCCCCAGTGTTTGGTTGTTTGTTTTAAGTTTTTTTCCCTGTCATTAAATCTTTATCGATTCGGGTAATTCTACGCAAAAAAGTCTGTTATAGCGGCACCATCAACGCGACCAAAAATTAAAAAAAAAAGCTGAATAGCTTTTTTTACATGTAGATAATCATCTGCAGAAAGTCAAACGCAAAAGAAAATGTATGTACATTTGCATGTCATGACATGTGTAAATGATTTTAAATGGACCAGTCTGTTAAAACATGTATACAATTAAAATATCTACACTGCGTAGACAAAACTTTCAAAAGCACCGAGACAGAAACAACTAAACTGGTGGACAAACTGAGGCAAACAAACAATCAATACAACACTGAAATCTATGTTTCATCTATTTTCATTCAATGTTATATTATTTAAAAATATAAAGCCAGAAAAACAATATGCCATCGGCCTGCTCCTAACAAGATAGTGATGTGCTATGATTGTGTCTAAGACTAATTATAAGTGGTGGTGCCTGTCAATCTAGAGGTTTAACGTTCGAGCCTGCCTAGCGACATTTTTTTTTTTTGTAAATAAAAATGTTTATAAAAAAATTCAAGGTAGAGGTGTTATTATGTTTATCTTTATTTAAAAGAATTAAGTTATAAATGTATATACATTCACTAAAATATATTTGCTGCCCCCCCCCCCCCCCCCCCCCCCACACACACACCTAACATCAATTCCTGGATCCGCACATGAGCGCCCCCCTCTAAACTGAAATCCTGGATCCGCCCCTGAGCTGTATAGTTGGGATTTGGTGTAGTACTTAAACAGTTGCATTAACACGTGACGTTATCAATTGCACTTTATTGAAATAACTGGATGTTTACAAAATGCATGAAATAAGAAACTTGTCTAGGTTTACGCGAAAACCGGGTACAGTCTACGACAAAAATTTACCTCTTGAACTTATAAAAATTGAGTGGTCTATTCCAGCAATTCCTGTACACTGTATCAATCTGTTGTATGATAGTCTCGAAATAAAACATCATGACCGCCTTCAGCTGTTCATGCTTTCTTCCATTCATTAACAGATTGTTGCGATTATCATTGATCATCACACAAAAACTAAAGTTCCTACCGTAAGCCGCCATCGTTGTTGTTGTTATCTCTTTCCGTCCATTGGACCGAAAGTAGTACCAATGACTGGTATTTATCTCCGGGCTTAATAAGGATAATTGGCGCGGTGATCCGGATGTACTATCGTATCTGGTGTCACACCACTACTGAAGTGCTTCCTGGTCGTAGGGGGGCCTGAAATGAGTCCATAGTAAAATTGAAGTGCAGGTCTCATGGTCATATTTTTTATTGAAAATGCTAATTAAGTGCAGATATATATGTCTGTGAGCTAAGACAGTGGTGTTGTTGATAAATCAGAGGTATTTCTTTTGTTGTATTTCAGAACTACTTTCCGAGAACATGCAGTCATGGATGTGGTGGTAATGCGGCGAAGGTGTCAGACGTGCAGTGTAAATATTGACAGTGACCTCAGCAATTTAAAATTTGTGGAAAAGTTAAACCTTAATGGTATCATTTTCTGTGGATAATTCTGGAGACATATAATTGCTCTACAAGGAAACGGGACCAGTTTATGGATTGGAAGGTCTGGGAATTGGTCAGAGGCAGGACAATATTGACAATTTACTATAAGTTATATAGAGGGATTTTGTACAGGTGTGACACCATCTCATTGCGAGGACAGGCCTGATAAATTTTACCATTTTATGTAAATTGATGACATGGCTCGTGTTCTCACAGGAAAAGTGTGTCTAGTTACCGGGGCTTCCCGTGGAATAGGCAAGGGAATTGCAATTCAACTTGCTGAAAGTGGCGCCAAAGTGTACATAACCGGACGAACATTGGATCCAATAAAAGGTTCTAAAGGAAAGGGATCGTTGAGAGAAACAACTGATGAGATAAATGCCAGATGGGGTACTTGTATTCCAGTTCTCTGTGACCATTCGAAAGACGATGATGTTAAACGTTTATTTCAACAAATAGCACGTGAAAATGATGGACAATTAAACGTTTTGGTTACAACGTCTACTCCGCCGTGAAAGCATTATTTGATCAAGTTGATCAGCCGTTTTGGGACCATGATCCATCAAGTTCCTGGGACGACTTTAACAACGTTGGACTGAGAAACTATTATATCTGTGCCACATACGCAGCCCGGATGATGGTTCCCCGTAAATCAGGACTCATTCTGAATCTGTCTTCAAACGGAGGTTTGAAGTACATGTTGAATGTGCTGTATGGGATCGGGAAAGAGTCATGTGACCATATGGCGACCGACTGCGGGTTTGAGTTAAAGCAGCACAACGTAGCATTCGTGAGTATGTGGCCAAATGCTGTTAACGGAACAGAGGCTGTTGATAAGTTCCACGATTACGTTGTCAAAAAAAACATGAATGCAGAAATGTTAAAAATTTGTGAGACGCCAGACTTTGTTGGAAAGTGTGTAGTAGCTCTGGCAGCGGATCCAAACATCATGGGAAAGTCGGGGAAGATATCTATGACATACGATTTAGCACGCGAATATGAAATCAAAGACAAAACTGGCCACGTGCCTATCGATTTCATGCAAGCTAATTCCTTGCTTCAATATTTCGGTTATGTCCGAACAGCCAAGTTTTTTCCAAATTGTGTACGACTTCCAAAATGGAGTTTGCCGCTGATGGCAAAAAGGTTTTACTGAGGACAATACACAGCTTGAATATCGCTTAATGGCGGATAGTTGATACATTTGAAAGACTGATGTAAAGACAAAAGGTTTAATTTCTGAGGTCACTCCTTTAGGCATAGTACCACCATTGCAAAAAGGAAGCGCTTCCGTGGATAAAGGCGGTTTTAAATAATCCTCATTTCTTCTTCTTTAAAAATGCATTTTCCTTATTTTAATGCTCATTTTTTTATTTGAATGGCATTATTGATGTATTTTGAACATTTTGATAGCATTGTCATGTTTGAATTGTGAGTTTAGAAAAAAAAATTGATGCTTGGAAATTGGGGTATAAATACATGGTTTCGGAAGTATACTTTCACTTTGTCACCAGTGTACACACTGAGCAGAAAAAAATCTCTTATATGACACATGACCCCTACTTTTCTCATCATATTTTGATAGTGCAGAGGTTGACAAACAGTAAAATGTAGGTTTCACTTCTTTCATTTGGGTTTCTCTATGAATGACAAGCCAAGCCTTCAAACTTTTATTATTTACTATAGAATAAAGAACAAAAATCAATGGTGGGATGACACCTTTATTGATTCATGTAGTTCACATAGAAGTTTGTCATTTATATCCCATGACCGCATGCCGTTGAATGGTCAGTTTTATATTTGAAAAAAAACAAAAACAACAAAAAACGATAACAATGTTACCGAGATGTCAAGATATCTGCTTTCCGTGGCAATTAAGTGTTAATATAAAAGAAAGACACGGGCGCACAAAGTGGGTATGACTTTAGCTGGACTATTAACCGACTAAAATATACGGATATAATAATCAATTTACCAGTATGGGATGCCATGGATGCTAGAAATAGGTAAATGGGAGATGTTAGTTTGTCTCGAGACCTGTAATTATGGGGATTTCCCTTGTTCTATTTGCATGTCTCTCTTTGCTTGTGTCTAGTATACTGACGCTATTTTCATCGGACAAATTTATATACATACGATATATATGATTGTAGAAGAGTAATATAGCGTGTTCATACATATGATAGCCATGTTGATTTAACAAAATATATTCAATGTAAGTACAGGCAAATAAAACGTTTGGCACATACGCGTAGTTATGTTTTATCACGTGTAGACACTGGCATGTGATAGTTCCTAAATGTGGTGGTGTACATCATTTTGAACAGTCTATACCAGTCGCTGACATCTCCCAATTCAGGTATTTAGTACATTAATGTACATTTCCTGTCTGTCTCACAATTCATAGGCTACGTTCTAACATGTATAATAAACATATATAGTATATTTTTGTCGTGTTTTTTTTTATATCGTCATCTACATGTATTTGTATGGTTTGTCAAATTATATATTGTTTGTCGTTTAACAATGTATATATTTATGCTCACCTATATCATTGGAGGAAATAAAATATCGTATCTTATCTTAAAAATTCATGTGTGTTTATACATCCACATGCACGATATTTCACATAAACACTACAATGGGTCATGTCCTTGGTCGTAACTTCATATCGACTGATAAATTCATGTACTAAGCTTGTATGTAGGCAAGGTCAGGACCTACATGTAACTGGGCTATCAGTTCGTACATGTATGCTACTACACGTATGCACGTTTTTTCACATAAACACTCTAATAGATCGTGTCCGTGGTCGTATTAAACACAGTAAGATTATACATAGACACACGTCAGACTTTGCTCTGTGCAGAATGCATTAGCGTTATATGATAAAAGAAGACTGGGGTATTAGTAATTAAACCCCCCGGCGTTCAAAACAACGTCTTGAATGGGGTTTGCTATTTTCAACACATTTCCGGTTATACATGGCATATCCAGTTTTACTGGTGGAGGAAGACGTCAGACTGAGAAGAACCACCGTCCTTCCGCAAGTAACTGGACATACACATACAGTTTTTGGACAGAACGGGGCTCGTACATACGACCTTAACTGTGAGAAGTAAGTGATCTTGAGACGGTGCCTTAGACCACTCGGCCACGGCGGACCCTACACCGTACTGGGTACTCTCAGGTAAAGTGTATCCAGTTAATGGGGCTTCCCTCTCACGTAAAGTGTATCCAGTAAATGCGGCTTCCCGTGGATCAAATTGGTAAAGGTTGATTGATTGAATATTACGAGTCATTTTATGCCATCGAGGGCTAACAGACGATCAACTAACCTAACCACTGAGTGCTGGGATCATAAAAGGTTAACCGGTACTCGAGCACACCCCATCTCCACAAGTAACTGATAACTTTCCGACTTTAATCAGCGTTGAGAGACGAATGATAATGAGACTCAATGTCGTATGTCAGTCATTACGGAGACTGTTGCCGGGTGGGAATTCGAACTCGTGAGCCCTTGAATGATAGTCAAACGCGTTACCAACTGAGCTAATCGTGCCCGGCTATTGGTAAAGGATTTGCCATTAAACTGGCTGACAATGCCACCAAAGTGCACATAACCGTACAAACATTGGATCCAATAAAGGTTCTGGGGCATAGGAAAGGGGTCGTTAAGAGAAACATCTGATGAGATTTATATCTCTGCAGGATACCTGTAATCCAGTACTCTGTGACCATTCAAAAGACGATGATTTAAACGTTTATTTGCACAAATAGCACGTGGAACGATGGACAATTAGGCGTATTGGTCAATAATGCTTATTCGGCTGTAAATGCTTTATTTGATTCAATTTGTCAATCGTTTTGGGCAATATCAACGATGTGGCGCTCCTGTATTATTACATCTGTACCGTGTATGCAGATAAACTGTCATGGTTCTGCGAAATTAATATGTCTTCAAGGGGAGGTTTAATCTATAACATAAATTTGCCTTACCACCCTGTTAACATATACGTTACATAAACGGTTACATATACGGTGATAACTACACACGATAAACAGGTACTTCCTGCTATTTTTGTGCATGCAGTCGAACAGTGAGGTAAGAAAGTCTCTTTATTTTTATATTATTATTTTTCAGATTGAAAACAGCTCCATTTATCACTTCGGAAGCAATTCTTGGACAATTTAATGTGTTTTACATTTGTTTTATATATCAATATACCAAATTATATCAGTAAAAGTACAAGCTGATGTTATAAGGCTGCTAAACGCCAAAATTTGCTTAGTACATAGCATAAGTAGGTGCCTCGTATATTGTACATTACATAAATCGGTGTATTGTGTCATTAAGCGGTATTCTAATAACAAATAATAATAATAATATCCCACTATTTCAAGGTTGTTTTTAAGCTGTATCGTTGTTTACACTTCACAAATAAACTAAGAACATTATCGTCCATCTCATTATTTTGTATGACATATCGCAGCTGTTTCAGACCTGTATACCCATTAGCTGTTCTTCATGTAATACATGAACAGTATTTACCTATTCGTCTTTTAGCCCCCGAACGCATAAAGCGACGCTAAATATTCGAACAAAACATTGTTCTAATAACCTTCCTTTTAGCTGTTAAGTCGAAGATTAGAATTATATATTAGCCACACTGAGGCTCACTTGCCTCCTGTAGAATATATGGAGTTTCACGTTTATTAGTGTTTTTGTAAAAATAATAGTTATTCCCAAAATATGAATTACTCTTGCAAAAAAATGGCATATCCATCACATATAATATATGCAGTATGAATGTATCATAATACCCAGCAAATATTTGTCTTTAAAGTGTATAACTAAGAATTGAGATATACTGATAATTGGAAATGCATGTCACGAACTAATTATCTTTTTATTGCAGCATGCCCCCTGGACACCCCTAGCAAAGTTTTGATTGTGCTCCCTGTAAAATCAAACAATACAATATAATAGAATAACTACTTCAACATGTCAAATACCTCAGCATAATTATATAATTATTTTTATTCAAAAACAACATGTATACTTAAAAGTTATAAAAAAAAATAAATGTATGATTTTTATATTTTTTTAGCACTGACTGCAGTTTGAACCTAAAATCAAGCCAGTAGTTTCTGACAAGAAGATTTTTTAAAAGTTTTTACTAATTAAACTTGCCCCGGCCCCTGGCGGCTATGTTTTTTGACGAATCAAGATGACCTGAACAAACATGGTAGAGGGTCACCCAAGGAACATTTCTGTGAAGTTATATCAAAATTAGCCCAGTGGTTTCTGACAGGAAGATTTTTTAAGTTTTTACTAATTAAACTTGCCCCGCCCTCTAGCAGTCAGGTGTTTTTGACGAATCTAGATGGCTTGAACAAACTTGGTAGAGGGTCACCCAAGGAACATTTCTGTGAAGTTATATCAAAATTAGCCCAGTGGTTTCTGACAGGAAGATTTTTTAAAGTTTTACTAATTAAACTTGCCCCGCCCTCTAGTGGTCAGGTTTTTTGACGAATCTAGATGACTTGAACAAACTTGGTAGAGGGTCACCAAAGGAACATTTCTGTGAAGTTATATCAAAATTGGCCCTGTGGTTTCAGAGGAAAAGTTGTTAGAAGCTAAAAGTTAACGACGGACGACAGACGACGGACACCAGGTGAGCTAAAAAGGTTAAATTGGAAAACAAAGTTTCGTTCCCGAAGGCCAGACGTCTTGTTGAACTCCAATCTCCATCTACTCCATCAGGGAAATCATATGCTGATGTGAGTAGACATGTTGAGAAAAAATCAACAAGATGTATGGAAATTCAAACCGACATCACCTGGCTAAGTGAAAAACCAACATCTTATATTGCCACCATTCCTGGTCTAAAGTCTCTTCAGAGACACAGACTTCCTCAAAACTTTAAATTTAAATCAATTCTAAACCTAAACTATCTTTTACATCAAATAACAAATCTAACAAATCTGCGAGCTCTGGTGGCACCAAGGGCTCGTCTTCTGCGAGCTCTGGTGACACCAAGGGCTCATCTTCTGCGAGCTCTAGTGGTACCAAGAGCTCATCTTCTGCGAGCTCTGGTGGTACCAAGAGCTCGTCTTCTGAGAATTTCTGGTGATGCCAAGGACTCGACGAAGTCGAGCTCTGGTGACACAAGTGTTCAAATTCTACACGTAGGGCTGGAAAAGTTAATCTGGCCACTGCTAAATTTTGTGCAGGGTGGCAACCGATGACCCTGTACAGTTGCATAATAAATTTTCATACCTGGATATGGAAACCGATGTTTTAAGTGTATTTTTTACGTAACTAATTCATAATTAATTTGATGATTTTTACGGAAAAGAGTGTTGGATTTATTTTATGATTTTTTTTAGGAGATTCTTTTATATCGCAGCATATTGTACGACGTCTACAAACATGTATCAGAAAATATGGTTGGAAAATTGTGGAGTATGTTTAGAAGAAAGAGAGATCTATTACGTAAATCTATGTGAATGTAACGGTTTCGTATGCAAGGAATGTGTTTTACGAATTGATAAATATCCGTTTTTCAGGCAACCGTATTACACTATCGTGGGTTATCATTCACGAAGTATTGGTGATGCATCAACATTTACTGGATTACAATATTTTAATGTTATTGAATCTGACCGCTCATCTCGGTTAAATACGCAAGACACGAATCGAGCCAGAAAAATTAGAACTTCTGGTTCGCTACACTTAACGGTAGGGAATGAATGCGACCCTATTTGCGAGAGGGTACCCAAATCATGATGTCATTCACGTTACTTCATACGGGTAGGTGCAAAGACAAATGGTTTGCATATCATTTAGCGAGGCTTTCATTGTCAAAGGTAATCATTTACAAATAACGTTTAATATGAATGAATAAATATTTTCCTAATAAGGGGAGAGCACTTGGGCAATCTTGTCTTTATCGGATGATGGTAACGGTAATCTTACACAACCATATTCGTTATATAAACGGTATGACTAAACACCGGAAAGGGCCTACAAAACACACATTTTTGGTGCAAATCCCATAAAATCGACTTTTAATCGTTTATAAACATGTTTTAGGATATATCAGGGAGTTTTATCAATTTAAGTTGTATTTTAAAGATTTTATAACAATAAAACGAATTATGACTAAATAACGGCTCTGCGGAAAGGGCCTACAAAACACACATTTTTGGTGCAAATCATATAAAATGGACTTTTAATTGTTTATAAACATGTTTTAGGATATATCAGGGAGTTTTAGAACGTTTTACGAACGGCAATATACGATTTAAGCACCACTGCAAATTCTTTGGCGTATCCGGAATGTCTACCAAAAAGAAGTTCCAGCTAACTTTTGATCGACTGCTAGCATATTGTCCCAGGTATATAAAGTAAATAACAAACATTTTACATATTTTAATGAAGTATAATTACCTTAATATTTAGAATGGTAACTTATTACGTTATTGTATATATGTGCATTGCTAATATTTTATGATTTTTTTTTCCAGATATGTTTTCCTGAATTTGGGAGGAAACTATTGTTGATTTAAACTGAAAAGACTTCCAATGTGCTGCTGAGACGTTCAATGACCTTTTTGCTAATATATTCAAATCGTATGACAACTACATAGAGGAAACCAATGCTTTCTCATCCATAAATGAAAAGCCATTCAATTTGTAACAACAAAACATAGAGGGGAATGCAGTTTTGAAATCCCATTTGTTTCTGAGGAATTTGTTAAAAAAAAACAGTTATGCTCCCTTGACGCACCAAAAGCAACAGGACTCGATGGTCTCGGTCCCAAATTTCTGAAAATGAGTGCGGGTATAATTGCCAAACCTTTGACTAAAATCATAAATTTAAGTATCCAAACTAGCATTTTTACACCCGTCTTTAAAAAAGATTCAAAAGACAACAACAATAACTATAGACAAATCTGTATTTTGCCAATTCTGTCAAAAATCTTCGAAAGGCATGTGTGTGTACATCTTAAAACATACTTGGAACACATTGGACTGATCCAAGATCGACAACCGGGCTTTAGGGTCAAACATTCCTGTGAAACAGCACTGACTGCCATCATCGATGATTGGATATCAGCTATTCACGAAAATCAACTAGTTGGGACTATTTTCCTAGACTTAACCAAACGTTCGATCTTGTTGACCACACAAAACTAGTGGAAAAATGAAAATCTACCAATTAAACCAAAAAACTATACAGTGGTTCCAGTCTTATTTATTTAACAGATGGCAACAGGTTGAAATCTCTGGCAATTTATCTAGTGCCAAAAAAGTTAGTTCCAGGGTACCCCAAGGCTGTGTGCTAGGACCAATTCTGTTCATTCTCTTCATAAATGACCTCCCTCTGCACACTAACTCAGACACAAACATGTTTGCCGATGACACTACACTATCTGCAAAAGATGCAACATTATGCAATATTCAAGATGCCCTTCAAAAAGATAATGAACATTGGAGTCAGGGAAACTCAATGGTTATTAATGTGTCTAAAACCAAAGCCATGTTTATATAACCATCCATCAAACAAAAGCAAAACCAAATAAATGAGTAAGATTCCACATTAAGAATGTGGAAATTTATTCAACAAATTTTTATGCTGCCTTATATATCGCATTAAATACTTCATTGACATCCCTACACGCAAACTCTTTTTAATGCATATATTCTGCCACATTTAGATTATTGTTGTACCATTTGTGGGCTGCAATTCAGAACTTTTGAATCTCCTAAAATTAAAAAAACGTGCAGCAAGAATAATACTCAACAAGGACTTTGATTATCCATCTGCAGAATTATTTGATCAACTTGGCTGGATGACATTCCAGAATTATCTTAAGTGGATAAAATCCACCAGTGTTACTAACTCCTAATAAGTATATAAAGACTTATATTCTAATGTGCTTGATTTTTGTACCATGCTATTCTTAATTTATCTGACATTTGTACATTGTTATGCTGATTTTCTGTTTGTTCTCTTTTACAATTGTTTTAATTCTTTTCATCTTTTTAAAATGCTTAAGCTTCTAGTATGTAAACGTATTTGTAAATACATGATTGTATTGAATCTGCCACTAGTTATGTTTTAAAATGTATATATGTATAATAGGTGCAACCTTTTGAAACGAAGTCTTTATTATTATTATTAAACCAGTTGCAGCCTATCCAGTATATTTCATCATATCGTCAACATAGTTGAAGAACTTAAAGAACATGGCGTGGAATGCGTTTTTTTTTTGGCGTCGATAATTCAGAAAGGATCCTTTCTGCACTGGACCGGAATGACAGCTACTAACTTCAATAAGATTAGTATTGCCGTTAACAAGAAAATGAAGAAAAAAATCGGTGATGATTTTGTGAATATAGAAAAAGAAAATGAAATACCCTAGACATTACGACTGAGACATGGTTCATCCCGGGTACAAGGAAGGTGGTCTCGAAGTGCTCAGATATAGCATTCACCGATGCTTTAGCGTGACTTTGTATGATATGTTTGTTTAAATACATGTGTATAAACCAAAAATATTTTATATTTTGTAAATAAATCAATATATTGTTTTATCTATGTTTATCGATTATTAAAATACCGAGAGGAATTAACTCTCTTTATCCTGTTGATTGGTTGCGACAATATATAATTAAAGCACGCACCTTTAAAATACTATATCGTTTTCATACCTTGTGTTTTGTCATTATCCTCTTCTTTTTATTGTTTATTGGATTATCGCACCTGGTTAGTTGGCATGCAATTAACGTTATGAAAGTTTGCTATATCAAATTCCTCAATATTTTAGAAGAATATGTAACTGATAATTTTGGATAATGTCACTATTATCAAAATGGTTAAAACGTATCCTTGTTCCGTTTGCTCTGAAAATTGCAAGATAAGTTGTACCTACTGTGAGGTAAGTCTCCAAACGAAGACGATGAAATAACATTTCATAGAAACTACCAGACATTACAGTCTTCAACATCGGGCCCAGATCACTTGGAAAGATAAAGCATCAACAAACATGCCGGATATTATAGATGTTATTGCTACCGTTGAATACATCGGTTGCTATCTTGGGCGACAGTATCATGGTACAGCGAAGTATATCAATCAAAACGTCAAATACATCCGAAATAAACCATCTGTTTGAAGTTTGAATGATAAATTAAAACACCAAAATGTCAAGGAAGTAGAACGAGCTATGAATACAGCAACACAAAACGACTATGACAAACAAAGCAATGAAAAACAACTTAAAAATATTAAATTCAACAATAAGAACAAAACAAGAGAAACGTCAAATAACTTGGCAGACTATATTATATGTGTTGAGGAGATGAGGAAGTCACATGACTTCGTTCAAAGTGTTAAACATGTGAATGGACTACAACACCCAGTTATTACGCTGTACAGTGAGCAGAAAATCAAGTACTTAGAAATATTTTGGTGTAAAGAAAATGGGTCTGTCCTAGGTATGGATAAGACATACAACCTTGGAGAATTTCATGTAACACCAACAGTGTATAATATCTGTCATAAAACGGTCGACAGATGATCATCCGATATGTTTGGGTCCTATCTTTTTACACCAGAGTTCCTCTACAAAAACATACTCGTCGTTTTTGAACGACGTTGCAGATAATTTAACAGAAAATGAAATCAGATATTTAACGATATTTATCGACGAAGAATTGGCATTCAAAACTGCTATAAAAAGATGTCTGCCGGTTGCAACGCACGTACTATGTACACGCCATTATGGATTATAAGTATATGGAAGATATTGGGTATCTTATTCAGTCTAGGAATGAAATTTAAGATTTAATATACGGCGGGAAAGACGGCCTAGTGGCCAAAACGGACATAGACACATTTTCTACACGATTCGAATCATTAAGGAAATTCATAGATTTACAAGACGAAAATGGGATGGGGGTGGATGGGGAAGGGAATTCAGACAATATTTGGAAAATAAACTACTACCTGTTCTCCGTGAACCATTATGCTGGTGACGAAAGTCAAAATACAAGCCAATTTGACAAATAACAACTCTGAAAGTGCAAACTATGTTCTTAAAACATAAACAAAACGGAAGAGGACAAATTTGCCCAACTTCATCAAATTACTGTACGGCATAGTGACCACCGATATGGAGGAGAGGTGTAGGGCTCTCTGTGATATGGGCAATTTTGAGATTGACAGATACATACCTACATCTTCCGACCGACATTGACCATTGGTCACATTTAACTGAAGACCAGCAGGACAACAGAAGAATGAAGTTTTTATCCGCCTCGGGTAGATCGAACCCGAGTATCGTAGATTCCACTGACGGATCAAGAGCAGTAATGCGAAAAGCTTCGGCGGGAAAAAAACCCCAAACCAAATCAAGCGCAAACGGGCTGAACGCTTACATACACCGCCAAAAGCCCCGAAGTGCCAAGCGACGACTTAGATTCTGCAGTCAGAAATGGGTGATCTTTGGTCACACCTAGTGTAGTACACGCTGGCTGTAGTCTCTACACAATCGTCTTGCTGCGAACTGTAAATAAAATGGATGATGGACGGGCCATGATAAGAGCGCCTCCACGTGGTGTGGCCTGAATACAGATGGATAAATATAAGTGTTTTTTTAATGATCTGACAAAAATATGCATATATATAAAAAATGCCATTCTTATTTATCCATCTGTAACTTAACACTCTTACATAATATTTATGTAATATTTATTGCTATAGAAATCTGTAACTTAACATTCTTACATAATATTTATGTAATATTTATTGCTATAGAATCTTTAAAATTCAAATTATAATTTACTGGGATATTATGGATTTTATGGTTATGTTTACAGTTATAACTGCAGGTTTCCTTAACACCTCTGCTTCAAGATATGCAATCTTATCCATTTTAGGTAACTGAGAGCACACACAGGACCCCTACTACCACAAATTGAACCTCTACTATGAGGAAAACTACAACAAGAGTGCCAAGATGGCCCTATATCGCTCACCTTACTAACATTGAGTCACCCAACTTAAGTAGATTATATAATATATGTACACAAAAAATTCCAAAAAAACTAGACGGGCGAGTAGTTAGAATTTTGACTTCTTTTGAAGATGTAACAGATGCGTAGATGAACTTGGTAGAGGTTCAACCATGGTAAATGTCAGTGAAACTACATCAAAATCAGGTCAGTAGATTCTGACAATGAATGAATGAATGGTGTTTTACGGCACGTCGACACATAAATAGGTCATTTTGTGCGCGCAAAGATTAATGAATGTGATGACAAAAATAATTATATTAAATAAATATGGTTAAAATTTATTAAAACTATTTACAAATAAATAAATGAAATTATTTACAAATAAATAAATAAATAAATGAAAACATCAATTAAATACAGGGAAATCAACGATACACTAAATCATTTAACCCGTCAACGGGTTTTAAACTAAAAATGTTTAAACAGTTTAACCTCTTTAAAAAGGCAAATAAACTGATTACATTAACTTTATCAAAAAGCACTTTCATACTATCAACCCTGTAGTACTTCGCTCTCATTGGAGCAAAGTCAACACAGTCGATAAGTATATGCTTAACAGTAAGCGGTGCAAAACAGGGCACGCACTCTGGGACAGCTTCACGCTTTAAAAGATATGAATGGGTACAGCGGGTATGCCCTATTCTGCACCGAGCTAAAATAACTTCTTCTCGACGAATAATCCTATTGCTAGGATGCCATTCGCCAAGTTTTGGTTTGATATAATGTAACTTATTATGTATGGCAAGATCCCAAGAGGACTGCCATGAACTAAAAATATACTTATTAATATTAGATTTAAAATCTGTAAAAGGTGGTTTAAAAAATGAAATATTCAAGCTTAAGGCCGCTTTCGCAGCCTTATCATTTCCACTTATTCCTGTATGACCAGGAAGCCAGCAGAGAACAATAGTATTTTCTTTATATAGTACATTGTATTTATTTAAAAGTTGAAGAACAAGAGGATTATCATCTTTCATGCCGTCTATAGCTTGAAGAGATGAAAGTGAATCAGAAAATATAATAAACTGTTTTTTATCAGATTCATTAATGTAGTTAAATGCCAAATCAATGGCTTTAAGTTCAGCTGAAAAGATGGAGGCTCCGTTTGGTAAACGGCTCTTTGAGATGTGCTGTCCCGTAACAGCAGCTGCAGCCACGATATCTCCATCTTAAGAACCATCTGTATATATTTGACAATAATGATTGTAAGACCATTTGACTTCATAACACTTACTTTGGAAGATAGTGGAGTCTGTTTCAGATAGTTTGTCTTTACAAAGTTCAAAAATTCCATGGTGGTATTTGTAAGACTTTGTACTTAGCAATTAAATTAAGATCAATATTGGCTTCGGTGAGTTTTTGTTTGATCCGGACACCAAAAGTTCGAATAGCTTTAGGTTTTTTATCAAAGAGAGTTTCATAATAGGGGTCAAAAGTAATATTAAAAGCAGGATTAGATGGATTTGAATGAAGTTTAATGGCATATTGAAGAGCCAGTTTGTCACGTCCTTAATACAATGATGGTTCATTTGCCTCTACATAAAGACTGTCGGCTGGGGACGTACGAAATGCACCAAGGGCCAGTCGTAGTCCTTGGTTGTGTATAGGATCAAGCATCGCTAAGTAAGACATGCGAGCTGATCCATATATACAATAGAGCCGTAGTCCAATTTTGATCTGATTAGAGATCTGTAAAGTCTAAGTAAAACTTTACGATCTGCACCCCAAATTATTATTGGCAACAACTTTTAATAAATTTAGTGCTTTATTACACTTTGTCTTAAGATATTTCAGATGAGGAATAAAAGTAAGTTTACGGTCAAAAATAAGACCTAAAAATTTTGTTTCCTCAACAACAGGTATAGGTGTCCCATCTAACGTTAGATTGGGATCATCGTGATGTTTACGTAGTTGACAAAAATGCATACAATTTGTTTTAGACTTAGAAAATTTAAAACCGTTTTCATCAGACCAAGTCTGAAGTTTATTAAGGCATTGCTGTAGTTGCCTTTCAATAGTTTTCATATTTTTGAACGGTAACAAATTACAAAATCGGCAACATATAAAGAGCAATCAATCCACACCAGGATTTATACTCTTAACAATATTATTAATTTTAATATTAAAAAGTGTGACAGAGAGAATACTGCCTTGTGGGACGCCCATCTCCTGTTTGTAAATATCGGAGAGGGTTGTTCTTATTCGGACTTGAAACTGTCTATCATCTAAAAAGTTTAAAATAAGTGTAGCTAAACGTCCACGAAGGCCCATATTATGAAGATCTTTCATAATGCCATACTTCCACGTGATGTCGTAGGCTTTCTCCAAGTCAAAAAATACAGCGACTAAATGTTCTTTCTTTATGAAAGCCTCCCTAACAAATGATTCAAATCTAACTAAAAGATCATATGTTCCATGGTTTTACAAACACAACAAAGCAATTGGATGGTAATTAACTGGATCCGTGTTATCTTTCCCAGGTTTGTGTACCGGAATAAGATAGCTTCCCTCCAAGACTCGGGGAAGTTTCCAGTCACCCAAACAGAGTTAAATATATCAAGTAGAATTAATAAGGACGATTCGGGTAAATGTTTTAAAAGTTGATGATGAATATCGTCAGGACCAGCTGATGTCTCATGTGTCTTCTTTAAGGAATTTTTCAATTCACTCAAAGAGAACTTCTTATTATATTTTTCTGAATTATTTCTGTTTTTCAGTCTGATGTTTATGTTTTAAAAAAAATTTTGGATTGCAATTAGTGGTAGATGAATTTTTTGAAAAAGTATCTGCCAAAGTTTTAACGATGTCTTTGGCAGATGTTGCAGCATGATTTTCAGTTTTTAAATGGTTAACGCAACCTGGAGTACCCTTACCGTTGATTTTTCGGACCATGTCCCACGCCTTCTTAAGGGAAGTACAAGAATTAAGCCTAGAGACGTACTCTCTCCAGGACTTTCTCTTACTCTCCTTAAGAGTACGTCTTGCTTTTGCACGAAACTCTTTAAAATTGTCTAAATTATGTTGTGTAGGTCGTAAATTAAATTGACTTAAAGCTTTTTTACGATCCTTGACTGCATTCTTGCAGTCATCATCATACCATTGTTTTTGAGGGCGTTTTGGATTTGTCAAGGTTTTTTTGGGGATAGATTTTTCTGCTATACTGTATAATATTGATAAAAAACTGACCAGCAGGATCATCCGTATCGTTAAATAAATCAGGCTTTAACTGTTCTTCGCAAAGACATTGGAACATATGCCAATCTGCTTTGCGAAGTTCCCATCGTTGATTTTTATCATGAAGTGGAGGTCCAATATTTTCAAGAAATACTGGATAATGGTCACTCCCGCAGAGGTCATCACCAACACTCCATGAAAAGTCTAACAAAAGTGATGACTCACAAACTGATAAATCGATGGAAGTTTTCTGAAGCAGGATGTAAATATGTAAAAGATTTATTATCATTAAAAAGACATAGGTTATTTTGATTTAAAAAAGATTCAACTTTATTACCTTTATCAATAATGTCTTTACAACCCCATATGTAATTGTGGGCATTAAAATCCCCCAAAAGCATAAAAGGTGATGGCAATTGTGCAATGTGTTTATCGAGATCCTTCGGATCAAGGGTTGCACTTGGTGGTAAATATAAAGAGCAAATTGTAATAACTCTATGCATTGTAACACTAACTGCAACTGCTTGCAGATTAGTGTCTAATGCAATAGTACTGTGTGGGACGTTTCTATTGACAAGAATAGACACGCCTCCAGTTGCTTTTTCACCTGTATCACAAATTATATTATATAAAGAATATTGTTTAAAAGTAGTTTCATCATTTGAGTTCAAAAACGTTTCTTGAAGACATAATGCAATGGGGTTATGTTCATTTAAAAGTAAACTAATCTCATCATGATTTGGTTTTAAACCTCGAAAATTCCATTGTATTATTTTATTTGAATTTAAATCATTCATTTAGGCGGAATAAAAGGTGCCATAGGGGCTTTAGTTTTTACGACCTTGGTAGAATCCGATGGTGCTTCATCGGTCTCCATATCAAGGTGTGAAAATTTGTTGTGCAACCGTACAGAGCAATCTGGCTCTTCAGGTTGCCTCCCCGTGACACACAATTTGGCAGAGGCCAGATTTATTTTTCCAGCCTTGCGAGGGGAACTCTTGGTAACAACAGAGTTCACAGAAGACGGGCTCTTTCCACTACCAGAGCTCGCAGAAGACGAGCTCTTGGTATTACCAGAGCCCGCAGAAGACGAGCTCTTGGCACTACCAGAGTATTCAAGAATTAAGGATAACCAATAAGATTGTTGCTTAGTATCAGACCATATAAGAGGATGTGACGTGATCTCTATATACAAGGAAGTACCAGGACTTTTTTTATAAAGAGGGGGAGGCGGGGGGGTTTGGGGGGGTAATGACTTATTGTACGTTGTGGGTAGATAAAGATCTTCCCGCCTGATAGGAGTACCAACCACCAGTGAGCGGGAACCGGCGGTGACGTCACGGCAGAACGTTTCAGCCAGCCGAGGAAGCAGCACATGGGGCGCGTTCGATTCACGGTTCTTAACAATCCGAACAAATGGAACAACAATTGAATACATTGGAACAGTTCCAGCTGTGCCGTTGAAAAAGGTGACGTCACAAACACGGCTGCTATAACACTGGCACTTTATTAAACAATTTATAGATCGATTGAACCTCAAATGATTTTTTTTTATGTATCCTAAAATCAATTGAAATAACAAAAATGTGGTTGTGATGTTTATAGTAACATTGGATGCTGCATTATTTTGCACCAATGCAGAATAGATCTATCATGTATGTGTTTTCTTTGTCTTTTCTTTGAGCAAGTTTCAAACAACGGTGAGTGATTCATCAATACTAAATGAGATCATCCATTTGACATTGGAAGTGCGCATGTCGAATGCTTACAAATATTAAGTTATTGTTTCTTCTCAAGAGAATGGACAATTTACACTTGACTGAGCAGGTAATGGATACAAGGGTACATTCAAAGGCATGCCGAACAGTAGGGCGCCGCCATCTTAATCTGGTTCCCTGTCCTATTATGGTACCCATTCAAAAGTTCGTAGTACGCAGAGGACCAGTCTACCGCTTTCTTGGACTCATGCATATTCATTACAAATAGCCTCTATGCCAAAGTATATTCATGCACCCAAGATCAATCTATTATAAAATGCAAGTTTTTGACAGCAGACCGACAAGGAACAGCTATTCGTATAGAGTATTAACCCCTGCATTGAATATTTGATGATACAGAATAGAGATTAATATAATGAATATGCATAGACTCCCGCCAAATAATCACGTAATGACATATTCGCTTGTCACGTGATAATTTAGCATCAAATATATCTGTGCAATATTTGCAAATGCTGAAGTTCAGGTTTGAAAATGCTTCCTTTCATATATTTTGACCTGTCTAGATCCTTTTTCTTGCGTTCCGTAAATGTGTAAAATGTGTGTGTGTGTGTGTGTGTGTGTGTGTGAAATGTGTGTGTGTGTATATATATATGCAGGTGCTCGTATGTGTTAATCACGTGACGAAAACATCCAGGAACCTTTTGCTAGGCTAAATCTTGTACAAGAATTATTTTGAAAAATCATTTATTTGATTTGGCTGCGCCATTTAGATTTCACATTTTCTGTTCCTTTACGTTCGATTGATGACTGTTCAATAACATCTTCTGGACAATGAATCGAACGGCGCCGCCCATAGTAACAAGCTATCCTGACGAATACCTACAGATATTAGACGAGATAAACCATGTACAGGCGTATTCCAGCTTAGTTAATGGTGAGCAACACTTTAATTTAATGGTTCTACACCAGTCTGGTATTCATCGTTATTATCGTTAAATTAGTTGTATTATTGTACAAAACATGTTTAATTCTGACAAATAAATATTATACGTTTTACGAAATACTGACTTGTAAAACATTCGAAACTATTCTTTTATTTTATTCTAAATATATAACACTGCTGGGTGAATCACTCGCGGAATCACACACTGACATTTCTTCATCCTGTTTCACAGCACAATCTATGGGGCCACCGGTTTGCCAAGTGGGTAATGCAAATATACTTTTTCGAAATGCTGAGTGGCCGACAGCCGTACTTTTAGATATGTATATTCGATTATAAATTGGTATGACTAGCATATATGTACATATGTGTTTGTATATGATGATAGTTCTGTGTAATTTAGCATGCATGTACAGGCATATTCGTGCAAATGTGATAATACTTTTGTATGTGATGGTATATACGTGTGTACGAGACAGTAATGTCGTATATTTTAGTTTACATGTACCGGTACAATGTATATACTTCTCGATGTGATAACAATGTTTTATGGTTTCTCATGCATGAATGCTACAACATCTAACATTAGTACCAGATGCAAACTTATAAACCGGTACATGCTTAAACATCAATACTACATGCACACATATACACCAGCAATTGTTTATTTAACCATTTGACGGTTACATGCTAAATCATACAATAATTTTATCACTTGCATATGTTTATACCGGTACATGAATGCTAAAACATATATATTCAATATCACATACAAACTTATATACACGTATAGACCAGTAAATGCATGCTGAATCATACACAATTAGTTTTACCTGCATACACTCACGGATATACTTGTATATATACAAACAAAAATATATGTATCACATGCACACGTTTAAACAGGTACATGTTTATTAAACATAAAACACTACTGGTACATACACAGATACACGTATATAACAGTACATGAATACTCAAACTTACAACATAATTGTCACATACACATAACATATACAAACAAAAATATATGAATCACATGCACACGTTTAAACAGGTACATGTTTATTAAACATAAAACACTACTGGTACATACACAGATACATGTATAAAACAGTACATGAATACTCAAACTTACAACATAATTATCACACACACATAACATATACGAACAACAATATATGTATCACCTACACACGTTTAAACAGGTACATGTTTATTAAACATAAAACACTACTGGTACATACACAGATACATGTATAAAACAGTACATGAATACTCAAACTTACAACATAATTATCACATACACATAACATATACGAACAAAAATATATGTATCACATGCACACGTTTAAACAGGTACATGTTTATTAAACATAAAACACTACTGGTACATGCACAGATACATGTATATAACAGTACATGAATACTCAAACTTACAACATAATTATCACATACATACGTATGTACATGTACACGCATACAATAACATTATCATCACACACGTATATACCGGTACATATATACTTAATCATACAAAACAATCATCACTTACACAGGTATATATCGGTACATGCTTGCAAAAACACGAAACACTAGTATCATATGCACACGTGCATACCTACCGGTAAATGCATTTTAAACCATACAACATTAACACGTTTTAATCAGTAAATGCATACTTAAACATAGAACATAATTACTAATCCACACGTTAATATTGGAACATGCATGTTTAAACATTAAACACTATTTCCACATGCACACGTATAAACTGGTAAATGTATACGAAAACATGCAACATTATCATCACATACGTCTTTACCGGTAAATGCATTCCTAATATACAATATTATTACACATTTAAACGTATATTCCGGTACATGTATGTTAAAACACTTTTATCACATACCTTGAGCTATAACATTGACCTTTGACGAACAGACCCAAGTCAGTCGCATGACAAATCGTCTTGTCCTGGTGAACATTTGTGCCAAGTTATTCCAATCACAACTAAAGAAGATATGGTATGAACAAGAGGAATGAATGAATGAATGAATGAATTGTGTTTTACGGCACGTCGACACATAAATAGGTCATTTTGTGCGCGCAAAGATTAATGAATGTGATGACAAAAATAATTATATTAAATAAATATGGTTAAAATTTATTAAAACTATTTACAAATAAATAAATAAATGAAAACATCAATTAAATACAGGGAATGCAACGATATACTAAATCATTTAACCCGTCAACGGGTTTTAAACTAAAAATGTTTAAACAGTTTAACCTCTTTTAAAAAGGCAAATATACTGGTTACATTAACTTTATCAAAAAAATTTTTCATACTATCAACCCTGTAGTACTTCGCTCTCATTGGAGCAAAGTCAACACAGTCGATAAGTATATGCTTAACAGTAAGCGGTGCAAAACAGGGCACACACTCTGGGACAACTTCACGCTTTTAAAGATATGAATGGGTACAGCGGGTATGCCCTATTCTGCACCGAGCTAAAATAACTTCTCGACGAATAATCCTATTGCTAGGATGCCATTCGCCAAGTTTTGGTTTGATATAATGTATACATTGGATTCCCAAAACAAATTATAAAAATGGACTCTGTTTAAAAAGGGTTTTCACTGACAATGTATATACTTTAATTTTAGAAAAAAACACAAGTAAAACTACAAAAACCTGGTAAGTTTTGTTTTCATTGTTCAATAATCAAAATCAAAGAAATGTGTCAAATTGTTCTCAATTGAAAGTAAAACGATTTACTGACATTTCATTTTATTAAAAACATGCTTTAATATTGACAATTTCATGACAGTGGGTGGGGAAACTTGTAATCATTTTGTGCTTTGTCTTGAATGCTATTTAATTTTTATCATTTAATAAGTATGTAACATCAAATCTCTATTTATTAAAGGTTCACAAGCTTTCACACTACAGTACTGTCCCTGAAATACATTTTTTTTCTTCCGTTTTTTCCTTTGTTATTCTTTGCCTAGCACATCTCACAACAAGAGTTGTCAGAAGACAACAATGTTTGTCGATGTGATAAAACTCACCACCCAGGCAAAGATTGAGATTGGAGGCAAACACCAAAACTTAAAACGCAACAGTTGAACCTTGGTGACTACAGATGACAAATTAAGTCCAAAAGGGTCATAATTTCGCAAAAATGCAACCCCGAGTTATGGTTCTTGCCTCTGTGTATTCCGTCGATGATTGTGAACACACGTGTGAAGTTTCATTCATATCCAATGAGTGCATAGATATCTTACCTGATAAAAAACTTTAACCTGAAAAAGTAAGTTAAAAAAAGTCCATCACTCTGCAAAAATGCAATCCAGAGTTATGGTTCATGTCTTTGTGTGAACACACATGCGAAGTTTCATATCCAATGAGCGGTTGCATAGATATGCAAAACTTAAAGTTTAACCTGGTGTCTACAGACGACGCCGACGGTGTCATGGCAATAGCTCTCCTTGGTGGCAGCTGTAGCAGCCAATATGAATATCAAAAGTAGAAGAAGCATAAATCCATGAACTAAATATGTGGATTTATTTCAGCTAATACTTTAGACATAAACCCGTTTGATATCAGTGAAGATTACTGATAATGATAAGATCTTACATACATCGGCAAGTATTTTCCATTAGATTTTTTATAATGAGTTTCAGAGTATTTGACATTATATTATTTTCGGTGATGAATAGTGGTAGTATGCAAATTTTCATAGAATCATTTGTATTCAAGTGTGAATATTATTGTTATTGGCTGGTCTGTTCAAACGTCCTATTTAACATGTAAATAAGTAAAATCAGGGAATTTATGTCCTCCTCTTTTAGAAACATTTGATTCTAGATTTAATAAACTATTGCATGGAAACCCCAAAAATTAGTGATTTTTCACAAATTAAAAGGGCACAACTCTACGACGACAAATCCAACCCCTAAAATCAAACTTCGCCTGTGTTTTGTCATTATAAACATTATATAAACTTTTCAAAGATATTGATTTAGGAATTCTAAAGTTATTGCACAGAATCCCACAAAAATATATGATTATTCACATATATATTTTTAATGGGGTTTAACGCCATTTTCAACACATTTCAGGTTATATATGGCATATCCAGTTTAACTGGTAGAGGGAGACCTCAAACTGAGTAGTCCTTCCGCAGGTAACTGGAAACTTTCTAACACAGTTTTGTTTTAGCTGGACTCGACCTACGACATTAGTGGTGAGAGGTAAGTGATCTTGAGACGGCGCCTTAGACCACTCAGCCACGGAAGACCGCTATTCACTTATTAAAGGTCACAACTGTAGAACGACAAATGCCACAACACCTAAAATCGAACTATATATTATGAATTTTTTTTTGTACCACCAGATTTTAAGGTGAGCTTTTGTGATCGCCTAGTGTCCGTCGTCTGTCGTTAACTTTTAGCTCCTGAAACCACTACGAAAATTATGATATAACTTTACAGAAATATTTCCTCATGTGACCCTCTACCAAGTTAGTTCAAGCCATCTTGATTTGTCAAAAACATGGCCGCCAGGGGGCGGGGCAAGTTTAATTAGTCAAAACTTTAAAAGATCTTCTTGTCAGAAACTACTGGCTCTATTTTAAAATAATTTCACAAAAATGTTTCTTAGGTGACCCTCTACCAAATTTGTTCAAGCCATCTTGATTCGTCAAAAAACATGGCAGCCAGGGGTGTGGTTAGTTTACTATATAAGCTAAAGTAAAAACATAAAATCTTCTCAGAAACTACTAGCTCGATTTTAAAATAATTTCACAGAAATGATCTTTGGGTGACCCTGTACCATGTTTGTTCAAACCATATTGATTCGTCAAAAAACATGGCCACAAGGGGTGGGGCAAGTTTTATTAGTAAAAACTTCTTAAAAAATCTTAGAAACTACTGGCTCGATTTTAAAATAATTTCACAGATAAGGCCATACCCACTAAGGTAGTTATGTACTTGTAAACTAATTCGATAGTAAGGCATTGCAAATGCATAATACAATTTTTCTGATAAACATAAATGACTTTAATCATATCGACCAATATTTTAACACTTACTAACAATAAACTAACTTTTCAATGCTAGATTTGACTTACTTCTCAAGTGCCATAAGCAGATATATATTGTGAATGTAATAAACATATTTTGAATGCAACACCTATATTCTTTGCAGCACCTTCCAAGGGCACAGAACAAGATATGGTGAATTCCTTCTTTGAGGAAAATACAGATAATCTGTATCCTGGTAAGTTGTATATTTACTTTTTCAATTGTGAGCCCTTGCCAGTTGTTTACGCAGCTTTGAAAATTACGTACCTTTCTCAATTTAGTTAAACTCTAGCTGCGTTTTACGAAGCTTCCTATATGGAAGCTGCGTTTTTTTAAAAAGATACGTTATTTCCCACATCGCTGCGTTTTTTTCTCTCTAAACCTTCATAAAACCTGCGTATTTAGTCTGTTTACCTCCGTATTTACTTCTAGAGCTTTGCAATTAATTTCGTAGGCTCATAATAGCTGCGTATTTTATTTTAAAAAAATCATAGAAATATATCAAAGCTGCGTTTTAAATTAAAGCCACGTATAACCTGTATATTTATATTCGATAAACTAAACGTAAGTAAAAAAACAAAATACACAGGATTTACACAGCTTTAAAAAAGTTGCGTCTTTCAATAAAACATATTTTTTTGTATATCCACGAAATCAGACTTTGCAACAGTAACAATACAGAGTTAATATAAATGCACTATTACACAATAGATTTTTTTCTTAACTGCCTTTTCAACCATTTAATCAACTTTTATTTCTATTTATCAAGGCTGTTGTATATATTTTTACTCTTAGTCATTTATACCAAATGTGAACGAATAAGAATTTACGGTTCTTCGGAAGAATATTTTTATGCTCCCCCAAGGGGAAGCATATAGTCGCCGCTTCGTCCCCAAGTTCTTGTCCAGGCTTTATCTTTACCTCTGGTTGGAATTTTATGAAACTTGCTAGGATGTATCATTACCAAGTGAAGATGTGCATATTGTCCTTATGATCCGGTTCGATGATTTTTCGTGGAGTTATGGCCCTTTAATTGAGTATGTGACCACTTGGAAATCATCCATCGATATTTTCTTGTTAAATGTAATTGTTAAACTGACATGTCCCTGGGGCAAAGTTACAGGCAGGACACAAATTTTAACAACCTCAAAGTGTGACCTTGACCTTTAAGGTACGAATGTGTCTTACATGTCTTCATGTCATGCTAATGAATTGAGCCAAGTATTTTTGAAATTTACCCATAGGTGACAAAGTTACAGACCGGACTCAAAAGTGTTGAAATGAGAATCTGTGTCATGCGCGACACCTTGATCATTTGTAGCTAGTATGTATAATCTATGAATGACACAGTTAGATAAAGTCAGACATCAAGTATCACACATACTCAAAGTGTGACCATGACCTTTGTACTGATAATAGTTTTGGTGTTGTTGCTAATGCTGAAAGCGGGGGGGTACTGATAACAATAGTGGGAGTGTTGTCGCTGATGATAGTACAGATGCTGTTGCTGATAGTGGGGTATTGTTACTGATGATGATAGTGGATGTGTTGTTGCTGTTAATGACAGTGGGGATGTTGGAGATGATAGTCGGGTGTTGTTGCTAATGATGATAGTGGGGTGTTGATAACAATAATTATAGTGGGGATGTTGTTGGTAATAAAAGTGGGGATAGTTGGGGTGCTGGTTATAGTGGTGGAGATGCTGTGTGATGAAAGTGGGGGTGCTGTTGCTGATATTGGTAGTGCTGTTGTTGATGATATTGGGGTATTATTGCTGTTGATAATAGTGGGGGATTGTTGCTGATGATAACAGAGGGGGTGTTGTCCACAAAGATTATAGTGAAGATGATGATGATAGTGGGGATGCCGTTGGTAATGAGAGTGGGGATGTTAAGGACTACAGTGAAAGTTGGGATGATGATGATCATAGTAGGGGTATTGTTAGTGATGATGATAGTGTTTTTTTTATGATGATTATAGTGGCGTGAAAGTGGGTTGTTACAACTTAAGATGATAGTGGAGGTTTTGTTGGTGATGATCATAGTGGTGTATTGGTTTAACCATTTTATTCATAAGTTATATATTCAACAACATACATAGTAAAGGGATTATTGTTGGTGAAGATGTTATAGGTGGTATTGATGGTGATCGTTGCCACCGCGGCCTGCTTGTTATATTTTTTTTTATTATTTCAGAAAAGTATGTCAAGCCAAAGATGCCATGTCTATTTTGCAGCAGACTGCAATCTCAATTGCAAAGACATGTAAAGAATGTGCATAAACAAGAATAATCAGTGTTACATCTAAATGAAATGCCAGCAAAAGAAAAGAAACAATCTTACAAACAATTTAGGAAAGAAGGAATATTGTTTCACAACGAAAACCAAACCAAACTATGAAACCCAGTATACCAAGCTGAGATTCCAATACAGGACCCAGATAAAACATAATATGCTGCTCGAACTGCAAGGAATTCTACTCTAAAACAAAATATTACCAACACCAAAAAATGTGCTAGGGCGACACAGCAGAATCACCATCATCCCTTACTCTGTCTAACTGCGACTTGATCAAGACATCAATTTAAATTTCGTAAAAGATGATGCTGGGTTATTATGTTTAACCGATAGTACTATTCTATTAGTAGGCAGAAAACTATTAAAAAAAAAACAACAAAAAAAACGTCTCATGAATTATACGAGAACTTTGGCAAAGTTGCTTATTGATTGCGAGGAAAAAAGTTCCAAAATGAAGGATTGTTCGGAAATGTTTTCAAGAGAAAATCTTAACAACCTTCAAAAGTTTATTTGCAACAGACGACAGTTCGAATTTGAAACATGGACTCAAAATGTCTATTTTAAATAAGGTCATCTGCTCAATTAGTAACAGCACATTTTCTACAAGGTATGGATTCAAAGGCAGAAGAAATTAATAAATTCAACAGGTCTTACAGCTAAAAGGAAATTGGTGATGCAGTGTATACTGTGAATCTTCAACGGCAGGAAAAACTGAGAGTCCCAGAAGCATGCCAGATGAAGAAGACGTCAAACGTCTAAAAAAGCTTACGAAAACAGTAATTACAACAAAAACATACACTGATCCGGAACAGTTTAATAAACACGTTTGTTGAACTAAGGGATGCGCTGTGTTCGAGACTCGCATTATATAATGCCAGGTGTGGGTGGGGACCCAGCAGGCAGAAATTAAAAAACTACCAGGATGCTGTCAACCGTCGCTGGATGGACAAGTCTAAAGTTGAACGACTACAATCTTGGGAGGGGCAACTCTTCGAAAGAAACCTCATTGCATATCAATCTGGTAAAGGAAATCGACTAGTCCATGTTATTATATCTAATGACTGTCAAACAGCATTAGTATTCTTACTGAGAAACACATCCGCCAAAGACCAAGCACAGAATAAGTACCCTTTACTGTGCCCTGGAGGTTAAAGAAGACAGGCATTACTTTTACTCACATATGGGTCACACAAGGGAAGTAAATATGGGTACATATCAATACCCACTCCTAGTCCTGGAAATGACAAAGGTCGGAAGACAACTTGAAGAATTCAATAGAGGTAATTTTAATACAACAATTTTATGAAAGTTTCAACTTTTGGCCGAGTATTTAATTGATTGATTAATTAACTAACGGAATATTCAACATTGCTTTGATGCCATCGAGGGCCAACAGACAGAAGTCTGGGTGTAACGCTCAACACATCCTCAAGTTATGTTGATCATTTGTTTCTTGTATTAACAAATCTCTATATATGCATAACAAAGTTACAGGCCGGACACAGACTCAAAGTGTTGTCAAACAAACTCAGTGTGACCTTGACCTTTGAGGTATTGGTCTTACTTGCGACGAGTCATCTTATGTTGATAATTTGTAGCAAGTATCAACAAAATCAATCTATGCATGACAAAGTTACAGGCCGGAAACGAAATCTCACACAAACTCCAAATGTAACCTTGACCTTTGAGGTACGGGTGTGGGTCTTACTCGCGACACGTCGTCATATTATATTGATCATTTGATCAGGCCGGAAACGAAATACCGGACGAAAGGACGGACGCTGCGATGACTGGTGGGGTGGGGGTAAAATTAGTAAAACTGAATTGCATGTCGGTCGACATATCCTGCCTGTATATAAAGACCAAGTAGAAATGGGTATTCTGACAAAAGTTTCAGTATTAAATGCTTGAAACTTGGCAGTATTACTGCAAATTGATAGTACGTAGTAAAAAGAAGTAATTAGAAAAGTCATAAAATTAAGGTTTCTTATAAAAGACTTCAGTGAGATGGGGGTGATTTTCCAAAATGTTAATTGTAGGTAAATGAACCTCATTTTTACTCTTATGATCTTAAATGTCAATTTGAGATATTTTGTCATGTTTATGCCTCAAATAAAGCATACATGTACATATTTAAATTGAATTTTCATGAAAAATCACAAAATTTTGAACGATTGAAATGTGTAGTTTTGAGCATTTACATAGTATTGAATAATGTATTTCAATGTGTCGTGAGACTATTTTTATGTAAAATTTTCAGTTGAATTAGTCTAAAAAAAATATTTGGTAAAATTAGTCAAAACATCAAAATTGCATGTTGGTTGACATCTCGTGCCTGTATATAATGATCACATAGAAAGTGGTATTCCCTCAAAAGTTTCAGTATCTTATGCCTGAAACTTGCCAGTATTACTGCAAATTGAGAGTACTGAGTACATTTGTTTCTTATAGGCATAGCACCACCATTGGAAATAAGATGCACTTCCGTGGAGAGTTGGCATAATGGCGGTAATAAATAATCCATGTTTCTTCTTTAAAAATGCATATTCCTAACTTTACTGATTTTTTTTTGGATAGCATTATTGATGTATTTTAAACATTTTGAATTGTGAATTTAGATAAAAAAAATAATGCTTGTAAGTTGGGGTATGAATAAATGATTTCTACTTTCACTTTGTCAAAAGTATACAAAAAAAAACAGTAGTTTTTTTAATTGTTTTTTTAAATAATATATCCACAAATTAACTTAAAATATGTATAGAAATTATTTTAAAATATATATGATCACACTACTGTAGTAAATTTTATAGAACGTAACAGTAAGTACGTTACAAAATATATAAGGTAAGTTTCAAGACATTTTCTTTTAAATATGCAAATTAAAATGCACAATGACAGAGATTATTACATTTAAACACCAAAGTTTCTATTAAGCACACCACATCAGCCTTTTCCTGCAGTCAAAATTTGGCCAGGATTTGGTACCATCCATGTACCTACTACCTGTGCGCAGTTGTTTTTATCATTATTAAATTATATGCTATTTAATTAACCCTTTGCTCCTCAATAACGCAAAATCCCGCATTTACCCAGTGCGCCATGATGCCGCAAACCCCCGCAGTTATCGATTGATTTATGATAACGCATTTCCCCACAGTGTTTTTAAACTCATATTTATTGCATATTTACGATCAAAACAAATCTGCGACCTTTCTTTCCGTAAATATTAATTCTTCAGGAAGTGTATTCCCTCAAAACACACGTGGTTACTATTAATAAAAACGAAATGAATAGCGTCCAATGAAAATAGGGCATTCCCATAGATCACGTGTGAAAATTGTGTGCGCGATCTGGAATAATCTAGTTGAAACAAGGTCATATTTCTAAAACTAACCGTGCTTTTGCTTTATACATCGCTAATCAAAATAAAAAATCGGCATTCTTTGAAGATTTGGTTTGTTTTTAATGCCGATAGCTGTCGTCGTTTGGGAGAATTTGAAGGTGGTTTGACAGGTGGTATGTGATATAATATTACGAGGAGAATGAAAACAATCGGCCATCAAAATTTTCATTGCGACCGTGTTAGAACTATCTGATCAAAATCTTAAAAGTTATGACTGATCTTCGGCGTCTTTTAGAAAGCGACTCTGACGAGTCTGATTTTTCTGGGGTTTTTTTTTTACTTTAATATCGATTCGTCTGATGATAGCTCTCTCTCTCCTGGAGACGAGGATCAGTCTCATGAATGGACGAGCAATTATTCTGATTTGAGGATGTGTGCTTTTATGAAGCTTTTCATAAATTATAACGATTGATCATTTTTTGTTACTAGAACTAAACAGGCGAAACAAACGCGTTACAAATTGTCCGCTATTTGTTTATTACCACTTTCTGCAGAATAAATAAAACTTTGAATCAGTTGGAAATCAAGATGGTATGACAAGTTAAGATGGTCTTTACAAGTTTGAACAATACAAAAAGTAAATTGGTGGTGGCGAGGTCAGGTGTGGTGGGGTAATTTTTTTTTTTTTTTTAAAAATCCTGACTCTGCAACTGTAAATTTAGTTGTGGGGTGGATTGATTTATGGGGGTCGTTGGTGGGAAACAGATTTTCCAATTTATTTTTATAAACAAAAGTTTACAACTCTGGATTCTGCATAATGTAAAAAAAAAGTCAGGTTGGGGTATACGGCTAGAAAAATACTCTTCCGATATAAATCAGGAGTGGGGTGGTAATAATAATAATAAAAGGATAGTGGGGAGTAACTGGATTCTGTATAACGTAAATGATTTGTTATGAATGTGTAATTATTTCTTAAATTGTACACTGTTTAGTTGCATGAATTAATCAGATATATATGGTATATTGCCATAAATAAATATATTTTTGCAGAAAAGTTTTTTTTTCTTATTTCACAAATCTATGTTGTTACACAACTGTCCTACATTTAAACAAATTACTTCAACAGAAAGACAAATTAATTCTCCAAAAACATCACCTATACACCATAACTATAAAATCAGTATTTCACACTGATAAAAGAAGTTAATTAACAGAGGTGTCAACTTTGAACATTTTTCCAATAAGCTGCATGGAGATAGTGCATGCAGTCTTATCAGTTACCTATTGGGTATTAATTATCAGATACTGGTCAACTGTATTGACCTGTGATGGATGATAAGGTAAAACTTATATGAAGCAAAGGGTAAACTATAATTTTGCATCTTTACATCAATAAACAAGCATGTTTCGTACATGCTATAATTGCCACCTCTTTTCTAAGACCTTACCACTGGATGCTTTTTGAAAACTTGTTAACAACTAAACTATTTTTTTCAATGCTAGATTTAACTTCAAGTGTCATAATCAGATATATTGTGAATGTAATAAACCTATTTTGAATGTAATTGACCTATATTATTTTGCCGCACCTTCCCGGCGCACAGAACAAAATCTGGTGACTTCCATCTATTAGGAAAATACAGACAATGTACATACCGGTGAGTTGTATATTTACTATTTCATTGTGAAGTATTACAGATTCATAATACAATTTGCTTTTGATCAATACAAACACCTTTCATCATGCATACCTGTCAAGTCTCACGATTTTGACAATGATATAACGGTCTCACGTTATATAATTTCTCACGCATTTCAATTAAAACAAAATTCATGAAAATAATCGTTTTATGAATAAATCGGTAAAAACATTGGTTCGTGTATTAGTTATGTCTGACCTAATGTTAGCCACCGGAACCGGTGTTAGTATATAATATACTAACACAATAATCGTTACCCAGTGTCAATGTAAACATCATGGCGTCGTCATCTAGTGCTAGTAGCTCGCCTCCAAAAAAGCGTCAAAGCTCAAAGAAATATGGTGGTGCGGCCGTTTATAAAAACAAATATTTGCTAAATGGTCTCAGAAATTCCCTAGCATCACATTACAGCGCTGCTGTAGCTGAATTACTGTCAATTTATTACACCAAAATTTGAAGAAAAAAAATCATACAAATTTAATGAAAATTTTGATAAAATAATTGACTGAAACGGTTGTAGAAAACACCCCAGAACACACCACAGACGATCTTGGAATCAAAAGGCCCTCTGAGGGAGGAATTTTTGCGTTGTTTAAATGTTATGAGACAGTTTGCCTTACCATTTGCAAGTTACATTATCCCTTGAGAGTAGTCATCTAACCCAAAAAAATAATTTTTGTTCTGGTGGAAATTTTTCTGACAAATTAGGAGAAAACAGTTGATTAAGTGTTGAGGAAAATATGTTGGCCAACGTAAGCAATCATTTAACCGAACAAGATTCAATGAAAAATGGTGGTGCTATTGTATCTACAACATTTGCCCTATATAACTCTTATGTAAAACAGCGACCACTGTTGTCGCCCCAAATTTTATCCCAGGGACCATAATTCAACGATTTTTTTAGGGGACCTCAATGTAATGCTACATGTAAAATATGGAAGGTCTGGGCCTTGATCTTTCCGAGATTTTTTTAGGGTTTCGTTTAAAATGTGCTTATAAGCCTTGTGGCAGGGGTATTTGTGTTCGAATCAAGCTGTTTGAAGAATCGCCAGAGACCTTATGGTTATATAACTGCTATGCAAGTATAATGCAATGGCCTTATGTAAAATCACAATTTTAATTATATTGGGCCCTACCTGACCCTTATAGAAATTCAATCATCTATCATCAAGAAGTGTGTTGATTTTATCCTATAATGCTCTATGATAGCATGTCCAATAAGTTAAAGGTCAAAATTACTATTAGGTGTAAACTAGCTTAATCTGAAGGATTTTTAGATAAACTTTAATCCAGCCATGCCAGTTTGATAAGAAGTCAAATAGAATTGTGTCCGCTTCTTATCTATTATGATCGGCACAATTATTCTCCATATCAAAATGTCATAGCATGTATCAATATGTATATGTGTCCCATTTATCACAAAATGTGTCTGCTCCATAAAGCTCATTTAGTGCAAGGACTGTGTATATATATAGAGAGATATAAATATGTTGACTTTTATGTCAAAACAACCTTCTAGTTATTCATTTATAAACTATTGCATTTTAACAGTTAAAAATTCAATTCAATCAGTTAATACTAAGGTTATAGCAGAGCATAAACATTCAAATTCATAAGCACTGATAAAAACAAAATAATGATTTTATTTTAAAGCTAGAGCACGATTGTCGTCATAAGACGATCTTTCAGGAATAGAATTCAATAACAGATGGGAATGCACTGCCGAGTAAAAAAAATATTAATGTTTCCGTTGTTATGCATTATAGATGTCAACCCACCATTGATTTATGTTCTTTATTCTATAGTAAATAATAAAAGTTTGAAGGCTGTCATTCATAGAGAATCCCAAATGAAAGAAGTGAAACCTACATTTTACTGTTTGTCAACCTCTGCACTATCAAAATAGGATAAGAAAAGTAGGGGTCATGTGTCATATAAGAGATTTTTTTCTGCTCAGTGTGTACACTGGTGACAAAGTAAAAGTAGACTTCCGAAATCATGTACTCGTACCCCGATCATTTTTTTCTTCTAAATTCACAATTCAAACATGACAATGCTATCAAAATACATCAACAATACCATCCAAATAAAAAAATGAGTATTAAAATAAGGAAAAGGCATTATTTAAGAAGAAGAAATAAGGACTATTTATAACCGCCATTATGCGACTACCCCACGGAAGCACTACCTTTTTGCAATTTTTTTATTTCATAATTACCTCTTTCTACTAAGTACTATCAATTGGAAGTAATACTGCCAAGTTGCAGGCATTAAATACTGAAACTTTTGTCAAAATACCACGTTTTACATGAGCATTATATACAGGCACGAGATGTTAACCGACATGCAATTTTGATGTGTTTAATTTTTTTTACATCCATTAAAATTTTTACACCAAAATAGTCTCATGATACACTGAATACATTATCTTACCACAATACATTATTCAATACAATGTACATGCTAAAAATTGCACATTCAATCATCCAAAATAAAAAACCTTCAATTTTTTTTTATTTTTCATGAAATTTCAATGTAGATACGCACATATATGCTTTATTTGAGGCATAAACTTGCCAAAATGTTGTTTTTTATGAACCAAATGTCTCCAATTTGTCATTTAAGACTATAAGAGTGTAAAGAAGAGGTTATGTTACCTACAATTAAGATTTTGGAAAATCACCCACATTTCATTCATGTCTCTCTTACAGGTGTCAACCCACCATTGATTTTTGTTCTTTATTCTATAGCTAATAATAAAAGTTAGAAGGCTTGTCATTCATAGAGAATCCCAAATGAAAGAAGTGAAACCTACATTTTACTGTTTGTCAACCTCTGCACTATCAAAATATGAGAAAAGTAGGGGTCATGTGTCATATAAGAGATATTTTTTCCTGCTCGGTGCGTACACTGGTGACAAGTAACTTCCGAAATCATGTATTCATACCCCAATTTCCAAACATCAATTTTTTTTCTAAATTCACAATTCAAACATGACAATGCTATCAAAATACATCAATAATGCCATTCAAATAAAAAAATGAGCATTAAAATAAGGAAAATGCATTTTTAAACAAGAAGAAATGAGGATTATTTACAACCGCCATTATGCGACTACCCCACGAAAGCACTTCCATTTTGCGATGGTGGTACTATGCCTTATAAAGTTATTTATATCAGCATATTTTGTCTAACACATTAAAAAACAATAAGTTGTGTTTTAAACACACAGCGAACCTGGAAGTTAACACATGTTATACAATAGACGCTTCGTTTTATAATTGTATAGTGTACTCCTCGTGCATTGAGAATTCATGTAGGCATATCAATAAATGTATATATTTGTGTGCAAGCGCGTGCGTGTAATTGGAATAACATTTATTAATTAATAAGACATATATGTCACATATATTTTCGATTTTTTCATTTAAAAATATTTCTTACGCCAAAATAGTGATTAAAAAATATCGTTGTTTAAAGCAACATATCTGCGTTAGAAAATTTAAATTCTACAAACATACATTCAAGCAGACCAAAACCTATTCCTTCAGTTATCCGAATGGTAAACTGTATATGTAAAGTCTTTATTTTTTTATTATGTAACCAAATCTAACGAGCCAGACAAAATGTGCCTAAGTGACTTTTATGTTGTTCACATCTACTTCCCAAAAACTATCCTTGCCAGAATTAAAACCTTCGACCTCACACTTCTTAGACAGAAGCCTTAGCAACTAGGCCACGGAAGAAGGTATAAAATAATGAAAATATATTTATAAAAAAGAAATGTCACTGTTAAATGTCACATGCCCCCAACATGTCATGATGGTATGTTGATTATTTGTAGCAAGTATCATTAAAATTCATCTATGCATGACAAAGTTACAGACCAGAAACGAAATCTCACATAAACTCAAAGTGTTGTCAAACAAACTCAAATTGTGACTTTGACCTTTGAGGTAATGGTGTGGGTTTTACTCGCGACACGTCATGTTCTGTTGATCATTTGTTGCAAGTATCAACAAAATCCATCTATGCATGTCAAAGTTACAGGCCGGAAACGAAATACCGAACGGAAGGACGGACGGACGCTGCGATTACTTTATGCCACCCAAAAAAATTTGGGGGGGGGGGGGGGGGGCATAAAAAGTGGTGCTATGAATTAGTTTATTTTCTACCAAAGTAGCTTCGAAAAAAAAGTATATTTTTGTCTTTAGCGTAACTATTGCGATTCATATATATATTTACACTTAATTTATTTTCATATTTCATGTTTGCAAATGTATGCCTGTTCTTTGCCATATTGTGGATGATAATCCAAGAGTTCGTTTTCTTCAGTGACCACCCAATACCGCCAGAAGGGCAACTTTTTCTTCTTGTCTCATATACAGATAGGCGTGAAAGCAGAATGTAAATTCCATGAAGCAAGCCGTGGGTGTGGAACACTAGATGGTGTAGGCGCAGTATTGAAACGGCTGGCGGATGCCCAGGTATGGCAAGGGAGATCAATTAATAATGCCAAACAATTTGTTCAAGAAGTACTAAGCACAGGAACCAATGTGATTCGACCGCAAATGCTCCCACAAGGCTTATATGCACATTTTAAAAGAAACTTTTTTTTTTCGTAATTTTTTATTTCATTGTAACAGTTTTACAATACCAGATATAGAGAACCACATTATAATATAATATATGCAAAAATCAACATTTTCACATTTGTAAAATTAAGGGCAAACTTACGAAATCTTTTAGTGAATTTGATAACTCCCATTCCTTATATAAATATATTTTGTTATTGGTATCAAATAAGTTATACAATGACTTTATACACTACATTGTTTCATTTTGTACTAACCTTCTTTTTTATTTATTTACAAGGAAAGTTTGCTCTTTAGTCTGTTTGTGAAAAAGAAAAAAACTCACAAACAAAAACTCTAAAAAAAAACAACAGAGAGCAGGCTTATGTTTCATCACCACACTCGGGTATTCATAGAAGTCTCTATAAGAAACATAAGTTTAAAGAAATATATGTAACCGTTGTGGCTTGCACTGGATTAAAAAAAAAAACTGCGTTACTTTTAAATTCCCAGCGGTTACTAAGTAGTTGAATCCCCATTCTACAATCGGTTAAAACGGTAAACCAAAGAAAATGCTGGTGAAATAGAAACCCGCTCTCCGTGCGTTGTGTACAAAACAATATAACTTCATTGAAGTATTTAACATATACATATATGTTGTATATTTGTACAATATATACAATCTCGAAGAATGACTATGTAACATTATATATTTCGAATTTAAAGAATTATTAACATTTACTTATTTATAGACATTAAAATCATCCGGCAATGAATTTTAAAAGAAACTTTATTTTATAAGACATTTTCTCTGAAAATCCAAGGCTTAGATCTTAGATATTTTACATGGGGTCCAATTGGGGGTTACCAAAGGGTCACTGTTTTATAATAGTGGAAATGTTACAATTTTCTTGTAGATGCGATAGTACCCCCATTTTTCATTGAATCTTAACCAAAATTGCACATATATAGCCACAAGACCTTCGACAAATTCTTGAACCAGTATAATTTTATGAAAAATAGGTTTATAAGCACATTTAAAGGGGAACTTTAAAAAAAAAATTCTCCGAAAGCTCAAGGCATTTACCTTAGATATGCTACATATAGAACTGCATGGCAATCCCCTATAAGTTTTGTTAAAGTCGCCGCCCTGGGTTAAAGTTTGGAGCAACAACAAGGGTCAGTTTTACATAGATTTATATAGGGAAAACTTTAAAATTTCCGTGTAAACACGATAACACTCCCATTTTTCATTGAATCTTAACCATATCCACAGCTGTTAAATAACAACCACATCTCGGGCAGCCAGATTTTACCACAAATGCCCCCTGCCGCAAGGATTATAAACACAATTTAAGGGGAACTAAAAAAATGAAATTCTTTGAAAGTTCAAGGCCTAGACCCGAGATATTATACATGTAGTATTGTTGTGTGGTTTTCTGAAATGTTCGGGTCAAATATTGGACCCTCACATAGGTCATCGTAAGAGGCTTATAAGCACAATTTAAGTGGAACTGACATAAAACAATACCTCCGATATTTTTATCTGTCCATTTGTTGCCAGTAAAGTGATTCGTGCCCTCTTGGGCCTCAGGTTTTGTATTATATTTGGATCTTTTAACTTTAATCTAGTTTGTTATATTAGATAGACACGTTTGTATGGCTGGCGTGTAGTTCTCTATAATGAAAATAATTTTAGGTCCGTTTTGTTTTTACAAATTTGAGGTAAAACTTGTGATTTTTTTTATTATCGCTTTAGTATAGTTAGCTCATTTAGGATGAGCTATTGGAATGAGCTATTGGACATATGCATACCTATTGTTATATGCATACCTATTGTTATATGCATACCTATTGGTATCACAGCCATACTGCAAGGAACAGTTGCATCTGTTAATATTTCATTGTTCATGACACAAGTTAAAATGTTCATGTTGATTAAAACCCATGTAATTATGTTCTTATGACACTCGTGAAATATCACTTGAATATACCATCCTTTCAGGTGTCAGTGATACATTATGAAATCAACCCTGATATAGGTACATTTATAAAAAAAATATTATGTTTACAGCACCTATAATTATTACAGTTTCAAAACTTTATATGCGTGTACATTTTGAATATGTTTGTAAGCATAAATCGATATATGACTATTGTCCGTTAATGCGTCATTTCGTTAAATTGGTTTCCACTGAATAAATTTACAAACATATAGCGGTGGAATTTGTGTTGTATTAACACATTTCTAGTTAGTTTTTGATATCTAAACTGGATTGTTGATATTAACACTGATGGCATCATAGAATTTATTTACAGAATATAAATAAAAAAATACTGGAAGTTTATAATCATCATTACACCGTGAAATCATTAATCGACTGGGAGAACCAGACGAAAATACTTTTAAGGTGTAATAGAAGTTTTTTTTCAATGAATAAAGCTGTTATTAAATATGATTTACATTTTTGGATAAAACTGATTTCACTTTTCTTTTCTGTTGGATTTCATTGAAGCTTGAAAGCCTGAAGCTAGTATTGCATTCTGGCATTTTCTGTTAATTTCTTAAATTAACTGTTGTGTATTAAGAATTGTGTTAACACATTTTCAAAGTTCATTATTTGCGTACCCGTCTTGTGATGTACACATTGAGCGGCGATATTCATAGGTCAGCCCAAATGCTGTGCGAGTTGCATATTTTGTCAAAATAATTTTAGTACTGCATGGTTTATTTTACCAAAGCTCACGTCTGTTTGGTCGGTACATAGAACATAATATTATGTTAGCATCTAACTGGACTTTTACTCACGTTAAAAGATTATACCAATAAATATGGATCGGCCAGAAACTTGCATTTCTAAAAGATGCGAGTCGAAGCGATTTAAAGTCGTAGAGTATTTTTGTGTCCAGAATCGCAAAATACTTTGATTATTCTTAGATAATATGATTGATATAAGGCTAAAGTTACATAGATCCTGAACTTACAAAATAGAAATATTTAAAAACTCAACATAAAGTCAAATTGCCATAGGAAAACTTGACATCAAAACACATGCTTGTCTGTATTGTGAAAAAAAAACATTTAACAAACATTGTAAGACAAAAGCAAAGAAAGGAGAGCATCATGGCGATTGCTTTATTGTAATTTGTGATACCTTTATCACACATTACATTCATTTGAATGATAATTTTAACTACCATGAGAGCAAGTTATATGTTGCGACTGGATACTTATAAATTTCATTTTGCTCAAATGCCCGTGTGTTACTTCCATGTGTGTACTTTTGATATTGTAACTTGTAACTAACAAATTCATTCACTGATATTGTTATCTTAGTTCCAAAGTGTGTATACAACGTGCAATTTACACATTTTATATTATCTTAATTTAATTGGCAGTCATAATAATTTAAAAAAAAAATAGAATTAACAAGTTAGAAACGTCGACACTCGATTGCTTCCTACAAAAGGGAAAAGGAAGAAATCGGACGACTAACCCGGTTTTTGTCAAAAATCAGCGAGTTTCCCAAGGTGACGTCACATTGTTAACACAATGGTCAAAAACAGGTTTAGAAAGCAGTGAATAGTTATTTTAATAATTTTTTTTTTAAAACGGCTTCTGCTATGGTAGCTCTACAATCAATTTTACTGGAAAAACAATGGTTTTGAAATAATCAAGATACATCATTTTTATTTTAATGACACCTTACAATCCTCCAAGAAACAACAGCCAAATGAAGTTTAAAAACTCTTTATGTAGGACTCGTGTTTTAATTGAACACACTTTTGGTATTTTGAATAGACGTCTTAGCTGTCTAAGAGTTAAGACTACAAAGGCTACTATTATTGTTGTTGCTTGTGCAATTTTACATGAAATGCGACATTCTCCCTGCAGAAGTAAATGACGAGCCTCAAGTACATCAGTTACCTTTACAAGGTGATTATTCCAATCTTATTAACATATATCGGTGATTTATTTACAAATTCTAATGTACAGGGCTCGCTGGACTACAAATCTGTGAGTAAAAAAAAATGAAAATGTGAGTCCAATTTTTCGAGACATTTTAACTAATTTATTATAATTTCAAATGATGCGACATTGTGGAAATGAAGATACTTCACCATTGCACTGTATGAACCTGTAGCTGTGCACCATTTAAACAACCACAAAATTTAATGAGAATTAACAGCCAAATCACGAAAAGTGATAAAATTGTGATTAAGAAATGTCCGAAATATTTTTAGTTTCCAAATGAATTGAAGATTAGTCACGAAAATTTATTGCATATTTACGATCAAAACAAATCTGCGACCTTTCTTTCCGTAAATATTAATTCTTCAGGAAGTGTATTCCCTCAAAACACACGTGGTTACTATTAATAAAAACGAAATGAATAGCGTCCAATGAAAATAAGGCATTCCCATAGATCACGTGTGAAAATTGTGTGCGCGATCTGGAATAATCTAGTTGAAACAAGGTCATATTTCTAAAACTAACCGTGCTTTTGCTTTATACATCGCTTATCAAAATAAAAAATCGGCATTCTTTGAAGATTTGGTTTGTTTTTAATGCCGATAGCTGTCGTCGTTTGGGAGAATTTGAAGGTGGTTTGACAGGTGGTATGTGATATAATATTACGAGGAGAATGAAAACAATCGGCCATCAAAATATTCATTGCTAGAAAAATACTCTTCCGATATAAATCAGGAGTGGGGTGGTAATAATAATAAAAGGATAGTGGGGAGTAACTGGATTCTGTATAACGTAAATGATTTGTTATGAATGTGTAATTATTTCTTAAATTGTACACTGTTTAGTTGCATGAATTAATCATATATATATGGTATATTGCCATAAATAAATATATTTTTGCAGAAAAGTTTTTTTTTCTTATTTCACAAATCTATGTTGTTATACAACTGTCCTACATTTAAACAAATTACTTCAACAGAAAGACAAATTAATTCTCCAAAAACATCACCTATACACCATAACTATAAAATCAGTATTTCACACTGATAAAAGAAGTTAATTAACAGAGGTGTCAACTTTGAACATTTTTCCAATAAGCTGCATGGAGATAGTGCATGCAGTCTTATCAGTTACCTATTGGGTATTAATTATCAGATACTGGTCAACTGTATTGACCTGTGATGGATGATAAGGTAAAACTTATATGAAGCAAAGGGTAAACTATAATTTTGCATCTTTACATCAATAAACAAGCATGTTTCGTACATGCTATAATTGCCACCTCTTTTCTAAGACCTTACCACTGGATGCTTTTTGAAAACTTGTTAACAACTAAACTATTTTTTTCAATGCTAGATTTAACTTCAAGTGTCATAATCAGATATATTGTGAATGTAATAAACCTATTTTGAATGTAATTGACCTATATTATTTGGCCGCACCTTCCCGGCGCACAGAACAAAATCTGGTGACTTCCATCTATTAGGAAAATACAGACAATGTACATACCGGTGAGTTGTATATTTACTATTTCATTGCGAAGTATTACAGATTCATAATACAATTTGCTTTTGATCAATACAAACACCTTTCATCATGCATACCTGTCAAGTCTCACGATTTTGACAATGATATAACGGTCTCACGTTATATAATTTCTCACGCATTTCAATTAAAACAAAATTCATGAAAATAATGGTTTTATGAATAAATCGGTAAAAACATTGGTTCGTGTATTAGTTATGTCTGACCTAATGTTAGCCACCGGAACCGGTGTTAGTATATAATATACTAACACAATAATCGTTACCCGGTGTCAATGTAAACATCATGGCGTCGTCATCTAGTGCTAGTAGCTCGCCTCCAAAAAAGCGTCAAAGCTCAAAGAAATATGGTGGTGCGGCCGTTTATAAAAACAAATATTTGATAAATGGTCTCAGAAATTCCCTAGCATCACATTACAGCGCTGCTGTAGCTGAATTACTGTAAATTTATTACACCAAAATTTGAAGAAAAAAAATCATACAAATTTAATGAAAATTTTGATAAAATAATTGACTGAAACGGTTGTAGAAAACACCCCAGAACACACCACAGACGATCTTGGAATCAAAAGGCCCTCTGAGGGAGGAATTTTTGCGTTGTTTAAATGTTATGAGACAGTTTGCCTTACCATTTGCAAGTTACATTATCCCTTGAGAGTAGTCATCTAACCCAAAAAAATAATTTTTGTTCTGGTGGAAATTTTTCTGACAAATTAGGAGATAACAGTTGATTAAGTGTTGAGGAAAATATGTTGGCCAACGTAAGCAATCATTTAACCGAACAAGATTCAATGAAAAATGGTGGTGCTATTGTATCTACAACATTTGCCCTCTTATGTAAAACAGCGACCACTGTTGTCGCCCCAAATTTTATCCCAGGGACCATAATTCAACGATTTTTTTAGGGGACCTCAATGTAATGCTACATGTAAAATATGGAAGGTCTGGGCCTTGATCTTTCCGAGATTTTTTTAGGGTTTCGTTTAAAATGTGCTTATAAGCCTTGTGGCAGGGGTATTTGTGTTCGAATCAAGCTGTTTCAAGAATCGTCAGAGACCTTATGGTTATATAACTGCTATGCAAGTATAATGCAATGGCCTTATGTAAAATCACAATTTTAATTATATTGGGCCCTACCTGACCCTTATAGAAATTCAATCATCTATCATCAAGAAGTGTGTTGATTTTATCCTATAATGCTCTATGATAGCATGTCCAATAAGTTAAAGGTCAAAATTACTATTAGGTGTAAACTAGCTTAATCTGAAGGATTTTTAGATAAACTTTAATCCAGCCATGCCAGTTTGATAAGAAGTCAAATAGAATTGTGTCCGCTTCTTATCTATTATGATCGGCACAATTATTCTCCATATCAAAATGTCATAGCATGTATCAATATGTATATGTGTCCCATTTATCACAAAATGTGTCTGCTCCATAAAGCTCATTTAGTGCAAGGACTGTGTATATATATAGAGAGAGATATAAATATGTTGACTTTTATGTCAAAACAACCTTCTAGTTATTCATTTATAAACTAATGCATTTTAACAGTTAAAAATTCAATTCAATCAGTTAATACTAAGGTTATAGCAGAGCATAAACATTCAAATTCATAAGCACTGATAAAAACAAAATAATGATTTTATTTTAAAGCTAGAGCACGATTGTCGTCATAAGACGATCTTTCAGGAATAGAATTCAATAACAGATGGGAATGCACTGCCGAGTAAAATAAATATTAATGTTTCCGTTGTTATGCATTATAGGTGTCAACCCACCATTGATTTATGTTCTTTATTCTATAGTAAATAATAAAAGTTTGAAGGCTGACATTCATAGAGAATCCCAAATGAAAGAAGTGAAACCTACATTTTACTGTTTGTCAACCTCTGCACTATCAAAATAGGATAAGAAAAGTAGGGGTCATGTGTCATATAAGAGATTTTTTTCTGCTCAGTGTGTACACTGGTGACAAAGTAAAAGTAGACTTCCGAAATCATGTACTCGTACCCCGATCATTTTTTTCTTCTAAATTCACAATTCAAACATGACAATGCTATCAAAATACATCAACAATACCATCCAATTAAAAAAATGAGCATTAAAATAAGGAAAAGGCATTATTTAAGAAGAAGAAATAAGGATTATTTATAACCGCCATTATGCGACTACCCCACGGAAGCACTACCTTTTTGCAATTTTTTAATTTCATAATTACCTCTTTCTACTAAGTACTATCAATTGGAAGTAATACTGCCAAGTTGCAGGCATTAAATACTGAATTTTTTGTCAAAATACCACGTTTAACATGAGCATTATATACAGGCACGAGATGTTAACCGACATGCAATTTTGATGTGTTTAATTTTTTTTACATCCATTAAAATTTTTACACCAAAATAGTCTCATGATACACTGAATACATTATCTTACCACAATACATTATTCAATACAGTGTACATGCTAAAAATTGCACATTCAATCATCCAAAATAAAAAATCTTCAATTTTTTTTTATTTTTCATGAAATTTCAATGTAGATACGCACATATATGCTTTATTTGAGGCATAAACTTGCCAAAATGTTGTTTTTTATGAACCAAATGTCTCCAATTTGTCATTTAAGACTATAAGAGTGTAAAGAAGAGGTTATGTTACCTACAATTAAGATTTTGGAAAATCACCCACATTTCGTTCATGTCTCTCTTACAGGTGTCAACCCACCATTGATTTTTGTTCTTTATTCTATAGTTAATAATAAAAGTTAGAAGGCTTGTCATTCATAGAGAATCCCAAATGAAAGAAGTGAAACCTACATTTTACTGTTTGTCAACCTCTGCACTATCAAAATATGATGAGAAAAGTAGGAGTCATGTGTCGTATAAGAGATTTTTTTTCCTGCTCGGTGCGTACACTGGTGACAAAGTGAAAGTAGACTTCCGAAATCATGTATTCATACCCCAATTTCAAAACATCAATTTTTTTTCTAAATTCACAATTCAAACATGACAATGCTATCAAAATACATCAATAATGCCATTCAAATAAAAAAATGAGCATTAAAATAAGGAAAATGCATTTTTAAACAAGAAGAAATGAGGATTATTTACAACCGCCATTATGCGACTACCCCACGAAAGCACTTCCATTTTGCGATGGTGGTACTATGCCTTATAAAGTTATTTATATCAGCATATTTTGTCTAACACATTAAAAAACAATAAGTTGTGTTTAAAACACACAGCGAACCTGGAAGTTAACACATGTTATACAATAGACGCTTCGTTTTATAATTTTATAGTGTACTCCTCGTGCATTGAGAATTCGTGTAGGCATATCAATAAATGTATATATTTGTGTGCAAGCGCGTGCGTGTAATTGGAATAACATTTATTAATTAATAAGACATATATGTCACATATATTTTCGATTTTTTCATTTAAAAATATTTCTTACGCCAAAATAGTGATTAAAAAAAATATCGTTGTTTAAAGCAACATATCTGCGTTAGAAAATTTAAATTCTACAAACATACATTCAAGCAGACCAAAACCTATTCCTTCAGTTATCCGAATGGTAAACTGTATATGTAAAGTCTTTATTTTTTTATTATGTAACCAAATCTAACGAGCCAGACAAAATGTGCCTAAGTGACTTTTATGTTGTTCACATCTACTTCCCAAAAACTATCCTTGCCAGAATTCAAACCTTCGACCTCACACTTCTTAGACAGAAGCCTTAGCAACTAGGCCACGGAAGAAGGTATAAAATAATGAAAATATATTTATAAAAAAGAAATGTCACTGTTAAATGTCACATGCCCCCAACATGTCATGATGGTATGTTGATTATTTGTAGCAAGTATCATTAAAATTCATCTATGCATGACAAAGTTACAGACCAGAAACGAAATCTCACATAAACTCAAAGTGTTGTCAAACAAACTCAAATTGTGACTTTGACCTTTGAGGTAATGGTGTGGGTTTTACTCACGACACGTCGTCATGTTCTGTTGATCATTTGTTGCAAGTATCAACAAAATCCATCTATGCATGTCAAAGTTACAGGCCGGAAACGAAATACCGAACGGAAGGACGGACGGACGCTGCCATTACTTTATGCCACCCAAAAAAATTTGGGGGGGGGGGGGGGGGGGGGGGTTGGGGGGGCATAAAAAGTGGTGCTATGAATTAGTTTATTTTCTACCAAAGTAGCTTCGAAAAAAAAGTAAATTTTTGTCTTTAGCGTAACTATTGTGATTCATATATATATTTACACTTAATTTATTTTCATATTTCGTTTGCAAATGTATGCCTGTTCTTTGCCATATTGTGGATGATAATCCAAGAGTTCGTTTTCTTTAGTGACCACCCAATACCGCCAGAAGGGCAACTTTTTCTTCTTGTCTCATATACAGATAGGCGTGAAAGCAGAATGTAAATTCCATGAAGCAAGCCGTGGGTGTGGAACACTAGATGGTGTAGGCGCAGTATTGAAACGGCTGGCGGATGCCCAGGTATGGCAAGGGAGATCAATTAATAATGCCAAACAATTTGTTCAAGAAGTACTAAGCACAGGAACCAATGTGATTCGACCGCAAATGCTCCCACAAGGCTTATATGCACATTTTAAAAGAAACTTTTTTTTTTCGTAATTTTTTATTTCATTGTAACAGTTTTACAATACCAGATATAGAGAACCACATTATAATATAATATATGCAAAATTCAACATTTCACATTTGTAAAATTAAGGGCAAACTTTCGAAATCTTTTAGTGAATTTGATAACTCCCATTCCTTATATAAATATATTTTGTTATTGGTATCAAATAAGTTATACAATGACTTTATACACTACATTGTTTCATTTTGTACTAACCTTCTTTTTTATTTATTTACAAGGAAAGTTTGCTCTTTAGTCTGTTTGTGAAAAAGAAAAAAACTCACAAACAAACTCTAAAAAAAACAACAACAGAGAGCAGGCTTATGTTTCATCAACACACTCGGGTATTCATAGAAGTTTCTATAAGAAACATAAGTTTAAAGAAATATATGTAACCGTTGTGGCTTGCACTGGATTAAAAAAAAACTGCGTTACTTTTAAATTCCCAGCGGTTACTAAGTAGTTGAATCCCCATTCTACAATCGGTTAAAACGGTAAACCAAAGAAAATGCTGGTGAAATAGAAACCCGCTCTCCGTGCGTTGTGTACAAAACAATATAACTTCATTGAAGTATTCAACATATACATATATGTTGTATATTTGTACAATATATACAATCTCGAAGAATGACTATGTAACATTATATATTTCGAATTTAAAGAATTATTAACATTTACTTATTTATAGACATTAAAATCATCCGGCAATGAATTTTAAAAGAAACTTTATTTTATAAGACATTTTCTCTGAAAATCCAAGGCTTAGATCTTAGATATTTTACATGGGGTCCAATTGGGGGTTGCCAAAGGGGTCACTGTTTTATAATAGTGGAAATGTTACAATTTTCTTGTAGATGCGATAGTACCCCCATTTTTCATTGAATCTTAACCAAAATTGCACATATATAGCCACAAGACCTTCGACAAATTCTTGAACCAGTATAATTTTATGAAAAATAGGTTTATAAGCACATTTAAAGGGGAACTTTAAAAAAAAAATTCTCCGAAAGCTCAAGGCATTTACCTTAGATATGCTACATATAGAACTGCATGGCAATCCCCTATAAGTTTTGTTAAAGTCGCCGCCCTGGGTTAAAGTTTGGAGCAACAACAAGGGTCAGTTTTACATAGATTTATATAGGGAAAACTTTAAAATTTCCGTGTAAACACGATAACACTCCCATTTTTCATTGAATCTTAACCAGGGTCCTCCGTGGCCGAGTGGTCTAAGGCGCCGTCTCAAGATCATTTACCTCTCACCGCTATGGTCGTAGGTTCGAGTCCCGCTCGCTCCAAAAACTTTATGTGAGAAAGTTTCCAGTTACTTGCGGAAGGACGGTGGTTCTACTCAGTCTGACTCAGTCCGAGGTCTTCCTCCACCAGTAAAACTGGATATGCCATATACCTGAAATGTGTTGAAAATGGCGTTAAACCCCATTCAAAAAAAAAAAAAAAAAAAAAAGAATCTTAACCATATCCACAGCTGTTAAATAACAACCACATCTCGGGCAGCCAGATTTTACCACAAATGCCCCCTGCCGCAAGGATTATAAACACAATTTAAGGGGAACTAAAAAAATGAAATTCTCTGAAAGTTCAAGGCCTAGACCCGAGATATTATACATGTAGTATTGTGTGGTTTTCTGAAATGTTCGGGTCAAATATTGGACCCTCACATAGGTCATCGTAAGAGGCTTATAAGCACAATTTAAGTGGAACTGACATAAAACAATACCTCCGATATTTTTATCTGTCCATTTGTTGCCAGTAAAGTGATTCGTGCCCTCTTGGGCCTCAGGTTTTATATTATATTTGGATCTTTTAACTTTAATCTAGTTTGTTATATTAGATAGACACGTTTGTATGGCTGGCGTGTAGTTCTCTATAATGAAAATAATTTTAGGTCTGTTTTGTTTTTACAAATTTGAGTTAAAACTTGTGATTTTTTTGATTATCGCTTTAGTATAGTAAGCTCATTTAGGATGAGCTATTGGACATATGCATACCTATTGGTATCACAGCCATACTGCATGGAACAGTTGCATCTGTTAATATTTCATTGTTCATGACATAAGTTAAAATGTTCCATGTTGATTAAACCTATGTAATTATGTTCTTATGACACTCGTGAAATATCACTTGAATATACCATCCTTTCAGGTGTCAGTGATACATTATGAACTCAACCCTGATATAGGTACATTTATAAAAAAAATATTATGTTTACAGCACCTATAATTATTACAGTTTCAAAACTTTATATGCGTGTACATTTTGAATATGTTTGTAAGCATAAATCGATATATGACTATTGTCCGTTAATGCGTCATTTCGTTAAATTGGTTTCCACTGAATAAATTTACAAACATATAGCGGTGGAATTTGTGTTGTATTAACACATTTCTAGTTAGTTTTTGATATCTAAACTGGATTGTTGATATTAACACTGATGGCATCATAGAATTTATTTACAGAATATAAATAAAAAAATACTGGAAGTTTTATAATCATCATTACACCGTGAAATCATTAATCGACTGGGAGAACCAGACGAAAATACTTTTAAGGTGTAATAGAAGTTTTTTTTCAATGAATAAAGCTGTTATTAAATATGATTTACATTTTTGGATAAAACTGATTTCACTTTTCTTTTATGTTGGATTTCATTGAAGCTTGAAAGCCTGAAGCTAGTATTGCATTCTGGCATTTTCTGTTAATTTCTTAAATTAACTGTTGTGTATTAAGAATTGTGTTAACACATTTTCAAAGTTCATTATTTGCGTACCCGTCTTGTGATGTACACATTGAGCGGCGATATTCATAGGTCAGCCCAAATGCTGTGCGAGTTGCATATTTTGTCAAAATAATTTTAGTACTGCATGGTTTATTTTACCAAAGCTCACGTCTGTTTGGTCGGTACATAGAACATAATATTATGTTAGCATCTAACTGGACTTTTACTCACGTTAAAAGATTATACCAATAAATATGGATCGGCCAGAAACTTGCATTTCTAAAAGATGCGAGTCGAAGCGATTTAAAGTCGTAGAGTATTTTTGTGTCCAGAATCGCAAAATACTTTGATTATTCTTAGATAATATGATTGATATAAGGCTAAAGTTACATAGATCCTGAACTTACAAAATAGAAATATTTAAAAACTCAACATAAAGTCAAATTGCCATAGGAAAACTTGACATCAAAACACATGCTTGTCTGTATTGTGAAAAAAAAACATTTAACAAACATTGTAAGACAAAAGCAAAGAAAGGAGAGCATCATGGCGATTGCTTTATTGTAATTTGTGATACCTTTATCACACATTACATTCATTTGAATGATAATTTTAACTACCATGAGAGCAAGTTATATGTTGCGACTGGATACTTATAAATTTCATTTTGCTCAAATGCCCGTGTGTTACTTCCATGTGTGTACTTTTGATATTGTAACTTGTAACTAACAAATTCATTCACTGATATTGTTATCTTAGTTCCAAAGTGTGTATACAACGTGCAATTTACACATTTTATATTATCTTAATTTAATTGGCAGTCATAATAATTTAAAAAAAAAATAGAATTAACAAGTTAGAAACGTCGACACTCGATTGCTTCCTACAAAAGGGAAAAGGAAGAAATCGGACGACTAACCCGGTTTTTGTCAAAAATCAGCGAGTTTCCCAAGGTGACGTCACATTGTTAACACAATGGTCAAAAACAGGTTTAGAAAGCAGTGAATAGTTATTTTAATAATTTTTTTTTTAAAACGGCTTCTGCTATGGTAGCTCTACAATCAATTTTACTGGAAAAACAATGGTTTTGAAATAATCAAGAGATACATCATTTTTATTTGAATGACACCTTACAATCCTCCAAGAAACAACAGCCAAATGAAGTTTAAAAACTCTTTATGTAGGACTCGTGTTTTAATTGAACACACTTTTGGTATTTTGAATAGACGTCTTAGCTGTCTAAGAGTTAAGACTACAAAGGCTACTATTATTGTTGTTGCTTGTGCAATTTTACACGAAATGCGACATTCTCCCTGCAGAAGTAAATGACGAGCCTCAAGTACATCAGTTACCTTTACAAGGTGATTATTCCAATCTTATTAACATATATCGGTGATTTATTTACAAATTCTAATGTACAGGGCTCGCTGGACTACAAATCTGTGAGTAAAAAAAAATGAAAATGTGAGTCCAATTTTTCGAGACATTTTAACTAATTTATTATAATTTCAAATGATGCGACATTGTGGAAATGAAGATACTTCACCATTGCACTGTATGAACCTGTAGCTGTGCACCATTTAAACAACCACAAAATTTAATGAGAATTAACAGCCAAATCACGAAAAGTGATAAAATTGTGATTAAGAAATGTCCGAAATATTTTTAGTTTCCAAATGAATTGAAGATTAGTCACGAAAATTTTTAGGTATTTGCTAAAGAAATATCACTAACCCGAAGGTCCGGAAGAAAGGTAATTATATATTTGTCTGGATTTGAAAACAGGTAGTATAAATATTGTGTGAATTACGTTACAAACACATTGTCTTAATATCAAACTTGTTTATTTAAACCAAACCAGAAATAAATTATTTTAACTATGGTTATTAAAAAAAAAGAAGTTGAAATCTACAAACAAGTTAATGTTCTTTAATACAAACATAATATTTCTGGAATATCGAGTGTTTTCATTACCTGAAACATAGCTAGCAGCAAATATTTCTTTTACAATTCGATGTTTTGTTTTCAAATATTACTGGATGTCATAATTTTGCATACCAACAAAACCAGAAATGGTTTCAGTTAACAAAACGTGTATACTATATGAAACACGTCATTGACACCAATATTGGCATTATATTTTCTCTTGACAACATCTACAAAGGAAACGACCAAAGTAACGTAAATCACTAATAAATGCCATATCTGTCATAATTGAGTAAATGTTATAATCTAGCCACATATATGATAACATTAAACATATTTAGTCTCTTGTGGTACTTTGTATGTAAAACTTTTTAAAACCAATACAACTTTGTAATGTTTCCTGAACAATATCATGGAAAACAAACATAAAACTAACCAGGATTCAACAACACAGCAAACTAAATGGATCGAACTTGTCAAAATTGTATTAAAACTGTATTTAACTGTATTTAAAAAAAACATCTTTGGTTGCTTTGACATTGTATGTTAACAAATATGTGCAGATGAAACTAGAGCTATCACTGAAGGTGACGAATAACCCCGAACGCCGCCATGACAGAAAATGGTTTACCATTGTATGAAGTTTGATGAAATTCCATCCAGTACTTTAAAAGTAATGCTCCGGACAAGGGAAATATATCAAAGGGCAATAACTCTGTAATTATCAAGAATAGAGTTATGTTTACTGTACACTGCACTTCCTGTCATTATATTCTACCATTGTATGAAGTTTGATGAAATTCTATCCAGTACTTTAAAAGAAATGCTCCAGACAAGGGAAATATATCAAAGGGCAATAACTCTGTAATTAGCAAGAATAGAGTTATGTTTCTTGTCGACTGCACTTCCTCTCATTATAATCTACCATTGTATGACGTTTGATGAATGAATGAATGGTGTTTTACGGCACGTCGAAAATGGTTTACCATTGTATGAAGTTTTATTAAATTATATCCAATAGTTTTAAAGTTATGCTCCTGACAAAACCAAGGGAAATATATCAAAGGGCAATAACTCTGTAATTAGCAAGAATAGAGTTATGTTTCTTGTACACTGCACTTCCTCTCATTATATTCTACCATTGTATGACGTTTGATGAAATTCCATCCAGTACTTTTCAAGTGATGCTCCGGACAAGGAAAATTGCAATGGACAGACCGACCACAGGGTGACTCCAATATACCCCCTCAAACTTCGTTTGTCGGGGGTATAACAAGCCACTTTGCAGTGGTTAAAAATGAATATTATTTAAACATGGTAATTCACAATTCTTTAACACGTAAATCACGGAGTTCAAATTTTTATATTATCATGTTTAAATCCAGTCACATAATAACATTCGTCTTTTGTGGTACTTTGAATGTCAAACTCTTTAAAACCAATACAATATACAACATTGTAAAGTTTGCTGATCAATATTATGGAAAATAAACATAAAAGTAACCAAGATTCAACAATACAGCAAATTAAATGGAACAAACTTGTCAAAACTGTATTAAAACGAACATTCTGCTTGCTTTGTCATTGTACGTTAACACATACGTGCAGATGAAACAAGCCACTTTGCACTGGTTAAACGTGAACATTGTTTAAACATGGTAACGTAATTCACAATTCTTAAACATGTAAATCACTGAGTTCATATTTTGATGCTATCGTGTTGATGTCGGTATCTGACAACCTATACATCTTGCGCTTTCCGTATGGTACAGGATCATCCACTGTGCACAGAACTAATGATTCATGGACCCATAGTACATCTTCTTTTGCAAGCCATTTTAATGTAACACACAGCTTGCTACTACCTTCTTGCATAAACGTAATATTGTATTCATTGTCATCTTTGTCATATTCTAATACTTTATTGATAAGGATTTTTTAATATGTTGCAGCTGCATTAATGATTGGTTCACATTCTACATGTACAGTGTTAGCTGCAACATAATCAATAGCCAGTTCATTATTTGGGGTTTTGTTATCAGCAACTGATGTAAGGTTATGAAGAATCCATCCATTGCATCCCGTCTTGAACTCTCCGTCTGTAAAACAATTTGGACAAAAACATGACTTGTCACGGACTGCATTTTTTGCAGTATCTACTTGAACTACGCTATGGACTTCCATAGTCCCTTTAACAGGTTTTGCATTCATTTGTGTCAATTCTTCTGAGCTTGATCACATTTCGACTTGGGAATATACATGTATGTTATTGGACTCTGTGTGTGGCTGGTACCCCATTTGAAAAAGTCTTTAGCATTTTAAATAACCACTGCTGTGTCTGTCATTCTGTTAGATCCCCCCCCCCCCCCCCCCCCCACAAGCCCCCTTGCCATGGCCTGCCTCAAAATATTGCCAGGAAGCTCGGATTCCAAAACGTTTTTCATGATTTCCAACCACGTGCATCATATGTTTGTTTCTGTACTGAGAGGTAGGCGAGTCTGTAATATAATGTATACATTCAACAATGTCATGTTCCTTTACCAATATTTCATTAATACTTTTAAGAAATGCATAAACTGTTCCTGTCGTGTGAGCTGGTGTATCAGAGACATAAACATATGACTTGTTTTTCAAATCATTTTCATGATTCTTAAAGTATGTCACCACTGGATGTAATGTTACAAAACCTTTGTCGAGTAAGCTGACTGGACTTCATCGGCATGACTACAGGAATAATTCTCAGCAACGTCCATCTGACATGTTGTGTGATGTTATTATGTAAAGTTTCTTTAAACAGTTTAAACTGTTCATACTGGGTTGCAACATGTTTTGTGTGAAGACGGAAACTTATCAACTCCTTTTTCACTAGCTCTTTAAATTCATCTTTGGGTTTTTCAGTTACCTCTATCTGCATACGTTTTGTGATATTTCCTTTGTGTTCCACTTCCTTTCTGCGCCATTCACTGTATGCGAATGAAGAAAACTCACAACTCTCAAAATTATCTAAGATTTGTTCATCTGTCTTTTCCTTATTAAAAGATCTGGGATGTTTGTGGTCGTGATATTCAGTTGTTTCTGTGCTATGACTTTGAGTGCCATATTCTGATGCCTTTGGCACAGGCATGTTTTTCTGGAGATGAAGTGAACAAGTTTTATATTCTTTGGCCGACAGCTTAAAAACGTTGTTAAGCTTATTTTAGTCTCGGGAAACTCACTTTTGAATTTCATGTGTAAATTGTACAAGTAGTCTGACAGGGCCCTTACTTGTAACTTTTCAGTTTTACACTTCACAGCATCACGCTTTCCTGGTAAACAAGAGCTGTTGTCTTCCTATCTAGGAAAGTAACTACTTTGAACACTAGTGCCTTTCTTTATGAACTTCACGATTGGTTTTTACTTGGTTCATTATAAATAGACTGATAACTTTCACTCCTTTCTTAGACGAGACTTCATTCTGTATCTCTTAATCAATTTTCCACTCAAACTTTGGATGACTGACCTTTCTCTACGTCTACCACGAGTTTCTGCTATGCTCTCATTCAAGTCATTTACAAGACTATTGTGAAAAGACAGCTTCTTGGCTATTTTGGGGTATTTCGACGGCGATAAACCTTTTCTTAGCTCCTCTTTTGATCTACTTTTGGGTGTAAGTATGGATAAATCATTCTCATTCGCTATGCATTTTTGTTTTTCACATGATGTTTTACCTGTGATATTTCAACACTTGTATCATTGTCTTCTGTAAATTCTAGAGGTCCCGACACTTTGATAAAGCAAATAAAAATTTAAAAAGCAGGAGATCAGGAAAAAGTTGTTTTTCAAATAGCAGTGGTCTTAATTACTCGAAAATTATAGTGAATACTTTATATGGATCAACAAATTCGTAACCATGTATGGACTTAGTATTTTGGATATTAACCGCTTTTGGCGTTTTGGCTGTAAACACCAGTAAACATTGACTTGAACAGTTAAAACATTATAAAAAAACACCTGTGCAGCTTAGTCTGTCAAAAAAACAGACTTTGTTGATTTGGTTCAAATAACATTACACATTGTAATCCTTTATTGACATTGGCGTATCTGACCATAAAATGATGTGCAAGCTCATAGGCTTCTAGAAGAGTTGGGGGAGGGGTCTGGGGGACATGCCCCTCTCCCCATCTGAAATTCGGGATGCATTCTCAAAAAAAAAGAGCCCATTGGCGATGGGTTGAATAGGTATATCTGTCTCTTAAATAATAATATTGAATAATTGATTTACATAGGTTTATAGATACATTGGTTAACCTAAAAAATCGACTTAAGAGTATTTGCCTGATGAATAAGCATTCAACAGGGTGGCCACAAGAGCTCTCTCTTTTTATTGGCTACTACTTTCTTTTTTTTTTTACATTTCTCTTAGAGTAGTTGAATGCCACGTATTTGGTATTTTGCTCCTTCATATAATTGTGTGTTGTCATCAGTCGTCCCAGATGCCAGTTTCAATAATTTCAAACATTTTAGCAATATCTACTTTCCAACATTTTCTTATGCAAAATAAGAAATGACGGCGAAGGCGGATATGTAATGGTCTCGTGTGTGCATCCGTGGAAGTCGTTGTACAATAACCATTACTACCTTGTTTACTTTTTGAATTATCACCCTTTATTAAATTTACTTGTCCCCGGAGCATAACTAAAAAAACTATGTAAGTGATTTTGTTGAACACACCGATTACTTTTTCTTCTGTCTTCACAATTGTTCCCCTTTGTTATTTTCCCTTGTTTTGACCATACCTTGAAATGTTTTATGAAATTAATGTTTTGAAACGGCATACAAAGAAATAGATAGCATTGACGGGAAGTGCCAAATGCAACAATTCGCTTCAGTTGGATGATTACTATGTCCAACATGGCTCTAGTTGTATCTTTAACGCCATCATAGTCTGTTGATATGCTTCTAATAACTCATATTTGACTATTAAACACGTTATCATATATATATAGAAATCCAAGAAGTTGGATGTGAACAAAAATGGTTTGTTTTTTAAACATTTGAAATTCATCAATTTATTTGTTTTTGATTATTTATCGAAGTTTACTTAGTTTTGTACTATATTGGTCCTTTGAAATTGTTGTGCCTATTCATTGTGGCTTAAAAACAAAATATCTCTTAAGCTGGCGCCAGAGGGTTTGATGGGCGTTGCGTATTTAATAAGGTTAATGAAATAAATGATGTGTTAACTGTTTAGCACAAGAGAAAGGATCATTTTTTTTAAATGTCAAAGACAACAATAAAATGACACATAGTAACAAAAATAAATCTCATATCAACCACTCAAGGGAAAGAGAAAAACTGGCCCCTCAAGGCGGGTGGCTGCTTAATACAGGTTGATTATAACTAAAATTTTAAAAATGGTAAATAGAAAATGTGGCTGTTTAAGACAAGTGGTTGCTTAATACAGGTGACCACTAACACAGATTTGACTGAACTTATAAATCACTGTGATGATGATATAGTTTTTGCTCTAGTGGCCAAAAGCCAGAAGGCCTGTAAGGGGACTTTGAGTTATATATAGGTATACTATTGGAAAACGGAAAATTCTCTTTTTTATCATTCATTTGTGACTTTTTTCATTCAGTTTGAGTTTTGAAGCAACTTCTTGTCATAACATATATGATTTTGTTAGATACGAAGGACTGACTTTTTAAAAGAGGCCAGGTAGGGTAAAAAAATGATTAAAATTTAATATTGTCAAAAATCTTATTTTCAACAAATGATCAGTCATATTTGTTAATATTATAAGGTATGATTTGTTGAACCAGGGATAATCTCTGGATCAACCGCTGACCATGAAATGTTGGAGCCACTGACCGACTCCGAGTTTATAAAACTTCTTGATCTGAATCTCAAAAATGGGCCTGAATCTCAAAAAGATAAAATGTCATAAATTTTCAAAAAACAGCTGATTATGTATCGTCATGCTTTTTTTTACAAAAGTGTTTTCAAATGATATTTACTAAAATAAAAATTTGATGTGATGGTATTCTGGTAAATCCAAATGATTCTGTTTTGAACTAAGAAGAGTTATAATAACCCCAGGACTCAATGAGGATGAATGCAAGTGAAATTTAAACAACAGAATCCGGGAATAATAAAATTATTGCTCGACTTGAGAATCTAACCAATGAAAATGCTGCATATTAAATAAGTATTCCTTAACCTAAATTGTCATTAAAACCTAGTTTGTGACTAGCTTGTATTTGGTAATATTCCCAGAACCTTATTTAATACTTGGTAATAGCAATTTTACAAGTGCTATGCTTGATGTCAATTTGCAAAGTTTGGTAACTGATATTTTGGAAAAAGGTATCAAAATATGGGAACCAAAAATATGGTTTTATGTGGGACCAATATGAGCTACCTGTATGGGCCTGAGGTGTTTTTTTGATGTGGATCCCATGTCTTATTGGAATAATGGACCCATATGTGTCCATTATTCCAATAAGACATGGCACCCACGTCAAAACAGTTTGCAAAAAACGCCTCATACCATAAAGGTCCCACATAATAACCATGGTTCCCATATTCAATGCTTGCTGGGTAATTAAATCCATTCAAATAATCAAATTTAAACAAGTCTCGAACAAATAAACATGTACAACATACGCACAATCTACACACTATAGGTTAATATATATCGGTACCAGTTCATGAAAATGGATCTATAGCTGAACTTTTTTTTATAAGGGTGACCCTAGGGCCGAGATAAAAGTTCTCGCGCCGTGACGTTAAAACAATCCATATGACGTCATTAAAAATATATGACGTCAATCATATAATTAAGCGTCTTTAAGGCAACCGTTGTAAAATCTATCAGATAAATTGAGATAATAATTATTCAATGTTTGGTATGCAAAAAAAGAATCATTCATTACTTTTATGGTTCGGATAGATAATGCTGCCCCTTTGGATCATTCGGAACACCTCGATCAATTCTCCGAATGAAACCTCAGATGTATGCTGCCGTATTACTTTCAATAGCAAACTACAACTGTAACACGATTTAGGTTTAAAGTCAAAAACAGATAAAGCAATGGACTTACAAGAGTGGATGAAAGCTTCAGCCTCAGTTGTTGTTCAGAAACATGTACAACCACCTAGACTTGTTAACCTTTCAGATCACACACAGTATGAAACATGGAAATATGAAATAATTTTTTTACTTTCAGAAAAAGATCATTCAAAAGAATCTATTAAACAAGCAATTAGACATTCAGTGAAAGGAGATGCTGCCAGAATTTTACGTATGTTAGGCCCCCTAAAATTGGGCAAACATAGTTCATTCTTCTACACATTTACTCTGAACTCAAGAAACCATCTAAATGAATTGTGTTAAAACAAATTAAGCACGTATTTAAAGTACCTAAAATATGTATAAATTTACTACTTCTAGTATGATGCTTGAGTATACTGTCCCCAAGTGTTTAGTCTTTTTTCCTTGTCGTTAAAGCTTTATCGTTTTGGGTTATTTTACGCGAAAAAGTTTGTGATGGCGGCACTAGCCTGGTTCTCGGACCTAAAATGCTTTGGCGTTGCCTACGCATCTTACATTATATGAGACCGGGGACCAGTGTATGGCGGCACAACCAAAGCCAGCAAGAATTAAAAAAAAAGCTGAATAGCTTTTTTACAAGAAGATCATCTACAGAAAGTCAAACGCAGTAGAAAATGTATGTATATGTATGTATAAATTAAAATATCTACACAGAGTAGGCCAACCATTCAAAAGCACCGAGACTGAATAAAACTGGTGGACAAACTGAGGCAGACAAGTAATCAATACATCACTGAAATCTATGTTTTATTTATTTTCATTCAATGTTATTAAAAAAAGATTTAGCCAGAAAAAAAATGCTATCGGCCTGTTCCTAACAAGAGAGTGATGTGCTATGATTGTGTGAATAAATGCACAATGTCTTAAATGGCACTGTAGCGTAATAGGTAAGGCGTGCGCCTGTCAATCTAGAGGTTTAACGTTCGTAAATAAAAATGTTTATTAAAAAATTCAAGGTATTTGTGTTATTATTATTATCTTTATTTAAAATAATTAAGTTATCAATGTATATACATTAAATTCCTGGATCCGCCCATGAAACCTTACAAAGTTTTATTGTGTCCTGTTTTTATAACATCAGACTAACAAAACCAAAATTTCGTGAACTATATTACTGTGAACTACATTACTAACAAAATAGTAAAACGTCGTTTTCAGCTCACCTGAGCCGAAGCTCACAGGTGAGCTTTTGTGATCGCCTGTTGTCTGTCGTCAACTTTTAGCTTCTAACAACTCTGAAACCAATGGGCCAATTTTGATATAATTTCACAGAAATGTTCATTGGGTGACCCTCTACCAAGTTTGTTCAAGCCATCTTGATTCGTCAAAAAACATGACCGTAAGTGGGCCAGGGCAAGTTTAATGAGTAAAAACTTAAAAAATATTCTTGTCAGAAACAACTGGCTTTATTTTAAAATAATTTCACAGAAATGTTCCTTGGAGGACCCTTCACCAAGTTTGTTCAAATCGTAGTGATTCGTCAAAACCACGGCAGCCATGGGATGGGGTTAGTTTACTATATAAGCTATAGTAAAGACTTAAAAAATCTTCTTGTCAGAAACCAACGGATCGATTTTAAAACAATTTCGTAAAAATGTTCCTTAGGTGACCCTTTATCAATTTTTTTCAAACCCTTGTGATTCGTTAAAAAAACATGACCGCCACAGTGATGTGCTAGTTTCCTATATTGGCAGCTAGAATAAAAACTTCAGAAGCCTTATTGTCAGAATCTACTGACCTGATTTCGATGTAATTTCAGACATTTACCATGGGTGAACCTCTACCGAGTTTGTTCCACCCATTGCGACTCGTCGAAAAACAAAGTCGCCAGGAGGGGAGGCTGGTTCTCTTTATATGCATATATAGTGAAAACTTCAAAACGGCATCACCTCTGAAACCACTTTATTAAACGTATGACCTGCCAACAACAGTGGTTAGTGAATGAGCTGACAAGATTATGTTTCATATGCATGAATGCAAGAATCATTGAGAGTATAGATTACCTACAAAAAACAACAGCTGAATTACTCACCAGCACTCTCAGTGCTGTGGTTTTTATATAGAACTACTATGGGAAAAGTGGAATTCTGTTTTTGTAATCTATAAGATAGGTATTATCTCTCTAACTTTGATGTCTTGATCATTGTTTAGTTATAACAGTTGGGAATGTGTCCTTAAAATTGGATCTAAAAACCAGAAGGGCCTCAAACATTTAATGAAATTGTGAAAATGTTTAAAACATCTTCCTTCCTTTTTTAAAATACAATAGTTTCAAGTGATGAATAATAGTTTCATATGATGGTAGTCCATTATCCCCCGAAAAAAACCATCAAAATCCGATTAGTATAGTTAGGTAATGAGGACGTCAAAATGTATATAAATCGCTATGTGGAAAACTTGGTACGAAGCGTTCTAGGTAGGAATCGTCCTGTAGTATAATAAGACAGTACTTTAAAAAAGTACCATGTATCATCCATTTTCTCAAATATATCCTTCTGTTAAATAAATGTTTACTTTCATCAATGTATTTGTTACTTTTTACCTATTACTACACAACCTAGTTATTGGTCGTAAATATTATCTATTAGAGTCTTAAGAATCTAATTATTTAGACCTCAGAACCTGAATAATTTCAACTGAAAATGTTCAAATGAAATTGATCTGAATAAAATTGCATATTATCATTTTCTACACATGCTTAGCTTTCTTTCGATATCTGATATCCAGATATCCGCACAAGGATTCTAGTGTTATCGCACAAAACCTTTTTACGCATCTGTTACATCTTCAAAGCAAAACAAAATTCTTACTATTCGCCCATCTCTTTTTTCTAAAATTTTGAATGTAAATGTATTATATAATCTACTAAAGTTGGGTGACTCAAGGTTACTCAGGTGAGCTATTTTGGCACTCATGTTTTTTAATCTTAGGACTAATTCAAAATCAGCGCGTAGCTGGGCTGAAATTGAGTGTACGCACCAAATCTAGGGGGTACGGGGATGCATGCCCCCCCCCCCCCCCGGAAATTTTTTTGGCTATATAGCCGGAGGTGCGTTTTTGTGCAATTTCACTACTGTTTTATGGGATACATGAACATACTTTAAACATTTGAAAAGCTATGACTACTAGATAAGAGTATCATCACAAACACTTTAAAGTTAAGAATGCTGGTAATATGGTAGATCTACGTATTTATCGACTATGAAAGTCGATTAATATGTAGATCTACCATATTACCTTAAATCGATGTAATATTATTTAAAGTTACTTTAACATCATAACGTTTATCGACAGGGCTTATACATGAAACAATAAAGCTAGTCGGCGATCTTTTTTTCTCGCAAATGCGTCAATGACGTGATTGGTGTCAATGTCTCTGTCCCTGTGGATATTCATGAGGCCGAGTCCTGACAACCTACCTGTGCTCATTGTAGACCTTAGATATGTCTTCAGACGTCGCATGCTGCTGAATGAGCGTTCAGCAGTAGCAGTTGATACTGGCATGGCAAGGAGAATGTGAAGACAAGTCGTGACATTTGGATACAGTTCTCTATTTGTTGTGGCTAGAGTATCGCCTAATGTGCTTGGTGTCACAGTGTCAACAGCCACAGCATGTCGTGCCTTCCATCTGCTTACTTCCCTCTTAAACTCCCCTAAGTCGTCTGCGGCTAGATCATGCTTAAAGGCGTCATATATTGCCCCAACCCTCTGTTCTGTAAGCTGATCCAAAGAATTTGGTATAAGGAATTGAGCATTAAATCGCTCACCGTCCTCAATAAGCCTGTCGGATAATTCCACTAGAAGGTGGTCTTCAAAGGGAATGTACAAATTTCTCTTCCAATAATCCGAAATAGACTCAGCTGGCACGTTGGGGCGATGATGCTGGCGTTGATTATTTCGTCCCCTTGGTCTGGCCGGCCGGCTGTACATCAACCGATTGAGCCATTTCTACAGCTTGCGCATATAGCGCTTCCCACACCATAACGTCATTACGCTCTTCTGTTACCTGATGAGCAACGGTTGAAGCCTCAACAGCCTCGATTAAGTCACATGATTTGTTCTGTAACATTTGTGATAAGGGGACTAATCCTGACAGCACATGTTCAATTGCCACAAGACTTACTATGAATCCAAACTGCGTGATAGCTAGTTTGAAAAGGCCAGCTTTGGTGTCGCGATAGTTCGTACATAGATCGTCTAGTGTTTCAACCACGGTCGTATAAGAACATTTGAATGTGTTTAAAGCGTCCGATCGTGCCGCCCATCGTGTTTCACATAGAGACTGTAACTTGGTACGATGTTCCATGGCCGCCCTACTCTCTGCATCGTTGGTCAACGTTTCCTGATACCGTAGGAGTCGTTTGGCTGAGTAGTTAAAAGAAAATGCCACTTCTTGGACAGTTGTCATCATGTTTCTAGCCAAAGGTTCTTTTGACGCGTGTATTATTGCTAGGGTTAAGCAATGTGCTTTACAGTGCGTATACACAGCTCGTGGTAGTCCTTGTCTAATGCAGGGCTGAACGCCATGATACCTCCCGGACATGTTTGCCGCGCCGTCATATCCTTGTCCCTGCATCTTATTAACATCCACGCCAGCAGCTCTTAAGTTGCTTAAAAAAGCCGTAGACAACGCTTCTCCTGTTGTAGCGTCACATTCCGCAAAGGCAATAAAGTCCTCTCTTACAGCTAGCCCGGCAGGATAGTGAAAAAATCTTTCAGTTAATGATGCAAGCATGAAACTTTTCATACCTAAAGTTTAACTACTCCTAAATTGGAAAACCACATTAGCCACGTGAAATTTTCGTTACGGCGGCCATTTTCCAAGATGGCCGCCAAACCCTTGATTTTCATTGTATTTACCTATGGTACGTTTCGGTTTTGTGTTACTGTTGTGTTCGGAAACATTGTACTGGAATATAAATGGTTTCTGTGGACATATATAATTATAAGCTTTCTAAACATATCCAGTAATAAGGTTTTAGAAGTGTTTTTGCGAATAAAATAAAAGAAAAGGTTCCTCTTCCCATAATTATTTAGTAGAATTTTTATCATTTTTTTAGGAAATGTGGAAGATAACCAAATTAAAGCTCATAATACGTATCTTTTATGTCTATTTCTATTTAGGGTAATAGTAAAATTGACAACAAGTGAGATTTAAGCGTCAGAAAACTATTTCATAACTATGAAAAGAAGAAAAACGGAAACTTTAAAATTAAAAAAAAATTCTAAAAAAAAAAAAAAAAATCAATGTCGTGTATCTACGGACTGTAAATGAAAATATTTTGTCAAATTAATAATTAATTTCTTAATCAAGTTGATATATCGGTCTTACTAACCCTTATAACAAAAATAATATATATAAAGAGTGGTCGTCAAAGCACAACCTGGGCATACTGGTGACGCCACTGCTGTGAAACTCAGCATGGGGTCCAGTGTCAGCTATTTTTTTTTAATTTTAGTATCCCAAATGCTATCAAGCTTGCCCCACATACATTATCGCCATGGTAAATCTTGTATGTTTGTGAGATAGCCGCACCTGAATTGACAGGGTATGCCAGCGCGGGAGAGCCGAGCCAAGGATAACGGGGCTTTAGTTATCCGGAAGGTGTACAGATCGGACGGGATTTAAATGTCACTGGATGAACGATCGGGCTAGATGTAGGGCTTTTTTATTTTGGTTCGAATCTAGTTGTATCCCATACACCAATGTGCTTGTTATTTTTTCAAGGTGGTAAAAGGATAACCCCTCGGCCTTGGATTATCAGATATACATTTTGACAGCAATTGTTTATATTGAAAATAATCTAAATGATGACAGATTCGACGGTATTATCGCTATCTAAAGTAACTGATTGGCAGAAATGTTGTCTGTGTCAAACCGTCAAAGATGAGGATCTGAAATCTCCCCCTTCGAGGTATGAGGTGACACCAGATAGGGATGGCTATGCAATGATAGCAAGGAATCTTCCCTTATTTAAAGAAATACATCAGTTACCGATTATACTGGAACCAAAACGGTTAGACGATGGAGATGGAATAGCAGAGACCTTAAGGAAGAACAAAGCTGTATACCATCAGAGCTGTAGACTCCTGTTTAGTAACAGCAAGCTTGAGAGGGCGACGAAAAGGTCAGCTGGTCCCAGTAAGACTGTGAAAATTCCCGAAAAAACTAGACGGATGAGCTTGGAAACTCAAGTATGTTTTTTGTGTGAAAAGAAAGATCCGTCGCATGATCTCCGCCGTGTCATGACAATGGAGTTAGACAAGAGGCTGAACGAATGTGCAAGGACTCTAAATGATGGTAGACTTCTAGCAATTTTAAGTGCAGGAGATGCTGTCGCCCAAGAACTACAATACCATCGGTCGTGTTTAACAAAACGTTATAACAGGGAGAGGTCACATATAGTTATAGAGGAAAATATACCAAATGAAGACAGATATTTATATCCTCAAGTTTTCTCCGAGCTTCTTGTCTACCTTACAGAAACCATAACAAGTAGCAATGAGCCAGTGTTGTTTCGATTAGCAGATTTAGTCAGTCTCTATCGGCAACGATTGATACAGCTCGGTGTTGACGACCCTAGTATTAATTCAACAAGACTGAAAGAACAATTATTATCTGAAATGCCCGAATTAGAAGCGCATAAAAAGGGGAGAGATATACTTTTAGCATCTACTGAAGATGTTGGTTCAGTTTTATCAACGGCCATGGATTATACTGAAGCCATCATTATCACCAAAGCTGCAAAAATCATACGAAAACGTATGATCGATCATAAGTCCTCTTTTTCTGGAACATTTGATGACAGTTGTGTAGAAGATTCAATTCCATCTGTACTTCTTCAGTTTGTTTCTATGATAGAGCATGGGGCTGACATTAAATCTCAGCTACGATTTGGAGCGTCTAAAACAGATTTGGCATTATCTCAGTTGCTTCAATATAACTGCTACACAAAATATCAAACTGAAGGAAAACTGTTACGGCATTCAAAAGATCGTGAAACCCCTTTTCCTATATTTCTTGGACTGTCAGTATACTCGAAGACCAGAAAGAAACACCTTGTCGAATTGTTACATGATCATGGCCTAAGTATATCTTATGACAGGGTTCTGGAAGTTTCTGCTCAACTAGGTGATGCTGCAGTTGACAAATACAAGGCAGAAGGCGTTGTATGCCCAAACATCTTAAGAAAATCTGTGTTCACTACGTCAGCTATGGATAATATTGACCACAATCCATCAGCCACAACAGCCACATCGTCATTCCATGGCACGAGCATATCAATATTCCAACATCCCTCGGCAGGACATGAAGGAACTTTGCAAGAACGATGCCAGATTGATACGAAAGTAAAGACAATCTCCAAGCTTCCTGAATCGTACACAAATGTTCCGCCCGCTTTCTTCGGGAACAAAAATCCTCAACCTCCACATGTCGAAAGCCCAAACCTTCTTACGTCTGTTGATCTTAAACCGGATTTCGAATGGTTACAAAAGGTGTGTCTTTCTGACACGGTTAATTCTGATAGAGTTGACATATCATGGGCGGTCCATCACGCTTCAATGAAGAGAGGCCCTTCATTTGAGGTTACCATTACATCATTATTGCCACTTCTAAGGGAACAAGCTCATTCTGTTGCAACCATTTGCCATTGCTTGAACAAAATCAAGGAAGTTGTATCTCACCTGAATCCGGGTCAAGTTCCTGTGGTAGCTGCTGATCAACCAATATTTGCCACAGCAAAACAGGTTCAGTGGCACTGGCCAGACAAGTACGGCGAAGACAGATTTGTGATTATGTTTGGTGGACTTCATATTGAAATGGCTGCTCTGAAATCGTTAGGTACTCTGTTGCAAGATAGTGGATGGACTACTGCTCTTGTAGAATCTGGAATAACAACTACCGGTACTGCCGATTCATTCCTTTCTGCATCAAGTGTGACAAGGACACGTCAAATGCATCAAGTGACAGCTAGTTGTCTGTATAAGCTTTTGAAGGAATCTGATGAGGCATATGTAATTGAAGTACGGACTGATGATCAACAGGAACAAAGTTTCGAAGATTGGTGTGACATGCGCAAGACCCAGAGCCCGCAATTTCAGTATTGGTATTTGATATTTGAAATGGAACTTTCAATATTAGCCCTGATAAGATCTTTCAGAGAGGCAAATTTTGACCTGTATTGCCAAGCTTTGCAAAAACGAATACCATTCTTCTTTGCAAACAACAATATCAATTACGCTCGCTGGTTAACAATTCATCTCAGAGATATGTTACGTCTTGGTAGCACTCATCCTCAAATAAAGAGTGAATTTATCAAGGGCAATTTCGTAGTTCATAAATCCAAACGTGGATTCTCTGCTTTGGCAATGGATCAGGCCCATGAACATGCAAACGCTGTCATTAAGGGAGAAGGTGGGGCGATCGGTATTACAGAAGATCCCTCTGCGCTTAGAAGATGGATGGTTGCTGGTCCAGAAATAAGCCATCTTGTCAATACGTATGAGGAGATTTCTGAACAGAAAGAAGCAAACGAAGAAGAAAGGCATCTTGAACAGACTACTCATGCACAAAGAACTTTCTTGGATCGCGTCTCAAAGTTGTACAACACTATAAGAGAGATGGATAATCCCTTCATGGAAGAATCAAAAGATCTGTTGACTATTGATTCAAAACAAGTTGCCCACCCGAGTGTAGCTGAAAGGCTTGCAACTCATTATGAAAAGGGCAAGGAAAAATTTGATAAATTTATAGCCAGTCTGTCTCCTGGATCAGAGAGCAAGTTTTATGACCCGATAAAGAAGCAGAAGTTAGCTTTTTTCTCTCAAAATCCAGATGATTCATCTAAAGATATGAAGCAGAAAATACTGAAAGACGATTGTGCACTCTTCTCACAGTTGTTCATATCTTGCCAAGCCAGAGACTGTGATTTGAATGACTTTTTCTAACACGAGAATCAACCTTTCCCTGCAGCCTTGAGTGATGGTGGTAGACTCCATTCATGTCAGAAATCCCAGCTTGCAAGTATTCTTGAGGATGCAGCAATAAATTCTGATGAAAGTCCTGAAGTAGAGGCATTGATTATTGATGGTTCAGCATTAGTAAATTCAATAACACCCAGAATCTCAAAAACATTTGATCAGTATGCCGAACTTGAGGTCCTTCCTAAAATGCAAAAGTATAGCTCAACATATGCTAGAACTGATATTGTGTTTGATGTTTATAAACCACAAAGCCTAAAAGCAGAAACTCGCTCGAAAAGAGGCTTCGGGACACGCCAAAGAGTAACAGGAAGAGGAAAGGTTTCCAAGAATTGGCATAGTTTTATGAGGGACAGTTCAAATAAAACCGAGCTCTTTGAGTTCCTAGCAGATAAGATTGCTGAAAACTGCACAGGTAACGTTGTTTATGTTACTCGAGGAGAGAATGTTATTTGCAATCAGATGGTTGATGTGGATCATTTGTCTCCTTGCAGTCATGAGGAGGCTGACACAAGAATATTTGTACATGTCAAACACAGTATTAAAAGGAAAGAAGCGAGTTATGATTAAGGCAAATGACACAGATATTTTTGTAATTGCTTTGAGCGTTTTCTCCAATCTCAAAGAACTAGGCTTACAACAACTTTGGATTGAGTTTGGTACAGGCAAAAATTTGAGATGGATACCTGTGCATGATATTACTAATGGTATCACGCAGGAAAAGTCGAAAGGTATTTTATTTTTCCATGCTTTCTCTGGGTGTGATAATGTATCAGGTTTTAAAGGGAAAGGCAAGAAATCTTTATGGCAAACCTGGGATGTGTGCCAAGATGTATCTTATGTGTTCAAGAAGTTAAGTAGATATCCCCCAGTAGTAGATGAGATGGATAATCAGATCCTTGAGATGTATGTTGTTTCCCTATACGACAGATCAAGTCCTGTGACAACCGTTAATGAAGCAAGATTTGACATGTTTGCTCGAAAACAGCGTTCGTTTGACGCCATTCCACCTACCAGATCAGCATTAGTTGAACATATAAGAAGGGCATCTTACCAGGCAGGTTGCATTTGGGCCCAATCCATGGTATGCATAATGGAAGAAACCAATCCAAGTGACTGGGGTTGGACGCTTAAAGACAACACATGGAGTGTTGTGTCGACTACACTTCCTCAGATCGCAGATTCGTGTAAACAACTAACCAAATGTGGTTGCAAGAAAGAATGTCGAGGCCGATGCAAATGTCACAAACTGAGTTTACCTTGTACTGCTCTTTGTAGTTGTATCTGTGATACTAGTTAGTTTAAATAGCTTGGATTGGATTGGATTGATGCCAGACACGAACTCAAAAAGGGGTTTGTTCAATATTGTATTATTTATTGTGTGTACATATTCTTTAATTAAGTTCTAAATGATGTAGAAAGGCTGTTTGCCTCTTGAAAACTGTTTAGTTGAATAATGTTCATTCTGGAGGAGGAGATTTTGTTCATTGAATATATTGTATTGTTGTTATGTATTAGATAATTTAGATTTTTTCCCGCCAATTTTAGTTCAAAATGGCCGCCAAATGTAAGATAATGATGGCTTTTGCATATTTGTGTTGAAATGTGTATATAGTAAGGTCAGATACTAAGAATTGTAACATTTTATACGTCTGTTGGAATTTTAGGTGCGATTTAGACTGTTTCTCCTTTAAACCTGCATTCAATGTCCGCCATCTTGAAAAATGGCCGCCATATTGAACTTTTTTCGTGGCTAATGTGCTTTTTTGTCAGAGGGATAGATGAGCTTAATTCATGCAAAATTTGGTGCTTGCATCATTAAGTGAAAGATTCTTGTGATATTTTGAGTTAAGCTGCCCAGCTAAGCACGAGTGTCACCATCAAAGTATCGTAGACAGAGAGACATTTGCTCCATTGTTGAAGCATCTGTTGCTTCATCTGCTATGAACCCGAATAATGGGGCCTTATTACAGCTGTCAACAATTTTAGTTTTAATCTGTTGCCCACAAATCTCAATTATCTCATTTTGGATATCTGGTGAGGTGTACATAGGTGTACATAGTCCTAGGATCACCATTTGTCAAGTGGTCTTGAAGTATACTGTTGTATTTAGCCTGATATTGAAGTAAAGCTCTGAAGTTTCCATGCTCATCCTCGTGACCTCGTACAGATAGATTTTGCTTTTCACATAGAACAATCGTATCAACAATAGCTTTCAGAATTTGTCTTTCTTTCCACTAAGTATTGTTGGAGGTTGACATTGTACATACTATGTCTTTCTTTTCACCATTCATTATACTTATGAAGTCTTCCACTGCCTCAATAGAACTGGTATGAACATCACTGGTTGTATGGGTACCAATAAGCCTACCAATGTTGCTGGGGTCGGTGGCAGCCGTAGAAACTAGTGACTTCTTAACTTTACCTGCAAAATATGAGTTGGTAATGTATTTAATGATTTGTACACACGTACATTTACTTACACCTGCAGAAATTATGCATATTTATAATAAATTGTGACAATTTAATAGTCAAAAAGCTTAATTTTACTGGCTTAATAATTATTTTTTCTAGTTTTAATTTTCTCATTTAAATTAAAATAACATGGCAATAATATAGTTTTTGTTGTTTTTTTGTTTTTGTTTGTTTTGTTTTACTGATATTTGAATTTTTGTTTCACGGCCTCACAACATACAGGGTTATTTTGGGTTCCCGATAAGGGAAACGCGTTACATAAGAATCCACTTCATCTTCAATTTATGTTTCTTGAACGTTTCTCAGTGCTGGAGGGTATGATCTTATAAATGGGACCGACGGACTAAAATAAACTGATGCGGTTAAATGGAATACCAACTGCCTTTCAGGACGTACCACAAAAACACACAATACGACTCCGCTCGATCCACGGAGGATCTTGGCATTCACATTCGTGTGAGCTATTGACTGCACTACTGAAATCTCTGGCCAGAAGAATGTTTAAACCGTAAAAATGTAAATTATATGAAATAAAAAAATGGGTTTTCATTTAATATATTATTTCACTTTTACCTGCGAAGAGGTGACATGGGGCACAGTACACTCCACCAGCAGATTTCGAGTATCGTAACCACGTATTACTAATAAACCAATGTGACTGGATTTTCCTATACTTTCCGGCAATGTACCTACCTGCAAGTGAAGAATATGTATAGTTTGACTTCTGTAGCTCAAGAACCAGGCCCCATTATGGCATGTTCTCTAAACATCTAATCATTGAGATTTTCCTTAACTTAAATTCCTCAACATTTCAATCAACTTTTATAAATTTCATTAAAATTCTTAATAGGCCTATAAATTATATAATATTTGCAAAAGAAATCTTATTTTAATGTTACAGTGTTCTAATTTACCAAACTGAGCTACATATCAAAACTTAAAGAATTTATAATCAAATGAAAATGTGAGAAATTTGAATTGAGGTAATTTTTAACTTTGAGATGTTTGGAGAAAAGGGGGCTTAGGGTAATACGACGAATGATAAGCCAGATTACACACTTTAGTGTAAGAAATGCCTCCCTTGAATTTAAAATTTGGCCAGCATTTCCCTTAGTTACGGGTTCAATAGGTTAATCCGATTCCACGCGAGTCTGAAGAATCCATTGTAAACAATTTATCAAATCGATCTTACATTAAAGATTATAAATTTATGTTAGATAACCTGCTTGGAAAATGAAACGTGTGCACGATCGGTGTCCCATTTCACAATTGAGAAGGCGCATCTTGTCATTGTTATTATAAGATAGTAAATAAATAAATTATGTTGGCTTACCTGCTTGGAAAATCAAACTGGTGACCGGTGTCCCATTTACAATTGAGAAGGCGCATCTTGTCATTGTTATGATAAGATATGGTTTTATCAAAGACATCTTGATAAAGAGGCTCAAATTCCGTTTTATTATTAGAGGTCGTCATATTGGAATTTCCCGCGATGTAAACAAAGGGGATTAACTCTTATAACTCGGGATATAATTTCGGCTAATTCCGTTATTCTCTCGGTGTAGCTAGTAGGGCGATTTTGTTCGATGTGTTCCGAACCATAAAGGAGGCAATAGATACTGACGTAAGGCACATGCAATTAAATGTTTTAGAACAACAAAAAAAATCTTAACATTTATTGTTTCTGACTGTTTACCCCCAACCCCCTTAAGACCTTAATTTTTATTGCATTTTTCGAGAGAAAAAAACTTTTTTATTTTTTCAATTTTCAAAATAAAATGTACGCACGTGCGTTAGTGCGTACGCCTAGCTACGCGCCTGAAAATGAATTACTTTACCAATACACGGAATACTCTTCACGGTGCTCAATGTAAATAAATATGGCGGGTCAATAGAGCGTCTGCTTTAAAGTCGTTACAAACTATGGGCGAGACAAGGGCGGAGATCCAAAGCCTACGAAGAGGGGGAAAAAAGCACAGCATATTCAAAAGAAGAAGCTAAGAGAGTCGAAACTTACTATTTATCCACTGCTCATTTATCTTAAAAAAATATAAAGAAGCGTAGAAGAAAAATAAGGAACGCAATGAAAAACAAGAGACCAACAGGATAGAAACAACAATGAAGGTGTAGTCAATAATAGTTGTTATTGACCAGAATAATAATGAAGGAGTCATTAATAACGAATCTGATATGATGGACGTAGATACTACCAATGGTCCGTGTGACTCAACTTTAGCTACAGTTATGCCTAGTTCATCGATGTCAACAATTCCTATTACATCATTAGTAGGAAATACAGCCTTATTGTCAAAATGAAGGGACAGGGCAGACAGAAAAGCTCAAAGTCACTAAAACGCGCAGAGAGTGAAATAAGAAATTTTAAAACCAACCTCGATAATGCCCGCAAAAAGATTTGTGTAATTAGACAAAGATTATCATGGATTATAACATGTATTGTTATTTTTCACAGACCATTTGCGTGTGTGTGGGTGGGGGGGGGGGGGGGGGGGGGGGGGGTGACACTTACCAATGACATTTCTTTTTTATTATGCTTTCTCTCTGATAAAGTATAATGTGCCAATGACAGTAATGATTCTGTGTAAAGACCAATGAATGTATCTGCATCGTCTTTCATTTCGAAATCGTGTTTTCTTACAAAAACTGGCCTTCAGGGCAAAAGAAGGCTTCTTGTATGTTTTTGATTCTGTTTAAGACTAGTCATCTGATTCCCCAGTTATGTTTATTGATTGCTTTTATACAAACGTCAAATTTGTCATGGGTAATAAAATACCCAATACTTGCTGATTTTTGACCGGTAATTGATATCTTCCTAAAATCCTCAGTTTTTCCCTTACCTGGCTTGCACGCTGAAGACCAAGTTTTCGCAGCTGAACTCTCCCAGACAACAGGAACCTGTCACTTTTAACAGAACTACTCACTTCGTCTACATGAAACTTCCTCAAAACATAGTCACTGAATTGCTGTCCTTCTGACTGAAAAACTGTGTACCAAGTTAACTGTGTGTCCATGATTTTTGAAAACAATATGTGTGACAATGCATACCTTTTTTTTCTTGTCTGTTCTCTCTTTATAACCTGCAGTGGACTGAAGTAAAATTAACACGCTACGTGAAAAAGTAAAACAACCACAGTAACATTATTTCATGGTCATAAAGTTGTACTGAATTTTCGCATTTCAAGAATTTTTTTTATTGGAGATAGTTCATACCCATACTCAGATCACTGACTTGTCCCCTCCCAGCTCGTACTGAGGAATAATGAATATACAGTTTGTGTTTGGTAACGATTGGCTGAAAAAATGAAGGTGCTATCATCTAGACAAAATTAAGAATATATGGGATGAAAGTATGTACACGTCATGCTAGCTAACAACTCGGTCGACACAGCAGTACGAAAAAAGGTTTCTCGCTTGACACGGACATGCTTGTCTGCATCTGCTCGAAGGCTCCTTTTGCATATATCGAGAAAAGCACACTCACAATATATACAAGTGTACCAGGAAGTACAAGGCTAGACGGATAGCACGCCGAGGAGTACGATCACTGTCGGGCTCAACAGAGACACCAGCATGAGGAACCAGATTATATTAAAGGTATGCCTCGACGTCTACTTCCCGCCTATAACTACTAACCACATTGCATCGGCAGGGCAAATCAGTACTTGTAAACAAAACAAAGTCACAGGAGAGCTGTCTGGTGTATAGCAGCACCACTGACAAGGTCTGCGGCTGACCGAAACAGTGCTAAATAGATGGGTGAGTGAGCGAGCAAATGTTGGGTGGGAGGGAGTGGGGTGTTTGTGTTATATTCTTTATGTAAACATTGATGTGCAATATGAGAGATATGCATACGTTAATATATACAACATATCCATAAATAAATATCCCACATTTATCAACTACCTGTGCAAGTCTTCGCAGCAAGTTTCACGAGACAATCTGACTCCCGCAAGCCATTCCAAGGAATGTGTCCAGTACACTTACCCTGTTCAAAACATTGTTTTCTACTGTTGTTTGTATACTTATCCTCTAAATTCAAATGCAATACATTAACACACAGTTTATTATTACATAAATGACTAGCCTCCAACTTTGGTGGAATATCAAGGTACAAATCCCTCTATATAACTTATAGTAAATTGTCAATATTGTCCTGCCTCTGACCAATTCCCAGACCTTCCGAACCATATACAGAGAGACCAGGCACAAAGAGGTAATATACGTTTAGCTTCACGTGTATACCAAAGACCTGAATGCCATAGACAAGTGAACCACTCCGAATATGTAGGTAGAGGAAGAGGGATAACCGTGGACCTACCAGATAACAGTCGGCATCAGTGACAAAAGCCAAGTCTGAACTACGAGCAGATACGTGCTAGGGTTCGTTGCCAAATCCACGAGAATGAGAATGAGTTACAGCTAGAGGGTATTGCCAACATATGTAACGAATTACAGTTGGAATTCACGCTGAACTTACCGGCGGTGTTGCTCCACTGGAGAGCAATACTCTTTGTTGGCAAATTGGAACCCAAGTACCAATCGTGTCTTGGGGACCAATTTATGCCATACCCAGAAGACATGGACCAGTGGGAGGTCCAAGACAAAGCACACGAGGCAATGACTTGCTGTGGAGGACAGTCCTCCAGAGGACTTCGACAACTATTTCCACCTTAACAGGAGTATATTTCAGAGGGCTTTGACAACCATTTCCACCTTAATAGGAGTATATTTCTAATGAAATTCGGCCCTCCGCAAACTACCGGGATGTTTGCCAAGTAGTCCCTCCCAAGAAAAGGGCTTCGAGGTTGACCTGCAGGGTGCAATATAAAACTACTGTGACCCAAACAGTTACCCAACCTCGAAGGAAATAATGAATTTGAAGGATGAAGGGGTCGGCGTGACAATTGAACTCCATCCAAAGACCGTTCCACACGCGTCCCGTTCTGACCTCCAGAGGGACTTTGAGAAGTAGGACTGGACCATAACGTCCTTCTTGGGATGCCGAAGATACACAACGTTCTTGTACTCCATTGCAGGGGTAAGAAAGACATTGTATATATAACACCCTACTCTGGAGGGTTAAAGCCATTGTGCCTAAGCAGCAAGCCATTCACATCCACCGTTTCCACGGCAACAGAAGAGTGGTGAATCGGTGGTTGGAGGCATTTCCTAATACCCACTTTGGTTTTACAAGACTGGTGGATAGGTTCACCCAATATAAGCCGTATATTAAAGTCGCCTTCTGGAAACCAATGGACCTTATTTCCAGTTTCAAGGAAGTAAGTATTCATTCTGTGCTTCAATTTTTGCATATAACATACATTTCCTTTATATTATGTACACTTATCTTTATATGCTGTGCATGGTCTATTATATGATGTAGATTTACTTTTATATTGTGTAGATTTGTCATTATATTAGGCAGAATTATCATTTTATGATGTACTTTCTTCATAATATGCTGTAGATTTGTCATTATAACATAGAAAGGACCAAATTTAATCATTTAAAAAATAAAGTAAATAACCTTAAAAAAATTGCTTCAGAAAAGTTTTTTAATAACATTGAAACCACTAATTCAGACTACGATCAACCCGAAACAGTATTGGAAATTACTTCGAAATTTGACAAAGACAAACAGTAAAACTGAGACTGTGCCGATCCTCAAGACCATTGAATCTGACAACACTGAAACTTTACATGTAACTGACAACGACAAAGCCAATTGCTTAAACGATTATTTTACTTCAATTTCAACTATTAACGATGAAAATATTCAACTGCCTATAATAAATAAATTAACTGATTATCAACCATCAAATATTCTTATTACCGAACAAGATATTACAGACATAATCAACTCAATAGAGGTTAACAAAGCTGTTGGTCCTGATTTAATAAGCCATAAGCTTTCAAACAACACAAAACACAGTATATCTAAGCCATTGTGCTTATTGTTTAATAAATCGTTACAAACTCAACGTTTCCGGTAGTCTGGAAGTCTGCATTGGTAATGCCTCTCTTCAAAAAAGGGCGATTCTTCAGTTTCTTGTAATTACAGACCAATATCCTTTTTAAGCTGCTTGGGTAAATTAATGGAACGCTGTGTCTATAAAAATATTTATAATAAGCAATCAGGATTTTTAACTGGTCATTCAACAGTATATCAGTTACTTGATATATATCACCAAATTACACATTCACTAGGTTCAAAAAAGATGTGTATGGTGTTTTGTGACATTTCTAAAGCTTTTGACCGTGTGAGGCATAAAGGCTTGATTTTAAACAAAGGATTAAACAAGGTATTCGTATGTACTTCTTTATCTAAATCAAGAAATATTTATGCTGGTGTTCCCCAAGGCTCTATACTTTGTCCACTTTTATTTTTAATTGATGTTAATAACATTGCGGATAATCTTTTAAGCTTTACACGACTCTTTGCAGATGACACTTCCTTAGCTTGCTCTACATCAAGCATTCCAGATTTAGAAGGTATACTCAATCACGATCTCTATATGATTCTTTTATGGTCAAAACATTGGCTAGTTGATTTTAATCCTAATAAAACTGAAGCAATTCTATTTTCAACTGGCAACTTAAATAATCCAAATATATTATTCGATAATGTTCCAGTTAAATTTGTAGAAAGTCACAAACATTGAGGTGTAACATTCAGTAATAATGGTTAGTGGCATGAACACATTACTTATATTTTAAAGTAGGCGTCCCGTTTATTAGGAATGATGAGAAAAAATAAATTTCAAATAAGGCGCAAACCTTAAACCAATTATACGTTTCATTTATACGCCCCATACTAGAATATGCGTCTGTCTTTTGGGACAAGTGTACTATATGAAAAAGAATGTCTTGAAAAAAATTCAAAATGAAGCAGCCAGGCTAGTCAATTGAGTAACCAGGTCTATTTCACTTGAAACATTATATCAGGAAATAGGATGGCTGTCTTTGAATGGCAGAAGACAATATCAAAAATTTATTATTTTGTATAGAATAAAAAATGGAATGGCTCCATCCTATATACTGAGTATAGTACCAAATTTAATAGATCATTCTAATTATAACCTTCGAAGTAGAAATGATTTTGAAACAATTGTTAGGAGAAATGAATTATTTTCTAATTCGTTTATCCCCTCTGCTGTAAGATTATGGAAAATCTCCCATTAGATGCAACAGAAACTCCATCTTTAGCTTGTTTTAAATCAACATTACTAAGTAACTATTTTAATGCACCTGACGTTCCAAAGTACTTTCTACACGGTTATAGAAAGTTTTCTGTTAATCATACACGTTTACATAATAACTGTAGTAATTTAAATAATGATCTGTGCATAATTCATTTACATGAAACATCAAAGTGCGAATGTGGAAACGAAACAGAAAACGCATGTCACATTTTTCTTTCAATGTCCCTGTTTCACTGAACAACGGCTTCAATTATTTACACAAACAAGAACATATCTGTTGAGTATTCAAAATATTCTATTTGGCAGCAATGATTTAACATATGAAGAAAAGTGTGAAAATATAGACTTATTTAGTAATTTATATGGGATCTTACACAAGTTTTCATTAATTTAAAAATATAAGAAACAGTTTAAGGAAAATATGTATGTCCACATTGTTTTTCTTAAAGTTTATATTAATTGTCAGCGAGGGTAAGATTCTTTTTCTCTCGTGACTTTAAATTTCAGTAAAGCACATTTTGAATGAGTGTTTGATTCAATATGTTTTAGTTTCAGTTTAAAACTTGTAGCATGAAAGTGTAATATATTTACTGTTTCAAACAGTTTGAAATTGATTTATAATTCCTAACTCACTTTTAAATACTTTTTTAATCTTTGCATATACCCATGTGGATAACAATGAATGGGATTAAGGTCATGTGGCCGGTCCATGTTGTAGCAGAAACCCTGGAGACGTATGTGGTCTTTGCAAACTCGGACAATGACACGTAAGATGATTTATTTTAATACATTTTAGACATTCTGTATTAAGATAGATTAGGGTTAATGCATATATTTTGTGTATTACCATTTGTTGAGGCCCTACGGAACTGTAATCTCTTCTAATCAATAGTTAATACAGAAAAAGACATACTCTTCTACTATTTATGCTCAAAGAATCAAATTTCATTAAACAAAATAACCTTAAAGTGGGTTATGGCACAGCACAGCTTAATTAATTATAGTTTAATCAAGTACATATTGGCTTGCTAAAATAATGTTTTAACCCTTGATTTTAAAAAGTCTAGACCGACATTTGACACCATAATTGCAGTATTGAAGTGAAAAAACATGCGGCAAATCAGTTGGTCTTGCAGTCTCGCTCTTCTGCTTCTAAAACTACCGATATTAGGCAGTGGTCAGTTGCTTTTTTGGTGTACATAAGTCTGTTCTCAGCTTGTCACCCATAGGCCACTCAGGGCCTTTTGAAGTACATGAGCACCATTCGATTGGGTGCTCAACGTTATTGGGGTCTTGGGTTGAAGTTCTATGATGAGCACGTTAGAATAAAGAAAGTCCGTGATCCAAAAACCAGTTGGGGCATTGTTGACCAAGAGCTCTGGCTTCTTTCTATGTTCCATACACCATCTACTGATGGTAAAAAGAGCATACTTATAAGAAAGTGTTAGATTTTAACAATAACTGGTGTAATAAGTCGATGTGTACTTTCAGACATATTTGCTTGCGCTGTTCGGGCGCTCACCCCTCATGGCGTTGCAACACAGGTGGGATAGTGCAACATAATATGGGCAATACTTCTAATTTCAGGCCTCACAACAGTTTCCAGCGAGGTACACGTTTCTCGCCACGTCCAAGCCGACCCAGCTTCAAAGCAATCGCACCTGTTCAAGGTTTACCACGTGGTTTCCCCAGATATGGCGCCCCTCGGCAATACTCCAATTCGAATTGAGTCATTGAATCGAGCTATGGAATATTATCCAGAGAATGCAATCAAAAAGGAATTAATAGATGTGTTTAAATTTGACTTCCCTCTGTACTACAGTGGTCCAAGGGTTCCAACATACTGTAAAAACCTAGTTTCCGTTAAAAGTAACGAAAAAGTTGCCTTTGATTTAGTGAATAAAGAAGTAGCTTTAGGTAGAATGGCAGGCCCTTTTGAGGAGAAACCATTTCCCAATATTAGATCATCTCCCATTGGTATTGTGCCTAAAAAGGATAAAACTTTTCGACTCGTACAACATTTGTCACATGCTCCTGGTTCAAGCGTTAACGACTTTATTAGTGAAGAGCTGTGTAAAGTTCATTACACCTCATTTGATGAAGCAGTGTCTATGGTCAGTACTCTTGGACAGGGGGCCCTATTAGGAAAAATGGATATTAAATCGGCATTTAGGTTATTGCCAGTCAGTCCATCAGACTATGAGCTACTGGGTTTTAGTTTAGGAGGAAAGTACTTTTATGACATGTGTCTTCCTATGGGATGTTCTATTTCCTGCTCTCTTTTTGAAAATTTTTCAACCTTTTTGGAGTGGGCAATAAAACAAAGGGTAGAGCATGGTTGTGTTCTTCACTATTTGGATGATTTTTTGTTTGGTGGCAAGAAAAGGTCCAATGAATGCAGTACGTTAATGTGTTCATTTGATAATTTATGTTTAGAGATTGGTGTCCCTGTTGCAAGTGATAAAACTTTTGGTTCTACACAGGTATTGTCATTTTTAGGTCTAGAAATTGACTCACTTGAAATGAAAGTCAGAATTCCCTCCGAAAAGCTAAACGAATTGGGACAATGCTTAAGTTATGTTTTAAATAAAAAGAAAGTAACACTTAAAAGTTTTGCAGGCACTAACCGGCTTGTTCAATTTTTGTTTGCTGGCAATCCCAGTGGCTCGTGCTTTTTGCAGGCGTTTTTATGATGCTTTGTCCGGGATCACTAGACAGCATCATTTTATTAGGGTTACAGCTCCTTTAAAAGAGGATATCAAAATGTTACTAATAATTCTTGACTGTTTTAATGGCATTTGCTATTTCCCTGAATCAGAATGGGTCAACAGTCGAGAATTGCAGCTTTTCACGATGCGACGGGTAATGCTAGTTTAGGTTGTGCAGCTTACTTTGAACCATATTGGATTTTTTTCCAGTGGCCTTGTGCTTGGCAGGGCACTGATATCTTGAAGGATATGACCTTTTTAGAGTTAGTGCCAATTGTACTGGCTTTTCAAACATGGGGTAGCTACTTTCAAAATAAAAAGATTATACTGAATACAGATAATCTTGCTCTCGTTTCTATCTTGAACAAAAAGACTTCAAAATCACGAAGAGTTATGCGGTTGATACGTCCACTTGTTTTGCAATCCATGTTTTACAATATACAGTGTAAAAGTGTTCATATTGAAGGTAGATTTAATAACGTCGCAGACGCTCTTTCACGTAGGCAATGGGTTCGTTTTCAGCATCTGGCGCCCAGGGCAGAACAATACCCATCTCCAGTACCATTGTGTTTCGAAAAGATGATATCAAGTCCCGAGCTGATTTGTTGCTAGAATCATCATTGGCTGTTAATACAAGGGAGTCTTACAATACAGGCATAAATGCATTTCAGTTATTTAGAATTACAAAATGGAATTGTTGTGGCCTCCAAGTATTTTACAAGTGTCCGAATTTGTAACTCATTTGTCTCTAAAGGGGTGTTCCCCAGCTACCGCTCGATCTTATCTAGCAGGTATTGGTTTCAAATGTAAACTGCATGATGTCTGTGATGTCACACAAAATTTTGTCGTTAAAAAAATGCTCACAGGTATGGAGCGTCTTGATAAGAGGATTGATGTTAGATTACCTATCGATCCCGTTTTGTTAAGGAGAATATAAAAAATATTACCTATCATTTGCAGTTCTTCATGAGTCTACCCTATTTTCCGCCGCATTTTCTTCGGCATATTTTGGTGTATTACGGGTTGGGGTGCTTGTCGCAGATTCCAAGTCATTCTGCTCATGCCCTATCAATGTCGGATGTAAAACTTTCGAGTCAAAATTCAGAGATTAAAATATGAATTTTACATTCAAAGACTGATCAGTTGGGCAAGGGTACAATTTTTTCACTTCCAGCATTAAAATCTGTTTTATGTCCAGTCGATCGGATGAAATCATTTTTAAACGTTCGTTTTAAACAACAGGGTCAGTTATTCATACATTTTTTGGGCTCCGCTGTAACCCGCAATCAGTTTAGTTCAGTTTTGAAGAAGTCACTTGTAGCCTTAGGAGTTGATTCGGCCAGATACAAATCTCACTCTTTCCGGATTAGAGCAGCCACAACAGCTTCAAATAAGGGTATGTCTGACAGTGGCATAAAAGAATTAGGTATATGGGAGTCAAGATCATTTAAAAGATACATAAGAGTACCGACCGAAAAGCTAGGGTTTTAATGGGCTTATTACTGACTGCAAGTTAAGTATTGCAGATGTCAGTACTAGAGTATGGATTGTTGGGTCGTCTATCATCAAAAGGGCGTTTACCTTTGCGTGGCAGTCAACAGCAGCTGGTGTCAGCTTTGGATTAGGTCGGTACGGTGCAAGCATATGGTGGCAAGGGCGGAGTGGAATGCGTAGCTGCCAGTTACGACGGACGCTAAGATTGTTGTTATCATTGGAGGATCCTCTGCATATACTGGTATTGCATGTCGGAGGCAACGATATTGTTCAAATACCATCTGCCGATTTGAGAAACAGCATTGTAAAGTTGTTACAATTTATAAAATAATTAATTCCAGGGGTGTTAATAGTTTGGTCTCAGATTTTACCTCGCCTTTCCTGGAGGGGTGAAGGTAACCATAAAACTTTAGACAAAGTACGGGTAAGGGTTAATAGTAAGGTGGCCACTGAAGTCCTTAAATTGAATGGGGCATACATAAGATATCCAGACATTGTGGAAGCGGATACTAGTCTTTTCAGTGACGGTGTTCACTTGTCCGACAGCGGTAATAAGTTATTCTTAAATGGAATTACAAAGGGGCTTCAAGTTTTTATAACTTCTAATAACAGAATTTCCCCTTGGCCTCTGTAGAATGGTCATGGCGATAAAGTGCAGTCATGATTCCCAATTCTCCATTTGAGTTTTTATAATGTCAAATGTCTAATACAAAAATCTATTACATTTGAGATAAATGTTTTAGGCATAATGTGCTTGATGTATGTTGGTGCGACATATCGCTTCCATTTGAAGTGCGTTGGCCAATCCTCCATTTGAGGTTTTATAATGCAAAAAATGTCTGATAAAAAAAATACTGATATAATTGAGATAAAATAATACTGTGTGCATAATGTGATTGTTGTATGTTGGCGCAACATATCGCTTCCATTTGAAGTGCGTTGGCCAATCCTCCATTTGAGGTATTATAATGCAAAAATGTCCGATGCAAAAATACTGGTATAATTGAGATAAGATAAATATTGTGTGCATAATGTGCTTGATGTATGTTGGCGCAACATATTGCTTCCATTTGAAGTGCATTGGCCAATCCTCCATTTGAGGTTTTGTAATGCAAAAAATGTCCGATGCAAAAATACTGGTATAATTGTGATAAGATAAATATTGTGTGCATAATGTGCTTGTTGTATGTTGGTGCGACATATCACTTCCATTTGAAGTGCGTTGGCCCATCCTCCATTTGAGGTTTTATAATGCAAAAATGTCCGATGCAAAATATTGTTATAATTGAGATAAGATAAATAGTGTGTGCATAATGTGTTTGTATGTTGGCGCGACATATCGCTTCCATTTGAAGTGCGTTGGCCAATCCTCCATTTGAGGTTTTATAATGCAAAATGTCCGATGCAAAATATTGTTATAATTGAGATAGGATAAATATTGTGTGCATAATGTGCTTGTTGTATGTTTGCGCGACATATCGCTTCCATTTGAAGTGCGTGGGCCAATCCTCCATTTGAGGTTTTTATAATGCAAAAATGTCCGATGCAAAATATTGTTATATTTGAGATAAGATGAATATTGTGTGCATAATGTGCTTGTTGTATGTTGGCGCGACATATCGCTTCCATTTGAAGTGCGTTGGCCAATCCTCCATTTGAGGTATTATAATGCAAAACTGTCCAATGCAAAATATTGTTATAATTGAGATAAATATTGTGTGCAAAGTGTGTTTTAAAAAGTTTTGCTTGGATAGACCAGTTATTTTTCTTTCATTGTAATCGTTTATGTTGCTGTTTCGCTTCCCCCATTTTATGGCGGTGCTTCTAGCAGCATATAATGCCACTATTGGCATATGGCAGTATTTCACAGTCACAGCAACATTTAATGATCATTGTTTGTGGACATTTCGAAGTGAAGTTATTCAAATTTTTGTGAACATCTGTACCCAGGGTTCACAGGATCAAACTTTTCAGTGACGATTATAAACTGGTCTGTGAAACGAACATACTATTTCTTAATGACTTTCATGACTGCACATTTTGTATTCATATATTATAGAGGCCATGGCCATTTATATTCCAATACTATAAACCGGTTCATTTGTTTGTGTTTTGTCTATCCATCTTCAATAATGAAATATCGCGATATGCATACGCAGATGAAAACAATGCCAATACATAACTAGTGTATAACATAATTAAGTGACATAATTCAAATAGTTCACGATGCATTAAATGTTACATAGTAACTGCTTCTATCTTTGCTTTAACAATTAACATAATTTGCTTTTGCTCAAAGCAGACCATAGTTATATTATTGTAATAAAAGCAAGAGTGAACCCACGGAACGACGTTTTGTACACCGACATTTTTTTTGTATAGCTTGACTAAATTGCAACGGATGCCAGTGTGTTGGGTGTCTGTATATTGTGTTGTACGTGTTTATTATCAAATGGTTTATTGTGATGGTATTACATCATCTAGCCACATAGCTTGTGTGACTGTAGAGAAATGTCTTTACACGCATTCCGTATTATCAAACCTTTATTCGAGACCAGGAAGGGTCATTTCAGCGGATGACACCGATTTGTATAACGGAAAATATAGTTAAGTTGTCTTTGCCGCTTACAAAGTGCACTGGACCCGACGGCTTGACCACTCCGAAGGTTGGCATAGTTTCACAATAACGTTCCCTAAAAATGGCACTGAGGAAGTACGTCTACATCTTCTTGTCCAATAACGTAAATCGACTTGGAATTGGTTAAGGGCTCACAAATTCGAACCCAACACACCTTTGTAATGCGGCAAATCTCTCATGATAGTTCCAAAGTCAAAGTACTTTATAAAATACTTTAATCAGATATATAAAATTTAATCACAATTCAACAATAGCTACATACTAGTAGCATTAGATAGATGAAGTGTTTAACAGATATACGTATTTGTATCAAAGCTACTGTAAATATGAAGGAGATAAAAAAAAACACAGTGAAACTATATAACCATGATAATTACACTAATCGTATCGATATAAAGATTCGGATTCAAATACCTACCTAAACCATGGCTGTTACAAAAACAAGCCCATTATATAATATATAACACGTATGTTATTGCGGGAATAAACATAATTGCTCGAGGAATGCAGAGTAACAATCGTTTACTTGTTCATTAACGTAACTATGTTTCGTATCATGGTTATCGACGAATCAGATAATAGACTTATTAACTTGTTGTTTTTTTTGCACACGGTGTCTGGGAAAATGTTTAACCTCGTGCCCAGTGAAAATGACTTTATTTTGAATTGGTGTAAACAATCATATTTGCTTATCTCGTTCTCTTTAAGTTTTTTTGTTCAATGTATTTATAATTATAATATATTACAAACTTGAATAGACTATGTTGAAACCGAAGAAATGGAGCTGAAAACGATAAACAACAACACTAAAACTTAGCTTACATTTATGAGATAGTGATATCACTTCTTCGAATATGTATATCATTTATTCGAATGTGTGATATCACTTATACGAATATCCCTGGTTAAAAAAGTAAAGTTAAAGTTGAAATAATAGAAACTTATATTTTATGTGCACGCGTATTAACACATGAACGTGCACACACTCACACGTTATCATACTGTTTTAAGGTGTTGGCTACAGCAAGAGTAAGAGTCCACTTGCCATCTCAACCAGAACTCGAGGACCAGTATGATCTGTCAACACTAGGGCGTTCTAGAGTTCTTGAGTCACAGATAATATCGCCAGATTCTCCGCTACAAGAGTTTCAAGTTGTAACTGAACGACAGCCTGCATATACCAAACAAGCCACTTCAGCTTGATGTATCTCTGGATAAGGATAATGATTTTAATGCTGAATGTAAGTTAAATCTTCATCATTTTTCAATTTTGTTTTACTTAATTATGGTAATTATGTCTTATTGGTGATACAAGGGTATCAGTACGACAAGGTCGTATAAAAATGATTTGTTGATCATTTACACAATATTCTCAGATTTATTGAGGTTGAAAATCTGTTGTGCAAGCTTGATTCAAATACAACTTTCACGTCTCACATGTTTATACATAGTTGTATTCCCTTATGGTGACTGATTTTCACCCTTGTTCTGGCGGGGGAAAACACGACGCAACACAACACCCCAATTAATGAGTTTGCTTGATTCTGCAATATATGTAAACACAACACATTCAACAGGAAATACTGACGTTTTAAAGGCGCCAAACACGGCATATTTGTCGAGCTGTCGTAAACGTACCCTTTATTTGATACGTTGTCATTTCTTCGACACGCCGATATAACAATGCAAGAAATGTATTTGTCGGGTTTTCGTGATGGCGGTGTGAAGATATAACGATGTGTTATATACTATTTGTTTAAACATACAATAATGACTTTCTTGTATTTAGAGTAAAAAATGATTATTTAAATGGTCAGAACATATGTAAAATTAAAAAAGAATCTGATTTTAGATATAATATATAGAGGTTTCTACATTTTGATGTTGATATTGATGAAGAGAAACTTAAAAAAGAAAAATAATTTGCAAAGAATATTGGACAAAAACAGTTTTTTTTTAAAACGGGATTTTTTTGCATAACTATACATATACCATTTTAATGTAGCATCTATGGGAAATTAATAACATGGTCCTTAACTTGTTTTGTTGTCGGGTTTTCGTGGTGACTGTTCGAAGACAGCATGACAAATATGGTTATTATTAGTTATTATGTTTTTTTTTGTAACTACAAGAATAAGGGTTGAATTCGAAGGCGAAAGAGGAGCATATGCTGGCGGCTTGATTTGAGACATCTTTTCATGTTTTTGGCAGAAGACCACAGAAATCTACTTTCGTGGAGAAAACCTTCCATTCCTTTTGTAAGCATGACCGCCAGAAATGGTGCAGACCGGATATTTGGGAAGAATTTTAGAATATATGCTGGCCCTTGTGCAACATTTTCCACCGGAGCTGCATATTGGCGATTTCTGACCCTGACTATGAAGTTGATGCTGACCTTCTGCTGGAGGATTACTTTTTATATTTACCGTCAGCGGAAGCTAGACAGCCACAGGAGCCAGTTATATCCGTTTCATGGACAGCAGCTCAAGAAAGACGGTGCTTCATTGTTTACCGTCCACCAGGTGAACATGATGCCTACCCCTGTAAATCTAAGACAGACCTTATGAATGTTGCCGATGTAGAGCGTTGAGACAATCCTGCAGCTCAACTTCGAATGATGCGACGAGGGATGTCAGCGGCAGTTCCTGCAAATTACTCCGCTAAAGATAAGATGTATCTTTGCGGTATCGGAACACGTAAGAGGAAATTGCGGCACTTGTGGAAATTTTTATAGAGAAGAATATGACTGTTTTAGAAAGTGTTACGTGCAATTTATATGGTGTGGCGCCTGATACTCTGTATCGTCGAACATATTACCCACCATGGCGTAACGCCTATCTTGTACAGGCGGATCCGTTCTAACCTTGCCCCAACAGCACTTGTCTTTGCTATCGCACTCTGTCGGAGCGTATAAACATATATCGACATATACAGTACGGGAACCGTTAAGTTAACGGACCGAAACGCTAAGTAAACGCTAAACGCGTACGATTGGACAATCTAAGCGTTTATCCAATCAGTAACTAGAACGCTTAGCGTAAACGTTGCGATTGCTGATTGGATAAACGCTTAGATTGTCCAATCAGCAAGTAAAACGCTAAGCTTCAGCGTTCCGGTTGCAGATTGGATAATCTAAGCGTTTATCAAATCAGCAACAAGAACGGTGAGCAGATGCACATTACATTTCATAATTATGAGCGGTGTGATCTGGTTATCGATATATGCTCACCGAAATGACCAGTTTAAAGCGCGACAGTAAATAAGAACTTGACTGGTATTCAATAGTATAACACATATAGCTGATAAAAACATTAGATAATAACAATATTTAAATGTTGTTGGGGGATTTATGACATCAGTTAGTTTGTCAATATTGATCATTACTGTCGATACGCTGTTCATAAGATTACATACGATATCATTACAGTAGTTAAGATATATCATCATTACCAAACACAAATGAATTTAATTATATTCTAGGCTAACATACAAAAAACAAACAAAAAATGCCAAAACTACTAGGCATTTATATATCGGCCGGAAACATAAATACTAGTTTTGGCTTCAGAGTTAAAATTACAGCAAGATATGGAGGAAGGCAACAGAATATCGATGTAGATAAAAACTGTTCGTATAATGATTTACAAAACAGAATCCTTGAAATGTATTTCTCAGAAGGGGTTGTTAGCCGGGCTGGAATTTAGATTTAAAATACCTCTCTAAGTTCATTGCAACATACACAGTGCAGCAACTTCCAAAACGTATTGACAAAGGAGGATTTACTGGGGGGATGTTTAAACCTACTGAAATGAAAGCCTATCCAGTTAGGTTATATCTACATACAGAATTTGTAAGTGTCACTACTGAAAGCATATCAAGTTAGGTTATATCTACATACAGAACTTGTAAGTGGCATTTACTCACTTTAACTTTGCTCATGTTAATCTACATCGTTGGTGTGTAAACTTTCTTTTGTGCAGAGTGGAGCTTTTACTTTTTTTGTTCATTTTAATCAAACTTACCTACAACTTGTATCATTAAAAGATCTGGTTCCTTGAAAACCTCGAAAACCAGCCACACCAATGTGGTGAGAGTAATGACACCTGAAAAAGCAAAAATTGCTTATTTTAAGCTTGTGTGGCCTCTAGTTTCATTTATTATTTCATGTATAACAATCTGGGTCAAATGTTAGATACATAAAAAATCTCTAATTCCATTCGAAAACCAGACACGAATGAACAATATTGCTATTTAAGACATTTGAGGCAATATGTACATAATAAACTGGTTTTCTGCAACAAAATGCTTAACTTTTTGTGGTCACAACAGTATGTTTCCTAATATAGCAGCACAGTTGTTCATATGACTACCTCAATTAAAGCCGGTTTTATTATGAGTCCAACAGTTTCGTATTTCCTACAGGTGAGTGGTATACATTGATATGTATTATGTACCTCAATATGACAGGATTGCATATAATGTTCTGTCTCTAGTGTTGGTATTTTCAGTTATTTTGTTAATTAATTTTCAACAGGAAGTGAAAGAAGATGGTGAAGACAGCACGAGTTCAGCATTAGAGGTATTGTTTTAGTGCAAACGTATTTATTTCAACTGGATTTTGAAATCAGTCTGTACTGGCAAGCAATTCTGAACATTCAAGGTTATTCTCGGAACTCCCTTATATAACAATCTTTTGAAAGACTACCAGGGTTAAATTGATGCGAGCTGAATCTTGAGTTCTCCCAAAAATTAAAATAATAAACATCTTCAGATTTGATAACGCATGCGCGCGAACTCATGCCAATTACAGCATACCGGTACTAGTATAACTCTATTTCTGCACTGGACAGAAGCTGTAGTGATACAGATCTTAATACTTTTAAAAGATTGTATATTCAGTAAAATATTAACAAGTTGAGAAAATGTATTGAAGTTGCAGTTGTTTGATGTTTCATGAAATTTTCTGACAAGTTAGATTTATAAAGTCATATGTGCAGAAGGTAAAACAGATTCGCTGATGATAATAGGGAACAGCCGTCAAATGACGTCATATAACGTAAAGTGCGAACCCCAATATTTGTTACTCACATAGTGTGTGATTGAAGGCGTTTTTTATTCACTTCTGTTTATCACAATCATTTCATTTCCTGTAGTTTATGGGGAAAATGGATCAATCTTCCTAAGACATTTTACAAACAACATGTACATACATGTGAAGACAGCACAGTTTTTCTCCCCACAAGACATAACATGATTTTTTAAGGTTATCCAGTCAATTGACATAAAACCTTTTTCAATTGTGCATGATCCTGTTTATTTACACAAAGACTCACTTTCGAAAAATGTATTAAACTATTAATTACTTTTAAATGATCAGTAGCATTCCTGCAATAGTCATTGTTGAAGGAAAAATATACATGTATGTAGATATTCGGTCTGTAAATTTGGTTTTGATCTTAGCATTTACACATGTTAAACAGATAACTCCAAGCTTGAAAGTAGTTTTGTGTGCAAGCAGTCAAAATGCAATCCATTGTGGTGTGACATCTGCGACTGATTCATGAATACTACTGGCTCTCTATCATTGTAAATATGTTTTTGGAAGCTTTGAAGAAACCTGTCTTATAAATTAAACAATACATGGAGTAATATTTCTTTCTTAGACGTCAGAAGTTACTGAAACATAGTTGCCACCTACAGAGTTGCCCGTAATAACTGCCAATGGCACAAGCTGATATTTATATATTTTATAATTGCATTGGATTTAGCAGCGTTACCTTTGCTCATGCCAGTATCTACTGTGTTGCATTTGGACCATCATGTTTGAACAAGGTTTTCTTGAAAACTCAGGTTATTATATTGGGGGAATGGAGCAGGCAGAGTTTAACAGCGGAATTTGTTCAGATTTACATATTGCCACCAAGATTTGGTCAAAATCTAGAAAAAAAAATCAACAGTTTTATGTCACATTTCTAACTGATTTACATTATACTTGATCAGAATGTTTGTGTTGATGAGATCTAGAGGCCGTGATCTACAAACAACATAATCAGAATGTTTGTCTGTTTTGGTATCTAAATGGGTCATCTGGTTTATTCAGGACCTTCATGATCCTTGTTTTGTGACAATTGCAGCTGTCTTGTGCTGAAGAGGGGGTATTTATCACCTTATGGGATAGTTCCTGTTGTAAGTGACCTCTGAACTAAGCACCAGGCAACTCGTCCTCAGTTAGGGGCATTCAAAAAGTAACTGGTGTGTATTTAAACATTTTAGGCATTGCATACGTGTAGATTCTAGAGATGGTGATAATTTTTTTTTATTCAAAACTAAATTTTTAAAATAAACCAAGAGAAAGCTTTGGTACAGTGGCAGGTCCAAGTTCTTCACATACTAGGTAATGATAAATAAGGAAGTGTTAAAAACTGAATTTATATCTGAAATTAATTGTAGAACGGAAGCGTCATCCTACCTTCAGATACAAAGTATATGGGGGCTATATTGCATGATCTAGGTCCAAGGTCAAGGTCACTTGGATGTCAACGGTCAAATAGCTTTATTTTGTGTCCGCTCCATATCTTCTAACTGCTGGAAGGATTTCCATAACACTAGCAATAATTGTTTATCTCATCAAGAAGACTTGCAAAGTGCAAGACCTGGGTCACTAGGTCAAACCCCTTCCCTGTATCAAAGCGGCGTCGGGGTATTAATCAAATCTGTGGTTTGATTTGCTAAACTTTACATAGGAATCCTATTACAATGTACTTGTTGCCTTGCACTACTGTGTGTGCTGAAAATTCAACTCTAGACATGTGAACAGATTTCTCAAAGAGATGATATATCTAATTTTTTTAATTTTTGGTTAAGATTTATTTTAAGACAATTTTTTCTTAAAAACTATAAGGGATGTAGCTTTGAATCTTTTTTATATCATCAATAGTTGAGTGTGTATGTCAAGAATGATAACTCTCACTTGCATTTTGTCAGAATTATGGCCGTTTTGTACTTAGAAAATTTAAATTGTATGGTTAAGATTCTTGTTCAGATCCATTTTGCTTGAATACTACAAGACCTATAGCTTGGGAACTTTGTACACTTGTTTATTATCATAAGATGCATATGTAGGCAAGGAACCACAGCTCCTTTATGCATTTTGTCAGAAAGATGGCCCTTTTTGTACTTAGAAAATTTGATTTTTTTGCAAAGATTTTGGTCCACTCTGCTTGAATACTACAAGAGCTATATAGCCTTGAAACTTTGTACGTTTATTTATTATCATTTGATTGGCAAGAACAAGAACTCTTTCTTGCATTTTGTTGGAATTATGGTGCTTTTTAATCTTGAAAATTAGTATTTTTCTGTTAAGGTCCATTTTATTGTCTACTATAAGACCTATAGCTTTGAAACTTGATACATTTTTTTATCATCAGTAGATGTGCCATTATGGTCCTCATGTATACAATTAAACTTCAATTTGATATAAAATAAAAACTAATCTAGAATGAATGAATGGTGTTTTACGGCACGTCGACACATAAATATATCATTTTGTGCGCACAAAGATTAATGGACGTGATGATGACAAAAATATATTAAATAAATACGGTTAAAATTATTAAAACTTTACAAATAATTAAATGAAAATTATTTACAAACAAATAAATGAAAAAGACAATTAAGTGAACAAGAAATATTTTGTCACTCCTGCAGAGGTCGTCACCAACACTCAATAAAAAGTCTAACAAAAGTGATGGTTCACAAATTGATAAATCGATGGAACTTTTCGATCCTGAAGCAGGATGTAAATATGTATGAGATTTATTGTCATTATAAAGACATATGTTATTTTGATTTAAAAACGAGTCAACTTTATACGTTTTTCATTAATGTCTTTACAATCCCATATGTAATTGTGGGCATTAAAATCCCCAAGAAGCATAAAAGGTGATGGTAATTGTGTAATGAGTTGATAGAGATCCTTCGGTTCAAGGGTTGCACTAGGTGGTAAATATAAAGAGCAAATTGTAATAACTCTATTAACAAGAATAAAGACATAGGCTATTTCGATTTAAAAAAAGATTTTATTACCTTTATCATTAATGTCTTTACAACCCCATATGTAATTGTGGGCCTTAAAATCCCCCCCCCCCCCCCCCCCCCCCCCCCCCCAAAAAGCATAATGAGACCTTTAACAAATATACTAAATTTATTTCAGGAAAAATAATGGATGATAAGAATGGGAAAGCTCATGTTATGACGTAAGAAGATGAGGAACAGATGACTTCTTAAACATTAGGTTAGTTTGATTGTGATGTGCGACATAGTATGAAGTTCTTTTGAAACTGTTTGCAGAGAGCAGATTTGTCAGCAAATTTAAGCCTGTTTTAAATATACTAAATTTATTTCAGGAACAATTATGGATGATAACAATTCTGAAGCTTCTTCCTCCTCCCATGGTATGACGTCAGATGATGAGGGTGTCGTTGACCCGAATGGAGAGATGGCTTCTTTAACATTAAGTTTGATTGTGATGTGCTACAAACGTTGATTTGAGGAGATTGATTTATATAGTTACCAGTTTCGGTGTGCCTAAGATTGATTTTGAATTATTATAAAGATAGAACCGCCAGTGCCCCAAATAATCATTTTGGCATAGGGGTAATTTACCCCTAGTTCAGTTTACCCCCATTTTTTAAAGCTTGGTGGTAAATTGGCATAATCTTAAATTTGAGGGGGTACCGTATTGATAAACAACAGCATAGAATATACACACATTTAACGTTGTTTGTATGACAACTTGGGGTACTGAAAGATCAGTTTTACTTATTAAACCCTTCTTTCATGGCTTTAAACCAGTAATAAAGCTCACACCACAACATTCCCAAACAAATCAGATGTGAGAGATGAATAACAATGGGACACAATGTATAATGTCAATCATCATAGAGTGGGGGCTTGGCAGTTGCCAAAGGAGTCAGACACTCCAAAATCTGTGGCAAAACGAGTCTCGAACCCGGGGATGGGACATATTAAAAATGTCACTTCAAGTCAAATTTGGAGAATTATAACAATTTTTCTTCTTCCAATTAACCGACCAACTTCAATTAAATCAATAAAACTTTGAGAAATATTTTTAAAGTTGTATCCTGCAGTCAAATTTACTTACCTATCAAGTGCCGATTTCTGAATATTCTGGGCACCAACATTTGCCGAAACACTCGAGCCCTTGTGCTTTGTACATACGGCACATCTAAAGATCGTTGAACCATCTTTAGCCAATGGAAAGAGACTCGCCATGCCTCCGCCTTTCCTTTCGTGCAAGAAACGTGTGCCTTTTCGGATTTGATAACTGTACTTATAATGTCATTGGTTTAACAATATCTTTTGTCGGGAAATCGATACTTTGTATTGGTTCTTTTAAAGAAAACAAACTTTCAAGTGCTTCTGCTGTTTGGACATTTTTTTTTTCATGATCGTAAAAGCGTTTGATTTTCCAAATGCGTCATGTTCGTCAAGCTTTTTAGTGAGACCGTTGGTTACGGGTACTAAAACCTGGTCAAATTTCGGCTGTAGGGAAAAGGCTAATGTGGCGTGTATACTTGTGATTTTGATGTTAAGCTGCCCTAATCCCAATAAGTATGTACTGCCCTCGACTTATATTTCAAACAAATATATGAAAAAAAAAATAAAATAATGCTTTACATTTGATCTCGAAGTTTACCTTTTTATGACGTTTTTGACGATTTTTCGCCATTTTATGACTAATTCCGGCTGAGTTTGAATGGTAATTTAAAATATATTCGTTGTAAATGAACATGGTTTTAATCGATTCTTACGAACTTTAAGATATGCTGAATCTATAACAATGAAAATCACACCAAAATCAATAATATATAATTGTTTATTTTGCTCGATACAGGACATATAATTTCTTTAAAATCCTGGCGATTTCACCGGTGTGGCGTATTTACCGCACCTTGTAAGATTTAGACTTAATTTGAATTCGTTTGCTACTATAATTGTAAACTAAATATCCATATTTATTCATTAATTCATTTATTTATTTATTTATTTATTAACTTGTGATTGTGATATGCCATAGATAAAAGATACATCAAGCACATTAACATAAATAAGGGTAAAATAACATGCATTAACATGCATTGTTAATAAAGTATTAAGACTAGTCAATCAAATGTGGAGAATCTGTTGGAATTACCAAGTTTCCCAGAGATGATACCAAAAGTGTCGGTGAGTTTCAGTGTTAGGTCATTATTTCATTGTATTCGTATAAGTAACAAGTATTAAAATATTGAATATTATTATTAATATTGTATTATCCAAAATTAAAACAATTTTAGACAAAATATGTTCATTGTTTTACTAAATATGGTGCTTGATGGTTTGGGAGGACTTGTTTGTGTGTGAAGATGAGTTTACATATATAGTATCTATCATGCATGATGTATGGAAGTTTAGATATTTATTTAAATGTAAATTGTTTACGATATTCATTTATAAATAAGTCCAACCTCTTAATGAAATATTAACTACAGATTTTACTTTATATGTTACAAGTATTTATTAATATTTACGAATTGTTTCATTAAATGTGTCACGTGATAAATTAATATATTGAATGTATGTATAATAATATATGTATGTAATGAGAAACATTATATGTTTAAGTTACAAATAAAGCATTCTTGAATCTTGAAAAAAAATCTTGTAAACTTAAATTAAATGATGCACAAATCAATACATTTTATACAATGTTTACGTTACCGTTGTGTAACGCCTAGACGTACCATTACCTGTATATTCATAATGACCCACGGTTTATCATGTTAACCGAAGTGTGACTGGCTACTACAGCCGTTCGATACCCGGTAGTCAAATTATAGATAGAATAAACAACTGGTGTCAGCAACACCTTGATTGGATTAAAGACACCCGCCGTGCTTATAACGGGTGTCACATTTGACAATACACAAGTACGAAAACCAATTGTTCATTTCAAGGATTTATATAGTCATTTTAAAGAGAAATGGATATTCCGCGTTTAAAAGTCAATAAAAAGTGGTGATTGTGTGGAAATTCTGATTTCAGACTAGTAGCTCACACCGGAATCAATAACATCCCAAGAGATGACACAGTGTCCCTTTTAGGCGAATTCCAGGCCCTATATAACGGCATTTTGTAGATAAATCCAACGTCTGTCTGCGTCACTTTTTCCCATTTTGAAGATAAGTCCAACGTCTGTCTGTCTGTCTCATCAGTACCGCGCAGAATATATACGACAAGTCGATAATATAAAATCAAAACTAAATCGCAGCCGTAGGCTAACCCAAGATGACATTTACAATTCTTTAGTACTGGCTTATCAATTAGACGGCTATGTTATGCAGTTTGACTTATATCCTACATTAGTTTTAATGCTTGGGTTAAAAGATCAGTTAAATGATTTAATGATCTTCTTTATTTAAATATTAATAAAATATTGCTTATGTCTTTGGACACTACCTTCAATTGTGGAATTGTTTACATTACCCCAATAATTTATTCACATTTTCTATTTAAAAGCGAACCAACCATACCATTAGCGTTGATGATACATGAAAAAAAAAGATCAAAATTCCAAGAAAGATTTCTTTCAATTATATCAGATTCTGTTCCAAACCTTGTTTAAAAAAAAAAAAATATTTGTCGTTGATAGGGAACCATCGTTAACATATGCTATCGAGAAACAAATACCTAGCGTAACTATTCTTGATTGTTAGAACCATATAAAGCGCGAAGTTCGGCATTGGTTAAAAAGGAGAAAAAACACCTAACATAGATCTATATTTGTCCAATTTAGACGAACTTTTAAAATGTACCTCTGTGGATCAGTTCAATGAGCTAGAGGAACCGCTAAGCCAGCCCTGGGCAATTGCATATTATGACTAGTTTAATTGCAATATTAAGCCTGATATTTTAAAATATTCAGGCCGATGATTAATTGAAGAGCATAGTATATATAACCCGTATTCAGGTGTTACTAATAATATATCTGAAAGTTACAACAGAGTATTAAAATGGCTCACTGACAATCAATTACTTCCAGTAAACAATATGATTTTGGGTTTTATTTTATTTACAGAATTCTACATATGTTGAGGTTTTAAGGGGTAGGGCTGGCTTAGGTAATCATATATTAAAAACGGAATACAAATTTGTCGGAATAGAATAAACTCAACTGAAATTTCCTCAAAAACTAATTAAATTAAATGACCGTTTAAGAAAACATAAATAATATACGTTCAGAAAACGATCAACCTTTACTACATGGTATTAAAGAAGAGGATGACAGCATTTTTGAGACTGACAATTTGAACGTCACTAATATTCTGGATAAATCTGATTCGTGAAAACAAGGAAAATGTTGTTAATCAACATATTTTAGCTGATATTGTTTTAAAAAATAATTGCATTAAAATTGTCCCTGAAATGTGGACATTTCTTGTTGAAGGAAGGGGGGAGGGGGCTAAGGAATATGCAGTTACGTTGTTTCCAAAATAATCGTGTCAGTGTATGTCATCTAATACTTGTTATCACATTCTTGCAGCCAAAAAAATAAATTGGTATGCAAACTATCACAGAATAAAAACAGAATAAATTAATCAGTTTAATGCGTTACAAAAATAGACTCCGCTCCAAAAATAAACTTTGTCAAAAGAAACCAAAACCTTCTGGTTACGAGATTGTCCTGCACCAGATTCTAAACTTGCTACAATTTTAGAGGAAAATTCGTTAAATCTTGAAATTACGTATGTAAGGACGCCAATTAAAGCAAATAGTTATATATTAAACAAAGATATACCAACTAAATCATCCATACCTATTACCCCCGGAAAAAATTAACTACCAATAGACACCTAAAAGACGTCTTCCTATTTCAAGTATTCAAAAATATAAAGATAAACCAGCTGTATCTGTTATCAACAAGCAACACCTATAAAATGCTGTAGTAAATGTAAGCAATCACCGTCAAATTATAATTCAAAAGAGATTTACCGTGTGAAATTAATTTTACCAACCCTGTCACCAAAAGTTTTAGATGATGACATCGCTATAATTGATAGTCAGAACAGCAGCTTTACAGAATCCGATGACTGGTGGGTAAAATTATATGATCTTAAATTATCGGATAAACATGACATATCAAACTGTAAATGGTTAAACGATAAACATATGTCGGCGGTTAATATAATTTTTAAAATGCAATTTCGTAATGTCAATAGTTTACAAGATACCCCTTTTTTATAGATGAGAAAAACAAATGGAATATTTAGAAAACTTTTAGACGCCAAATAGAACCTGCTTGCCGAATTCTCTTTTACGGATCTAATCATTGGGCGATGAGTTTTAAAACGTCTTCCGACAGCAATATTTTGATAGTTAAACTATTGCATCAGATCATCCGTAAATTCTATATTAATAATCTATTGTGTACTATATATATTCCCCTTTCTTTTGAATCATTCCTTTGTATATGAATGCTTGTACCTTTTGTTACTTAATGTTGTATCATTTCGTTAAAATTTATAAATGATTCGTAAAGGTAAACCTTTTATACACAGCATAGAAGCTGCATGCACACAACGTTTAACTTTGTTATAAAGTTTTGTTACGTTTTGTAAACAGGTAAACTTCAAGACCAAATTTAAGGCATTATTAATTTTTTTTTCATATATTTTCTTGATATATGTCAAGGGCAGTACATAATTATTGGGATTAGGGCAGTTAAACATCATAAACACAAGTATACACGCCACATTTGCCTTTTCCATACGGCCGGAAAAGTGACCGGATCGGCCGGAATTTGACCGGGTTTTAGTATAGTACCCGTTGGTTACTCTGCAATAATAATTGAATAACTGTATTTACTTTTGAAAAATCATTTGTTGCAAACCAGTCGCCGTTCGCGGAAGTTTACTTCAAAGTGAAATTAGAATTTTATTTTACGCTGGTTGTTTTCATCCTTTGCGTATATCTAAAATAACGTGCGTCTTGCCTACGCATGGGAAATAATTACCATGCGTAAATTAGCTTATTTGTAGCGTAAATGACGCAAAAACGTATCTTATCTGGGGCACTGGAACCGTCATTAATATCGCTGTTTTTCATGTATCCATGTTCTCACATTATATATATATATTAACATCAAAGTTTGAGAATTACAAGACTTTTAGTGGAGGCTTGTTTAAAAAGAAATATACATCTATAGAGCGTAACCTATTTCAGTGACCTGTAGCTATTTTCGTGAGTGCATGTACACTGAGCCAAAAAAGAAAGTACCCACTTTTATTTTTTTAATTATTTCCTCAATATTAATAATTTGTCAAAATAAACTATAAATAATGTACATGTATTCGTTAGAGTACCTGTCAAAGTTGGTTTTATCAATAATCAGCCAAGCGCTTAGCCGAGAAGCCCGATTAACTTGTTTTGCACGTGCGCTCCGTGCAGCGACGGTCGATATCCGTTGGTGGTATCTGACTGCACTTAGAAACTAGAGCTATCACTGAAGGTGATGAATACCCCCGAACGCCGCCATGACAGAAAATGGTTTACCATTGTATGAAGTTTTATTAAATTATATCCAATAGTTTTAAAGTTATGCTCCAGACAAAAAAAAACCTTAAAAGATAATGTTATTGATTTGTTAATTTTTTTATGGTTTTGTTAAAATTAAAAACGGCCTTTTTAATTATTGTGCAGTGTACAAGCTTTCATGGCAATCAATAAATGTTATGTTTCCTGTACACTGCACTTCCTGTCATTATATTCTACCATTGTATGAAGTTTGATGAAATTCCATCCAGTACTTTAAAAGTAATGCTCCGGACAAGGGAAATATATCAAAGGGCAATAACTCTGTAATTAGCAAAAATAGAGTTATGTTTCTTGTACACTGCACTTCCTCTCATTATATTCTACCATTGTATGAAGCTTGATGAAATTCCATTCGGTACTTTTCAAGTTATGCTCAGGACAAGAAAAAATATCAAAGGACAATAACTCTGTAATTAGCAAGAATAGAGTTATGTTTCTTGTACACTGCACTTGCTCTCATTATATTCTACCATTGTATGACGTTTGATGAAATTCCATCCAGTACTTTTCAAGTGATGCTCCGGACAAGGAAAATTGCAACGGACAGACCGACCGACAGACCGACCACAGGGAGACTCCAATATACCCCCTCAAACTTCGTTTGTCGGAGGTATAATTAGGCACAATAGAAAAAGATCACATAAAATCAAGTTAAATTACAATGCCAAGACTAAATAACAACCAAAGAAATCAGGCGATCGGAATGCTGAATGCTTGCTCTACAGTAGCCGAAGAATATCGGCTGTTCGGCTGTAAGAGGAAGACGTTTCCAGATCAGGGGAAACGTTTGGGACCTTCCCCGAAGCGGTCGGCCACATCTGACAGCTGCGGCCGATGATCGGTACATCACGGTTCAACACTTACGTAACAGACGTCTGTCTGCATCAGCAATAGGGCGACGGCATTGAATCAGTGCATAGACAGCTCGGAACCAATTGCGACAAAATGATGAAACGATTCATCCGTACAGACTGTAATTTGGCCAAATTTTAACCAGACGTCATCGGGCTGCGAGACTCGACTGGTTCCGACGTCGCCGGCGTTTCTGACGTGCTAATCGGACGCGAGAGAATTTACCGTCGTCGGGGGAAGCGTTACGCTGATGCGTGCGTCAATGAGAGAGACCGCTCTGGGGGAGATTCAGTATTAGTCTGGGGTGAAATTATGGATGTACACAAGACCCGCCTAATCGTTATTGAAGGAAACATCAATGCCCAGACCAACGTCAATAATGTTCTTGAACCAGAAGTTGTTCCTTTTATTCAGCGCCACGGACCGAACGTCACACATATGCATGATAACGCCCGTCCACATACAGCTGCAATTACTCGACATTTTTGGCGGATAATAACGTCAATGTTTTAGACTGGCCGGCGAATAGGCCTGACTTAAATCCCATCGAACACATATGGGATGAGTTAGGACGACGTGTTAGAACAAATTATGCAATCAACACGGTGCAGGACGTTTCAGCAGCCCTACAGGCTGAATGGAAAAATTTACCGGCGCCGTACATACAGCGTTACGTCGACAGCATACGACGGCGGATCATGACGTGCATTGGGCAACACGGCGGACACATGATATTAAATATTTTACTGCAACCCACAACATCACATTTTCGCTGCGGAAAAATCCCATAAAATTTAGTTTTAAACATGACTTCAAGAATAAAGTCTTCTTTACTTCAATTAAAAAATTAAATCCGAATGTATACTCCTTTTCTTTATAATGATAGATAAGATATATAGAGTGGGTACTTTCTTTTTTGGCTCAGTATATTTTCAAAAAGTTTACATTCATAAATATTTACTTGTGATATGAACATGTAAAACTAACTAATGAAAAAACATTCAACTCGGGAATCGTTCCATGAGCTAACTTAATAATGTCAGTTACACTGCAGAAAGGCTGAGCCAAAGGTTACCATAGAAACATTATATTAAGGACAGCTTTTATTCAATCGGCCAATAAAGGTCAAGAAATTATTTGAATATATTGCTGATCACAATTCATAAATAGCCAACAAAACAGGTACATTGACGATAACACATTGTCATTGTATAAAAATAGTTTGCGTCGTTTTACATGTGTATCAATTGTTCTACCATTTTGAAGTAGATCTACAAAGAAAAATCTTATAATTTATGCTAAAAAAAGTTTTGATGTGAATATACATTACAAATATGAATCATATCATAATAGCTATGAAAGAAACCGATAGACATTAGTTTACCAATATATGTACCGACAAAACCTTTAATAAAAGACTTGAATCCATTATCTGTAAGCCAAGTTGAAACTTCGTCGACCGTTAAATCGGCGATATTTATAGGCCGATTATTTGAACACACCATTTTTTAAGAGGTAACTCACCATTCGGAACGCCTCGGCCAATTTCGTGAATCAGAGTTGCTGCACTGACAGAGATGTTCCGAGTGGTAACTCACCTGTACTCATTTGGTACCCAAACAATGAAAAAGACACGCAAATACACACACAGACGTGCATTGCATCCGATGCGCTAAATCATTGCGTACGCGGAATTATCGAGCGATTGCAGGTTGGATTGTTTGCATGTTTGAGTTTGTTTTTTTTTCAGCTTTTAATATCAGTTACAACAACCCCTTTAGAACTAAAATACATTTTAACCCCACCCACATTATATATATATTTTTTAAATACCTCTCCCACCTTAGAAGTTTATTATTTTGCCGTCCATGGGTGGGATGTATGTTTAGATGGAACAGCCCTTATTATACCCTGTGTAAAGCACTGGCCATTTCTTTCCCCATGCTTGATATGTAAAAATATATACAAATATCCCTTTTTCATATTTTGACCTCTATGTCTAACCTTCACCATTGATCCACATACCTGTGTCTTTCATGCAATACGTTGCATTGCCATATCATTGTTGTTTACAAGTATGCAATATGAAAAACCGTGGTTTTGTGGAATGCAAGTTACATTGACTGGATAATATATAAAATCAAGGGGACTGACTCGAGCAAAACTAGCTCCACTTATGTTATAGTTCACGACCACAGCAATAAAAATTCCCTCTTCCACCTCTGTATTTATTTAGATGCAATAGACTGGAACATAATGCTCAGATCTGTTGGAGATGTACATTGATGAAGTTGAATGTGTGAGTCCTGTTGCAGAAGCACATGCTTTTGGTTTACATGTTAACCACCTAAAATTGATGTTTCCTCTGAAAATGATGTTTCCTGCTTGGTCCTGTCCACAAGGTAAATAAACAACAATGTCTGGATGCTGTTTCTACAATTTCTACGTCACTGCCCAAAAACCATTAAACTCCATTTTGCTAGCACTTGAATAGTTTTTTTAAATGAGCTATATTTGAAAATGCCTTGTCAAGCTTTCCTGTATACTGATATATTTTTTTCCTCAGATAAGAATGGTGAGTTTAAGTTCCTGATAAAAAAAAAGCTTATTGTTCTGAAATAACAGTTTCCATCTCCTTGAATTTTCACATTGGGGGCTGAAGGACTGAAGCACTTCTTGAAGGAATCTCCTGCATCACATTTGTCCTTTTATGTCTATTGGTTTTGCTTTTTCTCGCTGCCATTTTCTATCAACTTTTTTAAATCAAAACATCTTTGTCTTTTCTCCATCTGTTATGATGCAGTCTGAGTTCGATTGTTTCCTTCTGCTGCTTATTTTTGGTTAACGCTTAAGTGTTGTATTTTAGCGACTTCAGAACGGCTCATCCAAGACGTCTCTTTGTTTTCAGACTCCCGTTTCCGTTTCTTCATTTCTGACATTTTGCTGACATTAAGTTGTTTGGCTTTCTTTGTTGTTTCACTGTTTGTCTTTTATTTAAGCTTAAATGTCTGTTGCCTCAAGATTTTCGTTGTCTTCCTTTGACGACTTGTACGGCTTCCTTCTTGTCAAAAATTGTTCTTCGAACATTTGCATCTGACAGTTCTCATAATCTTCGACAGACAAACTTACACAATTATTATGTAACCATAGCCAATCGGATAAATTATGTCAGTGTTATGGGCCTTTAAGTGTCGCAGAAAGTGTGTAATTGTTTTTTATAATTTATATTTGATCTTCATTAAACTTACACAGGTGTATTGCAACTGAATTTATGTACGCTCTAGCACCTGCAAAAATTGCCATCTTTAACATCGTTTCCTCTGCCACCGGTGAGCGATTTACGCCATTCTTGCACTCTCAGATTTCAATTGATACCGGCCCGGATCATTATTTAATAAAGATGGCAACGAATGGCAATATTGATATTCGGTCATTCTTTCGAACGAATATTCGAATATATTCGGTCAAAATCTTATAAATAAATAATTACCAAATTTCTATTCCGAACGTTTTTACTCGCCATATTTTCTACTTTCTCTTTCAGCGGAAACGGTGCTGGTGTATAAACACTTAATAGCAAACGACTGGAACATTATTGTCGTCAAGATTCAACATAAATTTGAACTCGGTGATGCATAATTAATAATAATAAATTAAATTGTTTTATAAGCTTTATTAAGTTAAATATTCGTATGTTTGTATAGTTTATATGTATTTTACTATTTATAAATGAAATTGACCATGCCCCGTGTTGTTATTATTCTGTTTGTGCCATGGTGATAAAGAATATAAATTTTAAAATTTATTTCGTGTTATCAATCAGTTTTTGCCGTGGTGATGAAGGAATAGCAATATGTTAAGTGTTCAGATTCAGATTATTATTCAGATTATATCGTGTAAAGACTCTGAACGCTTCACATGGTCGTTATTAATAAATGAGAAAAGCGAGTGTTATGTTTTAATTTTTTAAATGTTTAATAAAATCATAAGTATTATGAATTAGAGAAGCACACATATTATCAAACAAATAATAATTAAATAAATCATTTATAATATATTATACCAACACATACAAATTAAAATAAATGATACAGTCACAACACATACAACTTCAATTAAAGGATACATTATAGCAACATATACACATTCAAACTTAGAACACTAATAGCACATTTAATTACGTCACTTATATCCCTGTCGCCCGGTGACTGTATTGATGAGATTGAACTATTAATTAGTCTATAAGCACATACATTTAGTAAACCCAAGTGCGATGCTCTATGAATATCTTACTTTTAAACATTATTCACACTACAATTTACACGTCGTTTATATCCATGCCACTCTGGAACCTGTTCTTGTTAAGAAATATGATGCTGTCAACAAGATCACTTGCTAGTCTATTTCTCAGCTTGTTGATTAGTATTCCAGTGGCAGAAAATATACGCTCTGATGGTAATGACGTTGCTTGCACGGAAAGTACACTACTGGCAATATGTACTACCTTCGGAAACACCATATAATCCAGTTTTCGACGCTTCTGTGGTTTAGGAGCACGCTCACTAGATTCCCGTGACAAAAGCTTTAACGGCACTTCGTCCATACGACATTCAAGAGTTTCCTCTGCGACTTTATGTTGCTCTCGTGACAAGAACGGTAGGCGCTTGTAGCGGGGGTCTAGAAGTGAGGCGAGCACTGGCGTCGATTTAGCTGTGTCAGTTGATGAGCGCTTGTAACGTTTTGTAAGTTCTTCACTGATTGTTTCCTTCACCCTGATGACTACAGAACTGTCTTCATGATCTACAGATAGACAGTTGTTGACGAGGCCACAAACCAATGGGTATATCACAACACTAAGTGTATCCGACAATTCACTGATAGTGTCCCATTCATAGCCTTTCAACAATTATACACTGTCAGTTTTCTTCGTGATCCTAGAATCCAACATGTCTGTCGGTGATGACGCGGCGTTATTCACGTAGTCTGTAGCATGAGCTGATAAGAGTTCTATTGTGTTGGTAGGTCCTGAATAAAGGAATGACATGGTTCATCCAAGAGCTCCTGGCATTTTTTCATCTCGACGGCAAGTGTTTTGGAGTATTTGAAGCGTTAATTTTCTACATCTCGCTAGTCTTCGACACAGATGGCAATTCCAGCACTGGTTTGACACATAGTTGTAATGTGTACCCAAAGCACCCTTATTATCCCCATTCTTCACATTTGTTACCGGAACATTCCATGTTTCTAGCGTTGTAATGGACACACGTATCAATTTTCCCATCGAGGCCGAATTCTGTCACACAGTTCTTTAACCTGTTGGCTAAATTCTCTCCAATATGACGCTCTGGCATTGCCCTAGTTAGTAACACATTCGATCCCATCTCCCAATCGTCAATGGTGTGATGTTCCGTCACTGTGATGTAACTCTCCTTCGAATTTGAAGTCCTAGTGTCAGTTGTGATGGATTTTGACAGTACCGACTCTAGTTGTATAACGTTGAACAATTCTGGTGCGTACAGTATTCCGACTTGGCACTTTATATTGAGGAGACACAATTTCCATCAACTTACTTAATCCCTATCTTCCACAATACTTAACGGCACATAGTCCTTAACATGTCGGCAATAGCGCAATTGATCCTTTCACTTTCTAAGAAGACAGTTTCTTTGGCCTTGAACGAAGACATTGATTGTTGTTTCATGGAATCACTTATTGTTTGTGTTGACGGATGTTTTTATTTAACGCGATTCAGAATATTGGATGCTGTACCCGAGTATGTTAGCGTAACCCCACATACGTCACACCTAGTCGACTTTTTATCAAATGAGCGCGTGAAGTACTTCCAAACGACAGAAGGCGTGGGTTGCATTTTGACCAAATTTGAATTGTACTTTAAGTTAAAAATTAAAATATTTGCAAGTTTTAGCTAGAACAGGACAATATCGGTGGAACCGATCAATGCTCCCCAAGTGAGTGGTTGACTCTGTACTGGCACTTGGTTGAAAAATACAAAACTGCATAGAAGGAACAATATGTGGCTCTGCACTTCACAGAACTGTCGCAAATCATTGAACCGGAACAAAATGACAATATGCGCAGATCCTACATAGTTTTACAGAATTAAAACCAGAGGTTGTATCGAAATAGCGCATGACGACAATATGCATATCTCCACTTGGTAATGATGCATTCTATCAAGTTTCATAAAATTCAAACCACAGGTTGTAGAGAAATGAAGCGGAGAAGAATTTGGTCACAGACAGAATCAAAGGGCCATAACTCCGTGAAAAAAAATCAAACCGGAACACAAACATAGCAAGTTTCATAAAAGTCCAACCTGAGGTTGTAGAGAAATAGCACGGACAATAATTTGGTCACAGACTCAATGAAAGGGCCATAACTCTGTGAAAAATCATCGAACCGTAACACATAGACAATATGCGCATCTGCACTTGGTCATGATGCATCCTAGCACGTTTCATAAAATTCTAACATGGGGTTGTAGAGAAAAGGTGCGGACAAGAATTTGGTTTTATGGTGAAAAAACAGCGTAACGATGGAGGAATGAATGAATGAATGGTGTTTTACACACATAAATAGGTCATTTTGTACGTGCACAGATTAATGGACGTGACGATGACAAAAATATATTAAATAAATACGGTTAAAAATTTATTAAAACTATTTACAAATAAATAAATGAAAATTATTTACAAATAAATAAATGAAAATTATTTACAAATAAATAAATGAAAAAAAAACACAAATAAGTGAACATGGTCAATAATATAATAATTGTACTAAAATGATTAAAAAGCTTAACCTCTTTAAGGAAACCAAATATATGTGAAACATCAATTTCATCAAATAATTCATTCATACTGTCGACTCTGTAGTACTTTTCTCGCATTGGAGAAAAAAAGTCCACACAGTCGATCAGTATGTGATTCACAGAAAGCGGTGCAAAACAGGGCACACACTCTGGAACAGGTTCACGTTTTAAAAGATATGAATGGGTACAGCGCGTATGCCCGATTCTACACCGAGCTAATACAAGTTCTTCTCGACGAATACACCTATTACTAGGATGCCATTCGCCAAGTTTTGGTTTTATAACATGTTATTTGGTAGTTATAGCAAGATCCCAAGAGGACTGCCATGAACTAAAAATATTTATTAATATGAGATTTAAAATCTGTAAAAGGCAGTTTAAAAGTAATAATATTCAAGCTCATGGCCGAATCAGCTTTATCATTTCCTCGAATTCCTATATGGCTAGGAAGCCAGAAGAAAACAATTGTATTACCTTTACATAGTACATTGTATTTGTTTAAAAGTTGAAGTACAAGAGGATTATCATCTTTCATGCCATCAATGGAAAATATAATAAACAGTCTTTTCTCAGAATCATGTATGTAGTCCAATGGCAAATCAATGGCTTTGAGTTCAGCTGAAAAGATGGAGGCTCCGTTTGGTAATCGGCTCTTTCAGGTGTGCTTTCCTGTAACAGCAGCAGCAGCCACGGTTTCTCCATCTTTAGAACCATCTGTATATATGTGACAATAATGATTGTAAGACGATTTGAATTCATTAAATTTACTTTGGTAGATAGTGGAGTCTGTTTCAGATTTTTTGTCTTTACAAAGTTCAAAAATGATTTTTGGCTTTTCCAAAGTCCATGGTGGTATTTCTGAGACTTTGTACTTAGCAATTAAATTAAGATCAATATTAGCTTCGATTAGTTTTGGTTTCATCTGGAGACCAAAAGTTCGAATAGCTTTAGGTTTTTTATCAAATAGAGTTTCATAATAGGTGTCAAAAGTGAGATTAAAAGCAGGATTAGATGGATTTGAATGAAGTTTAATTGCATATTGAAGATCCAGTTTTTCACGTCTTAAATACAACGATGGTTGATCTGATTAGTGATCTGTAAAGTCTAAGTAAAACTTTACGATATGCACCCCAATTTGTATTAGCAACAACTTTCAATAAATTAAGGGCTTTATTACACTTTGTCTTGAGATATTTAAGATGAGGAATAAAAGTAAGTTTACGGTCAAAAATAAGACCTAAAAATTTTGTTTCCTCAACAACAGGTTTAGGTGTCCCATCTAACATTAGATTGGGATCATCGTTATGTTTACGAAGTTGACAAAAATGCATACAATTTGTTTTAGACTTAGAAAATTTAAAACCGTTTTCATCAGACCAAGTCTGAAGTTTATAAAGGCATTGCTGTAGTTGCCTTTCAATAGTTTTCATATTTTTTTGAACGGTAACAAATTACAAAATTGTCAACATATAAAGAGCAATCCACACCAGGATTTATACTCTTAACAATATTATTAATTTTAATATTAAAAAGTGTGACAGACAGAATACTGCCTTGTGGGACGCCCATCTCCTGTTTGTGAACATCGGAGAGGGTTGTTCCCATTCGGACTTGAAACTGTCTATCATCTAAAAAGTTTAAAATAAATGTAACTAAAAAGTCAAAAAATACAGCGACTAAATGTTCTTTCTTTATGAAAGCCTCCCTAACAAACGATTCAAATCTAACTAAATGGTCTGTAGTGCCCCTTTGACGTCGGAATCCACTTTGATACTTAATAATTAAGTTGTTGGATTCCAAGAACCAAACGAGGCGACCATTAATCATACGTTCCATGGTTTTACAAACACAACTTGTCAAAGCAATTGGACGGTAATTAACTGGATGGATCCGTGTTATCTTTCCCAGGTTTGGGTACCGGAATAACGATAGCTTCCCTCCAAGACTCAGGGAAGTTTCCAGTTACCCAAACAGAGTTAAATATATCAAGTAAAATTAATCAGGACGATTCGGGTAAATGTTTCAAAAGTTGATAATGGATATCATCAGGACCAGCTGATATATCATGTGCCTTCTTTAAGGATTTTTTCAATTCACTCCAAGAGAATTTCTTATTATATTTTTCTGAATTATTTGATTAAAAATTTAAAAATTTTGGGTTGCAATAAGTAGTAGATGAATTTTTCATAAAAGTATCTGCCAAAGTATTAACGATGTCTTTGGCAGATGTGGCAGTATGATTTTCAGTTTTTAAATAGTTAACGCAACCTGGAGTACCCTTACCGTTGATTTTTCGGACCAAGTCCAACGCCTTCTTAAGGTTAGTACGAGAATTAAGCCTAGAGACGTAATCTCACCAGGATTTTCTCTTACTTTCTTTAAGAGTGCGTCTTGCTTTTGCACGAAACACTTTAAAATTGTCTTAATAAAGTTGTGTAGGTCGTAAATTAAGTTCACTCAAGGCTTTTTTACGATCCTTGACTTCATTCTTGCAGTCATCATTATACCATGGTTTTTGAGGGCGTTTTGGATTTGTTGATGTTTTTTGGGATATATTTTTCTGCTATACTGTATAATATTGATGAAAACTGTCCAGCAAGATTATCCGTATCGTTAAATAAATCAGGCTTAAATTGTTCTTCGCAGAGATTGGAATATATGCCAATCTGCTTTGCAAAGTTTCCATCGTTGATTTCTATCAAGAAGTGGAGGTCCAATATTTTCAAGAAATATTGGATAATGTTCACTCCCGCAGAGGTCGTCACCAACACTCCATGAAAAGTCTAACAAAAGTGATGGCTCACAAACTGATAAATCAATGGAAGTTTTCGATCCTGAAGCAGGATGCAAATATGTACGAGATTTATTGTCATATAAAGACATAGGTTATTGCGATTTAAAAAAAGATTCAACTTTATTAACTTTTATCATTAATGTCTTTACAACCCCATATGTAATTGTGGGCATTAAAATCCCCCAAAAGCATAAGAGGTGATGGTAACTGTGCAATGAGTTTATCGAGATCCTTCGAATCAAGGGTTGCACTTGGTGGTAAATATAAAGAGCAAATTGTAATAACTTTATGCATTGTAACACTAACTGCAACTGCTTGCAGATTAGTGTCCAATACAATAGTGTTGTGCGGGACGTTTTCTATTCACAAGAATAGACACACCACCAGTTGCTTTTTCACCTGTATCACATGTAGTATTATATAAAGAATACTGTTTAAAAGTAGTTTTATCATTTGACTTCAAAAACGTTTCTTGAAGACAAAATGCAATAGGGTTATGTTCATTTAAAAGTAAACTAATCTCATCATAATTTGGTTTTCTCGACAATTCCATTGTATTATTTTATTTGAATTTGAATCGTTCATTCAGATTGAAGTATAGGTTCTAAAGGGACTTTTAACTTAACGACCTTGGAGGAATCCGATGAAGCATCATCGGTTTCCATATCAAGGTAGGAAAATTTATTTTTCATCACACTCTTCCGGTTGATTCCCTGTTGCGCATGATTTTGCAGTAGCTAGATATATCTTAGCTTTCTGCTGAGTAATTGGACTCTTGGTGATACCAGAGCCCGATGGTTTTGGGGAACACGGGACATTCCCAGAGTTCTCCGGTTTTGGGGTACTCGGGACATTCCCCGAGTTCGCCGATTTTTTTTATCAGAAATAGATGTCAGATTTTTCTTGTTTTGTTTCATTTTAGGTTTTGGTTGTATAGATGGTTTGATTACTGGTGTTGAAGTCTGAGTCTCATATGAGACCTTGGAACTACCAGGAACGACAGCAATATATGGTATTGGATTATCATTAAAGGGATTATATTGGCAATTAACACAAACACGCTGTTAATCCAGACTTTTCCTGTATGCAGTGTGCACAAAATAATGCTTATGTATTGAAGTATAACCTTTATTTACTTGAAAGTTATCAAATCAACAGTAACTGAATATTGGCCAAAACTTTAAAACGTCCCGCAATAAACTATGGGCAATGTTTACAATGAACTCCGTAAACTTACCGAACAAAGCTTCGAAAACGAGATCGGGAACGAGTCTTCACGATGTTATCCGATGATTGATCGGAAACCCGAAAGCGGTTCGTTGAAAATGGCAAATGTGAACAAAAATAAAAACGTGGCTTCAGAAACCCGATGTTTGTAATAAAGAGGTTATGCAATGAGACACTTTAGACGCGTATATTTCTTAAGTTATAAGTGTATCCTCATCATGGGCGTGTGTATTTAGTACAAGGAATTGACGGTAATATGCCAATATAATCTCTTTAAGCCAAGATACATCTTGTCTTTTTTTCAACAATTCTACTCACTTCAGCATATGATTTGCCTGAAGGAGCAGTTAAAGATTGGAGTTCAACAAGACGTCTGGCCTCCAGGAATGATACTTTATTTTGTAATTTAACTTTTTGAATTTCGCGTTCTAGTTTCCATTTTGGACAATCCCTCGAGAAAGCCCTATGGTTCTCTTTGCAATTAATGCAAAGGGCGGGTTTTGTTCAAGACGAGACGTCTGTGTGCCCTTGTTCGCCACAGAAAGCACACAGGGCATCTCGTCTACATCTCTCTCGATGGTGTCCAAACTGTTGACAGTTAAAACAACGAAGTAGGTTTGATATAAAAAGGTCAACGGGTAAATATATATTACCGATCTTTACAGATTTTGGTAAGTTTGGAGAATTGAACGTAAGGATAAATGTATTAGTCGGTTTGATATTGCCATCTTTCGTGGTATTAATTCTGGTCACCTCTGAAACTCCCTGTGGTTTCAAATTGACTCATCTCCTCAACAATACATTGTTCCAGTTCCCTGGAACGTTATATGCGGACGGACTTCTACAGGAATGTCAACAAATTTTGTTATTGAAAGGAGATTGTCAGAATGACTTTTTTTCTGACAGTCAATCAAAATCGTATCTGATTTGAGCTTTTTCACCTCTCGCGGCTCGCCAGCAATACCAAGTATTTGCTTGTGAATCGCAAAAGGTGAAAGCTTTGTTATTGGTCTGGATGGATCTGTAGATTAACTGTTAAAAACCTTGGCCAGTTAATAAAAGTCAATGAATCATCATCTGATACAGTCTCCACTGAATCGTGTCGAGCATGCTTCAGAACAGACTGAGCAGGTGTAGGTCGCTATGTAGTATTATTTTGGTGTCTTTTATTGGAAGCCATAATGAGTTTGTGTTTGTTTCGTTGTCCACGTTTCTCACCCGCCTCGGAGCCCAACAAGGGGACACATGCTGTGGATATCCGACAGACATTATGCCAAGAATACGTGAACAATATACTCCAGCAAAGTAATACATCAGATCCCGCATACCACCCGATGGATGTAAATACAAGTCTCGACAAGACAAGAACCGCACCAACATCCATCTAAAAATGGCATACGTATAACCATATAGTTTTTTACTTTACAAGATTAGCCCATAAGCCATGACAATTTTCAAGGATATGGAAATTAGATTACTAGAATTTTATTCATTGAAAAATTAATAGACAAGTAAATGAGAGTGGAAAAATTAAATGGGGATGAAACAATGGAGAAAGGATGATACATGATAAAATATAATCCAAGAAAACTATCATGACAGACAGATTGATCAAGACGGGGCCTATACGACCTTCCGTCTTTACTTGAAATCCGGACCGAAGTGGTGTGTTGCTTCGCAGACTCCTTCATCCAACCGCACTGGTTGCCGACCACGGTCAACAGGTGTTTTCCTTTTCGGGGAGGATCTTACCCCTTTGCTTGGAACGAACAGTCGGCAAATTCTAATCCCTACCGACAGGGGAGTTCAATCAATCTATAAGACACTCACGCTATCATATGATATGAACCTCTCTCTCTCTCTTTCTCGTTCTCTCATATCACGCTTCAGTTCTATTTCATACCTTTATATTATCTAACTACTACACTATAAAAAATATATTAACCCGTAACAGTTTACTTTTTCAGATTTTTTCATTTTCTTGAGCAGTGTTGATGTTGCAATAGGACCAATCATTTTTTTTTCGATCCAATGTAACTGCTCGTCTCTGTTTTGTTTTTTTAAATAACTATTTTTTGGCACGTGCACCGGAAGCAGCTATTTTCAACAGCTTCTCACAATCTTTACAAACAAATCGGGAGTCGCTACGCGCAGAAATTTTAGGAGTAACGCTGCTTCCTATGATTTCCTCAAGAATATCCCCTGGTAGGTGTTTTGTCAATAAAGGTTCACGCTTATAACGTCCAGCACGAGCATCAAATATCTTATTACAGTTTACGCACTGCATAATTACTTAAAACAATTTTCTCCAAAGGAACATAAAACTATATCGATTTAACAAACAATACTCATCATCAATCTAATGAAATCGACTTACAAAAACTATACATCATTCACAATCAAGTAAATTGTCAATAAAGAGACATGCTCTCCAACTCTAGCGTCAAATGTTTTATTAGTTTTCACACTACATAATTCATTTTCCCTGATAAATATCCATCCCAACTTTAATGTAATCCAATAGTAATGTCATAATAACTAACCATCTGTCCCAATACTATCATATATATACAACCACTCTATAAGTAATATCCTTAACTGGCCAGCACAGACAACCATTACGCAACACACGCCAATGTAGTCCCTTTGATGTGGTACAGCGCGCGCTTTAACAGAGCTGACCAATCGTACATATTCGGCAATTCCGTCATCCTTCGGTTTTAATTAATAAGGATAATTGGCGAGGTGGTCCGAATGGGAAATGGCTGGATTCAGTGCGGGAAGATGGATATTGATTCTGAAAATATGTTCAAAGCCATAAAACAAATATAATTTTGAAATTTCTTTAAAGAAGGAACAAGTTGATGTTTTAAATGCTAATTTGCATTCTAAGGATGTTGTTGGAATTTTACCGAAGGATTTGGAAACAGTATGTGCTTTGCTCTGCCACAAATTATCCTTGATGAGGTATGTCAGTTTTATTTAATAGTGTATTCATCAATAATAATTATATTTGTACAAAAAAATGTATTGTATGCGGTATATTTTTCTTCACGTTGGATCTCTCTCTCATTGTTTTCTCTTTTGTGCATGATAATGTTTACTCTATGTTGTATATGAAGCAATACGTTGACGATTTTTCTAATTCATACCTTTGATCTTTTGCAGGTACGCCCTGAGCAAAATTATATAGCTGTTGTCATATCACCTCTGTTAAGACTCGTGGAAGACCAAAAGATTCAGTTATGTAGTTGTTTATTACGCTCTTCCAGGGACGGATGAATATGGTAATGTATTTTCTGTATGTGTTTTACAGGATGTTTGAAAAAAAAAATGTATAAATTGCCATCGTGTTAAAAAGTTGTGCATGTGATCAATTTCATTATAACTTAATTTTATTATTTACATATTTCAGAGTTATATCATTCGGAAGTGTCCATTATTTTCACTTTTCCAGATCCATTACAAACATCCCACTGGCGGAATTTGGTTCTTGATGATAGATTAAAGGAACGATTATGTTTGCTAGTATGTGACGAGGCCCATTGTGTCTGAGTGGTATGTATACCCAAGGCCCATTGTGTCTGAGTGGTATGTATACCCATATTTTATACACACATATATAATAAAATTATATACATATACACATATATATTGAATAAATGCAAATGTTTCATGCGATTAGATAGTTATATTTTTTATAAAGAGTGTGTATTTAATAGAATTGATGGTGCAATAAATATTGTCAATAGAAACTTAAATGACATACACGTGCTGCGCTTATATCTGTATGTTTAATTTTAAATTTACAGGGGCGAAAGTTTCCGACCAGAGTTTCGGGAAATACCATATATCAGAAGTATAATTGATGCTTGCACTGTCTGCTACTGCAACTGAGAATGTCGAGGCAAACATCTTGGGTATCTCGTTTTAGATGAGAGCGATATAGTTATACTTACCCGTATACCGGACAGGTATGTTATCAAATTTAATTTAATTTTCTTCCGGGGGTCAAAATATATTTCATTAGCTCAGAACCAGGGGACTGGAGGTATGTGTAAGACTGGAATGAAATCGTGAACGAAATATATAACCATTAACTTTGAAAAAAAACACGAAGGTTACAATTTGTCGGGGTCCAAGCTGATGTTTCGTTATTATCACTTTAAAATGCTGCCAATTTTTATATATTTAAATCTCAGAAACGCACATGGGGGATGGTGGAGTCGCCTCTCTCGATCCTACAGAGTTATATCGTTTAAATAATATTATATTGAAAATATTACAATTAACCAAAGTTTACTTAAAACTACAATAACTGTATTCTTTTTTAATTAAGCATACTTATTAAGTGTATAGTCATATGCATAATGGGTATCTTTTCTTCCGTATTTAGACCCAACATTTTCTTGGATATAATACCATGTTATAAAAATCACGAGGAAGAACTGGCGTGGTATCTGGACAAATGAAATAAGGAAAACGCTCATATTTTGCAGGTTATTTGTTGTTGTAGTTGTATGGTGTTTAGCGTCGCATTCATTAATTTTTCAGACATATCGCGACGGTGTTTGAGACAGTATTCTGAGCGCTGTCACACTGGAGTATCATGCCGCAGACACATGGTATGATACCACACCCAGTCACATTATACTGACACCGGGGCCGACCAGACCTAGAACTCTCCTCTAAATGCTGAGGAAAAGTCTTTAAAATTATAATGCTATAAAACTACGTATTGGGCGTACTTTGTGGAACAAGTTTTATTCATTATGATGGTGACACAGTGCATAATGCACATATACATGCGTAATGCAAGAGAGAAAATGCAGGAATACAACAAGCCGTCCGAAAAAAAGAAGAAAAAATGCACTTTGTATTAACGAGTTTACCTTTTTTTAAGAATCTAAGTAAGCTTTAATAATTCGTTATTTTTTTCAGAACATGCTGCTGTGTAAAGTATTTGGTCCTGGATTATAATGTCTCTAGGAGACGAGGCGTACAAAGGTGAAATTTGTGCAAAATCGAGAATTGTAGAAATGTTCCACAGCTCTACGGATCAAAACTCCAAAGAGAGAATTTAAGTCGATTTTACATCCATTACGGGAAACATTAGGGTACTGGTTTGTACAGTAGCTTTCGGCATGGAAGTAAATATTCCGGACATTGATAACATCATGCACGGGGAGCGCCTAAAAGTGTTTTGGGGTATTGACAGGAGGTAGGAAGGGTGGTCGTGCAGAACAACCTTCTGTCGCTCTGCTGTACCCCTATAAACGATCACTGATGAAAAACAGTAGCAGACTATGATATTCGCGAGCTAGTCAGTAGTGATGTATGTCTGCGCGAACGTGTATTAAAGCCTTTACTTACAAAGACTATGAAGATAACAGATATCCCATAATCGAAAAACTGTGAAAAAAGACAATTTATTTAAAGTGGTAAATATTGTTGAACCCAATTATTGTCAACACAAATATTGCTGTCTTCATTTGAAAACACTTGAAATGTTACTTGATGGATATTGTCATTTTTGTCATAACACACGTGTAAGTTTTCATTTTAATACACAGGGTTACTTAATTGGAAAATAATGTGTATTTCCCTTCCGACATAAGTATTACCTTTCCTATTTATCACGTAGAACTTCCATCCCAGTGTTTTTATTCAAATCGCTATGACGCTTGAATACTGCGCGTCACGTGATAACTGTCAAACGCGATATGAAAGTATAATTGTGTAAAAACTAAGTTATTTAAGTGTTAAATGTGCAATTTTGTGGAAATTTTTATGTTATGGTGTTTTTTTAACAACAGGAAAGAGTTTTTGCTTATTATATTACATATTTTCATCAGTATGAAAAAATATATAAATCGTTCGAAAACGTGCTTTGATATGCACTACCGTCACAAGGGGAATTATTCTAGGCAAATGCCGCGGCTAAATTCTATTGGTTAAACAAAGAGACTTTAAATGCAAAATGGCGTACTGCATTTTCAACGGAAAAACAGCAACATCATGGATTTGCTGCTTCCCAAAGAACTACAAAATGTAGCTTTAAACGCCAACCATGACTTGCCATCTGCTGGTCATCAGGGAGTTGCCAAGAGGAAAGAGAAATTCTTTTGGTATGGCATGTCACAAGACATAGAGAAATATGTATTGTCTTGTGATATTTGCAATAAAAACAAGAAACCAAATCGACAGGGAAAATACCCCTTAACAGAATATCATGCTGGAACTCCCATGGAGAGAGCTCATATTGATTTTTGGGGCCATTACCGAAGATTCCAAGAGGAAATGAACATATCCTTATGATGGTGGATCAATTTACTAAGTGGGTAGAAACTATCCCTCTCCTCTCTCAAACCGCTGAAACAACCGCAGATGTAGCAGTGATTAGTTTCTTCTCAAGAATGGGAATTCCGTTAGAAATATTCCCAGATCAAGGACGTAATTTCCAAGGTAAACTGTCCACCGCTCTGTGTGAAGCTTTAATACACCAGCCTATATTATGTTTGCATCTGGATTAAACACTGATCGGGAATATCCAGGAACATATGTTTCTAAACTAATTGAAAAAATGCAACAAACCCATGAATTGGCTAGGAATCAATTGAAATCATTCATACTGTCATACTGTAGTACTTATATCGCATTGGAGTATGTGCTCACAGTAAGAGTTGCAAAACCGGGCACACACTCTGGAACAGGTTCACGTTTTTAAAGATATGAATGTGTACAGTGTGTATGCCCAATTCTACCTGAAAGGAAGAAAGACTTCAGGGATAGTGCAAGTCATCACACTGCCTCGGGCCAAGTAATGGAGGCCGGTGATCTTTTTATGGGGTTATTCATGAGAAGGGGTTTAAATCAGGAAGAAGCTAAGGTTTTAACGCTCGGCCAGGTAGCAATAGCTAAATGACAAAAATCCAATCAGTGGTTGAAGAGAGCAGCCAGGGAAGCTACTTCTATTGTCCCTGGTAGCTGGATATCCGAGAATATATGGAAAATCCATACCAAAAAGTTAGCCCTGTAAGAGATATGAGACTGGACGCTTAACCAGACATGGAACGCGAGCGGAAATTCTAACTACAACCACCACGCCGAATGAGCGCACCATTGTATGGAATCAATGAGATCCTTTCCAAAATAAAAAAGACCCGAGACTATGCACAAGCTCCCCGGAACTTCTCTGAGAGGTGGTCGGAGGTCTGCCCGATATCCCCTCTCCCCAGAATGTCAATTGTCCCTATAACCGCCCAAAGTAGTCGGGATACGTCACCCCCAATTACATGTAAAAGCAGCCACGGTTGCAGCTTCATGTAAATCACCGGTCGCTCAACCCAAGAAAAATAGACCTAAAGAGTCAGACTCGTTCATTAATTTGAAAGTTTGCATTCGGTCTTCACCGGGAAGGAAGGCGAGGGACTGATACCGTTGCAGTTTCTTGTTCTTCCCCTGACGGTTCTTCTACACTCTCATGGCAATGACAAGATGGTTAGGCACGAACGAGCAAGAGTAGTTGAACCAACCAGGAAGAAGAGAAAATTGCCGGTGTCAGCACATAAAACCACCCACCTAAAAGTTAAGGGTAACAAAAGAATAGTCACAAAAGCTCCCACTGAGGGGATCTTCCTGAACTCTAACAGAAATATACACAGCCGACCTTGAGATTCACTGAAACCAGTTTCTCAAATACCAGTGCAGTCTGTTACCATGGAGGAACGAACTCGCACTGAGGAGCATCAAAAGTTATCAGTAGGTTCTGAGGTAGTACAAACCAGGTGGAAGAAAAGGAAAAGGCGGCCCCAGATCTGCACCATCCCCGGTTGTAACATGGAGACGAGCTTTGACAAAAGGCATCTCCTGGAACAACATATCCCGATGAGCAACTGCAACCAACAACAGCGTATAGTAGCTTTGGCAGCATTTGCCAGAAATATGTTGGGATTACAAGCTACCCTGAGCGATGTAGTCGCTCAAATTAGAAACAGGGGGTTCATTTTCCCAGGGTGGGAAATCACCCAACCACAAAGGGAAGCTATGATACAGATGTGCTTATCACAGAAGTAGTCAGTTTCCAACTACATTCTCGTTGGACCCGCCTACCTCACCTGCGGTTCTTATTCACTGGCGGTATTCGTTAGCCATTGCAAATTGCATGTCCAAAGAAAGAATGGATACGCTAAAAGCAACTCTAGTCACTGTGGATAACCGTCCCCCCTCTGGTCAAACACACGTTCCTACGGTCGAAACCACCTGTGAAGAAGCCCGACCATTCCATGATGTTCCCAGGGTTGGAACGTCAAGAACATGAAAACATTGCAGGTAAAGCTGGGCTACCTGTCCTGTATGGATTCGACGGTAATTTCCATCTGGATAGGAAATGAAAGAAGTTGGGACTGTCGACATCTTCGATGAAACAAGTCTTCGAAGCCAATGAGCTCGATGACCAAATTATGGGTCCCCCCTGAAGCTCGCAGGCTACACCATAGTTTCCTGTAACCCTGACTCCTACCCAGGCAGGGAGGAGGTGCGGAAACTAGCTACGGACGGGGCCCATCCAAAGGTGTTGTCCTTAACCACCCCCCCCCCCCCCCCCCCCCAACTCGCTTTACAGAACTGTTTGGGTATGCCCGAAGTTGTGGGACGGAGAAATTGGGATCACTGTCAACCCAGACAGATGTTTATTTTAAAGAAAAGCAGTTAAAGACCCTACTTTGATACTTGAACCAGGTCCTTGTTCTCCATTGCCGGGGCATGGCTTCATATCCGGCAGGTTTTGAAGTCTATATGAGGTGCCTAGGATTGCTCAAAGAGCAGGGTTCTTCAAGTCAAAGAATCCACTTACATTGTTTTACGGGGGTTCTTCAAGTCAAAGAATCCACTTACATTGTTTTACGGGGTCTATGGAGAAGGTGAACAGATGGACAGAGGCATTTCCCAACACAATATTCAACATCAGGCAGGCTGAAGCACTTGAAAGAATTCCGTTTGACAAGCTGTTATTGGAAACCGATGGACCTTACTTCCCTGTCTGCGCAGTTTTGAATAAGTGCCCCGCATTTATTTGGCTTTGTAGCCGAGAGTACAGGTTCGATCCTAGATAAACCCATTCAACGCTACGTTTTATTGCCACAAATAAACTTGTGAATGGTATGATGTGGCTAAAATAGTCAATTCAGTCAAAGGAGAACCAGGGTGTTCCTTTAGACACTAGATGGAGCCCTGTGTTCCATCTGGAAGGTTATATATATAGGAATAAAGGGATCCAAGAGAACCCCTGTGTCAGACTTAACGGGAAACAGTCTTCCATTAACTGCCATGTAAATAGATAAGGAATATGGGAACATCGAACCAAGGAGTTCTTTACATCATTTAACTATTCTATGTGCTCCTAGAGATATGGGAATAAATTGACTCATGGAGCCAAAAAGCTCCATCAGTGTTTTTACGTGTTCATGTAGCGATGACGTTTTTAAAACAGTTAAATTATGAAGCCAGGGAGTTCCATAATGTAGACATGCTAATATATATAGTGAATGTAGTTTAAAATAATGAAGCCATGGAGTTTCATATATCCTACTCGGGGAGGCATACATTATAATACTCATATGTCATAGATTATATGTTCTATTAAAGGGGTTATTTACAAGGCAATTGTCCAATCTAGTCCAACCAAGAGAAATGGGGGTAGGGGGACTTTATATATAAAATGGGGAGGAGTAGTGAAATCAGGCACATCCCGTGTGGGCCGTTTCACTCTTTTCGGGTAATTCGTCATTACAGTATCTACATTGCAACTAAACGGACACCACCTACTAAAAAATCGGCTCCATCCGACATATAACATAAGCCACGGTGCAAGCTACAGTGGAGATCTTGGTAAGTCCATACTTAGTTAACGGGGTAATCACCATAGCAATGACAATAACAGTAAATATAAAAAAACAAAGAGATATGCTACATCATTTTAAAATCTGATTGAATTATCTTCTCTATTATTAACGGGTTGCCTCTATGTAATCAGGTTTTGTGTCATATTGCGGACAGAATGAATGAATGAATGGTGTTTTACGGCACGTCGACACATAAATAGGTCATTTTGTGCGCGCATATATCGCGGACAGTATCAAACAGTTGTCTATGCAGCTTTCAATATATAAGAATTACATAATTTTTACAGTAATATTGCCAACTTGAGGGAATTGATGCCATCCAAGATGGTCATTTTTGGAGCACAATTTACCGCTGAACTGCATGCCTAAGATTGTTTGGTATTTCGTCTGTTACTCACATATGATGGTGCTAACTTGGGTAGCTGGTTGACCCAGCTTAACCTCGCCAGCTGATTTCATGGCATTATTATACTCAGCGTCGACTGCTTGGGTCATCAGCATTATATCCGCATGAATATTTTTACTCTTTGTATCCTGCAGAATAGTTGTTTTCGGCATTTTCTTCCTAACAGGTCTACATAAAAGGAGACCCGATTTCTTGATATAACACAATCAAAGGAGGTCTTTGTCGTTCTTGTCACTTGACATCCACCAGAATTTAAATTTTCCCACTAACTTTCAGATGTGGTGAATATTATAGAATCCGCTCCTTTCATGTAATTTATTCGCAGTATTTTTGGACTTGGAGCAAGACTACGATACCATGAGGGAACTATGGCATTATGAAAAGTTTTCATAATATATGCATTCGAGGCCGTTTAACTACTTTTATTTTAAACGTATATGATAGACAGTTTCAAGTCCGAATAGGCACGACCCTCTCCGATGTTCAGAAGATGGGCGTCCAGTCCGGCAAGGCAGTATTCTATCTGTCACTCTTTTTAATGTAAAATTTAATAACATTGTTAAAAGCATTAATCCTGGTGTGGTTTGCTCTTTATTTGTTGATGATTTTGTAATTTGTTATCGTTCTTTAAATATGAAAATCAAAGGCTACTAACTATAACAGTGCCTTAATAAACTTCAGATTTTGACTGGTGAAAACGGTCTTACATTTTCCAAGTCTTAAAGAAATTGTATACATTTTTGTTAACTCCGTAAACACGATGACCCCCCCCCCCCCCCCTTTAACGTTAGGTGCGACACCTATAAATGTTGTTTAGGAAACAAAACAAAATTATTAGGTCTTATTTTTTATTGTAAACTTACCTTAATTCCTCATCTTAAATATCTTAAAATATCTTTAGACGAAGAGTAATAAAGCACTTAAATTATATAAAGTTACTGCTTATATTAATTGGGGTGCAGATCATAAAGTTTTACTTAGGCTTTACATATCTCTAATCAAAACAAAATTATACTACGGTTTTAATGTATATGGATCAGCTCGCAAGTCTTACTTAGGCAAGATTTTTTTTATGTTTAGATTTACGGGAGCGCCGTGTCTAAATTTCGGAAAAGTCAAATAAAAATAAAATAAGTATGCATTTTATTTTATTATTTCCACCGTGCCGATTTTCCGATGTAGCCAAAAATAAAATTGTAGTTATAACCTACGTACTAATGATTTAACTATTTGCGATTGTCCTACACACCGAATAGACTGTAATTAATTTGGATCTTCAGGGACCGCTTTTTTGTTTGTAAAATTTTGAACCCGTCTTAAACACAGCAATGGTAGTCTAGTCTGGTTCTCTGACTTCTCTTAAAGTATAATCTATCGTGAATATATAGACATGAACCAGACTACATGGTAGCAACGCTTACTTTTCTAAAAAGCAAGCGTCGCCAATGATCTAGACTAACAGCATGGCCGTCGAGATAGACTCGGTCTACTTTCGTTTAAAACGACCTTAGGAAAATGATGAAAAACAAATAATGGTTGGTAAATATAATAAGACATTAGGAGAATGTATATATGCTTCATTAGAAAATGATGGTGAAATGTTATCGAAGATTGAAGCAGACGGGTTCAAGTGTAATCTTGACACTCCGGTTCGGATTCTCTACGATCTTGGGTAAATACAAGGGATTATTTTGTAGTTAATATAAACATTTATCAGCTTTGCTTTGTGTTAACGTTTTAAACATATTAAGTTTTAATGCCACATGCTCCTTTTGAGCCGACTTGAAACGTCAATGTTATCATTATTTTATTGTAACTACCCCACCCATTTCATTAGACAGTAAGTAGTTTATTAATGCATTTTTCTTATTTGCACAGAATCACCAGTTAATATGAACTTTAATAGGCACTGACTAATGATAGGGGATTTTTAAACTGCATAATTTCACAGGTTATTTCATTTCAATTAAGAAAACTAATGATGTTTTCTAATAGGTAAATGTTTTACAATGTATAGGAAGCTTGCTAGAAAGTCATTAAAACTATTTTATTACTTAATTTGTTGTTATAATACATAATTGCATTCTGTGGTTGATTATAATTTACAGGAAAGACGATGAGCTTTGATCCAATATGCATCCATTGCGGGGACGCAGAAGTTGTGGAAACTGACACCAAAAGACAACTGAAAGAGCAGTATGGTTTTGTCAGACCTATATGCCAGACTTGTTTAAACGAAAATAAACCAGTGATTACACAAAATACACTAAGAACAAATAAAAACAGAAAACCTGAGTGATGTATTGAACAATACATGAACATGTTGTGCCATGTTAAAAGGATATATTAATGTGCCATAATAATATCTTAAGAAAAAACAACAGAAAACCCCAGTGATGTATTGAACAATGCACACAAAAAAAACTGTGCCATGTGAAAGTATATATTCATGTGCAATGTTAAATTCTAAAGGAAGTGATGCTACAGACATTTTAAACGGACTCTATTCACAAGTGTAGCTTTTTTCATGAACATTTTGCTATCTTTGATAGTGATGCTACAGACGTTTTAAACGAAATTGTTCGCAAGTGTACCTTTTTTCACGATCTCTTTGCCTAGTCAGGTAACAGTTAAAATGTTCTGTTCTGTGTTTTCTAGTCATATTTTGTTATGACTTTATATACATTAAATTTTGAGAGTTGCTATATGTCATTTGTTTTAAATAATCATGTAGTGTAGTTGATTGAAAATGAAAATTTGAAAACAACCCCAAATGGAGAACCCTCACACTTTTAACAGGCTTGGGAATGTCTGGCATGCATTGTACAAAAAGTAATCAATTCGAGGTTCATCCAATTTATTCCTTGAAAACAATTTAGATAACATGATAAGCACTATTACAAGCAAAAAGATACTGAAAGGGTTACAGTGCTGCTACACCAGATAGAAAGAAACTAAACTACATTTAATACATTCAACTATACAAACAAATATATACAAATATGCAATATAACAGAACATGCTATACACAGACTATATACCTTGGAAAAATTGACATTTTGTTGATATAAAAAAAAATTATTTTTTCACTTTTATTTTTATTTCTTATGCTCACTTTTTCAACTTTTATTTTTATTTTCTCCTCCTCCCGTAAATCTAAAAATTAAAAAACTCTGGCCTTAGTAATGCTTGATCCAATACACAACCAAGCAGTACGACTCGCCCTTGGTGCCTTTCGAACGTCCCCAGCCGCAGTCTCTATGTAGAGGCAAATGAACCATCATTGTATTTAAGGCGAAAAAAATGTTGAAAAACAACCTCTTCAATATGCAATTAAACTTCATTCAAATCCATATAAGCCTGCTTTTAACTTTACTTTTGAACCCAACTATGAAACTACCTTTGATCAGAAACCTAAAACTATTTGAACATTTGACATCCGGATCAAACCTAAATTTTCCGAAGCAAATATTGATCTTAATTTAATTAGTTTAATTTAAACATATTTTATTGTATAATTCACATAGCAAACGGGTTGGGCCACAAGTTCTAGCAACATTGATTTAATTGCGAAGTACAAAGTCTCACCAATCACACCATGGAATTTGGGGGGAAAACACACCATATAAATGAATGAATGAATGGTGTTTTACGGCACGTCGACACATAAATAGGTCATTTTGTGCGCGCAAAGATTAATGAATGTGATGACAACAATAATTATATTAAATAAATGTGGTTAAAATGTATTAAAACTATTTACAAATAAATAAATGAAATTATTTACAAATAAATAAATAAATGAAAACATCAATTAAATACAGGGAAATCAACGATATACTAAATCATTTAACCCGTCAACGGGTTTTAAACTAAAAAATGTTTAAACAGTTTAACCTCTTTTAAAAAGGCAAATATACTGGTTACATTAACTTTATTAAAAAGCTCTTTCATACTATCAACCCTGTAGTACTTCGCTCTCATTGGAACAAAGTCAACACAGTCGATAAGTATATGCTTAACAGTAAGCGGTGCAAAACAGGGCACACACTCTGGGACAGCTTCACGCTTTAAAAGATATCAATGGGTACAGCGGGTATGCCCTATTCTGCACCGAGCTAAAATAACGTCTTCTCGACGAATAATGCTATTGCTAGGATGCCATTCGCCAAGTTTTGGTTTGATATAATGTAACTTATTATGTATGGCAAGATCCCAAGAGGACTGCCATGAACTAAAAATATACTTATTAATATTAGATTTAAAATCTGTAAAAGGTAGTTTAAAAAATGAAATATTCAAGCTTAAGGCCGCTTTCGCAGCCTTATCAGCTTTATCATTTCCACTTATTCCTGTATGACCAGGAAGCCAGCAGAGAACAATAGTATTATCTTTACATAGTACATTGTATTTATTTAAAAGTTGAAGTACAAGAGGATTATCATCTTTCATGTCGTCTATGGCTTGAAGAGATGAAAGTGAATCAGAAAATATAATAAACTGTTTTTTATCAGATTCATTATAAATGTAGTTAAATGCCAAATCAATGGCTTTAAGTTCTGCTGAAAAGATGGAGGCTCCGTTTGGTAACACCATATAAAACAAAAAATATGAAACAGACTCGTCCATTTTCCAAAGTAAATTGAATGATATCAAATAATCCTACAATCATAATTATATTATATACACAGATAGTTCTACAGATGGAGACACTGTGGCTTCAGCTGCTAATACAGAAAAGCACACTTCAAAGAGCCGACTACCAAACGGAGAGCCCATCTTTTCAGCTGAACTCAAGGCAATTGATTTACTTTCATCCATGGCATGATAACCCTCTTGTACTTCAACTTTTAAATAAACATAATTTTTTTGTAAAGATGATACTATTGTTTTCTGCTGGCTTCCTTGCCGTACAGGAATTCGTGAAAACGATCTGATAAGGCGACGAAGGCGGTCTTAATCTTGAATATTTCTCATTTTAATTATAAACTGTCTTTTACAATATTAATAAATATATTTTGTACATGGCAGTTTTCTTAGGATCTCACCATACATAACAGGTTACATTGCATCAAATCACAACTTGGTGAAGGCATCCTAGCAATAGGATTATTCGTCGAGAAGATGTTTTAGCTCGGTGCCGAATAGGGCATACCCGCTGTACCCATTCATATCTATAAAAGAACGTGAAACTGTCAAGAGTGTGTGCCCTGTTTTGCACCGCTTACTGTTAAGCATATAATGATCGAATGTGTGACGCTAACGGAAGTTGGAGCTTTTGCGCATGTCTTTCAAGATTGTTATTATACCAAAATTCGCGGTAATAGGTATACAAGAGATATATATATTTTTCCGCAAATGCTTAGTGCTACTCAGGAAAAATTTGAGCATGATTTGCCAAAGTTGTTAAACTTGTTTCACAATCAATATAAAATAAAAAAAAGTTTGAAATAAAACAAATAAAATTAAATTAATTTAATGTTTGTCCATTACGGGGCATTTTTTTAGCTACTACAGTAAACACTTTGGAGGATATTCAAATCTCTATTTGACTATGTAAAACTTTACCATCGCAACTGTTTGCACAGGCCTAATTTCAATCGAAACAAATTAGGGTCGAACTTAATCGGGGCCTAACAAAATGGAAAGGGACAAAGACGTTTAGCAGCCACACACATTCATAATTATCTGCAAACATCAAAATGGGAAGTATGACTCACGACAATTAAGTTTTATACCTTATGCACACTTAAGCTGCTTGAAATGTGGCAAAAAAAACACCACATGTGCATTTAAAGAACGCCGATGCCGCCATGATGTGTGACGTCACTGTTCCAATTGCACCTACTTTTTGATTAGGACTTGTCCAGAACCCGAAGCTCTATCTGTCCGGAACGTTCCGCACAGTGAATCGAACGCGCCAAGCCAGAAACACACTTTACGACTTTTTATACACTGACATTTTTATGTACATAAAATGAACTCAATTTCCGATTTCGTATATTGACAATCCCATCTGCTTAAATTTACTAAATATACCACTTTAAGTTAAGTTTTATTACTTCAAATAGCATGTTGTACTTTTACAGGATGCAGTGCGTTATATAGAAAGAAAATTTACTCAGCAAATAATGAAAATTTACTCTCTTTAAAGTTCAATACCTTTTTATTTCTACATGTATAACCAAAATATGCAGGAACTCTTGGTATTACATCAACGTGTTTGACTCGGAAGAAACGTGTTTATTTAAATACAAGTGTTATTTACCCGGCTGCAAAAAAAACCCCTCTTGTTTTGCAGTATTTGCACAATCAAGAGCCCACAATGTCGATACAAAAATTTGCATAACCCAAACAGACACGTTATTAACCAAACTATTGAATTCACGTCATAATTTTGTTTCACAATGATGCCTCACTATTTTAAGTCTCAAACAAGAGACCCACACTAGCTGTTATATCGATCACCTGTAGCTATGTCCTTTGGTGACCATGTTTTTGAACGGATTAAGTCCATTTTAGCAAAGCGTCACATACTTGTAATAATGTAAAATGCATATATAATAGCGACACTAATATTTACGATGTAAATACAAGGATATTTTGTTGTAATTATAAAAATGAGAATGTATACAGATTCTATAATGCTGTTTATAACGGTTGATTTATTGGTGATATGATTTAAATAAAAGATTGAGATTTGCCTTGATATAACTGCACAAATAGGTTGTGTTTCATTGAAATATTGATATTTTATTAATAAATAGAATGTAAAATACAAAAGGGGAGAGTAATATTATTACCAGTTGTGCACAACTACACATAGGGAGATTTCAAAGGCGTAATTTTCGCTACAGTTGTTTGTACTAGCGACGATGTTTTCGTTGAAAACAAAGGAACATTTATGAAGGTCAAATATCCGTACAGATGCAATGAGGCTTACTTTTTCGAAATAAATCGTGTTTGTCAGTCATGGACATACGCATACTTTTAGTGTGGTCGAAAATGACGCCGCCATTTTCAAACTGCGACACAGTCACTTTAAATCATAATATTTTTCTAATATGATTGGTGACATGGGCAATGCAATACTTCATTTCTAACAGTGATTGTCCCCCATCAATCTTCAATACTTCGATCTCCTTAGACACTTTTTGATTACATTTACTTGACCCCAAAACCGAGTAGTGTATTTTTTTTATAACACACAAAAAGCTGTTGACGGTAGACTTATAACCCGAATCATAGGTTTGTATAAATACGCCGAATTTTAAGTACTGTAAAGATCGTCATTTTTTTCGGAATATTTGTTTCACTTATATTTTACGACAGGAAGATAATTTGTTGGTTATATGACCCAGATATTCTCAATTTTTGCAAGGATCAAGGAAAACCTCTGGCCATGTAAAAACCTGAGTCAAGTATTGCCTGGTGAACATGGGCTGCAATTTAGCTCCAGTTCAGATGACGTCGCACACATAAAAACATGGCAGTGAGGTGACGTCGGGTCATTATTGACCGTTCTAGTGTATGAGCGCCGCGCTACTCCGATTAGCTGGGAGATACGACGCAAACGGTAACGAATAGTCTGTACTGAAACGCCATGCTGCCCAGCAGCGAAGAAGCTGACAAGACACTGACGTAAGTACGTCAACGTTCGGTTGTGGTCTTTGACTCTCGAGGTTTACAGTACCAGGTCGCTGCGACTCTAAATAGTTCAGGTATATCGGAAACGTGCGTCAAGTTGCTCATTCTATTTTCGACAACACCATAACAGGAATACGACCTCCATGGCCGTTACCCCAGTCACTATCATTTTATTGCGTCCGTTTTTAGAAATCCGTTGCATATTGAAAACTGAAAAACTAAAAACAAAAATCGAGCCCTCAGTTTGCAAGAAAAAAATATCCCAGAAATTATCTAATCAACCTTTCAAGTCAAAAATATTTTGACCCCCCAGAAAATAAAATGGTCCGTCCCGAATCATATAAAACACATGAATACAAGACTTATTTTTTTGTGAGGGTGGGTTAAATGTACGATATATATTTACGTGTAAAGCACATCTCCAGAATCTAAAGTATACTTGCGGGTATTCACGTAACTTGTCTTTCATATATTCCCCTGCAGATCCACTCGGAACACCTTGGCTATTACTACGTAATAACCTCGGAAATAATACGGGGGCCACCATATTGCTGTGACCCGGCCTTTCTGCCGACTACCAGACTAAGACATGGTATATTGGCAATATACATAACGTATCAATTAAACTGAAGATATTCTGCAACGCTTCAAGCTGCTCTTTTTTCAAAGAATGTTTAATTTCCATTATATCCAAAGAATACTGAATGCACGTCGAAAAGTCATCCATTTTTGTTTACGATAATAACGGGAAGTAACTTGCCGGGGTAAATTACCAATTGGTGTATTCCAACAATTATTTACGAGGTGTAATACCGAAGATGACGGAATTTGCCGAGTATGTACGATTGCTGCAGATCATGATAGTTTTTGTGTACATTTTGTTTTACTATTTCATAAAAAAATAATATATCGTTATCATAGATGTGTTTTATTAATTCAGAAAAAGTTTGAAAATGTTCCAAGTAAAAATCTTAATTAAATTTCTTATGCGTTAGATAAAAGAAAACGAATAATGGAGATGCAGATAAAGTGACTGACAGTTTCGGAAAGAAATCTTAAAACTTGAATCTAATGTATAAAGAGGAGAATAGCACAGTTCCATTTTCCTAGCATGTCGAAGCCTTTCCATTTCTTGTTTAACCCTCTGTAGCAACACCGATTTTGGCCTCATTCACGTAACCAATGATATATATTTTTTCTGCCTTCTGTGCTCGGCTAAATAAAAAATAATGCATGTAACAGTTTTTTGTCTGGTAACCCAATCACAACTTAATCTTAGGTGTCACATTGTGCTATATGCACCGTTTTTGCTGCTGCTAATCTTAGTGGGAACTAAGTACGGGACACTTTGACACTTTTGTATTTCCCCACTGGGAATTCCCTTGTAATGCGTTTGCTCAGTTTCGACAAATGGCTGGCATTTTTGTTTGATTCTACGACACTTTTTCTAACATCTTCATTTCATCATCAAAACTAACCCAGATCTTTCCAACTTTGTTAATTTTTGTGCATTCAGTAATTTTTACAACCCAACCAGTTCCATTTACGAGTCAATCACAAATATCGATGTTAATGCTAGATCGCATCGCAATACAACAGCTTATGCATAGACCCATAGCCATGTCTTGATTTTTTCCTTGATTTCCTTGGATACATCACCAATGACTATGTCTATACATGGAACAATGTTCTTATTCTACTGTCATGTTGTATAATGTAGTTATTTTGACCCACTTTTGTGTTGTAGTATAGGTGAGTAGCATCATGTGGGTTTGATGTTCGGGTTGTCAAAAAATCTGTATCCTGCTTTGTGTGTTTTCCTTCCCTTATTCTGTTCAACATTTTAACAAACTGTATATCATCTTTTTGCCTCATTATGTCTGTGAGTTCAAAGAAAAAGAAGTTGTCTTTCCAACTATTTGCTGAAAGTATTTCTGTTGAGTTTCCCCTAGGTTGTTTGAATATCCAGGAGTCCATTACGGGCTTCAGCCGGAACAGATCTCTCACGGTCAATGCGCTGATTCCTCCATATGATTTTGATGATCCCATCACTTCCTGCATTCGCTGATTTATGAAGCGAAACAGATTAAATCAACACATGGATATATTATCAATAATAATGAGATTCAGATTTTCCATTTGGTGTCCGATAGTATTTAAGGTATCTGATTTAAGTCGGCGGTACTGAAAACCTTGATTAGCAGGTATATGGAATACTGTGTGAAGTATGGTCTCTCTAAATATTATATCAATAAACCTAGTATGTTCAAATTCATTAATCTTCTACAGTCAGACAAAAAGTCTGTCTTAAACAACCTTGCATCATAATGTATCAACGCATTTAAAATGCGAGAACAGATGCTTTATGCAAACAGCTAATTAGATAAGATTTGTGATTATATTATAATCAGTCGTATGAAAATAACAAGTCAACCAGTCGTGTTATTCATTCTCACTATAACATGTGGGACTATTTCAGACATCCCACTGACTTATCGAGAGAAGTTACCCCCCTTGATATCGGCGGTTTTTACTACTTACCTGGCTAAACCGTCATATTTGGTTTACATAGAAACATATAGGAGAAATTTTATTTTATCGTTATAACTTTTTCATTATTAAATTGCCAACCTATTACAACGTCTAGCCATTAAGTTAAAAATATAACCTTTATCATGATAAAATAAAAATTAAAATAAGTTTACGCCTTCTTGCTTCCTTTTTTGATTTTATAACAGCATATATGTTCCTTATATGTTCTATATAAAAAATACTCAAAACACGTTTTCGGCCACTTTTAATGTCTTATAAACCTTAGTTATGATTTTTGCCAACCTATTACAACGTATACGTTCATTGCAAATAAAATTCTCTTTACGATGATATTTTGATATAGAAAATATGATAATTGTATCTTGCTTCCATTTTGATTTGAAAATGAGACAAAATGTAATTCTAGTTTATTTTCTGTATGTTCAATAGAGCGTACTATTGAACCCAATACAGCATATTACAGTACCCAATTAAATACAGCATGTATGTCGCTATATCAGCTGGCAGATGTTGGTCAGTACCGACATGTTTATATACCGTGGCACAAGGTGATATTGCAAGTTATGTGTAGTTTAAAGTGTTGTTTTTATTTATGTATTTTACTTATATTCTAAAGAATAGATTTATATTAATTTCATATTTTAACTAAAGAACTTTCAAAAAACTTCTAATTCAAGTACGTTTCTTTTGTAAACCAAAACATTATTTAATGGTGTATTTCTTTCGCACAAATATATATTTTAATGTCTTTGTTATGAAATAATTCAGTGGACATAGAAAAAAAATCAATAAAGATCAAAACAAGTGACTAAATAACAACAATATTTTACGCGAGGCATATTAATTGAACAAAGAGATTTGATAATGTAATTGGCTGATAAGTATGTTAATACAGCATAATAAGCATATCATTGTTTTGAATTACTCAATTTAATGATCTTTTAAAGATAATTTTAAAAATGCGCAATAGCACTCTTTTTCTTCTTCAGCTTATAATTCAAAACTTGATTGATTGCAGCATTTAGTATAAAGGTTGGCAATATTTTACAAAGAATTTTATCGTGTAAAATAAGTGTGCTTTACATCGATATGCATAAAGAATCAATGTTATAATTCTTTTAGAATGGCTTTGTACAAGTTTAAACGTTCATATAGCTGTTTTGCGATATGACGTGTATATAGCTTAGACAAAAACAAAGATAATAACTATGCAATGAATGGTGTTTTGCGGAACGAAAATAAAATTATTTAAAGAAATATAAAGGTACTGAGATTACTTCATTAAGTTTAGTAATCCGAAATAGATATTCTAACTGCAAACATGTTTTATTTTGTGTATTATTATGTTTGTTTTATAGACATCGCATTGATATCGTGTAATTAACTAAATACAAGTTCGTTATGATAAACCAATATAAAATGTTTATAAATATTACAGTATATTGAATTTAAACGTTTATCTAAGATCAGAAAAGTAATATGTAAATCTAATAATCCTTGTACAAAAAAAAACAGAGACCCCCCGCCCCGCTTCTGTCTGTTTTTCAAATCTCAAACAATGGAATAAGCCAGCGTTTTTTTATGACCTTAATTACCGACTACCCATGCCCGGAGGTGAAACTTGTAATTTTATTGGGGGGTAATAATATAATTTGTTAGGATGTAGTTGAGTAATTATATTTCAACACAAGTTTTGCATCACACATTTTTTTAAAAGTTAGCTATTTGATTTAACATAGATATTCAGATAAATTGATAACAAATTCAAATTTTATAAACAGATAATAGAACGGGAGGAAAAATGTTAGCGGTTTTCAAATGTATGTATTTCTCAATTATGCGATGACTTTATTAATTAAATGTATTGGTAATAATTCTTTAAACAACTGAATATTTTTCTTAACAGTTACAGTTTTAAGTTGTTGTTTTTTTTAAAAAAAGATCCTCTCGTATATTGAAGTGGTATGCAAAACATTTTAATCTGTTGTAACATTATAATCAATAAGATATTATAACACGTGGTTCTTAAAAGAAGTTGTTAAAAATGAATTATGGTCAAATACCGTTTTAGGCTTTATTAAAAACGCTAATATACAGATGTCCGTTTCAAACAAAATTTTATATAATTATATAACCGTAATAATTTTCTTTTAGAAACAACAACATCAAGTTTAAAATATCATTTGAATATCAGTGCACTTGTCCTGTTAACTCAGAAAGAAATGAGTCTAACTATCAACCCTCGGGTCGTGAATTCGAATCCCCACCGGCACTATTCTCTGTGAATAGTGGAGCGCTTAGTCCAGTGATAAAGCACCGAACCCATGATCGGAGGGTCGTGGATTCGATCCTATGCTACGGCTATGTGTGGTGTCCTTGAGCAAGACACCTTTTCCGCATATACATAGTACTGGTCATACCCATGAAGACTTCACAATCGAAGAAAAATAAGTTTAAAATTTCTTTTTTATAGTACACATCAAAATCACCAAAACGCCCTTATCAAAACAAGGACATAAGACCTTGTCAAATTGTACCCGAGGGCATATATAACACGTCACGCATACTTAGTTTTAGTGTCAGAGCAAAACGATACCTGTATGTTTTATCGCGGTCTAAGGGAAGTAATTGGATTCATCTACACTATCATCAAACTGCACAGGGGCAGTTATCGGATAACTCTTGAGAAATGTCTGAAATAGTCCAGTATGAATAATATTGCCACCATAATTATTACTATTACTACCTTATTTTCTAAAATGTTTGTATTTAATATTGATATGCAATTTTGCATGTGCCTTATGTATTTGATTATGTATTTTATGGTGAAAAGCTTTTGTACGGCTTAAGTCAAAATAAAATAATGTTCTGTTCTTTAATTAAATATGCTGCTTTTCCAGTGGGCGCTGTAAGCTGCACCGATTTCTGTTCTGGGTTTTCTCCTGCAGCGGTATTGTCATACCTCATCAAGGCCTGATACAAACATTTTGTCAGTTTAGTCTTCCCTACACCTGCACCAAAACTTAAAAATTAAGCATTAACTGATCCTGTGTTGTTTTAAGACATGGTAAAAGAACTTTTGGGGTTTTTTTTGGTTCAATGATCGTGCCATACATCGGAACTCCGTATCAGACAGTCTATTTCTGAGATGTTCTTCTGTTGTATCACAACCAACCATGTTGAGTTCTTGTCCAATATCATGCTCAGTGAACACATTTTCACCACTCTTTGCCAGATTTAGTTATGTGTGTCATTCTCATGCTGATGTTTTAACTCAGTGTACCAGGTGCCACATAATCAATTTCTTTCTCTGCTCCATCTATTTCTTCGCCAAAATGTTCATATGGTCGTCTGTTTGCATCAACCTCGACACTATTGTATTTTTCTTCAAAGCTTTCAAATGGACTTGCAATATTATCCTCGTGTTTCCATGGCATGAATTACAACAGCATTTCTCTGTAGTATTTCTCGAGGTCTTTTTGTTTACTGTATCTGACATATCTAATGATATTTTTCTTTTTCCTGCGCCTTAATTCCTTTCCGTTTTTTAAACAGGAAAGCTTTGGGCTCGCACATTTCCTCAGTTTTCTCTTCATTGCTTGCAGTCACTCAGGACCTCAGAGTCACTTTCTTGAATTTTTCAGCTTCATCTGTAATGTTTTAAACACCGCCTCCTGAGCTGATATTTCTACGTGCTTCAATAATTTGTTTCCACAGCTCGGACTTGATTTCGAATATTTCCTATTTTAACCTTATCACAGGCTCTAGGAAGAAGAGTGATCGTTCCTTTACTGCCATAGTTTACGATGTACACGAGGCATGTATAAGGATTTATTATAAACTGAATGTCCATGTTGGCCATTCATGCTCTCAAGACTGTGTCGTTATATCAATTTATGCATCTACAGTAGTGACCATTATCCAATATTTCTTGAAAAAAATTGGACCTTCATTTATACATTCATTCATCGATGAAACCGACCGCCGAAATCGCGTTATGCCGTTATATTTGTTTACGAACGACAACTCTACTTGAAAATTGGTAATTAAAGAATATCTGCATGGTTTACAAAGTTTGTCGAAGTTATACGGTATTAAAAGTTTACATGATGTATGTAATTGTGCATTGTAATACTTGAAATTTTCATATGTCAATATTAAATATCATCAGATCAATGGCAACTTAATTGACATAAATTTAAATTTTAATATATTAATTGTTTATCATCTTTTTCTACTGAGCTGAGTACTTCTGCCAATTGCCTGCCATTAAAGGTCACATTTTGGTTATTTAGGAAATACAGCAAAAATGAATACTTTTACGCTTAAGTTGGATTTTCATTTGATTGTCATTAAAATACACGTATATATAATACAGACATTTGAATTCCACCTGATCTTTACATTTAGGAAAATATAATAAAATATTCTATCGTTTATTCATCGACCTCCATTTCCTCAGGTAATGGAAGTCCCCTTTTGAGTCGATTTGCAGTATATATTATTTTCTCATTTAAAATACCTCTCTTGTTATACAGTTCATGAAAAACGCTAGCCTTCATGTCAATAAAACTTTCAAATTTTCTACTTTGTACAGTCCTAAATGGCTAAAGCTCCCGTAACACTTTTTTAATACACTGCAAGTCCTCGTCTTCAGAATTTTCTTGTGAGGTGTAGATTTCTATTTAAAGTCTATTTGACTATCAAAATTTTGAACAATGTCCTTAATCACAGGTACAGCTCCTGATAGTCTTATTTGCCCCCAAGGTCCTTTATAAGGAGTTTGACCTATTTGACCTAATTTTCTTTTTGAAGGTCAGCGGCCTTGTTCTTATCCTGCCTGCCTTTAGGATTCACAAAAGAAGCAAGTCTTACTTGCATTAAAAGTTTAGCTAGAAGTAATATATCTGTCTTAAGTATAAAATCAATACACTCCATCATGTACTTGGAAAAAGCAGAATGATTAAAAAACAAGAGTTGTCAGAAGACAACAAAACTTAAACGCAGCTAAACACAAAAGTTTAATCTGGGTGTCAACAGACGAAAAATTAGGTCCAAAAGGGCCATAACTCTGCCAAAATGCACCCGAGTTGTGGTTCTTGTCTCTGTGTGTTCCATCGATGATGGTGCACACATGCGTAGTTTCATTCATATTCATTGAGTTGTTGCATAGATATGTTACCTGAAAACAAAACTTTAACCTGAAAAATTAAGTCGAAAAAAGGCCGAAATGCAATCCAAAGTGATGGTTAAAGTTAAACGCAAAAGTTTAACCTAGGTGTCTACATACGACGACGTCGCCGGGATCATGGCAATAGCTCTCCTTGGACTTCGTCCCGGCGAGCTAAAAATGGTATAACCATCTTCAGGATATTGTTTATTCGGAAAATGCCATCTTCTCGAATGGCGTTTTTTAAGTTCAAAAGAACAAAGTAAAATTGTAAACAATTCAAAAGATAGTTCTGCAAGTCATTATCTTTTTTTTTTATCGTCATAGTCACAGCAGTCTGCCCTAACATCACCTTTACACTGTTCCGCTGTAAAGATTTTACATGTACTGGCACTATGTTTGTACGTCCAAGGTACTGAATTCTGGTGTTAACATTGCCATTTTCTACTGGAAGCTTTTCATCATGTCCAACAATAGTCACAGTAACCCTGTTCTGGTCAGGTACCTAAAGGAGTAGTGTGTATATTTTAATATTCATTTGTAAATCTTTTACACTGCTCTATAGAAACAAGAACACGCAAAGTGGGTAAATGTAATACTATTTTATTTTGAATGAAAAATATCTCCAGTTATTTCATGAGGAAGAGAAGAAAAAAATAAGCAGATTCCTTTATATATGTGTATATTATTAGGTATTACAAGCGTAATGATATTCATGTAAATAACTTACTTTATTAAAACTCAGGGAACTGCACACAATTATAACGAATCCATCCATAGCTTTATTAAATTCTCCAAGGTGTCTTTAATGATAGCTCCTTCTTTGGTCTTCTTCTTGAACATCGAGAGTTTGAATGCTATCCATATTGTCCATCCCAAAGTGCTCCATAGCTCCCCTGTTGAAAATATGAATAATTCATGAATAATTCATGAATAAATAAATGCATGAAAATATTTAAGAACATTAATGAGTATTCATGAACTGAAAATGGAACACTTTAAAAGTTTATGATGTTATTCATGAATTGTTCATGAAAATTTTCAAGAAATTGTTCATGAACTTAAAATGGTACATTTCGGAATTCATGATTTTGCTAAGAATTCATAACTTCATAAACGTTCAAAAATTGTTCAACATCTAAAAAGTCAAACATTTCATGGGTTATTCATAAACAGAATACATTCATAATTTATTCATGAACTTCATGTAAAACGCATAATGTGACCCCTGCTGTCTCAGAGTTAAGACAGATAAAAGTTGGTTCAATTGAGCTAAAAAAAATTAAGGTAGACGATGAATGATAAGAACATGTCTTTAGTTTTTCTGCATTTTTAAAATTTTGAAATTTTTTTTTCATTTTCCTGTGAAGAGTTTTGCAGATTATGTTGGTTTTTTCTATTTTTTGTTTGTGTGTTATACTTGCAAACTTCCTATTCAAAACATTATTTAGAATATTGAACAGCTCTGAATCTAATGGTAGTCTTGGACCAGTTTCCCCACATTTACTGATTTTCATTCCACTGACCGAACAATCAATAATTTCATGTGTTGAAAACAGTTTCGTAAGAAGCAATGAAATACGCAACATCGAATTCGTCTCATTGACAATAAGTTTATTCTTTGTTAGGCAATTATAATATTCTGTTTGTTGCTGGTAATTCCACGCTAACTGTATGTGTAGTCTGATCGCCTTGTTCAAGGGCCAATACCCTCCTCTTTAAACGGCGGATACCAGACTTCATCTCCTCCTCTAGTGACCTTTTTAAGGTGACACTATTAAGGTTTGTTTTTGGCTGATTCAACTGAAATTAAGAAATGATTACAGATCTCATACCAATACAGCTACACACTAAGTTTTATGAAGACGAGTGAAATACAATCAATTTTGCAAAATGTGATCCTCTGCAAAAAATATTTGAATGAATTTTGTTAGTAAAAACAAGCTATACTTTCCATAAACCCCGACACGAACTGTGTTGTCCTTTGAGCCCCATGAAAAGTTCTGCATGATGTTTAGTGCTAAGTTATTTTCAAATCCCTTAATTGATGTACAAGGCATGTCCGAAATATGAAACAAGAATTATTTCAAATGATTGATACACGTATTTCACATTTATAATTAAACATGCCTTATAAGCGCTTAATTCATTTAGGGAAGATCCTTGCTGAAGTTGAAGATGTCCTTATAATCTATTGATCTTGAATGAAGCATTAAATTGGTCCATTGAAACTTCACAGATGAATTGTAAGAGATAAAGGGTGAATTAATTGGTATTTCATCTGTAAATATCTTAGCTAGTTGTATGTTCACATTTTTCCTCAATTTACCAAAATAAGTTTGGCCAGTTAAAATCACTGTCTTACCTATGTGTCTTGTCTTTTTTGGGACAATTCATTCTATTTCAAATTCAGTTCTGATTCAAACATGGTAATTTTACAAATATATAAATAGGACATTTTAAAGCAACCATTTAAAAGACCAATACCTACCCACTGCTACTCAGTTTTAAATAAATTTCCCTGCCTACTTATTTAGGTCTTTTCAAGACAGAATACCTAACATTAACAACGTTTCTGCACTCCTACAGCCGTCCGATTCACGCACATTATTTAAAACAAAAACGGTTGAACTAAGAACAACACTACATCTTCCAAATAATTTCTGAAATAATGTAAAAAAAAATAATAAAATATATATACTAATACTAGAATGTACAAGTTGATGAAAAAACGTTATCCTTAAGAAACTTAAAGTTAAAACTGCCATATGAAATATAACATAAAACGAATTCATCAACACAAAATCCAAATTTTCCAAAATTCCATCACCTTAGAAAAATCCAAATTTCCCCGACTTTTCAAGTCGAGTGGCAACCCTGAATGTAGCTAATCAAACTTAATTATGGTTTTTGAACTTCAAAGGTACCTGCAAACCTTTACTAAACATGATCACCTGATTATAATTTTATTTATTAGACCACTAGTTTCATTTCAAAATTGAACATTTTAAGATTATTTTAACCTGTGAATAAAGACCATATATTTGAAAAGAAGTTGTTAAACGAATTTTTTCTCTGGTGGCCCTTATGGGTTGTGGAGCTTACCTGTCTGAGAAATGTTCATATGCAAGGATGTTAAAGTTTGGTGACTATCTTTAAAGTGGTTCATGAGAAATTGTTTAAATATGTTTAGCTCTGGTGGCCCCTAGGCGCAGTGGAGCGGAACCTTTTAAATAAATATGAGAAAGCTTGATGCAAGGATGTTACATTACAGACCAAGTTTGGTGTTATTATGACCAGTGTTTCAGGAGAACCAGTTTTAAGAAAACGTCACTCTGAGGCCTGAACAAATTTCTGAGAGCTTAAATAGTGTTAGAAAATATTACAATGTTTAATGGTGCCATACATGGTTCGAATTTAGCCAGATCTTGAGACTACTTCAGTTGTTTTTTTCGAGAACAGTATTTTGTTTTACTTGCTAAATGAACTTGTACATTCAATCCTCAATGTACAACTCCGTCTCGGGGGAACACAAAACTATGTGAAAGACTCTAGCCACTTGTATTTTCCTTGTCGGTTTCTAAATATAGATGACCAAACCCCAGCGAACATACAAAGCATGTATCGAATGTTAACTTCCAAAAGTGACGAATAATATCCCCAGTGTACCAAAAATAACATCGGCATGATTGCAATGATCCAAGACTGTCAAAGAAAGAACAGTGGTAGCCAATTAAGCATGTCGACTATTTGGCTCGATCACTTGGCTTACTATCACTCGCAAGAAAATACATAAAATTTTAACTTGCAATTTGAAACTTTCACCAGCATTTCGCAAGTTATTAGTTTGCGACCTTAAATTCGAACCCTGTCTTTGTGTTAACTGTTATGGCCTCATATTAGGATTAATATTCTTAAAGTATACATACCTCCTGTTGGATTGCTTTCAGCCGTCATTGAAGGCTTGTTGCCATCAGTGAATAACTGTACCTCTGTGAAAACAAAAAGAACACATTCAGTTCAATTTATACCTCATAAAAATTTGATAAAAATAGGGCAAGTAGTTTATGACAAATATATTTTTTAAGTTTCTACTATGTACATTTAGGGAAAAGTGATCATGCCACCTGGCGGCCACAATTTTTAACGAATCAAAATAATTTGAACGATCTCGGTAGAGGGTCACCGGAGGATCATTTGTGTGAAATTATTTCAAAATAAAGGCAGCAGTTTTTGACAAGATTTTTAAAGTTTTTCCTTTCCGTTTCCATGGCAACCAGAGTTATGCATGGAATAGATTTCTTTGAACATTTTTGAAAGGGGACCACCTTAGGAACAGAGTGGCTATACTACGTCATCCGTCACGTGATTTTTTGGTTAAGACCGGTGTAACATTAAACATGGATCACTTTTGAACGGATGAGTGATCAATTTTTAACATTGAAAACTGACCCTGACCGTTATTTAATGACCAACCCACATGTGAAAAATTGACTTGCGATGAAACATTCCTACATCAGCTCTCTCTCCCGGGCATCGGCGTCTTACTTCCGATTAAAAGTTTGCATGCAAGTGACTATCATGAAAATATCTCAGCAACAGACTACTTGATTGATTTGAAACTAAGTCTTCAGGGTTATCAATGAATCAAGTTAATTAACTCTTGGTTGAATTCAATGCAAGTTATTGCTTTAATTCGACTGGATAAAGTTTTCCGTGCAACTTAATGTCATGGACATATCTCAGTAACCTCATGCGATTGATTTGAAACAACACTAACGCCCTCGTGTAATCAAAAATAGTCACACTGACATGTTGTATCTTCTTTGCAGAGGTAGCAGCCTCACTGTCCGTCTCAAATGCATGGCCTGAAAGGGGTGCAAGTACATTAAAACTGGTGAAAACAAAGCAGAGAAACAGATTAAGCTCCTGCATGCTTAAATCTTTACTCCATGTGTCTATCAATGGTCCATCTATTGAGAAAAGCTCACAGCTCATTAAGCAAGCAGTTAAGATTTGGCTTAATAAAAAACCAAGGAGAAAACTTCCAAAAAAGGGAACAGTGTGTGTATCTAACACTAAAATGTAATTCAGTCTCCTCAACTTCAAGATGCCAGTATTCAGACAGATGATGCAATGGTTTGTGATAGAGATACTGTCAGAGCAGCGATCAAAGAAATGCTGTTGGATGGCTTCGGATATGATGAGAATAAGTGGTAGATTGTGAGCTATTCAGTGACATTGTGCAACTAATAAAGTATAAATACATTATTTTGTTTTTGAAAGTGTCTGTTACTGTTTAATATGTAAGAATTAATCGAATATCTGTCAAGTTAACCGAGCATGCAGGGTGTGGCATATATTAAAAATAGCCCAGAATGCAGGGAATTACGCCTAGGTTTTCAAATATTTTAGTGGGGGCATGCCCCCGAACCCCCTAGCAGGCCTGTTTACCCAATATTTATTGAGAACACTGCCTATCATATGGCGGTCAGTTATGATCGAGATTATCTATGTTCCTGGGTTTCAAATCATCGCAATAAACATACATGTGAGCTTTAATGTAAGCAAACCAGTGATTTCAATGATATATTTTGGTTTTATCTGATGGAAATTCCAACATGTAAAAATTCGACTGCAATACCCGGGTTATCCTTGCTGACGTCTCGTTGACTGTATAAATGGATATTAATTACACAAAGTGACTTCCCTTAGTTCTCAATCCTCGTTTGTTCTACTCTCGTGTTTCTTACGAAGACAAGAAACATGACAATGCTTTGGTAAGTTTAAAATGTACTGTTTATTTCAGAACTATTTAACGTTCAGATACTAGTAGTGTCAACGACAAACCAACATACAAATTTGATAAGTCCCTCTGGCCAGTACGTTTTTGATGAAGAACTACCATCCATATTACTGAGTCATTATCCTAAAAATGCCGGATAACATTACGTTTCTCTTAACTTATGATAGGTATATCGAACAGTTGAAGCATCACCTCAGTTAATCTGGTTTGAAACTGGTAATGACGATACTAGTACAAGCAACAAAAACTGTTATAGCCAAGGTGCAGTCTTTTAATCAGAACAGAGTTGCGATTTTGCTGATAATTTAAAAGAGAATCGATCCGTGTCTAGTCATGAGCAAGATCAAAATTACATTCTGCCAGCACAAGTGACAGTGAACAATACTTTGCAGAAGAGAATCTATATCCTGTCAGTGGCTTAACTACTAACCAATATTTGCCTTATGATGTGTTAAAACCTATTATTTGACACTGTGTAAGATCGGACCCTTTGTGTAGATTTCAATTAGGTCAGGTCAATTTATTTTTTAGGGACATAGTTCAAAAGGTTGAACCACAAATACTCTTACCTTAATCCAGATATCTATGGCAATGTCATAACATGTCCAATTAGTGTTAGAAAAATTATTAAAATTTCCGGGAAAAGGAGTTCTGTGGTGGAGAAGATAAAACTTATTTTAAAAAACAGTAATTGGATAAATGTCTGGCTAGTTTGAGAATGGTTACTATTCATGGCTGGTATGTCATATCTGGAGTGTGGTACAGGAAAAAGAAATCTTCCTAGAATGCTTAAAATACTTACCGAGCTGTACCTTTTTAAAGTGCTTTTGCAATTTTGTATTGAAAGCCTATCCGTACAAGTTGAAAAAAAATGTTAAATTCCTTTCCTATTCAGCTGTTGGTACAGTTACAATTTTTGGCACTGAAAGTTGCTGATCTCTAATTAGTAATTATCGTCAAACATATCACTATATTGTGTCTTGTTTTTACATTCTGACTAGACACAGTTTATATTATTGTTGCTTACAGCATGTAAAAGTTTTAATCTTTTTTGTTTTCCTGGCAATCATTAATGTTTGGTAGTATGCGACAGCATTTGTCGGCATTTTCGTTATCATAATCGATAATGGCATCAAAAAATCATCAATGTATATATTAAACTTATTACCAATTATGTAAAAAACTGGCCCAACATCCTGGCTCAGAGGCAAGATTTGACCTCATTATTTCCATACAAATTGAACAATTCAAATGTCATTCAAGTTCCCTGGCTGTACCAGTATTGGCTGTCATCAAAACCTATGAAAAAGATAAAAGGGTTACACAAACGAACTGAACCCACAACCCAAAGAGTGGACATTACACGCCTTGCCCAATCAGTTATATATGATAAAATAATCAACAGAAATATCACTTTAATTTCGGTCACCGACAATAAATCTCATGGAATACTTATGAGTGCCAAGTAAATACCTACCCACAAACATTGCCATTAAAAATACAATTCGTATTATGTTTTTTGTTACATTCAAACTGATGGCACAGTTTGCATTGTTTTGGTTAATGTTTTTGGAATCATTCATTGATGCCAGCCATTATTGGGGCAATTTAATGCTAAATAAGTGAGATTACCGTGTACTTTTTTTATATATTTTTTAATAATGTTTAATGTTTTCGGGTGCCTGAATTAATGCATGGGCCAAATGATAAATGATACTAAAATACATTCTCAAAAAAAAGATAGCTTTTATGCAGAGGGAACCTTCATAGTAAAATAAATCTCCTTTATGTACTCGCATAAATAAACACATATTTTGTTAATTCTGCTACTGTGTAATTGATGTATACAGCAACATATCCCATGAAAGAATGGTGCACTTAGTTTATTGTATTGTGTGTCATTGACTGCTTAAAAACACTCGTATTTCATATCAAAGGGTGATATTTTAAATGTTACCTCTTTAATATCATTACAAATCATGACCCTTTTTTTTCACAACAATTGTTAATATAATTAAAATGTGTTTTTTTGGGCAAAATAGTGTTCTATCCCTTAAATGCTGTCCGATCTTTGCCAAATATGTTTTTTTTTTCTTTTTACACTACCAAGTAAATTCAGAAGAATTATTGATGATTTATATCATATATTTAAATCGCAAAAAGAAAACTGTATATATGTCTACTAGGATGGTAATTTGACGTGTGTGTGCGTAAACCAATAACATAAATACTTACAGGTAATTACAGATAAAAGTAAGCGTTAATTCATTCTGCTTCAATAACAAGTCACGACAACCATTTAATGTAACTATCGGATAAATGCAACATATCTACCTTATAAATGAATTTTACCACATACCCTTAATGTTCAAATTGTCATCCTACATCTGTACTTTCTTGTTTTGTTGCGTATATATATAAATATGTACACAAACTTTGTTTCAGTTTATAATTGTTTTTTAATAAAGTTCGTAATTACTGACTTGTTTCATTATGCATGTTGTACATGTTATAGCAAGCGAACACGTTCCGCTTTGAAGAACTGCATTTAGGGATCTACACAACTACAGTTGTCGGTTATTTGTCAGCATTTGCTAAGACGTGTTGGTACTTTAAATTGCTACCAACTACTACAATGTGGTCACTCTCGACTAGTCACTTACATATTTAGTCAAGTTGAACAAATAATGATTACAAATCATAAGCAAAAATGTTAATCAGGAAAGGCGTAGCCCAACCGGTTGTTTAAAACTTGGAATTTCCATAAAAAAAACCCAGACATTATGTACGTCGTATATATCACTGAGATAACCGGTTCGCTTACGTTCAGTAAAGCGCACATCTGTAGCAGAAGGTATAACGCGATGAGTTGAGATCGGTTAGCTCAGTTGGTTGGATCGGTGGGCCAAAGACCAGGGGTTCAAGTCCCAGTTTGCAAACAATTATTCGCCCCTTGTATATTTGTGTGCTCGTCAGTCTCGTCTGGGTAGCGCAGTCGGTAGTGCGCTGGATTTGTAATATAGTGTTCACGGGTTCGAGTCGGGGCTATGTTTTTTCATGGTGATTTGACCCGAGTCATTGTGATTATTCGCCCTCCACCGCTATACTGTGTTGGGAAGTTGTCAGTTACTTGTAAGTAGGTTTGTCTTCCTCTGTTACAACTATTGATAATATATACTTTGGTAAATCCATCACAATGGCACAACACACTGATACGTTTGTTTTCCTAACCTCACATTCCTGGACAATGCCGCCAAATATTTGATATGTGCCAATAAGTATGGTAAATCGCAGTCAGTTATCTTCCCCTGATTTCCGCTTGGGGCGCCACCGTACGCGGTCCAACAGATAAGTTGCAGAGCCAGTGCTATCAGTAAAATCACATAAAATCAATACCGTTTAATCTAAAAAAATACACAATGGAATCAAAGTTCGGAAGTCTTACGATACTGGAATTAAAAGAAGAATTGAAGAAAAGAGATGCCAAACAATCTGGAAGGAAAAAGGAACTTGTTGAAAGGTGCGTAATTGTTGATAAAAACGGTCAGATGCTGACCGAACCATCCAAGTGTAAACAAAGAATTTGCGCAGTTGGAATTTTATCTCCGAAATATTTATTCTATTTTTGTCGATTTTTTTAGATTAGATGGTAAAAACAAACTAGTTTTAGTTTTATAAGGTATTATTTATTTACAACAGATTTCCAAAATTTATGAAAGAACATTGTCCCCTTCTTATTTTTGATAAGCCGCTCGGTGGGAAAGGAAAAGTGGGTGGGGTAATGTAGAATCGGTACGGTCTGGTCACGTAAATAATGATTCCATTGAGAAATCAATACTTACACTTAACGGAAAGTAGATTTGTTGAATTGAAGGATATTATAAATAATTTTTAAGCATAAATAATTCATATTTTTCAGGTTGGACGCCTATGATAGAAACAAGAATTTTGGAAACTCGGATGTTCAAGAGCCAGACTTCTATATAACTGTTCCAGAACAAAGTCATTATAGTGATATTAACTCCGACACCAAGTTTTGTGATGTGAAACTGAATTCAGTTGTTGAGTTTTTACAACAATTTGACAAGACCATGGACACTTCTATCAAAACCTTCTACAAGGAGAAGTTCCTCCAATATTTTAGAGTTGCAAATGAGTTTGATCATAGAGTATATGTAAAGAGCAGCTGTCATGCAGAAATGAGAAAGGGTGTTGTTTATCAAGTGGATGTTGTTTTTGATAAAGAGGGACTTTTACTTGAAACCCAGTGTGAGTGTGCTGCTGGCATGGGACCCAGTGCCCATTGCAAGCATGTGTGTACTGTTTTGTATGCTTCGACAATGTTTTCTAAACAGAAAACAATTTTAACTGAAGAGACGTGTACTCAAAAACTGATGAGTTTTAACAAATGTAAAAAGTTCATTGGAAGTCCAGTAAAAGCGAGTAATTTAAATGTTCTCGGAGCTGATGAATTTACCAATATGGACTTTGATCCTAGACCTATGGAATTTAGAAATCGACCAGGGTACAGCGACCACCTCAGAAATACATGCTTGAATCACCCACACATATCAAAAAAGCCAATATTTCAAACAATCACACCAGCTAACAGCAAAGCCGTAGCATTAGATCATGATTACTTTAAATTAACCCCTGAAGAACACTTTTTGGAATCGATGTGCATCACTAAAATAAGTCTAAATGAAATCAAATCAGTTGAATCAAGAACTTTGGGACAAAGCAACAATTCACAATGGGCAGAGGAGAGAACAAAACGACTTCCTTCATCAATGTTTGCACGTATCTGCAAAGCCACGGATAGGACAGACAAGAATAAATTAGCTAAGTCTTTGACAGAAGTGTTTAAGATAGATGCGCCAGCACTTAAACACGGACGCAGATATGAAGATGCTGCAATCAGTCGTTATATGTCGGACACACAGAATGTTGTAAAAAAAAGTGGCATTTTAGTATCACATGAATTTCCATTCTTGTCTTGTTCGCCTGATGGCATAGTCAATGATTCAAAAATTGTCGAAGTAAAATGTCCATTTTCAGCACGCGACCAAATGATAACTCCATTTTCTGTACCATATATTATGATCGATTCAGAATCAAAATGCTACTTAGACCACAGCCATAGTTATTATTTTCAAATCCAAGGGCAGCTGCTATGCACTGGCGCACAAGAATGTGATCTTATTATATATACAGTAACTGACGTCAAATATATGAAAGTAAATAGAAATGATTCTTTTATAGAATCAATGGTTGCAGATTTAAAACTATTTTTTGACAATCATTTTAAGACGGCTGTTCTTGAGAAATTTTTCTATAAAACCTATATTGATTAGTCCATATAGTACTTTTGATTTGCAGAGATATTATTTTAAACATTACAATGAAACAAGTCATTGTAACCTTGTGATTTCAGTTCTCATTCAGACCTAATTTTTCAGCTTAATCGTGTGAGCTGAGTCTTCACTTTTGTTTTAGGTATACATATTTAAATTAATTTGTTTGAAGCCATATATAAACCATCACAGATGGCAGGACAGGGATTCAAACTGGTTACCCCAAGGTTGATAGTAAGACATACTACCTACAGAGCAGACCGTGCCAGATTTATGTGAACTAAATCAGTCAAATATTGCATATGATGACAATATAAAATAATTAGGAACTTTAAAATGTGTACCTCGTTTAAAGTGGTATGGCAAAAATATCTGAAATGACTAACAGAAAAAAAGAAAATATCATTTGATTACATTATTTTAATATTTATTCATTATGAATAATTGTTGTCACTTATCTGTTAACATATGATAATATTTATGTTTTAAAGGGACACATGGCAACATTGAAATTTAATTCCACTTGTGCATCAAAGTAATCTTTACATATATGAACAACCAAAGAGTCATCTCCAAATATTACAATCTGAAACTCTGTATTGATATCTAACAAAAACATTATTTATATGAAATTACAGCGTAATATCGGCTCGTTTTGAATAGATAAACAAATATTCTAATATAAAATTTGTTTATAATTATATTGCCTAAGAATTTTTTTAATCACAACGACAAAAACTGTGTATCTACACATGTGAATACAGTACTTTTTATCATGAGGAATTGTGCACCTTTTTAAAATAAAAACACAAATTAAAAATCTTCACACATTACCAGTATACTTCATCATGTACCAGGTATATACTTTCGGAAACAGAGATCATTAAAAATTGAACAAATGTGCCATGTGTCTTTTTAAATTAAACCAGCTGTTAAAACAATATAAATATTGACAAATATAAGCATATATATATATAAAAATACAGTAACAGCAATTAAAATTGTTGAGTATAAAGAAATTTCCTTGTTTGTTTTCATTAACATTATTATAGGAATATTACAATTCCTAATCTTGTTTGTAAGTCCCAACACATTGCTTGGGAACTCCAGGGGTACATCTCAGTTCATACCAATTTATTTTACCTCTAATACAAAGACACCTCAAAATGCAGGTACTCTCGAGTCCACTCCCTGGTTAGAACCAGTACCTAGTGTTGTTTTTAGAGAGGATCAAGCCAAGCTGTGGATCGAACCAACAACTTCTGGCATGAGTTGCAAACACTCTATCCACTACACTATCGCCTCTATTTTCTTAACCCATATTGATGCCTTACAACATGCACAAGAAACATTGATCGTGTTCTTATCACCACTCGTGCATATTTAACTTAAATTAATATTTAACTATTAAATTTTAATTAAAACATCGCTAAAATTCCACAAATTCCAAGTGGGTGGGTTATTTACCCAAAATGGTGAAAAAATTGTTCAGTTAATATCTTACACAACTGGATGTCAATAATTGATTTTCCTCTAATTTGTCTTATTGTACAATCTAATATACAGGTTTTAAAAAAAGGTACGAGGATATACCATCATGTTTGTTTAACCCTTTACTCCATAGATACATGTTTTTCAACACCAATCACAGAAGACCTTTGAAAACAGTGCAGGAAGAGTTCAGATTGCTCATAACGAGCAATCTGAACACTTCCTGCACTGTTTTCTACTCTGTCAGTTAATATAAACATAATTCACCCAATAATTCAAAAGCCTTCTATATTAGAGGTGTCCTACGGTGTTATATGAAGTAAAGGGTTAATATTTTTATATATCTATGCATGCTTAGAAACAATGCCTGTCCTGAAATTACAAAGCATGAAACAATCAAAAATTATATCGGACGAAATTTTTGTTTCAGTCCCTGATAAAGGGTGACATAAAATTTTATAAGTTTTTCCAAGGCCGATAACTCTTTCAATATGCACACGTTTGCTTGCAATTTTTCTGTCCTCCATAACAATTCGTCCAGACATTCTGTTTTTTTTCTTAAAAAAATGTGGTACATTAATTTTAACATTCATGGTGGCAAACAAGTCCTGCACATTAAAACCTTTGTCAGCCATAATAGAATCATTTGGGTCGCACATGTTAAATAATTGACTACGTTCAACAATTTGTCTATCACTTGTCGACCCTGCAAATCCTGGAGACACATATGAAACTAAGCCCCCTGGTGTGGCACCGATTAGTGTTTTTACAGTATTTTTATGTTTATATGTTGAGAAAGTAGCCTGCTGAGCTTTTGGTGCCTTTGTCCTTTTTATCTGGCATTCAGTTCCATCAATTATAACACGAGTGGTTGGAAATTTGGATTTGAAGTCGGATGGTAGGAAATATCTCACAAGATTCTGTGATGGCCATATATTATACTCACGCCACTGCTTTGACATAAATATTATCCATGTAAACACTATATTTTTCACACTGTTCTCTGATACACAAAACATGCGTGACAATTCAAAATGAGTCAAGTTTCTTCGAAGTTTCATTAAAGTCATGAAAAACTGATTTTCAATTGACACATTTTCAACTTGATGGTACATATAATTTAAGCAGTATGCAGCAGGACCAAGTGTGTTGAGAACAAACATGAAATTTAAGTAGTCTTCCAATCCTGTGTAGAAATGAATAAATTTATTGTCTTCAATAAAGTTTTCAATACCAAAAAGTAGTTTAGGGTCAGTATCGGTCTGTATCTGGCAATCTCTGAATTGCTTCAATGGTGTGGCGGTATAAATATCATTTGGTTCTTCCGACACATCGGTTTCTACAGCAACCTCACAACAATCTAGTGGTTCAAAAAATTCTGTAGTGAATTGCTCATCAACAATTTGATCATGTTTTCTTTTTCGGTTTTCCCTGTCCCGAGTCCTAAATTTCCTGGACAATTGTGAAGGGGTCATTGGCTTTGTCCACTGAAACTGGCTGGGGACAGCTGTAGGCAACAACTTCTGTTGAATAGGCTTTCGACCTGGAAATAGATACGGTAATATAATATCAAATGATTTACCAGTCGTCTTTCAGAATACAATTACTCCGGGTCAAACGAAGTATTTTATAAACACACAATATATCCTGTATTTTGTTTTAAACATGTTTCCCATTCATTTCATGTACAAGTATAGACATTAGGTTTAAATAATAAAGTAACATATTATAAACTGATCAATGCACTTCAACAATAGCTGATAATTAACAGTGTTTGGTAATTAAGGTACAAACATGCACCCTCATTTTAAAGACCAAAATGATAATTAATAATTAACCAATACTATCACACACTAATTATAAACAAATACCATCATAAGAATATGATTGTGACACCTATCATGGTGTGAAATACAATACAGTTTATGTATTTATCCATGTGTGGTATGAAACCTCAATTTGGTACGAAACCTCTGTAAATCGTATACATTACCCCACCCACAATTTTAATATGTTATTCTCGATCTCATCTGAGGATCGATTGGTCATTTATGTATAACGTATCGCGGTTTAATTTGTTTGGTTTAATAATAAACCAGATAAATAAGACCAAAACGTACCATCTAACGTTTGTTGGGCGTAATCATCAGGTTTGAAGTGGGCATGGCAAACAACAGCTGATTTCGACGGTTCCCAATTTTTCAACGATTCTTCGTCCATTCGTTTAATTGCCGTGATCCATTTTTGTCGTCTTTTTTGGTCAGATGGAAATGTATGTCCTCGTCTCAGATGACATTCTGGTACGCAACAACATGTACTTGGCATTATTGCTCGTTTCTTTGCACGATAAATATATATCTCGTTCTTTGTTGTTTATTTCGTTTACGATAAAGACCGAAAACGCCGAAAATAGCTTGGACCGCGTCTGGTGGCGCCATCTTTCAACGACCGATAACTCACTGCGATTTACCATTGGTGAGAAACTTGTATTGTTGAAATTTAATAATAAAACAATTGAACTTCCTTTGTAACAAAATATCATTTTAATTATTTTAACACTTTATCACTATAAATGTACATGGTATCAAAGCTTCATCTAATCTAATAATTTATCAAAATAACCAGCTTTACCTTCACTAAAATGGAACTGCCCAACATTGTAAGATTATCCACGTGGGAACAATATCTAATTAAGTTTAAATGAATATTAGGTGCAACACGTCAATACACACACTGGCTGAATTAGTAGAATCAGAAATATCACCAAAATGGCTTCTACTACACAGCAGGGTCAAAAAAGGAAAAAAGTATTATAAGGACAATCCTGAAGCTGTAAAAAAAAGAAATATTGAACGAAAAACAAAACGCATAGAAGGGAAAATTGGATTTATGTGTGAAAGGGAGGAAAAAGCAAGAAATAAGTTAAAGAAATAAAGGCAAGTTTAGGAGATGGTAATGTGAATAATGTCACCTCAAAGGATTTCTTACTGGAGGAACTTAGGTCTTACAAGGGTACAATGGAGGCAAAAGGTACTGCTACTGATTCTCCATTTAGAAATGATCCATTCCATGACCCAGTATTTCAGTGTGTCAGTGAACAAGAATATGGTGATGAGTACTATTTTTTTTACAACATTCATATCTGTTGAAACCTTGTCTGTCGAATTGGTGACCATTACAAAGTATGTAAGGAGCCAATGCATCTATCATCAAAATACTTAGGTCATGTTAGGATTATGATATTTACTTGTTCCAATTAACACAGTGCATCATGGAGTAGCTCACCTTACTTGGGACAAAAATACTTAGTAAATCGGACTCTTACATGGATATTTCACATCAGGAATATAACCAAAGAAGTATGAGAAGTTCTGTTTAGCTGCAGGCATTGGTTCTTTAAAGGAAGTTTATGTAACAGAAAGATTCAAAACGTATAGAAAAGTGGTTCAGGAGATATCCGATGAAGCCTGCAATGATGCAATACAATCGGAACTTTCTTCCAATGACTATCAAGATACAGACATTGTTATATTGTCTGATGCAAGGCTTGGTACTCGCAAAAACTCCTATCATACAGATGCTGTTTGCATTGGAGCTAATACACAAAGAGTCTTAAAAACTATCCATGTCACGAAAAAGAACTCTTCTTCATCTCAAAAGCATGAGCTTATTGGAACAAAGAAATTATATGATTTTTTGACAACTATGGCCAGCATGGTCTCAAGATTAAACTTCACTGATAAAAATGCTAATATTAATAAATTTCTTAAAACAGAAAGAGTAGGGACAACATCAACAAATTATACATGGCATGCTACTAAAAACCTGGCAAAGCAAATAAAAACATTTGCTCAGGCCAAAACTACAAAGAAGGGTCAGTATGACATCATGAATTGTCAGACAAGGCAGCAGAGTGTAAAAAAGCATTGAAGCTACTACATCCTCAAGACAAATAAAGGAAACAAAAATTCTGAAAAGAAAAACGTGCCACTGGTGGACAAGTATATGGTTAAAATTTGTAGTTAAGATTCGTCAGTAATTGTCATTACGAGACAATAATAACAGTAATAAAGTGTTGTGGTTACTTTTAGTATAGCCCATTCAATTCTGACTTTTATAGACTGCACATTAATAGTATATACATTTAAAAGTATGCAAGGGACCCCCTTACAAAAACATTTCTCTTTGATTATTTTGTGCAAGGTAAACAGATTTTGTCGTCTGCTATATTTACTGTTTTATTTTTAGATCCTGCATGTTTACCGTTTGATTTTTAACCCTAGTACAGTTCCACTAGATGTAACATGCCCCGCAGAGCAACTAGTCTGATCGGATGTTGGGTCTTTAAGGGAGGAAATGTAGAGACTATATAAACCCCATTGCACGAAGTGGTATGTCTTCGTCAATGAATATCTGACAAATATAAACTGTTAATAATATCATAACGAAATACCAACTTGTAAACATACGAAACTATTCTTTCATTTTATTATATTCTAAAAATATAACACTGCTTGATGAATCACTCCCGGGATCACACATTGACATTTTATTCACCTGTTTCACAGCATACAGTTTCAACTGAGTCACACATGTAAATATTGCTAAATGGGTGCCGCTTCCAGAACAGTATCTTTTCTCGAAATGTCGAGAGGCGCCCGAGATGTCCGACAGCCGTAATTTTAGATATTGGAGAATAGCGAGGTACAGAAGACCTGTAGTGTTGTATGGTTTAGTATGTATGCATGGGTATATACGTGTGTCTGTGATAATAGTGCTGTATGTTTAATTATGTATGCACCGGTATATACGTGTGTCTGTGATAACAGTGTTATATGTTTTAGTATGTATGCATGGTATATACGTTTGTCTGTGATAATAGTGTTGTATACATGTGTCTGTGATAATAGTGTTATGTTTTAGTATGTATGCACCGGTCTATACGTGTCTGTGATAATAGTGTTGTATGTTTAAGTATGTATGCACTGGTATATACATGTGTCTGTGATAATAGTGTTATATGTTTTAGTATGTATGCACCGGTCTATACGTGTGTCTGTGATAATAGTGTTGTATGTTTTAGTATGTATGCACCGGTATATACATGTGTCTGTGATAATAGTGTTATATGTTTTAGTATGGATGTACCTGTATAAACGTGTCTCTGATAATAGTGCTGTATGTGTTAGTATCTGTATATACGTGTGTCTGTGATAATAGTGCTGTATGTTTTAGTATGGATGTACCTGTATATACGTGTGTGTGTGTGTGTGTGATAATAGTTCTGTATGTTTTAGTATGTACCGGTATATACGTGTGTCTGTGATAATAGTTCTGTATGTTTTAGTATGTACCGGTATATACGTGTGTGTGTGATAATAGTGTTATATGTTTTAGTATGGATGTACCTGTATAAACGTGTGTTGTGATAATAGTGATGTTTTAGTTTGTATATACTGGTATATACGTGTGTTGTGATAATAGTGCTGTTGTTTTAGTATGTATGTACGGGTATATACGATTCGCGGACAAAAGCCCCCCCCCCCCCCGAACATAAGCCCCCTCAAACCGGTAGGGCGGACATAAGCCCCCTCGATGTTTTTGCAAGGCGGACATAAGCCCCCTCGTCTAATTTTTTGGGGCGGACAAAAGCCCCCTTACCTAGAGTAATATAGTTGATAAACCCCCCTTCACCTTTGTTTTTGGTCAAAGGTCTGCTCAAATGTTTATCTTCTTAACAATTTCCGAATCAATAATGGTTAAACATGTCTTAAAAAAAAGAATAGCGTATTTGGTTTAAAGCAAGGGAGAGTACTCGTTATAACTCTCAATGCGCAACGTCATTTATTGACGACATACCTAATGCACACTCTGTTTTTATCGTTAAACTTAACCCTACTCGGCGCCTTTTCCCATTATTTTTTTTATGTCTGGCGATGAAAGCGTTTATAATCCCCAACAATAAGGTTAATGAATTATAACTTTGAACGATCCATAGTACATTTTGTAACCTCTACATGTTTTTTTCTTTATAGGTCCGTCATGACACAGCGAGGAGGCCTGAAGTTCCGTCGGACATCGCCGAGATTCGAGCCCAACACATGGAATGTACATGAGGCGACGATGGAGGATACAGCCAGGACCAACAACATCTGCGAGTCGTGGAACAACGGTTTTAGGTCGCTGGTGGGGCACCTAAACCCGTCTCTGTGGACAGTGATTCTGTTTTTTAGAAGGATGCAGCGATGGTGGAAACTGAAGTCTTGAGGGTGAATCGCGGCGTTCCGACGAAGATGTCAAAGAGGACGGCCACAAAGAATTTCCAGGACCGACTGAAGACTCTGTGTAGGCACCTGGTGGAGGGAGAGAAGACAGTGGAGGAGTTCCTTACTGCCATCGGGGGCCACATCAGACTGAGGTAATGAAGCCGATATTACGAGAATTTCCTGCAAGTGCTATGGTGACTATAGGGACAAGAGACATGTGCTAAAGTGAAATGTGCTGCCATATTTATGTGTAGATTTTATGTATATATTGTTGGCTATGTCGTGCTGCAAATCTTGTCGTCTGCTCAATTTTCAAACAGTTTGGAGCCCGATCAGACGACTATTTACACTGGTACTCTAGTTCCAAACTGTTCGTGTATTATTTATTATACTGTCGATAATAAAGAAATGTGATAAAAAAAATTTTGAGTTTTTTGTATTGTTTCCGTTTGGCAGTGAAAGGGTTTATATGTAAATTTTGCAAACAACTTAGATCCAGTTTTCAATAATCAGCATATGATCGGGATCCAAACTGTTTGCAAAATTTACGTATAAACCCCGTATAAACCCCTTTCACTGCCAGACACAATTTTTACAAACTGCAGTCGGAGATCAGCCACCGTCTATCTGAAGTACAAAATGTTCATATTTTATTTTATTGTTTCCGTTTGTGAAACAACTTAGATCTGATCTGGATCCAATCTGTTTGCAAAATTTACGTATTAACCCTTTCGCTGCCAGACACAAGCTTTACAAACTGCAGTCGGCGATCAGTGGAAGAGTAAGGTAATAATTGTTATTCGTACTTGTGCATTAGGTATGTCGTCAAAAGAGACGTTGTGTCTGATAGGAGGTTTCCCTGTTAGTCTTGATTTAACCTCTTTCTTAATTTTGTCTGACTATTTTCACATAAGTAAATTGAAGCTGTTTTCAACAAAAATAAAGGCTTCAATGGGGAAAAAATTACCGATAATAATTATTATTATAACTTGTGCATTAGGTGTGTCGTCTGTGACGCTGTGTCTGATACGCTATTTTGGCAAACAGTTTATTTTATTTTATACGGATTGAGGGGGGCTTTTGTCCGCTCTGTACACGAGGTAAGGGGGCTTATGTCCGCCCTATATTTTTTGGGATCGAGGGGGCTTTTGTCCGCCCTGCTAAAATGGTCGAGGGGGCTTATGTCCGCCCCTTGAGATTAGCCGAGGGGGCTTATGTCCGCCTTGCAAAAACATTGAGGGGGCTTATGTCCGCCCTACCTGTTGGAGGGGGCTTTTGTCCGTATACCGGTATATACGTGTGTGTGATAATAGTGTTGTATGTTTTATTATGTACCGGTAAATACGTGTGTATGCGATAATAGTGCTGTATGTTTTAGTTTGTATATACCGGTATATAGTGGTGACTGATAATAGAAAGACATCGATTAGCGGCGTGTTGAAGTCCACCGATTCCGATAATCGATACCACTTTCACATAATTCATTATCGGGTACGAACGGTGAATCGTCCGGGATCCCGGATCCGTCCCGTATTATACACAACCGGTCAAGGGAGATCACTCTCAGCGTTCCAAAACACAAATGGCGTTGCAAAAAATATGACCATCCTGGCTCCGAGAAAAAATCAAATGTTTGGAAATACTTCGGCTTTTACAAGTTAAATGAAAACCTCCGGCCTTCAAAACAGACCGGAAGAAGACTATCGATGAAGCGCTACTCAAACTAATCGTTGGAAAGTCCTATCCGTAAGTCTTGTGGGCAACCAGTACTTCGGCTAGGACTATTTGTTGACTACGAATGTAAGTTGACTACAAGAGACAGGTTGTTAGACGCCGCCTACTTTGAGAAACCACGCCTCTCGTTTTTTAATGTTGGAGATAATAATTAGAGAGAAAATGGCGGCTGATTTGCCTTCCGCGACCCTGCCGAATCATTTTTTTTTTAAAAATGAAGAAGAGTTGAATCACTTTATACAGCAGGAGGAATTGAAAGGCCACTGGTAGTTTGTTGCATTTAAAAGCAGAAATCTTCTTTCAAGAGGTGTTGTAAGCTTATCGATATTATGTATAAAACATATTGCATGAAATATCACGCCCTACCTGGTGTAAATAATAATAATATGCCATTTAAGGAGTCTGTCTATATGTGTCGGTAGCAGGTAACAATAGACATTATGAATAATGATATTCAACACAAAGTGAAACTATTTAAATACTTTATAAATTAATAATACAGTAGTGTTTTTGTTAATATTTCTTTAAATCGGCAAACCTTGGATTTCTTTCCTTCTTTTAAAATCATTAAAAAGATATATAGCAATACTTTGTTCATCTTTCAAGCTAAATACTATGTAATACATGTTAAGCAATCTATTTCTTAACCAATTAGTTTCGAAGAAAGTTTGTTTAAACTTTTCATACTCTTTACATTCAAAGAAGAAGTGCAACTCATCTTCGACTACAGAAATATTATTTTTCATACATATAGGACAGAATCTTAGATTTAAAATGTATATAATGCAGAGATTTAGGAGAATCGTTTAGATCTGCTATCCATCTTTGTAAATATAGCAGTCTTTAATGCGTGTTTTAAATAACTGAATAAAATTTAACTCATTTCCAACATCTTGGGCAAGGCTAGCATATCCAAATCCATATGTAAAATGTAATTCTCTAAGCAATTAGCAGGTAATGAGACAACTTGCTTAATTTGAACAATAATTGTTTTATTATGTGCACATATGACCAAATTATGAACAAAAAAAAATAAACGTATCATGCGAATTTCTTCATTAGTATACACTTTATTATTTTTATAATTAATATTATTATGGAATGTCAAAACAATCCTGCGGCTAGACATTATACATAGCAGCGCAATATAGTCGACTGAAATTTCAGATGTCAATTTAAGGACACGATACTTGTAGTATAACAACATACACTTCTATTGACTAAGTTAATTAAGGTGTTTATCAGTATACAAATTGTGGAAACACGGGGTGATAATTAGGACAAGTCACCCCTGTGGCTAAATGTTCTGCGCAATGTATCGTCTTAAAACAACTGTTATTGTACTTAATTGCAATCAACCCACTGGTCATAATAATCTATTAATTAAAATTCATATTTAACATTTAAAATGCTGTTTCTTAAATATGTTATTATTATTATAACTATCATTACATGAATTTATTCCACTCACATTAATCGGTCTCGTCCTACCATAGTTAAAAAGAACACTTCACGTTCAGGTTGCAGACAGCCCTCATCAGTAAGAAACATGCAACGCTCATGACTAGTGCTAAAACAGAGATGAAATTGTTGGAGGCATACCATGTCGATGTACCTGAGGCTGATCTGCCTAGTTATACCGAAATAGATCAGGTATCTGTAAAAATCCTTAAACAGTATCACCCAGCTATTGCCTGTCAAAACTGAAGGTGATAGCAACTGTCTTTACCGAGCTGTATCGAATGCGCCGAGTGGAACAGAAAGTTTCCATGAACTGTTAAGATTGAAACTTTCGTTGGAGTTGATTTTAAATGGTAATGTGTACAATACAAATATCAAACTGAATGATGTTGTTGGTGACAATAGAATCGTCACTGGTGATTACCAGAGTATAGTTCATGACGCGGTATTCATCAATTCATTCTCCGGGCTCGTGCACATGTACGCATTAAGCGCCGCAATTGGAAAACCAATTCGGTTGTACTACCCGCCACAAAATTAATCCGGAATATTCTTCAGAACATCATACACGGCGAGTAATCGGTCGCGCAGTTAATAACCTCTTTCCAATAATTGAATAAAATTTAAGTAATTTCCAAGATCTTGGGCAAGCCACGCATATCCAAATCCATATGTAAAAAGTATTTCTCTAAGCAATAAGCAGGTAATGAGACAAATTGCTTAATTTGAAAAATAATTGTTTTATTATGCGCACATATGGCCAAATTACGAAAAAATTAAAAATAAACGTATCTTGCAAATTTCTTTATTTTTATATACTTTATTATTTTTATAATTAATATTATTATGGAATGTCAATACATAGCAGCGCAATATACACGGCTTAAATTTCAGATGTCAATTTAAGGACGATATTTGTAGTATAACAATAACACTTCTATTGACAGAGTTAATTATGGTGTTTATCAGTATACAAATTGTGGAAACACGGGGAGATGATTAGGACGAGTCACCCCTGCGGCTACATGTTACTGCGCAATGTATCGTCTTATAACAACTGTAATTGTTCTTAATTGCAATCAAGTCACTGGTCATAATAACCTATAAAATATGTTAAATACATAATTAAGATTCATATTAAACATTTAAAATGCTGTTTCTTGAATATGTTATTATTATTATTATTATTATAACTTTCATTACATGAATTTATTCCACTCACAATATTCGGTCTCGTCCTACCATAGTTAAAAGAACACTTCACGTTCAGGTTGCAGACACCCCTCATCAGTAAGAAACATGCAACGCTTATGACTGTTGCTAAAACAGAGATGAAATTGTTGGAGGCATACCATGTCGATGTCCCTGAGGCTGATCTGCCTAGTTGTACAAATCCTTAAACAGTATCACCCAGCTATGGCCATTAATAACACACCTGTCAAAATTGTAGTTGATGGTAACTGTCTTTAACGAGCTGTATCGAATGCGCTGAGTGGAACAGAAAGTTTCCACGAACTGTTAAGATTGAAAACTTCGTTGGAGTTGATTATTTTAAATGGTAATTTGTACAATACAAATAGCAAACGTAATGATGTTGTTGGTGACAATAGAATCGTCATTGGTGATTATCAGACTATAGTTCACGACGTGGTATATATCAACTCATACTCCAGGCTCGTGCACATGTAAGCATTAAGCGCCGCAATTGGAAAACCAATTCGGTGGTATTACTCGCCACAAATTAATCCGTAATATTCGTCGGAACCTCATACACGGCGGGTAATCGATCGCGCAGTTAATAACCAGTTTCCAGAAATATGTGTGATGTGGACATGTGTGACAACAGTGTCTGACTGAGTTCACACCAAACCATTTTGTATCGCTGGTAGCGACGAACAGACTTCAGCCTGCGGTACTTGATATAAGTATCAATGAACTTAATTTTTCAAATGTTCGAAATACTGAATATGACTGTTTCATCAGTTGATACATCATCACTGTCAATGACTGCCGGTTCTGAATTGACAGATGTTGTACCACTCGTGTCTGCAGCAGAACCAAACAGTGAAACACAAGGGGTGCTAAATACGGGGTTCTTGGAAACAAGCATAGTTGTAGATTTGTTAGCGAATGGAACTGTAGGATTGGCTAAAATTCCTGGGGGGGGGGGGGGGGGGGGGGGTATTAAGTAAAACGTGTATTTCGTAATTGAAAATTCCAACAACTAAGATAAACGGGCACAAAAAAATATAGTTCTTTCTCTGATGACTGTGGGGTTTGGGATACTTCAAGGTGGACCTCTCCAAAAACACTATTTTCGGGATATGGGGTACTTTCGGTATTTTTTTTCAAAGAAGGGGAATACTGCACCAAAAAGCGCACCCAACGGAAAATAGTGTATCTGCCTATGAATCCGCAACCAGAGAAATACCAGGTCATGGCTATTCATATGTATTATACAATATTGAAGTTGGATGCTTCATACAAAAAACGAGTTTCGTGGTTAGGTGATGGGGGTTTGGTAAGTAAATTTGCAGTGATTGAGTATTTAGGAAAGTTCCCCGGTCATACACCACATGGCAATTCAAAAGAAACAGGACCGTCAGACTACCTCCGCACACCTGACTATGTTATGACTGACGTTCAGGACATGGTCACAAAAGACAAACCAGAGCAAGTTAATGAAAAACTTAAACACAAATATGACGAGGTTACTCGGCCCACTGGTTTGCAACAGATAGAACTCAAAAAGAAATAAATGACAAGTAAAGAAAAGCCATAATCTGGACCTAAGAAAAACATTGCAGACCAAATAAACATTTTAGAAAACAGGGTGTCCGACAATGACAAATTCTTAAGTTCAATTATTAGGACTAATGGCAAGACACCCTGTATAATTCTGTACATGGACGAACAAATTAAATTCACCGAGTAACTCCTCGAAATACTCTCCTCCGTGGTCTATACGTTTTTGCTACCATTAACGCCATTGAGTGAACATGTTAACGAAATCAGAAGTTGGTATACTGAACACAACATTCTGTAAAACATGCTTTAATTCAAATATGTCGACAAATCGACTTCCCGTTTGCTCCTATTTAATGACTGATTACCGGCATTCTAAAAAAAAAACATTAATTTGTGAAATTTAAACACTAGAGACCTTCAACATTATATTCACCGTTCGTACTTCAGTTTTTCTGTTTGAGCAGGTGTTTTATCTAACATGGAGCAAAACTTTACGGAACTGCGGTGTGCCGCGTGCTAATCCATTTTCAAGTTCCCCGACGTCATTTTGTTTCTAACAAAATGGCATACCGTAACATCATAGTTTTGACGTCATGTTGAGATGCGCATAATTGGTGGCATTTTTTTAAAGGATGTAAACAAGCATACGATACAGCACACATTGATATTTTTTATTTTAAAATAAATCCCATTTTGGCAGCGCTACACTTGTTTTAATAGTATAGGTAGGAAAAAAGCAAAAACTGCCACGACTACGTAAACTGACGTTTCCATAATTACTATAGAAAATAAACTAATGATGAAAAACTATCAAAGTTTTGCAAAATTACTTCAAATATGTAACGGCACCAGCTCCCTTAGAATTATTAGAATACAATGATAAATAAAAATGTTATGGCAAAAGTCTACGAACTTTCTGATCCCCACTCGTACATTCATGACAATAGCGACTTTGGATCTTACTGCCATTTCTTCTATCACTTGAAAATGAAGGTCATAGACACACCTCTGGACAAATTGGAAATAGGCAGTGACGACGAACGTACTCTAGTGAAAGCAATCACAACTGCATTCCCTGAGGCAACGCATATACTGTGTACCAGACATCTGCGACAGAATGCTAAACAGAAACTGATTGATGACGTGGTCAACATAACGGACAGAAATGACAAAATATTTGCAGACGGTGACATATTAGACGCGGACGACAGTATCTGTTTTGAGGAAAAGTGTGACCAACTTGTATCTCACTGTGAAGGTATCTCTGACAATTTTGTTAAATACTTTCAAGACAGACTTAGACCTCTGTTAAAAACTTAAGTCAATGAGCCGGCTAGAAATGACTTGATTGAAAACAATTGAACGAACAACTGTGGATCTGTCAACCACATACTTAAACAGACAGTTGACTGGAAGTCAAAACCTGCCACAGACTCGGAAGAATCCCTGTATTACCTGGTCGAAGGACAATACATGGACATTAGAAGAGCATTGATTAGAACAGGTGAATTTCGTTTGGTGGAATCTCATGCCGAATTCGACGTCACAAAGACAGAATAGATATCGATGACAAATGAACAGAAAAACAGACTATACACGGTACCGAAATCATGTAATAGAAAAAACAGGTTATCTGACATCGACCGACGGAAAGTAGACTATCGTTGCCCCAAGAACACACGGTAAGAAACCAAATCAAGGAAAACGTAAGGTCAATGAAAGGACGATGGCAGTAAAACGGACAAAAACTGAAAAATAATTTGGAGTTTGTTATCAAATACACACGCCGAGAATACTCTTGTTGGGAACGCCAACTACTGGGGTGGTAGTATATGACAGGTACTCTGTTTAAGTTGTGTTCTTGAAACAAATGTACAAATCAATAATTCAAGTGCGGGGATGTCTAGTCAGGTTTTTGTAAATAAAACTGTTCTATGTATTTATAATTTATAAGCAGAATTATTTCACTAAATTGATTTGTATATTTGTCTTTATTTATAAAAATTATGCATGTGATACACACGCCGAGAATCCTCTTGTTGGGAGCTCCAGTTACTGGGGAGGTAGTGTATTACAGGTACTCTTTTTAAGATGTGCATTCCCTGAAACAAAGTTGCAAATGAATACTTCAAGTACTGGTAATAACATGGACGAATATATTTTATATATCTTTACATTACATATGTGATTTTTTATGTATTCATGCGTGATATATATGTTACTTATCAACGAACTTTCAGTTTTAACATCTATGCAGCTATACATGTGATATATTGTTATAACATTTTGAATGAGTTTGAATTGTATATGTTTATACTTCACATAAACAAACCTGATACTTTTTACATCAAGGTCCCAATAGCAATAATGTTATAATTCGGAATTTACATATATTTATATTTCACATTTTCATACCTAATACTTTTAACTGTATGTATATATTTTTTATATATCATTACATATGCGATTTTTGTGAATTCATGCGTGATTTATCTTGTACTAATCATAACTGTTACAACGTTCTTTCATTTTAACATCTACACATGTGATATATATTTTCTATAACATTTTCAATGAATTTGAATTTTATGTTTATATTTCACACAAAAAAAACTGATACTTTTTACATCAAGGTCCTAATAGCAATAATGTTATTGTGAATTTACATATATTTATATTTCACATTTTCATACCTAATACTTTTAACTGTAGGCATATACCTGTACTGTAGTCCCTTCACTGACACATAAAACGATGGTGGATTTCAACAACAATAGCGCTGTTGTTAGAACCAAACTTGGACCGGACCGGAAGACTATCGATAAAGCGCTACTCAAACTAATCGTTGGAAAGGTCCTACCCCTAAGTCTTGTGGGCAACCAGAACTTCAAAGACTTTGTGATGGCCCTGGAGCCAAGGTATTTAAGCTGCCAAGTACTAATTCATACTATTTGAAACACAAACTTTGATATAAATAAAAATGCATAGATCGAATTAAATGTTTTATATCAAAACAATTCAACACTTTTATTACTAAGAAGCTACTGTCAAGTTGTCAACACAGTCAATTTGATTGATGTATTTGAACAGTCCGTGAAAACTTTCCATTTTAACTGACTGTTTTCAGTGTACTGTGTAACTTTTTAAAATGTCTTACAATTCAATTTCAATGTGGAGATAATAATATATATTTAACTCAGAATGGCACATAATTCATGAAATGTTACCACTTAAGTCATTTTTTTATGTTTAGTTGTTTACCTATCCTGACATGTGAGTGAGTGACCGTATGTGACCATCCTTTAGTAGTAAAGTGTGCGTAAATTAACAAAGTTTGTTCTCACTAATTGTTCAGGTATCAAATACCAAGTCGTAAAACTGTCGTGGAGAGACTGGAAACAATGTTGTTGTATGGTGTTTAGCGTCGCTTTCAACAATTTTTCAGTCATATCGCGACGGTGTCTACTTGAGACAGTATTCTAAGCGCTGTCACACTGGAGTATCATGCCGCAGACACATGGAATGATACCCCATCCAGTCACATTATACTGACACCGGGGCCGACCAGACCTAGATATACCTTCTAAATGCTGAGCGTCAAGCCAGGAAGCTTCTAGTACCATTTTTAAAGACTTTGTTATGACCCGACCGGGGATTGAACCCACGACCCGACTGGAAACAAAAAAGGAAAAAAGAAACAAAATATCAAAGATGAACTGCGCTCAGTAGGTTTATACTTTGTTTTTCAGTGAACAAACTAATTATATGTTCTGGGTATCTTGGATATGCCAGATATATTTCTTCTTTGTTTTTTGAGTTTGTTTCTGTTTCAAGTAAACATCTTGGCAATTGTCATTAACGTGATAGCAAAACAGCACCGATAAGTGGGTGTCATCTCCAATCACTGTCACGGCTGAGTTCAAAGCATACTTAACCGCTGTTGTTACTATTAACAAATCTGCACAACCTTCTGATTGAATAGTCTCGATGTACTTAGATTGAAGATGGGTTCTTAACATGTCAATGAAGTTTGGACTTGTTAAGATTTGCAAGGTATATCTTTATATTAAATGTGGTATGGCCATCAAACCTAGCACCAGTGCTAACTCTTCCAGAATTTCACCTTTGATTGGTACTATCTTTTGTAGACGGAGAATTTGAATATCCATCAAACGCAACAATATTTTGGCCACAAAATTTCAATATATACACTGAAAACATCTCAGCAATGGTGTTAAATGAATGAGGCACCACTCGCCATGGAAGTTTTTGAATTAATGTCCCGCCATCGAGTACATACTTTGCATTTTCGTTTACAGTACATTTATCCATGCCAGTTATTTTAGACATTACATCTTTAAGCTATGGTTTGTTCGGAACTCGCATAAGACCATTAGCATCAAACAATGACGGTGGATACGAACACAACTCGTATGTAAATAGAGACCCGATTTCATCTTGTGTGATAACTAGCTGTGCTGCAGATATTAATCTTTGAAACATCAATTTAGGGTCAACTGTTACGTGGTCGTCGTCGATTTTGACATTTAATTTGGAATCCATTGTTATTGCTTGATTTTTTTGTTTAAATGAGTATTCAAATATCGTTTCATCAGTCATTGCAGTAATTATATTTTGACCCAATTCTTCAGCTCTATAAACATTTACCTGTTCTTCTGCAGTAACTCCACAAAATATGTTTATAAGCGTTGAACATTGATTGAATGGGTTTCTGATTTGTAGATAGTCGGATAGCTTCAACATGTCACTGTTTTCTTGTCTGTTTACCTTTAGATTTGTCGCTGCGGTGTTATTCATTTGATGTCAACGTAATACCAGTAAATTGATGCATTGCCTGATAACACAGGACGGCGTTGAAAGCAGCCATGCTGCCCTTTGGAGTTCTGTCATACCCCTTCCTCTGGTCGGACCACCACTCATCAGCATCTGTTCTATTACGAGATCAGTTGATAAACCCGGCTCCGAATCTATCACTTCGTCGGACAACATTAAATTTTCTGTAAACTTCAGGATTGGTATCCGGCAAATCATACATAGTTTTCACTTACACTTACATCGATTTCGCATACAGGTAGTACCCCGATGCAGCGAAATAGGGTAAAATAAGAGTTAATGTACCCAAATGAAGATCCCAGTCACCCGTGTGCTCAGACTTAATAAACGATCGTAATATTGAAATCATTTCAATGTATTGGAACCAGAGTTTGTGTGTTTTAAATCCTTCACAGGAAGTTTTGTATTGTTCAATTTTGAGATTAATCTGTTAAAAAATACGTGTTTCGTCATTACAAACAATATCAACTGTAACTGATTCATCTAACACATCTTCAAGTACAAATTGTATACATTTTACAACCTTTAGATTCTCCGCTATCTCCACCCTCGAATTATCCTCTGAAAGTTGGTGAAAATCTTGCAAGTAAGAGCCTTGTGTCACCATGTCTGTAGCTGTTTTATCTTTGTCGATATTGGCCGGTAGCAGAGTATCGTATATATTGTCCAGAATTAGTGCTGTTACAACATATTCTACCAGCAAATGTCCCCTTATAGCTCTGGAAATGGCCTTACCGTTTAACATATGACTTAACAGCTGTCTCGGCATATATCACTTCCAATAACGCAAACCAGAACCACCCATCAAAGAACCAATGCTACCAAAAAATCTCATCTCTACATGAACCCACCAATTCTGAGAATAATATTCCGTAACACACTACCTTGAGCTTGATGTTCAAGAAGTCCAAAGGCCTTCCACCATAAAGGTTGATCAAATGTAAGTATCAGTGTAGCCTGTTCACTAACAAAGCATAGAGTTGAGTAAATACAATTCTCGTCGCTGGATTTCATACCAATCATTGGCATGAATAGGACAGTATATTTCCTGGATAGAACCTTGATGCACTGTTTGCATAAAACAATTCGAAAGTCGTTCAGGCTTTAATAGCCATGATATTGTCCACCAAATGTCAACATTGTACGTTTTGTCATTTTGGTGATGCACGGGCAATTTCTTGATTTTCAATAGGATTTGAAAGTTTTTCTTTGGTTTAAAGTAAGCAATGTTAATCTTTCCTACAGCCATGACATCTTCAGACGAAATTGAAACCCTAAGAATGGGTTTGGTTGATTTATTTCCTCGTGTTATTGATGTTATGATACCCATGCCATGGAATGTACCGAGGACATCAACCGTTCTTATGTTGTGGTTGTATAAATATTCCGGGTTGATGGCATCTGTTGCGTGCAAATCTAGCAAATACTATTTCACTCCAAGAGTCTTGTCTTTTACCGTATACATCTGCTACCTTTTTTTGAAAGTCAAAGGTGCGAATGGGATATACTTTTTTCATAGGTTTGTCATCAATGTTAGTGGATTTACCACAAAATAAACAATCATCTTTAAAATTAAATATACTTTCCGAACGAAGAACTCGCTTAACACTACTTGTTGATGTCTTTCTGTTTCAAATGACTAGTCGGCAGGTCTTGTGCACATTTTAACGTGGTTGCAAAGTCACACTACCATTGGCTCTTTGCTAGCTCTGTTGATACCCTCACAGCCTTTGACTCTCAGTTATACAATATCATAACCATTTTCAAGACTTTCTGTACACAACGGGCATCCATTCTTCTTTAAATTACTATAAACAACTTACAGAAAGATACTATCGTTCAATTGAATACCTTTATAAAATATTATAACATTAATTGATACCGCGTATTAAACAGTAATAGAACAATGCTTCGTGAACCATACCGGGTAATGTCAACTTTCAGAGAAACGTGTACTATTCGCGCCAGCATTCGCCAGTGATAAGCCCGTTTCTGAATTGAACGCTGACATTTTTAAGCTGCGTTTTATATATTAACAAAAAAAAACAAAGTACTCAGATTGATAAATTTTCTTGAATAAATTGTTTGAATTTCTGTTTGCCGAGCATTTTAATCCGTACAAAAGTATACAATTCGATAAAATTAACATGGATTATGCCAAATTTAATGTTTATTTAAACCGAAAGTACAAAATATGTCACAGTATTCGGATAGTACAACTGTCCGAATTATAACCAAGAATAAAAGTACTTAAATGAGTTCCGATTTTTGTCCTATTTTGATTTTTGTGGTCAAATTAAGTAATAGTTTCAGAACCTGCAAAAAACATTTTTCTGTTGCAATTAGTCCGAGGTTTTGTTTATTTTTATCCATCTATTAGCTCTCCATTGCATAACAATAACGTTACAATCAAATAGTAAAAAGAATGAACTATTTCAGCCTTCAAGTGATATTTTACTGAATGTATTGTATATTTTGTTTATTGCCGTTTTCAACACTGTTCAGTGCTGGCAGACTTGAGTACCATGCCGAAACTATGACGTTCTAGGCCACTTGGCTACCGCAGTGGTTTATATTATGGTAGAAAACAGCGGCAACATAACACTATTTTAATAGGGACATTTTTACAGAAATTCACTGCGAAAACTTTTGAATACAATTAGATACATTAATTATTTATATATATCTATTCATTGTTTTTCTAAATAAGTACACGAGTATTGCGTTCCCCTGTATCTGATTTTACATGGACAGTTGTAGTATACTATAAATAAAAAGAAGGAGAAGTAAAAGAAGTAGAAAAAAAGAAGAAGAAAAGAAAGAGGAAGAAGATTATACACAGTTTCTCATCAAAGTACACTGTTGTAGTAACATATATATTTAAACACATAAACACAAAACGAGTTGAGTGACTAACATGTACATAGTTTATATACACATACACACAAACACAGCTAGATACACTACACGTACATAGGTATATATACACAAATACACTACACACAAGCTCACATACCACATTGACATTTCAATACTCATTTAAAGTATACTATTGTATAGAAGGTATTTCTAAATTATCACTTCCGATACTATTTTAAGATTTGGAAATCCCAGACTTCCTTAGTTACCGAGTTAAGTTTTTTAAGATGAAATATTTGATCTAATAATTATTATTTATATGTACCGGTATATACGTGTGTGTGTGATAATAGTGCTGTATGTTTTAGTATGTATGTACCGGTATATAAGTGTGTATGTGATAATAGTGCTGTATGTTTTACTATGTAACAACCTGTATATACGTGTGTGTGTGTGATACTAGTGCTGTATGTTTTAGTATGTATGTACCGGTATATACGTGTGTGTGTGTGATACTAGTGCTGTATGTTTTAGCGTGTATGTATCGGTATATACGTGTGTGTGTGTGATACTAGTGCTGTATGTTTTAGCATGTATGTATCGGTATATACGTGTGTGTGTGATACTAGTGCTGTATGTTTTAGTATGTATGTACCGGTATATAAGTGTGTATGTGATAATAGTGCTGTATGTTTTAGCGTGTATGTATCGGTATATACGTGTGTGTGTGTGATACTAGTGCTGTATGTTTTAGCGTGTATGTATCGGTATATACGTGTGTGTGTGTGATACTAGTGCTGTATGTTTTAGCATGTATGTATCGGTATATACGTGTGTGTGTGTGATACTAGTGCTGTATGTTTTAGCGTGTATGTATCGGTATATACGTGTGTGTGTGATAATAGTGCTGTATATTTTACCATGTATGTACGAGTATATACGTGTGTCTGTGATGATAGTGCTTGTTTGTTTCAGTATGTACCGGTAAATACGTGTGTATGTGATAATAGTGCTATATGTTTTAGTCTATATGTTACGGTATATACGATTCTGTGATAATAGTGTTTGTATGTTTTAGTATGTATGTACCGGAATATACGTGTGTCTGTGATAATACTAAAACATACAGCACTGTTATCACATCCATACGTGTGTCTGTGATAACAGTGCTGTATGTTTTAGTATGGATGTACGTGTCTGTGATTTTAGTACTTGTATGTTTTAGTATGTATGTATCAGTATATACGTGTGTCTGCGATGATAGTGCTGTATGTTTTAATATGGATGTACCGGTATATAAGTGTGTATGTGATAATAGTGTTGTATGTTTTAGTATGTATGTACCGGTATATAAGTGTGTATGTGATAATAGTGATGTATGTTTTAATATGTATGTACCGGTATATAGGTGTTTCTGTGATAATAGTGCTGTATGTTTAGTATGTTTGTACCGGTATGTACGTGTGTATGTGATAATAGTGCTGTATGTTTTAGTATAGATGTACCGGTATATAAGTGTGTATGTGATAATAGTGCTGTGTGGTTTAGTATAGATGTACCCGTATATACGTGTGTATCTGATGATAGTGTTTTATGTTTAAGTATGTACCGGTAAACACATGTGTTCCGTGTTTTTTATGGATGTATGTACCGGTATATACTTGTGTATGTTATAACAATGTTATATGATTGAGATTGGATGTATCGTTGTATACCTGTGTAACTAACAATAGTGTTGTCTGTTTTAGTTTCCATATACCGGTATATATGTTTAAATTCCATAATAGTGTTGTATGTTATAGTAAGGATGTGCTGGTTTAATCGTGTGTATGTGGTAAAAATAGTGTATGTTTTAGTATGGATATGCGTTATTATCACATACACATGTCTATACCGGTAAATGCATTTTAAAAAATACGGCATTATTATCACATAAACACATATATGTACATGCGTCTTAAACCATATACAATTATAATCACATACACACGTATATACCGATACATGCATGCGAAAACATACAACATTGGTATCACATCGATAAGTTTATACCGCTGGGCAATGCATACTTACTTACATAAAACATTGTTATCACATCAATACGTACATACCATTACATGTATTCTAAAACGTACAACACTATTATCACATATACACTTAAATATAGGTTTATTTGATTCAATCATAAGTGGAATTACTGGTAGTGCTGCTAAAGATGCCGCTAAAATAGCAGAAAAGGCATTAGGTTCGAGTAAATTGGGTGACGAAATTGGAAAAAGAGTTGTTGATCAGATTATAACAAAAGTTACAAATAAGACTAAGACTGGAAGAGACAGAGTTGACGATGGTGTTAAGATGACTGTTATCGAAGATGAAAGGTCTCAGACTTACAGAATTAAGGCTGACAGGGATGAGGTCGACATGTCTGAGGCTGATAGGTCTAAAGGATAAAGGTAATATTCTAATGCGAGAATTATTGAGGACTGGTAAAGAAGTAAACAAACAATGTATATTGTTATGGGAAGCGGAAGAAGACACAGGAGAAAAAGAATAGAAAATTTGTTTTAATTTATTTTCACAAGTAGTAAATATATGAATGTTCAGAAGTGAAAACTATTGCGAAAGATATGAATATATTCCAATCAACTTAGATACACCTATTATGCTTCCTGGAAATGGTGTAAGACAATTTAAAGCGGATATCAATTTACTATCAAAGACAGACCTTCACCCTTTGATTGGTATAATGCCTATTTTGAAGTTGATTTTAAAGTAAGTAAATTAGCAGATGTGGTTTTTGGTGCTGCTGTTAAAATTGCTTGCTCCTTTGCTTCGTTTATAAATAGTCTCCAAATTAAACAAAATGGAAAAGTTGTTTATGATGGAAATAAATTATATAGACTTGTTGCTGTTAACGATGTTCCTGAATTATCTAGTGACTACGCCGAAACCACTGGGAAAACGAGTATATTTATTTGGATACAAATGATTCAGCAGAAAGTGATGCGGGTAATGCAGATCATGATAAAGGTTTCTTAAAACGACACTTGTTGATTGCGGAAAATAGAAAAGAAAGTTTGGAAACAAATCTGTTACCTCCTGACCAAATACAAATAGTTTTGCAAATTACTGAAGATGATAATTTGATCTTCTAAGCTGTTGGTGTTGGTGATAGAAGAGTTGTTAGTTCTTTGGTTGCCAAAAATGACATATAATTCTGATGGACTCACGTATGTTGTAGAAAATCACATGATCTCAACAAAATGGACTTATCTTAGGGAAATGATACAAGAATCTGCTAATTCAAAGCAAGTAGTTCATTCCTTTAGAATAACTGCTGGTGTTAGGGACCCGAAACATGTTTTCATTTATTTACAAAGAACTAACAAAGAAAATAACCAAAAACAAAACCCACATCTCTTTGATACGTTTAAACTCAATACTAATAACGATACTTGCTCTGTGTACTCTGCACGATTAGAGGTTGGTAATGGAGAATATGCAGAAACTGAATATAGTAAGGATAATATTGTTAGGATATTTAAAAATGTTATTAATTATTCAAATAAACAAAAAGATAAAAACACTGGATTGTTATTGAATATAATCAATTTTCAATCTTTATTTGGACTTTTGTACTTTTACTTGGGTGGTAGTTCTAGCGATATTGTTAGTATTAATCCTAAACAAATCACGTAAAATTGTAAGTTAAATTCTACTCCTGTTGTGTGTTACAAAATCTACGCAATTATTATATATAAGGAAAGCGTTGTAATAAATGAAGTATGAAATGAATTAGTTATTATGTAAATATAATATATATGACATACATTTTACATTCAATACATTTAACAGACGGACAAAAGAGAAGTTTTGCAAATGATTTTAATAAAAGAAGTGAATTAACATTGAGGTTGAAAAATAACCAATTAAATGCTGCCGCTGGGGCTGTGCCGTTGATGCTAACTAATAACCAAATAAAAGCAATTAACAAAGTAAAAGTGTTGGGTTAGGTTTAAATATTTCCAAGACACAAATGATTGCTTAAGAAAACAATGAATTCCTTGGTGCATTGGCGGGGTTGATTGGTCGTGTTTTGCCTATGGCTGCTAAATTTATTCCGAAAATTGTTGCGCCGTTGGCTACGGGAGCATTAAGTGGTTTAGCGTCTACTGGAATTAGTAAAATATTTGGATATGGAATGCTTTCAACTGATAATACTGGTAAGAGAAAATTAATCAATTCCGGTTATTTAAACAAGTCTCAGATTAATAAATTTAAAAAAAATCAAATAGTATGAAAATGACTAATAAACTAATGCAAAATTGAGGAGTTTTCGGTTTACTAGCTTCGTTGGAAATACCTCTTATCGGATCGCTTATTTCTGGTTTGACAGGAAAGGGCCTCCGTGTAGGAAATGGCTTGCAAATTGGACCTCCGAAGGGGCGAGGCTTGCAGACTGGACCATCTGGAGGGCGGTCGAAAGAAAATTGTAGATAAACCCATTAGATACCATTCCACGTTCGTCATTGAACGGATGTATAATAATTTGGATGATATGGCCGGTCCTGGAACTCATTGGGTTTGTTGTTGTGATAATAATTATTTCGATCCTTTTGGTTTACCCCCGCCAATTGAGCTAAAACTTGTTATCAAATACAGTACAATACAATATCAAGACAAGAACAGCGTGTTGTGTGGTTATTCCTGATTGTATTTTATTTAAGAAATTACAAGATGGATGTAGCATGTATGATGTTTTGTATAAAATGTTGAAACCGTTCAAAACCAATGAAAATGAATCAATTATTAAAAAGTATTTTAATAATATATAAATGAGCAGTTATTGTGTGAAGGAAAAAATTGAAACACAAGATATAGAACTTAAAATTATTACGACCAGAAATGGAAGGTTGATGCAAAAGAGTACTTGTGCGTCTTGTGGGATAACAAAAACAACATTTGTAAAACATATGTTATTATTACTCCCTAAAAAGGGGTTAACGCTTCGTGGATATAAATATTGCGGCCCTGGAAATCCTTTGGATAATGGACCTCCGGTAAATGATTTAGACGGCGTTTGTCGAGAACATGATTAGTGTTACGGAGATGAAATAAAAGTCTGTCATAATGTAATGTTAGAGAATTTAAAGAACACTAAATCAAAAACATTTGGGGGAAAAATCATAAACTTGGTTTGGGCTCAAAAAACTGGAAAGACCGGTGTCTTGGGGTAGTAAATTAGCGGATGTATTACACAAACCCATTAAAAGAAAATTTTCGAGACGTCGGGTTATTGTTAGTGATGTGGATGATGTGTGGTTGATATGCAGACTTTCTCAAAATACAACAAATGGTTTAAATATCTATTAACTGTAATTATGTCTTGAGTAAATATACTTGGAGTGTGCCGCTTAAGAATAAAACTGGTTTGGAGGTAGCTGGAGCATTTGAAGATATTTTGAGTGGGATGAATGTAAAACCTCAAAGGTTGGCGGTTGATGAGGGAAGTGAATTTTATCACAAACACTTTAAGAAATTGTTAAGCGCTTATAATATTAAAATGTATACCTTTTATGAGTGAAAAGCAGTAATTATTGAAAGATTTAACAGAACTATGAAGAGAATAATGTGGAAGTATTTTACTGCAAATAATTATATTGATGTTCTGCCTAAAATGATCTCAAAATATAATAAGACCAAACATGGTAGTATTGGTATGACTCCTAAAGAGGGAAGAATGAAAAAGAATAAAGAAAAGGTATTACATAATTTGTATTCCGAACAATCCCAAACATCTAGAATATATTTCAAAATGGGTGATAGAGTTAGAATAAGTAAATATAAAAGACAATTTGAAAAAGGTTACACTCCGAATTGGAAGGAAGAAATATTTGTTGTAAGAGATATTCAAAAGACAGGGCCTGTTACTTATCTTCTAAAAGATTTAAGCAACGAAAATATTGTGGGATTTTTACATGAACAAGACCTGGCGTAAGCGAGTCAAGAAATATTTAGAATAGAAAAGATATTGAGACGCGATTACAAAAAGAAGAATGCTTATGCAAAATGGCGTGGTTATTCAAGTGATTACAATTCGTGGGTTCCGTTTAAGGATTTAGCTATCTAGCGGCTGTCTTAAGGGGGTGGGTGTAGTTGTATACAATATACCGGTCTCAGTGAAACTTTCCGATCGCCTAAAAATGATCAGCGAGCTTGAACTAGTCTGGACTCGGTGAGCTGGTCATTTTTAGGTGGTGGGAAAGTGTCCTGAGACCGGTATATTGTATACTACTACTGCTTCCTGGGATCCTGGTAGGTTAACCAACACTCGAGCATCTCATAACTCCGCAAAAAACTGTTTTCTTTCTCGCTTGAATCAGCAGCGAGAGACGAATGATAATAAGACGCAGTGTCGTACATCAGCCATCACGGAGATTGTGGCCGGGCGGGGATTCGAACTCGCGACCCCTGGATTAATCGTCAGACGTGCTATCAATCCAATATAATCAAAACATTATATGATGCAAACAGGAAGGAAGATTCATTACTCTCAATGTACATACCTGACTAAAAATAACAAATTAATATACAAATTGAAAACAAAATCAACATAATTATGACAAATAAACATTGACACATGCTAAACTACGATGTTTTATTATTTTCAATGCACTATACAGAAACTGTTTGTCTCCTCTTGCGACATGCATGAGCTACACTGGTCCTATTATTGCCGTCACTCATTTGGCGCCCAGGAACTAACAGTGGTTGATGGTTTAATCACAATAATGAACGTGACTGAAAATATAGATATGACACCCATTTGGAGGCTTCCTACCGTCTGCTGGTACCAACAGTGGCCCTAGTCTTGCCCAGAACAATGTAGGTTTATTAAAATAAAGAGGGACCTGTGCTAGAATATGGAGATGAATCCGTCTACTGGTTGCTAAACGTAGAACTGAACTAATGTCGGCCTGTGCGAATATTGAATATAATTTTTAGAAACGTCTTGGTTTCTAGGTACTAAAAGTCCTATTGTTATTGTTTCCTCTGCAATGGATGGTCCTGTATGATGTGTCCAAGTGATCATGAATGTCCAGTGAACGAAAATGATGTACCTCAAACAACTCCCCACCATCTGAAGGTCAAGGTCACTGTGGGGATCAAAGGTTGTATGGCTAATTTTCCCCTTGTACTGTAACTGTTTCTTATCAATATATTTTTGTTTGAGGCCAAATACAGGAACATGCAGGCCACATTGCGCAGACATATGTGTTTCATAGACACATTGCTTGATTTTTAAGCTAACCTGAGTAAAGCTAAAAGTGAGCTGGTCTAGTTGCACTGTTCATAAATTGTTACGTTGTACACGTCCAAAGGACGCTTGTGGTGTCTTGAATTTTCACAAAAAAATATAGTAGTTCTGTATCAATAGTGTCTAAAAGATTTAGCCAGCTTAACAATATATAGTTAATATATGAGGTAAAACTTTTAACCATGAACGTAGAACTTTGCTCTGAATCCATGACCCTCCGATTTTGGATCCGATGCTCTGCCCATGCGCTCCACAACCATTGTTTGATAATGATTTCAGTTATGGCCCTCGAGCTAGCACATTTGCTTTATTTTGTATGGTGGCTTATGCCACAGGTCACCTTTTTGGGGCAAACGTGACCCTCTTGTTCAAATGCTAATAAATGTTTTAATCTGATGATTTCAGTAAAATCAAGGAATTATATAGAGAAAGAAAGGCAACTGATTGAGATTGTGTGAACGCCCTTGTATTTACGCAAAATCTCGCAATATCTCGTTTTTAATTACCTTAACTTCCATTCATCTCGGGAATACAAATCAAAATTCTTACACTGCAGAACGAAATTGTCATCAAAGCAATACCATTTCCAGAAATGTTTGTTTAAAATTGTTAAAGTACTTGTGATTACAAAATGTGTATACTGCAGCTAAACTAACGACAAATTACGATACATTTTCCTTCAAACCTCTAAATCTTTAATTCAAGAGCATTTTGCGTGATCGAAACATGTTTAAACATCTAAGATTACATACAACTTACAGTGTATATACAAGAAATATGTTGCCTGTGGATTATAAGTGATTAATAAACAAATTATGAATCATTCGTGTGCTGTTTCATCAACATTTAGTCAGCAACTGTCCTGTCCTTCTATACAAGTCCTTGGTAAAATCAATCTGATTTTAATGGTAGTTAAAAACAATTTAAACATAAGTTTGATATGTTATTTTGATGTCGAACGACCAAAAATTGAAAAAAAAACAATATATTCCGAACGAACAAACGAAGCAATCGGGACATCGCTCGGCCATTTCCGCCAAAGTTCGAAATTAAGGAGGAATATACCTTTTAAACTATTTTCCAAATCAGTAGTATTATGAAACTAGAAGTAATTTCCATTGTGATAATGGATTTTTTCTGCGGTAAATATAAATAATATTACATGTGACGTCGCAAACATGGCCTTCTTGACGTCCCAATTAATTTTTTCGACCTCAGTTAAGTTTTACCTATTGTACAGGATCGAAACATAATATCATCACGTACACATTTGACGGATGTATGGATTTACAAATTCAAAAATTGCTACGAACGCCAAATTTTGAAAATACTAGCCAAAAACGGGAACTATTTTTGTCTTGATTTTTTTCGAAAAAACGACTTCAAATAAAAATTACCAAAAATCAAACCGAGCGAACAAATCGACAAACTAGATTTTTTACAATATTCAATTATCTAACGCTACTCTACGTCGAAAACAGTATTCTCATGTCTGACATCCTCCACGGCTGGTAGTGGAATGTGGCGTTCATCGTAACTTCATCGCATTTAATTAATACATCTGTCAAATGTGTACGTGGTGATATATGTTTCGAAATTGTACATTAGGTAAAACGCAACTAAGGTCGAAAAATAAGCGATTTAGCTGCAATAAATTGGAACGTCAACAAGTCTGAACATGGCTATGTTTACCACGTCACATATAAATATATGTTGTATTTAACGCTGAAAAAAAAACACATATTCATATTGGAAATTGCTTATAGTTCCGTTATATACGAATTATACCACTGATTTGGAAAATAATTTAAAAGGTATATTCCTCCTTAAGAGCAGGCGGAAATAGCCGAGCTTTTTTGATGTGCCGCGAGATTACTGTTGTATCTCATTGCGAGGTCAGCATAATATAGGTAAGTGATAAATAGGACAGACTTGATAAATTTAATCATTTTATGTAAATTGGTGACATGGCTCGTGTTCTCTCAGGAAAAGTGTGTCTAGTTACCGGGGCTTCCCGTGGAATAGGCAAGGGAATTGCCATTCAACTTGCTGAAAGTGGCGCCAAAGTGTACATAACCGGACGAACATTGGATCCAATAAAAGGTTCTAAAGGAAAGGGATCGTTGAGAGAAACAACTGATGAGATAAATGCCAGCAGGGGTACCTGTATTCCAGTACTCTGTGACCATTCGAAAGACGATGATGTTAAACGTTTATTTGAACAAATAGCACGTGAAAATGATGGACAATTAGACGTTTTGGTTAACAACGCATACTCCGCCGTGAAGGCTTTATTTGACCAAGTTGATCAGCCGTTTTGGGACCATGATCCATCCAGTTCCTGGGACGACTTTAACAACGTTGGACTGAGAAACTATTATATCTGTTCCACATACGCCGCCCGGATGATGGTTCCCCGTAAATCAGGACTCATTCTGAATCTGTCTTCGTACGGAGGTTTGAAGTACTCGTTGAATGTGCTGTATGGGATTGGGAAAGAGTCATGTGACCGAATGGCGGCCGACTGTGGGTTTGAATTAAAGCAGCACAACGTAGCATTCGTGAGTCTGTGGCCAAATGCTGTTAACGGAACAGAGGCCATTGATAAGTTCCACGATTACTTTGTCAAAAATAACATGAATGCAGAAATATTTAAAATTTGTGAGACGCCAGACTTTGTTGGAAAATGTGTAGTAGCTCTGGCAGCGGATCCAGACGTCATGGGAAAGTCGGGGAAGATAGCTATGACATACGATTTAGCACGTGAATATGAAATCAAAGACAAAACTGGCCACGTGCCCATCGATTTCATGCAAGCCAAGTCCTTGTTTCAATATTTCGGTTATCTCCGAACAGCCAAGTTTTTTCCAAATTTTGTAAGACTTCCAAAATGGGTTTTGCCGCTGATGGCAAACAAGTTTTATTGAGGACAATACACAGCTTGATGACGGTTGGTATCTACATTTGAAAGTTTGAAATAAGAAAAAGGTTTAAATTCATGACGTAACTCCTTCACTTATCCATATAAAAGTTTGTCATTTATATGCCATGAACGCATTCCAGTGAAAGTTCAGTTTTATCTTTGAACAAATTAAACGATGAAAACCGAGTATTGCCGAGATATTTCAATAGGGTACTGTGAATCCGATTTCCGTTTCTACTGTAGCAATAAAGTGTTGATGTAAAAGAAAGTCGCGGGCGCACAAAGTGGATGTGACTTTTGCTAGACCGAGTAAAACACATACGGATATAACAACCAATTTACCAGTACGGGGTGCCATGGATGCTAAAAATAGATAAATAGGAGATAAATAGGAGATAAATAGGAGATGTTGGTATGTCTCATGAACGTTCGACAAATAAAATAACGCCTTGTATAGACGAGTAAATGATGTTGTGCTTTCCATTGTTCAATATGTATTGATCTCTCTCTCTCTCTCTCTACACGATAAACCGATACTTCCTGTTATTTTTGCGCAAGTGGTTAGGCAGTGAGGTGGGAACCCCCCTAATTATTTTGTTTTTAAATCAAAGATATGGCCGATACGAGCGAGCATGTGTTTTTGAATGGCAACATGACCGTTTCCTCAAACATTGGAGAAAAGTGACGGAGTGAACACGTAATTTACAGATTCATAAGCAATTTTGGGACATTTTATGCGTTTTATATTTGTTTTGTATATCAATACACCAAATTATATCGTTAAAAATACAAGTTGAGGTTATAAGGCTGCTAAACGCCAAACCTTGCTTAGTACGTAGCATAAGTAGGTGCCTCGTTTATTCAACGCCATTGTGTCATTCAGCGGTATTCTAATTACATGAACTACTTTTTCTACCAAACTATTTGAGGGTTGTTATTTAAAGGGGGAGGGGGACAACCTGAGGTACAGGGTACTGTACCGAAAACAAACGAAAGGTAAGAAATATGGACGGTTTTGTATCGGAGCCAGTATATAGAACATGAGTAAGCACACTCCAAAATGAAAGATATTAAATTAAGAGAATCCCACTAACACGAGAATGTACAGAATAAAAAGCTTTAGGATGAAGAACAAAAGTTTTATCAGACAAATCTTAAACCAGAACGGAGTACTAATAGTGTTTGAAAAACCACCTATCAAATATGATATCCATATTAAATAGGGATTCAAGCCGGTTTATTCAAACACAAAAAAGAAAGTTATGTTATTAGACATAAGAATGATAGAGAGTAAACAGTAAAAGACGCCCAATCCTCCACGACCGGTGACTGATGCAATTGTAAGACAACCATATCCCAAAGGATGCGTTTACCTCAAAACCATGAGGATTACAAAATTAGGCTATTCGCAATACTAGCAAACCGCCAAAACGTGTGGATGCAACATAAATATTTCGAGGTACTTTATATTCACCAGTAAAAACTTCTAGTCGGTTACAACGATTTGCATAACTTAAACGTATACCTAACGTATGAATTAATTCTAGTTCCGGTTAACTAGAATGACGCCCCTTTCGACACCTAACAGCTTTAAAAGGTGTTAAATCTTACACTATTATTAGACCCGAAAGTGGCCTAATGGTGTACGCTTTTGACTGTCACTCAAGATTTCGTATGTTCAAACCGCAGTCAATGCTAAAAAAAAAATACAAAAATAATAATACGTTTAATTTCTTCTTTTTTATCTTTTTTTATTGAAACTGTTACCGGTATTCAGTTAACACACTTGAAAAATATGTCAACTTAAAGCAACGACAAATCGCAATCCTGTGATGTAGCAGTATACATGTTGTGTTTGTATGAAAAGCGATATTATTATGCTGAGGTATCGGGCACGGTGAAGTAGTTATATAAACTTTGGTATATTGATACATAAAATAATGCAAAACACATACAATAGTCCCATAAATGCTTCCGAAGTAATAAATTGAGCTGTTTTCAATCTGAGAATGGTTCAATTAGTCACTTTTCTCGAAAGGTTGAGGAAACGGTCATGTTCCCATTCAAAAACACATGTCCACTTGAAAGTTAAAAAGAATGCCGCTGGTATCGACTATATCTTTGATTTAAAAACGAAATAATGATATGAAAATAAAGGGGTTTTCTTACCCCAATGTTCGACCGCGTACACAAAAATAACAAGAAGTTATCACAGTAAATGCGCGTAGTAGCCGCTTATGTAACGTATACGTTGTACGGAGTGACTATAGCGTGTTCATACATTTGATAGCCATGTTAATTTACCAAAATATATTCAACGCCAGTACAAGCAAATCAAAACGTTTGGCACATATATGTAGTTTATTTTTTATCACGTGTAGACTGGGCATGTGATAGTTTCTAAATGTGATGGTGTCTGTCATGAATAGTCTATACCAGTCGTTGTCGTCTCCCAATTCAGGTCTCTAGTACATTAATGTAAAAGTGACCGTTTGTCATTGCTATGGAACGGTCACTTGGTTGACTAGGACCGTTTGTCACTGCTATGGAACGGTCACTATTGGTGGACTAGGACCGTTTGTCACTGCTATGGAACGGCCACTATGGGTGGACTAGGACAGTTTCTACAATTTCTTTCGAATACAAAATTGATGACAATTATGCAAATATTACAAATTGGAATCCTTTTAGCCCAACATTTCATACGTTTCATTTCATTAATTACAATTGTATTCCAATATTAAAATTCTACTAATTGTAGAAAGAGTAATACGTGATTCATAAAAATGGCATATTTTACATTATGTTCTAGTTTTGTATGAGCTTGTATGCGTCTTTTGACTAGTATTACACCATCACGGCGAACAACTACATTTCTAACGTCGCGTTGGTAGTTTTCATTTTGTACAGTTAGTTGCACCAAGAAATTATAAAGAGAGGCAATTGAGATTTGAGATTGTGTCAACGCTCGCGTATTCACGCAAAATATCGCCATATCTCATTTTTAACTTCCATTCATCGCAGGAACACAAATAAAAAATACTTACACTACAGAATGAAACTGTCATCAAAACAATACCATTCTCAGAAATTTGTGTTTAAAATTGTTGAAGTACTTGTGATTACAAAATTTGTATATTGCAGCTAAAATACTGACAAATTACGATGATTTTTCCTTCAGACCTCAATATCTTTAATTCGAGAGCATTTTGTGTGATCAAAACAGTTAAGATTACATACAACTTACAGTTTATGTTCAAGAAATCATTTGCCTGTGAGTTATGAATGATTAATTTGCAAGTGTGCTGTGTAATCAACATTCAGTCAGGAGATGCAAGTTGCCTAGCCTTCTATTCAAGTAATTGGTCACACGCACGCACGTACGCACACACATAAACACACTTTTTTTACTTCAATTTATATTATTTAGTAAACGTCGTGTTTGTTCAGAAACGTTTTAACTGTTCATTTTCTTTGATTCAGTCTCCTAATTACTCTATATATACTCTTTATTTATCTCACCCTGTTTATCAATTTATAATATAATAAAAATCTAGAGTGGGTCTAAAAAACTTCCTTCTTATTGAGACCATGTCACCATTAGACGTGCTGTGATTGATAGGGCCTAGAGTTGGGTCCTCCATGGCCGAGTGGTCTTAAGCGATTCGCACGTCGGTCGCACGAACATTTGCGTGTCATCGCCGAGGTCATAGCATCAAGTTTAACCCGACTGAAACACTTTGTGAGAAAGTGTTCCAGTTACTTGTGGAAGGATACCGCAGCGTGGCCCAGTGGTTGAGCGTCCGCCTTGCATGCGGAAGGTCGTGGGTTCGGTCATACCCAAAGACTTGAAAAGAAGTACTTCAAGAAGCTTCTCCGCTTGGCGCTCAGTATAGTTCTAGGTCTGGTCGGCCTGGTGTCAGTATAATATGACTTGGTGGGGTATTATACCATGTGTCGACGTTAAACACCATTTTTCAAAAAAGAATCCCTAACTTAATCTTTACTATCATAGTATAACTATCATTATCGTCATTACTTCATATCGACTGATGCATTCATGAAGTTTGTATGTAGGCAAGGTCAGGACCTACATGTAACTGGGCTATCGGTTCGCACATGTAGGTTATTACACATATCGCGATATTTCACATACACACTATAATAGATCGGGTCCTTGGTCGTATTAAACGCGGTAGGATAATACATATACAAATATATCAGACTCTGTGCAGAATGAATTAGCGTTATATGATAAGAGAAGACTGGGATACTAGTATATAAACCTCCGTTCAAAACAACGTCTTGGGTACTCTCAGGTAAAAGGAATCCAATAAATGGGGCTCCTCGTGGATCGAATTGGTAAAGGTTGATTGATTGAATATTTAGCGTCATTTTATGCCATCGAGTGCTAACAGACGATCAGCTAACCTAACCACTGCTTCGTGGGATACTTAAAGGTTAACCAGTATTCGAGCACACCCCATCTCTGCAAGTAACTGATAACTTTCCCACTTGAATCAGCGGTGAGAGACGAATGATAATGAGACGAAATGTCAATCATCATAGAGACTGTTGCCAGGCACGTGAAACGGTTTGGTCAATAATGCTTATTCGGCTGTGGATGCTTTATTTGTTTCAATTGGTCATTATATCAACGATGTGGCTCCGGAATTAGTACATCTATACCGTGTATGCAGATAAACTGATGGTTCCGCGACATTAGCATGTCCTCAAGGGGAGGTTTAAGCTATTACATAAACGTGCCTTACGGAGTGGGCAAATAAGCTTGCAATCGGATAGCAGTCGACTGCTGATTAGAAATGCTGCATGTGTGAGTTTTTGGTCTAATGGTGTCAGCGGAACCGTCGCCAGAATCAAATTCATAGCGTATTTGAAACAAATGGACACTTCAGTTGATATAGAACATGATAAATGAGACGCCAGAATTTGTTACAAAAATGCATAGTTGGTTTAGCAACAAATGCAAACTTTTAATGACAGCGGATCTTGGACGCGAATATAGATTGTCTGATAAAGACGGTCACATACTTATCGATATGATGCAGGCTAACTTCGGATATAATCGCGCTGTTTGGCTTTTTCCTGATTGATTAAGAATACCAAAATGGATGCTAGCAGTGCTGATAAATAAGTGCTATTGAAACTGAAGTTTACCATGGAAACTTTCTTCTCAAACACGCGTGTACACATGAGTATTTCAATACTAGTCACCAACAGTATCAAGCGATGAAGTGAAAGCATTTAACCCTTTGCTCCATAGATACGCGTTTTACCGCACCTATCACAGAAGGTCTTTGAAAACAGTGCATGAAGAGATTACGAGCAATCTGAACACGTCTTGCACTGTTTTCCAAAGGCGTCTATATTAGAGGTGTCCAAAGGCGTCTATATCAGGTGTCCAAAGGCGTCTATATGAGGTGTCCAAAGGCGTCTATATTAGGTGTCCAAATGTGTCTATATTAGAGGTGTCCAAAGGCGTCTTTATTAGAAGTGTCCAAAGGTGTCTATACTAAGTGTCCAAAGGCGTCTATATTAGGTGTCCAAAGGCGTCTATATGAAGTAAAGGGTTAATAAAGTTACATCTTTTATAGACAGTATATGATTCCAATATGTAATGTATCTTCACGAAGAACAATTGACCTGACGCCGGCTGATAATCAAACAAGTCGATAAACCAATCACCGACCTGTTTCCAGGGCTGGTCATTTTCCTTACAAGCTAATGATTTCTTAGTAAACACTACATTGTATTTACTAGGACAAACAATACCACGTGGCCAGTCAGTGGAGCGATAGTTGCTCTCCCGTCAGGTCAATTCGTTACAAATCAAAGTCAACTTTTGTTTAGATAGGATTATGCGATAAAATTTCATTGTTTTCTGTATTAGTCAACGCTATGAAGAATTAAGAAGCCTTTATATTTTAACCAAACATGGTTAAGGATCCGATCCATTGATTTTTAATGGGGTTTGTAATATTTCCATGTGTAGTTATTGTAATACGAAATAGTAATACAATGATGGAGTGAACGTATTAAGAAACACGAACTGTGTAAGATAAGACTGCTTTATTCGACCTCGTGTGAGAGAGTGATAGATAAGAAGTTGGGTTGCTAGGTTTAACAGGAAGTATTATAGAATAGCCACAAATACAATATGCCAATATGTTACAGGGTTTAACGTCATTTTCAACACATTTCAGATTATAAGTAAAGTGTTTGTTTATTATAGTGTCATCTCTATTGCAATGGACTTATGGGACACTTCTATGTTGTACACAAGTACTTTCCGGAAGCTATTATTGCCAAGCGTCAGGTTATTGGACATTTTGTCCCTTTCATTTAGCTACTGGGTGGGCAACCGGCCGCATCAGAAAAAACAACAACAAGGTTTTCCACAGGGGTTCGATTCTTCGACTTCATGCTTCCGATGCGGACTTCTTAACCACTAGGCCACTGAAGACAGTCATATGGCATATCCAATTTTATTGGTGGAGGGAAACCTCGGAATGAGTCCGGATAGAACCACCGTCCGTATGTATCTTATTGGGATATAGTACTATGTGCTAAATGTGATATATTCTATATGATTACTGTAATATATTACTATGTCATTACTGTGATATAGTACTATGTCATTACTGTGATATATTACTATGTGATTACTGTGATATATTACTATGTCATTACTGTGATATATTACTATATGATTACTGGGATAATTTAATATGTGATTACTGTGATATATTACTATCTGATTACTGGGATATATTGCTATATGATTACTGTGATATATTACTATGTGATTACTGTGATATATTACTATATGATTACTGGGATAATTTACTATGTGATTACTGTGATATATTACTATCTGATTACTGGGATATATTGCTATATGATTACTGTGATATATTACTATGTGATTACTGGGATATATTACTATGTGATTACTGGGATATATTACTTTGTGATTACTGAGATATATTACTATGTGATTACTGGGATATATTACTATATGATTACTGGGATATATTACTATATGATAACTGGGATGTATTACTATGTGATTACTGTGATGTATTACTATGTGATAACTGTGATATATTACTATGTGATTACTGTGATATATTACAATGTGATTACTGTGATATATTACTTTGTGATTACTGGGATATATTACTAAATGATTACTGGGATATATTACTATATGATTACTGGGATATATTACTATATGATAACTGGGATGTATTACTATGTGATTACTGTGATGTATTACTATGTGATAACTGTAATATATTAATATGTGATTACTGTGATATATTACTATGTGATTACTGTGATATATTACTATGTCATTACTGGGATATATTACTATGTGCTTAATGTGATACATTATGAGTAATGTGATATATTACTATGTGATTACTGTGATGTATTACTATGTGATTACAGTGATGTATTACTATGTGATTACTGTGATATATTACTATGTGATTACTGTGATATATTACTATATGATTACTGGGATATATTACTATATGATAACTGGGATGTATTACTATGTGATAACTGTGATGTATTACTATGTGATAACTGTGATATATTACTATGTGATTACTGGGATATATTACTTTGTGATTACTGGGATATATTACTATATGATTACTGGGATATATTACTATATGATTACTGGGATATATTACTATATGATTACTGGGATATATTACTATATGATAACTGGGATGTATTACTATGTGATAACTGTGATATATTACTATGTGATTACTGTGACATATTACTATGTGATAACTGTGATATATTACTATGTGATAACTGTGATATATTACTATGTGATTACTGTGACATATTACTATGTGATAACTGTGATATATTACTATGTGATAACTGTGATATATTACTATGTGATTACTGTGATATATTACTATGTGATTAATGTGATATATTACTATGTGATTACTTTGATATATTACTATATTATTACTGTGATATATTACTATATGATTACTGTGATATATTACTATGTGATTACTTTGATATATTACTATGTGATTACTGGGATATATTACTATGTGATAACTGTGATATATTACTATGTGATTACTGTGATGCATTACTATGTGATAACTGTGATACATTACTATGTGATTACTGTGATATATTACTATGTCATTACTGGGATATATTACTATGTGCTTACTGTGATACATTATGAGTACTGTGATATATTACTATGTGATTACTGTGATGTATTACTATGTGATTACAGTGATGTATTACTATGTGATAACTGTGATATATTACTATGTGATTACTGTGATATATTACTATGTGATAACTGTGATATATTACTATGTGATTACTGTGATATATTATTATGTGATTAATGTGATATATTACTATATGATTACTTTGATATATTACTATATTATTACTGTGATATATTACTATGTGATTACTTTGATATATTACTATGTGATTACTGTGATATATTACTATATGATTACTGGGATATATTACTATGTGATAACTGTGATATATTACTATGTGATTACTGTGATGCATTACTATGTGATAACTGTGATACATTACTATGTGATTACTGTGATATATTACTATGTGATTACTGGGATATATTACTATGTGATAACTGTGATATATTATGAATACTGTGATATATTACTATGTGATTACTGTGATATATTACTATGTGATAACTGTGATATATTACTATGTGATTACTGTGATATATTACTATGTGATTACTGTAATATATTACTATCTGATTACTGTGATATATAACTATATAATTTCTGTTATATATTACTATAGTATTACTGTAATATATTACTATCTGATTACTGTGATATATAACTATATAATTTCTGGGATATATTACTATATAATTACTGTGATATATTACTATATGGTTACTGTGATTATATTACTTTATGATTACTGGGATATATTACTATATGATTACTATGATATATTACTATACAATTACTGTGATATATTACTATATTATTACTTGGATATATTACTATATGATTAATGGGATATATTACTATATGATTACTATGTTATATTACTATACAATTACTGTGATATATAACTATATTATTACTGGGATATATTACTATATGATTAATGGGATATATTACTATATGATTACTACCATATATTACTTTATGATTACTGTGATGTAATACTATATGATTTGGGTGATATATTACTATAGGATTACTGGGATATATAACTATATGATTACTGAGATATATTAGGCTACTATATGATAAGATCTACTGTCATATATTACTATAATGATTACTGGGATATAATACAATATGATTACTGGGATATACTTAGGCTACTATATGATTAGATCTACTGTCATATATTACTATAATGATTACTGGGATATACTTAGGCTACTATATGAATAGATCTACTATTATATATTGCTATAATGGTTACTGGGATATATTAGGCAACTATATGATTAGATCTTCTGTCATATACTACTTCAATTATTACTGGGATATAATACTGTATGATTACTGGGATATATTGCTATACAATTCCCGGGATATATTAAGGAAAACTTACTGGAGCGCGCGGTCAAGTGATAGAGCATTGGCCCCATGCTCAGAGGGTTGTGGGTTCGATCCTCCGCTACACATATGTGTGATGTCCTTAAGCAAGACACCGTTTCCGCATAATCTTAGTACTGGTTATGCTCAGGAAGACATCGAATGTGATTAGTGTTAGCTGTTATACATTGTTTCACAATAGAAGCTAATTGGTATATATTTATGGGTCGTTGACTTATATAAATTGTATCAGTGTATGAGTGACATATATATAGTAAGTTGTGTTGTAAACACTGGGAATAATACTGAGCCATGAAATGATGTAGAAAATAGACCATTTGGTTTAGCAATTCATAATTGTAATATTCATTCGTAAACTTTAACTGGGTGTTTTTGATAAAGCTCTGTTGATAAAGTGGTTTAAACCGTTCTATTTTATTGATAGTAGTGCAGTTTAAACACCATACTCATTATTACACACATCTTAATTTTAAAATAGTTTTATAGTCTAGCTAATGTTATTTATTTGTACACCCGACATAAAATATCGTAGCGTTTATTATTTCCCTCCAGCCGGAATGTGACCGGGTTACCAGGAACCTAGCCGATGTTTAGTATTACCAACAACAACAATAAAAATGGCCGCCTCCATCGCCGCGCTGATTGATTCTCTGCCAAATCGAGATGATAAAATTGAAGTTTTAGGCGATTTACAGACACTGTTGGGATCCATTCCAGTTTCAGCGTTAGCTCGTGTTGTTGCCAATGTATCTTTCAACTGCGTTTTTGATTGCCTTACTACTGATAACAGGTCTGAGACGATGAAATCTGCTTTGTCATGTTTTTTTTTTATTTCTCCACCCATTCAATATACTCAATGTTACTAGTACGGGATACTGTAATCATTTTGATTGATGAGACGTTTTAATTTTCATTGAAATGATATTTAATTTGTTAAATTTAAATGAGATTTTGAATTTTTATTAAAAAGAAAAGTAAAGAAACTAATTTCACATTTTGTCTTTCTTTCTGTTATAATTAGGCCTAAATGGATCTAGAAGAACTATGTAACGTAACACCAAAATTGATGTGGCCTCTGATGAATCTCCGGGTGCAGTATTCACCAATCATTCTTAAGAATATTCTTAACTCAAAATGGATTTTGAAAAAGACACTTAGAGATCTCATTTTTTGACCAAAATTTGCAAGCATGTAGGGACACACACTATATAGTCAATTAAACTCACACAACTATTCTATCTGTCATGGTAAACTTTATATCTAAGGTTGAAATTTGGATTATCAAGCCTAAGTCTAAGAATATTCTCAAGAATGGTTGGTGAATACGAACCCTGGACTCCATGCTCGCTTTTGTATAACTGACTAGGCCCTTCCAGGGGTTTTGGAGATCTGGAGAACATGGCCATTACTTTCAGAGATCCAGGGAACAGGACCCCCAAGGGAGGGTCTCATTACTAGATCTATTTGTTTTGTCCGGATATTTACAAGTTATAGACTTATTATCTACTATATCTTGAAAAAATGTAAAATACTACATTTGTTTTCATAATATTTCAACTATTAAGACTTTGTTAATTTTTTTGTAGTGAACACTTAGAAAACTCGTTAAAACATAATATAAAAGAGCTTGGTGGCCCAAAAAAATCTAGTGCATACAGGAAAACTTGGGATACACAGAATTGAAAAGCAAAGTGACTTACTGTTTAATAAATAAAGATTAAATCTGGCAGTTATAACCATGACTACACATGGCTCCCCAACAGGAAATAGACTGTGTGACAAGCAAAGAAACTTACCACTATGTAACAGGATGAGAATATAATTATAGTCAGCCAGTCAGGGACTCAAGTCCGGGACCTTTCACCTACAGGGCGATTGCTCTACCTTCTGAGCTAGCCGGACTGCTGATACACATTTTATGTCACAGTCCTTTGTTGGATGAAAATGTAACAGGACAAGAATATGTAGCCAGTCATGGACCTAAACCTGGGACCTTCCATTGACAGGGTGAATGCTCTACCAACTTGGCAACCCAGACTGCTAACATACATTTATTGCCCTACAGGGTACGAGCACACTCTGACATAAATTTATTTGAAATAAGATAAATAATAAAGATTTCAAGGGGTATTGCCATGTTTTTCCAATTGTAAAATTTAATCAGAAATTATATTTGTTCAGTGCATATTTTGAAAGAAGCTAAGGTGCACTGCCAATTAAAAACCAAACATTAAATTTCAACACCATATACCCTAATATACCTGTCTGATTTTTTTCTCTAATATTTCTGTTTGTGAATAAATATCTTAATATTTGTTAATGAATTTGTGTATCTTTTCTGTATGAGTAGAGACCAGCTTGAGCTCTGCTGTGATGTCTTGAAGAAGTTGCTGTCTCCACTACCAGCAGATGTGTTACTGACCCAGTTTCAGGATGAATTACTTGCTGGACTTGTTCACGAGGAGTCGTCCGTCAGAAAGCTGTGTTTACTACAGGTATAGTACAGAAGTGGTGAATATATATTTAATGAATTGGGGAATAAATAGATTTATATCGATATAAAAGATTACATGTACAATCAAACCTGTCTTAAGCAGCCAGTCAGGGAAGAAGCAAAAGTGACCTTTTAAGACTGGTTGTTGCTTGATACAGGTTAATTTGTTCTGATAGAATAGACATGAAAAATAGCAAATGTGGCTGCTTAAGACTAGTGGCTGCTGAATAGAGGTGACCACTTACACAAGGTTTGACTGTACATGATAACCTATCTTTTCAAAGTGGAGCTACCAAACCCTTTTTTACTGTGAAAACATTGCTGTTTTTTTTTGTGTGAATTCTGTCCATTTTTGTTCAAAATGACGATAAAAAATAAAAATCAGACCAAAATATTGTTTAACCTTTTCTTTACATCGCTTGTGAAACAAGTTCTTGCAACTTAGACAAATTATGCTCAAAGTCTTTCTGGGTAGAACCAGTACTGAGCATAATTATGCCGATAAAGTTTTTTTGCTCAAGACACAACACATAGTCGTGGCAGAGGATCTAACCTTCAATCCCCAGGTTCTGGGTCCGCTCCTTTACCAATGGACCATGTACTCCACAAAATAAATAATTACCTACCTACCCTTACAGAAAGTACTGGGTACAAGCACACAGTAAACAAACATTTTGTTTATTAATGGGTTGCAAGGCATGATAGATTAAATGATAAGGTGTAATCAAACGTATTACCCACGGCAGGTACATCAAGTACCAGTGATTGAACAAAAAAGTCCTTATCGTAATGTTATATCACAGTTCTTAAAATAGGGTTTTACTTAATAAACTGGTTAATAATGCACATAACATTTAACAAAATAAATATATAAACATGTGGTTTGTCTTGTACATAAGTGTTGGGGTGGGGGTTTAAGTCCCATTTGCTCAAAAAAAATTATATGAGAAAGTTTGCCAGTTACTTGCAGAAGGACGGCAATAACACCTGGATTCCTCCACGTATAAAACAGGATTTGTTATTTATAAGACCGTCCTTAAAAAAATATTTATTTGCTGTGCTCCGACCCAGTATTTTTCATGTGGGTAGGTAGGTAGCTAATATTTATTTTTGCCAGCTTTTGATTTTGCATAGACATTTAAAACAAAAATGGACAGAAATCTTGAAAGAAAAAAATTCAACACTTAAGAAGTCAATGAAAAAGTTTTGGAAGTTGCAATTTTATGTCAGCAGGAAGGAGCATGGCAAACAAATTTTTGTTTAAGAACGGCTTAACCAGAAATGTGTTAAAATTGCATTAAATCCCATTAAAAAAACAACAACAAAGCATTAGATAGATTTCTAGATCTGAGTAGTATATCTAGTGAAGGTGGGGATAGATTTCTAGATCTGAGTAGTATATCTAGTGAAGGTGGGGATAGATTTCTAGATCTGAGTAATATATCTAGTGAAGGTGGGGATAGATTTATAGATCTGAGTAGTATATCTAGTGAAGGTGGGGATAAATTTATAGATTTGAGTAGTATATCTAGTGAAGGTTGGGATAGATTTCTAGATCTAAGTAGTAAATCAAGTGAAGTTGGGGATAGATTTATAGATCCGAGTAGTATATCTAGTGAAGGTGGGGATAGATTTCTAGATCCGAGTAGTATATCTAGTGAAGGTTGGGATAGATTTATAGTTCCAAGTAGTATATCAAGTGAAGGTTGGGATAGATTTCTAGATCTGAGTAGTAAATCTAGTGAAGGTTGGGATAGATTTCTAGATCTGAGTAGCATATCTAGTAAAGTTTGGAATAGATTTACAGAAGAAGGAAATATAGCTATTGAAGAAGTTGATAGAAGTACAGAAATAAGGACTATATCTACAGAAATGTCTCATTATATTGGATATATTTAGAAAATAGGAAAATATTTACTAAAGTAGGGAAAATATTTACGGAAGTAGGGAATATATTTACGGAGTTGGTGAATATGAACAGAAATGGGGCAGAGTTGATTTATGATAATTAATTGAATAACTGGAATACACTTTTTGTACAGAAGTGAGGAATATGTTTGATCACTTCCCTTAATTAATGTCATTTATATCATAATTAAAGTCGTTGTTAGAAAAACTCAAACAAACAAGTAATACTGCATGTTTTCATTAAATATTTTAATGCCGCAAGCAATTTTTGGTCTGAAATTCCAAACTTTGACCACTAGAAAAAAAACAGTAGAAACAGTAGAAATCGGTCCAAAAACTGAAAAACTGGTGGTTTTAGAAGCCCTGGTTTACATAATTAGTTAACATTACGGGCAATGTAGATGGAAGTATACTGTAGAAGTGGGGATGCATTTACATACTTATCTAAGAGTATTGAACCAGTATAATCATTTGATGCTGTTCAGTGAGTTCAACTTCCATTTTTTATTTTCAGATAAGTAGATCTGGAGCAGACATTGTACCTCACCTGGTTCTGTATGAAAACATTGTGGTACAAGTGGTTCATACACTGGCAGATGATGTACTCGATGTGGCCAAGACTGCAGGAGATATACTTGTAATGATGGGTATGTTTCTGGTCTTTGTTGTCATGGCAATGGGCGGGTCCTAGTTGATAAATTTAATGTTAACTATTGCATAATTTAAGGACCTTGTGGGGTTAGCGTTGCATCTCCTATAACTTTCTGTTCAGACAGTGAATGATGGAATGCAGTGTTTTTTTCCGACCATTTTTATAGCCTTTATTGGGTCATATTCCCAATGGCATATAGTATCTTTTTTCCCCAATTCAGTGGTAAAAATTCCAAATTGAAAGCTTCAGTAATTGTAAATTGAAACTTCCATCAGTTTTTCATAAAAAAAACAAAGTTTTTCCCATTCTGAATTAAGTAAGACATTGATTCTTTAATTAAATGGCAAAAGAAGCAAGTGTACACATTTTTATGAAGTTGAACAAATATATTAAATATAAAAGTTTTTCCAATGTTAATGAAAACACCGCGAAAATTCCCAATTACAAGGGAATGGGTCATCTTCCCAAAATGATGACAAAAAACACTGGAATGTTTATTGAATCAAAAAGAGGAAGGTCCCATACGAAGATAATGGCTGATTCCATCTTTGTACTGTAGTTTATCTTATTTAAGAGGCGTTTATTTGTCAATGTGTTAGCATAACCAGGTACTGGCCAATTAGGTTTTGGTCAACAAAATTAATAATTTTACACTATAGCAACAAAATACAATATAAGTTATTGAACAAAATATCCATAATATATGATGTTTGATATAAATGTGCAGATTTACTGCTAAGATTGAAAAATATATATAGGTGATATAGGTTATGCCTCTTTAATCCACTCTCTTGCAAGAAATAGTTTTATAGGTCTGTTGTTGTGTTTACTTTTATTTATTTTTTAACAAAATATGGCAAGTTATTCTTGCAAATCTCTGAAACAGATTCCAAAAATAAACATTCCATTTCTTCACCACAACCTTTTTCACTGGTAGTTGTTGTGGTATTTAGGCTGTCGTTAAAAAGATATGTTGTTTGCTGTGCTCCTACCTACTCACTCAAAATTGCAGCTACATAAACTTTTTTATTGACTTTCAAAGCATTTTAATTTTTTTAGCTCGCCGGGACGAAGTCTAAGGAGAACTATTGTCATGACCCCAGTGTCGTCGTCGTCTGAAGACACTTAAGTTAAACTTTTGCGTACAAGTTTCAGATATCTATGCAACCACTCATTGGATGTCAATGAAACTTTGCATGTGTGTTCACCATCATCAATGGAACACACAGAGACAAGAACCATAACTCTGGATTGCATTTTGGCACAGTAATTGCCCTTTTTGAACTTAAGACACCCAGAGACGAGCTTTGTTGTCTTCTGACAGCTCTTGTTAAAGATTTCTGTCCATTTTTCTTTAAAATGACTGTGCAAAATCAAAATTTGGCAAAAAAAAATACCTACTTACCTACCCACTTGAAAAATACTGGGTCAGAGTACGGGAAACAAATATTTTTTTTAGGATGGCCTTATTTTCTATGGTTTTAATGCCATTTCAAACCCATTTCGGGTTATAGTTATGTTGTATTCGAATTTAGCGCTGGAGGAACGCCTCCGAATAAATCAAAGCAGCAGTGGCATCTTTCCATAAGCACCTTGAAATCTTGCACAAAGGATTTGGTGAAGCTGGCCTTGAATCCATGACCTTAATATTAATATTCGGAGACAACCACGACTATGGGGCGGAAAGATAAGATTTCTTATGTGCAGGTTCAGTTCTATACTTGGATGTTTGGTATTAAGTTTTGTTCTGCGTTTCCCTACAGGTTGCAGTGAGGGGTCTGAAGGTCTGGCAGCCCTCTTCCAGGGCCGTGTCATGTCGGCACTGCAGGATGTTTTGACAGGCAATGACACAATCAGATTCAGGTTTTATGAGGTAATTACTTCTACTTTTTTTCCTGCACACAGCATTTTAGCCATATAAAATTTAAGGAGGAACATACCTTTTAAGTTATTTTCGAAATCAGTAGAATGTTTGGTATATAATGAAACTAGAAGTCATTTGAGTTTCACCGAATGTACAAAATCGAAACACATATCACCACATATATACATTCAGTGGATATATGAATTTATATAAGCAAAAATTACAACAAACTCCTAATTTTGAAAATATTAGCGAAAAACGGAAATAATTTTTTTCTTGAAAAAAATGCTTCAAATCAAATTTACCAAAAAAACAAACCGAGCGATTTTGGATAACTTTTATACGATTTTAAATAATTTAAAAGGTATATTCTTCCTTAATTAGACTTGATGTGATCCGAGTCTCAAGTTCAAGTTATTTGTTTGTAAAGTTTCGGGATTAACACATAATATATCATACTATCATTTCCCAATCATGGAAAGGGAGAGGCGGATAATGGAAATGTTATTGCTTGTTTGGCAGTCTGTTTATTCTTTCGACAAAAAATTCAACAATACCTACATTGTTAACTTGAATATGACGACCCTTGTGGACAGCTGGCATCCTGCTCTGGTTGCATAATTCCAACAGTTATTTCCTTTTTCCTGTTCACAAATTTTGTTCCTGCAACTCCTACATTTTTTTATCCAATTCTGATGAAATTTTGTGCATGGTACAGGTGTCATGTGGACATGCACACAGTTCTGGTCAGATAGGTAAGGTTATTGACCTCAATGTCAAGGTAACTGTAACTATTAATAAAAAAAATCAATTCAGTTCAATAGTGTGATATCCCAGCATTGCTTTTAAGGTCGCTCACTGCAAATAATTAACAATAATCCATTGCTAATTTCGGTCTTGCAATACAAACCAATGAGATTCTGACAGGAGATTGTATCAAGATTGTGAACCTCTCATTTGCAATATTATGATATGTGGATAATTTTTGGCTTCCATCCATTAAATATTTCAAGTCATTTTTGCCAAAGGACTAAAGCAAATCTGTGTATTGAATCAATATTAGCTGACTTTTATAAATATTACACATACTGAATGCTTTTGATTAATAATTTTAATGCAGAATTTGGTAAAAACATTCATTTTAGGTTATAGTCAGCATTTCTAGATTCTCGGCTCTGGGACTCCAGAAAAACTGCTGAGAGTGGGTTATTACAACAGTTCATCAATGAGTTATACAAGGACGACATTCTACTACAGTTGAACTGCCTGGAGCTGCTGTCAGATCTGGCCCTATCATCGCATGGTCTACTGTACCTGGACCAACAGGGCATACTGTCCAAGCTAGAAAACATGATGCAGGCCACACAATCTGACCCACTGGCCAGTTTTCTTATTCCAGGTAAAGTTGATCTCAATTGGTAATTAAGATTTTACTAAGAATTTCAAAAAGGCTTATTTTTTTTTAAATATTTTTTTGTCTAAATTTTTTAAAACATTAAAAGTCAGGACATCATTTATACTAAAAGCAAAACCACTTTTAAACACTTTTTTCATTACATTTGTTTTGTGTGTGTGTGTGTGTGTGTGTGTGTGTGTGTGTGTGTGTGTGTGTGTGTGATTTGAAGGTTTTGAATCCATCCACAAAATAGTTTTGGGGGGAGGGGGGGGGGGGCATTATACTGTAATGAGACATCACTAGTGTTAAAAAAGTGACTTTTATAGGATTTCAACATATGCATGTATTTATGAGCATTTGAGGACTTCTTTTTTCAAAAAATCTCAGGATGTCACTGCACCCTCTTTTTAAAAAAAACAGCCTGGTCAACCTGGTCAAACTACCAGTTATAGTGCATTTTTATGTTGGTATACATTCCTGCTATGAAAAAAAATTATATGTGGAATTCTTTTTTTACCATGGAAATCCTAGACTAAATAAGCACAACTGATAGATTCATTTTATTACAAAACTCAGAAAAATGGTACATTTACCCAAGGAATTATATAGAGGAAGAAAGGCAACTAATTGATATTTTGTGAACGCTTGCATATTCACGCAATCTCACAATATTTGGTTTTCAATAAAATAACAAATTACAAGAAATTTTACTTCAAACCTCAATATTTTTTCAAGATCATTTTTCGTGATTGAAACATTTTAAATCATCTAAGTTTGCACACTTCCATTTTATGTACAAGAAATCAGCTGCCTGTAAATTGTGAATGGTTAATTTACAAAATAATCCTTTGTGTGCTATTTTATCAACATTTAGTCAGGAGATGCAAGTTTCCTATCCTTCTATATAAGTCCTTGATTTACCATTTATTTTTTCATATCATCCCTATAAGAAATGAAACAAAATCTGTTTTGCTTCACTTGCAGCATTGCTGCTTATATCTGGTAATACAGTTCAAACCTGTTAAGGTATACCCCTGGCCAATTACCTGTTAAATTATCATTATACGGTGACGGCATTTTTGTTTTTTACTAGAGACAGAACTTTTATTTTATATTTATAACACTTATACAATTATAAAACCTCACGAACATAGTCAAGATTTAAAATTCTCTAAATTTTGACCCAGCGCAAATATCTGCTTTAAAATTTACAGTATGTGATAAAATGCAATATATCTTTACATTTGGCACCTTGAAAATGAAAAAAAATGAAAATATTTTCATCTTAAATTTGATATTATTCAGGCTTGGTGAAGTTTTTTGGAAGTGTTGCGAGGCTGCATCCAAAGGAAGTGTGTACTGGCAATGAAGTGTTTGTGTCTACCGTGTTTAACAACCTGTCCTCTCCCGAGAGTGCGTCCATGCACAGTCTCGCAGTACAAACAGTTGGCTTCATTGGCAGTACCATAGAGGGGAAGTTGGCTCTAGAGAAACTAGGTAGGCATGTCAGCTGTGATCAGATGGGCTAAGTTTAGTTTTTTTCAAATAGGAGATAATAAATGCATTGTTTTAGGCCAAAATAAATTAATTGCTAGATTATCATCCCACCCGGTCCCTAATTTTCATGCCGCCCGACCCTTTTTATTTTCATTAAAAAAAAATATATATATATATATTTATATTTTTGTTTTATTTATTATAAAAACATCAAAAGCTTTAAAAATAAAAAATAAAATTTGGATGATAATCTAGAAATATAATAGCCTTCGAATGTTTTTATTTTCAGGTAACATTTGTAGTTTGAGTAAAATTAAACTTCAACAAAGGAAAAAAATTGGAATAATTAATTCATTACATTTCTTTTGTCTGTTGATCGTGTACACTTTTTATATCAATTTTTTTTGTTTTTATATGGTTAATGTCTTGCCAGATAAACACTTCCCGAAACAGTGTAAAAGAAACTGCAGAATAAAGTCATTAAAATCTAAAGAATGTATTTCTGTCAATAACTCAGTATTTGTTTGTATGGGGTTTTTCGCCTTTTTTTCAATAGTATATCCGTCATGTAACAGCAGTCAACACAACTAATCATTTCTGGGATCATCTAGGCAGTTAACCAGTACTAGACACCATATCTCTGCAAGTCATTGACTACTTCCCTACATATTCATAGGTGGAAGACTCATGGCAGCAGGAGTTAGAACAAAGTTCATGACTGTGGCCAGGTGGGGATTTGAACTCATCAGTTTCTCAGTAATTTCAAACATTCAAGGGAGGAAAAAGGGGTTTATTTTGCATTTTCAACACAAGATGGTTTATAACTACATGTATATGGCGTACAATTTCATTGGCAGAGAAAAACTTTAGAATGAATCTGATAAGAACCCCCATCCTTCTGTCACTAGCAAATCTTCTCATTTTTTAAAATGAAGCTGAGCAGGAACCCATTATCAAAACAACAACAGTTAAGTGATCTCAAGTGATTCTGAGACAGTTTCTTGCACAACTTAAGGACATTATCAAAACAATTTTATTGAATAAACAGTACAGGAAGAAACAAAGCAATTAGTACTAATGAGAGAATTATTGTTTTAAAGAAAAGTATAACATAATTTATAGATATAAATGTAAACAAAAAATAAAAAAAGCATAACGATACTCTTTTAAAATAGGTACTAGAATAGACAGTGGTGTGAGATGTATTGGTCAGGCCTTGAAGGAGTCGCAACAAGAGCTGAAGATCATTGTTCTGCAAGCTCTAAACACACTACTTAAGTTGAAGGTATGGTTAAAGGTTTGGTTTGTTTTCATCACAAGGGGACTTAAAAGTTGACAAGGAGAGTTTACTGAAAACTTGTTGCTAAAACTGGTATACCCACCCCTGAAATGGCCAAATATATATTATGCACCCCACCCCCTCTCTGTGACATTGTATATGCTCCAATATCATGAATTACCTCCCATTTCCCTCACATATTGAACATATTATCCTGAATTACCTCCCTTTTTTTCCCACATATTGAACATATTCTGAATTACCTCCCCTTTTCCCTACATATTGAACATATTATCATGAATTACCTCCCCTTTTCCCCCACATATTGAACATATTATCCTGAATTACCTCCCCTTTTCCCCCCACATATTGAACAAGATATCATGAATTACATCCCCTTTTCCCCCCACATATTGAGCATATTGTTTTGAAAACTGTGGTTCATGGTTGCCTACCATTTCAGTCCTTTAGATTTACCTGTGGTTATATAGAAATATACTTAAAATCAAATATCAGCAAATGCACCTGTGTACCTGTAATGTGATCCGAGACAAAAATCTAGAGTAGTATATTCCATACGTAGTGACAGTTTCATCTAACATAAACTAACATGTCAGATATGAGTATGCAATGTTTTGTCAAACTAAACTGAGGTAGAAAACACAATCTTATTCCAGACTTGTGTGTTACCTACCACTAGGTGACATTTGTGAACTGACATATATTCCAAACATTGAACTTTGGGATACGTTTTTCTTCTCCAAAACAGCATTTAAGCACTAGATTTGATTTGCTTCATTTACACTGATAATTTTCCTTGATATTCTTTACCAATGAGTAAAGATGTGTTTCAATATTAATTCTGTGTGGCCCTCCAATGTGCAACGAGTTGGAGAAAGGCTTTACAGAAATTGAGAATTTTGAGTTGAGGAAAATCTCAGCTGGAGATGTTTAGTGAAACCTGCCCATGGTCATGGGAATTGAATGGTTCCATACAGGGAGACACAACACCTAAGACCACTGGGCAACATTATCATTTTAATGGGATTTAATGCAATTTTTCAATACATGACCAGTTATATAAGGCATATCTGGTGTAATGGTGGAGGAATACCTCGGAATTGATCTGAGAACAACTGTCTTTCCATCATTAACTAGCAAACGTTCTCACAATAGGCATATGGCCATTAGAAGACCATGGAGGACACACAGAGCTGGGAGACTCACAACCCACGCACTAAGTTACGCAAGATCAATAATGTATCTTATCACTTTGAATATGATTTAAATCTGAATTATTGATTGCTTATTAATAAAAAACGAGGTAACATTACATTTAACAGAACAATTACATAACAATTAATGAAAATTCTGAGACTATTCAAGCTTTCAAATTCCCATCTTTCAGGTGCCAGACCAAACATCGGAACTTTTAAAACTGACAGAGTACTGGTTTGCCCATCTGGGACCGCGCACATTCGACTACTTACTGTCACTAGCGGAACAGCCATTCCCCGACCTTCGCATTGCTGTCTTGTCTGTTTTTGAAGCCATGTCAACCCAACCCTGGGGCCAGCACATAATGAACAACCAGCCAGGCTTCCGTGAATATCTCCTGAACAGATCTACAGAGAAAACTAAAGAAGGGAAGGAAATGAAGTTTGAGATCATTTCAAGTTTAGCAAATTCTCCGACTGCGGGGGAGATATTTGGCCAGCCTTATATGGTTCAGCTGAGAGTGTTTTGTACACAAGGACCGTTTTATGTGAGAGTTCAGGCGGAAGTGGCCATGGAAGGCGATTCCTGATGATTTGTTTCGACACAAATTGTTTTCCAAGATACTACACAATGTCTATTTGTTTGATAAAATATAAAACTTCCATTATCCAAACCATCAGTGTTTTATTGTGTTTTGGTATTTTTTACTACACTGGTGGAAGAAATGAATTTGAAATGAGTGAGTGAAACTTACAATTACTTGCATAATGTTATGCAGTATCATATAAACACACAGCATCTGTTTATACACGCTGGCAAACCCGTGACTTAATTTTCATGAAAATTCACGAAACAAAGTTGAACGCCATCTCTGTATGAACCACCGGTGATATCAAGTGGGCATGAAACAAAACATATTATTTGTAAAAAATGCATCAGTATTTTTTTGTAAAATGCACCGCTCCTGGATACCAAGTGGGCATGAAAAAAAAGTATTATTTGCAAAAAATGCAAGTTTTTTTGTAAAATGCACCACTCCATAACAAGTGGCATGAAAAAAAAGTATTATTTGCAAAAAAATGCAAGTGTTTTTTTTGTAAAATGCACCACTCTATACAAGTGGGCATGAAAAAAAAGTATTATTTGCAAAAAAAATGCAAGTGTTTTTTTGTAAAATGCACCGCTCCATACCTTAATTGTTTCTACTGAGCATAAAATGCAGAAATATTAAGGTTATCTGCAAAAATGTTACCTGAAATGGTCACTTTTCCTCTAATTTTTTGCACCACACCATAGCATAGTCATGTGGGTTCACCACCGTGTTATATAAACCGTATAATCACTCAGTGTTGTAGAACTCTTCTCTTGAATGTAAAAAACTTCTTTTTCGACTTCACCAACATTTACATGTCAATTAATTATATTAAACAACCTTAAATACCTTGAAATGTTGATGTCATGGCAACTGATCATGGGAACTTATATATGTTTAATGTATTTATAGAATCGTGGAAAACCAATTTATTTTGTACCTTAATGAGACAATGTGAAAATAAATGATAAATGAACCATTTCTCCACGTGTCTTTATCATAAACAGAATTTCACATTTGTACTCGTTTACCATTTTTATTTGACTTGCCTAATATAATTTTTGTAAACTCTTTTGATAAATTTAGTACAAGTAATAAATGAACACTCGTGTAAGATCCTGGTTATAATAACTACTTAACAAAATTAGTGAAGAGCCATGTATTCGAGTTATATACACTTCAATAACTCAGGCATGAAAACATGAGCACATCAGCTAACTCCAGGACACCAGTGGGCCCTAACATTTCTGCACATATTTCACATACACAATACATCTAGTGATGGTCCTTTCAACTTATTTATCATAAAATAAACCATGTTCCATGTAAAACTCGAACTCATTTATGTTTGAAAATTTTGTATAAAGCTAGTGCAACTAGATTTTTAATTACTTCTTAATTAAGTAGGGGTACTAAGATGATTATATTCTTTTTTTCCAACACCAGTTTCAACATATTTAAGGTTATATATGGCATTTTCAGTATTATTGAGCAAGGAAGATCTCAGAATAAATCTGAGTAGAACAACCGTCCTTCCGCAAGTGACTGACAAACTTTTCTACAAAAAGTTTTTGGATTGAGCAGGACTCGAACCTACGATCTCAACATTAAGAGTCAAGTGATTTTGAGATGACACCTTGGACCACTAGAACATCTTTTAGTTGAATTTTATTTTATGTACAACACTTTGTACAGTCAAACCTGTGTTAGTGGTCACCTCTATTAGGCAGCCTTATTGCTATATCCCATTTCTATGTAAATATAACCTGTATTAAGCAACAACCCGTCCTGAAAGGTCACTTTTGCTCCGTCCCTCAACTGGTTGCCCACGACAGATTTCACTGTATACGTTTTAAATTGCTCCATGGTCCCAGATTTTGCCGGAAATGTTCATATCACTAAAACTTTTACTAAAGTGTTTATCTTGTAATGTACCGTATGGTGATTATGACAAACACAACATGGATTTAAACATGCTATATATTTCAAATAAATGAAACTTATTACAGGATAAACATAATTACTTTGATAAGTTTAAGAAAAAATATTTAATAAATGTACGTGGTTTTCCTGAAAAATATTATTAAGCATTAAAATAGTGGAAACACAACACATGGAACTCACATTTTGGATTGCCAGAATTGACCTCGAGTTTCCAGTTTCATTGTATGAGAAATATGTGGAGATAATGTGAAAATGCAAGTTGTATCCCAGAAAAGAAAATTTATATCTTGCATACAAGGGGAGATTTTGTGGACTTTTGTAATATCTTTTGAGCAGTATACTCTATTTATTGTATATACAAAGTATATGGGGGCTATATAGGAGTAGCGCTCGTCCATCCATCGGTCGGTCCATTTGTGGACTATTTTCTCAGCATCCATTGGCTGGAATTCAACGAAACTTCATATGGGTGACTGGTACCAAGGGTAGTTGTGCATAACGTGAGTTATGGCCCTTTGAATTTTTCAGACATTTTTGTGATGCTGCTGTTTCTTGGCAATCACTTGCTGGAATTCAATGACACTTCACAAAAGTGATTGGTTACTTTAATTGGTTCACTGTGTCAAAGCAGTCGGCAAAAAGGAGCAATATTTGTCAGGGCGCAGTCACCTTCAGTGATATTTCTAGGTGAACACGAGATAGTTTGATATATCTTAAAATTACAGTCTACTATCACCAGTAGGTAAAAAGTTACAGCCTACCGGTATTTAACAGTCATCACCCCAATTGCAGAGTAGTGCCACAATTTTTAAGTTGACGAGTTCTTTTATCAATTGTAACGTCGAAATGTTCATGATTTTTGTGTTTGTTTTCATATTCGCTTCCATCAACTTTTTCATTGTTTGCGTTGGCTTCATACCCAAGTTTACGCAATAAATATTATGTCTGCATTACTTCTATACCGTGTGCAATATTTAAGAACCAAACAATTGCTATACATAATACCAACTCTTCTTGCAAAGTTTTGTCAAAATGCAATAAAGGCTGACAAGTTCAATACTTAGTCCAAACAATTTTTTTTTAAATAAATAAAAAGGCCTACAACTGTCAAAATTTACTGAAGCAGAACATGGCTACGATATAATATACAAGTAGACTTCATATTGATTGGTCCTACCAAGTTTTAACAAAATCTGATTTTCTCTACAAAAGATTTGTATCTGAAAAATTTAATAGCGATTGGCACAGAGGGTCAAGATATCAAAAATCACTGTAGTAGACCTACAGTAGGCTAGGTATATCCATGCAAAAGCAGACATTTTTAAAGTTTTGACAGTTTTTAATAAAAATGATGACCATCTTGACTTTAGACTGGAGGAAAATTCCTTCTGTAAAGCCTGTTTGTTTTGTATGTGAAACTAGAAAAATGCTTTGCCAGGTGGTTTCAGAGAAAGATATGGTCATGAAAAAATGGTCTAAACTGCTGTTGTTAAATGACCACTTACTTCTCACCACTTAGGTTGTGGGTTCAAGATCAGCTGTGACCTAAAGTTTGTGCGAAAATATGCCAGATACTTGCAGAAGGACGATGATTCTACTATAAATTCATGCCAAGGTCTTCCTCCACCCATAAATCTGGATATGCCATGTATATACACAACCCGACGTGTTGAAAATGGCGTTGAATCCTGTTGGAAAAAAAACTAAGTTGGCCAGCAGTAAAGCTTTCAATTCGGGGTCCAGTTGTATAAAAGCCAAATATGTTAATGCTGTTAAGTTAAATTTCAGCATGTCCACAATTTCAATGTTTTCAAAATGGTTTGTTAGTATTATAAATACACAATGTGTTCATGAAGTTCACAGAAATCAATTTTTAAATACATTTTGATTTCGAAATATTATGATAAAGAAAATGTCAACCAACAGAATGAAAAGCTAATGGTTCTTTATACAACTGGGTCCAGGCTTGCAAGTAGCTGTTTTTTGGTTTTTTTTTTATTTATTTTAACTTATTCATTTTACTTTGATTATGAAAAACGTTATTACAACTTCACACTCAAAGCCTTCCGGTCTAGAACCAGTACTAAGCATACGCAGATAAAGTGTCTTGCTCAAGGACACCACACATAGCTGTGATGGGTGATTGAACCCATAACCCTTCGATCTTAGGTCTGATACTCTACTACTAGACCACGCACTCCGTTAAAGCAACTGTAAAGAATGCAGGATTCAACTAGCAATATTCATTATGTGCAATACCAGTTATAATGCAATGAACAAATGCTGAGGGTTGACTGAAAACAATACATAAACAAACACTCAACTGATTCACATGCTAGGCTGTAAACGATACATACTTAATTGATTCACAAGCTAGACTGTAAATGATACATACTTAATTGAGTCACTAGGCTAGCTAGGCTGTAAATGATACATACTTGATTCACAAGCTAGGCTGTAAATGATACATACTTAATTGATTCACAAGCTAGACTGTAAATGATACATACTTAATTGAGTCACTAGGCTAGCTAGGCTGTAAATGATACATTCTTGATTCACAAGCTATACTAAACGATACATACTTAATTGATTCACAAGCTAGGCTGTAAATGATACGTACTTAATCGAGTCACTAGGCTAGCTAGGCTGCAAATGATACATTCTTGATCACAAGCTAGACTGAAAATGATATGTTCTTGATTCACAAGCTAGACTGTAAACAGATTCATAATTTATTGATTCACAAGCTAGATTGAAAATGATACATACATACTCGATTCACAAGCTAGGCTGCAAATGATATATTCTTGATTCACAAGCCAGACTGTGAATGGATTCATAATTAATCGATTCACAAGCTAGATTGTAAATGATACATTCTTAATTGATTCACAAGCTAGGCTGTAAATGATACATACTTGATTCACAAGCTAGGCTGCAAATGATGTGAACTTGATTCACAAGCCACAATTAATTGATTCACAAGCTAGATTGTAAATGATACATACTTAATGGATTCACAAGCTAGGCTGTAAACCATACATACATACTTGATTCATCAGCAAGGCTGTACACAGGTTCATAATTAATTGATTCACAAGCTAGATTGTAAATGATACATTCTTAATTGATTCACAAGCTAGGCTGCGAATGATACATACTTGATTCACAAGCTAGGCTGCATATGATATATACTTGATTCACAAGCCAAGCTGCCAACGATATATACTTGATTCACAAGCCAGGCTGTAAACGGATTCATAATTAATCGATTCACAAGCTAGATTGTAAATGATACATACTTAATTGATTCACAAGCCAGGCTGCAAATGATATATACTTGATTCACAAGCCAGGCTGCAAACGATATATACTTGATTCACAAGACAGACTGCAATGGATTCATAATTAATTGATTCATAAGCTAGATTGTAAATGATACATACTTAATTGAATCACAAGCTATGCTGTAAATAATACATACTTAATTATTCTACAAGTAAAATAATGTAACAAGAGGGCCAAGATGGCCCTATATCGCTCACTTGAGTGACCTTGAGTCACCCAACTTAAGTAGATTACACTCAAAATTCCAGAAAAACGAGATGGGCCAGTAGTTAGAATTTTGATTTGTTTTGAAGATGTAACAGATGCGTAGAAGAGTTGTGCGATAACAATAGTATCCTTGTGCGGATATCTGGATATTAGATATTGAAAGAAAGTTTTCACTATATATCCATATAAAGAAAACCAGCCTCCTCTCCTGGCGACTATGTTTTTCGACGAATTGCAATAGCTGGAACAAACTTGGCAGAGGTTCACCCATGGTAAATGTCAGTGAAATTACATCGAAATCAGGTCAGTAGATTTTGACAAGAAGGCTTTTGATGTTTTTACTATAGCTGCCTATATAGTAAACTAGCACCTCACTGTGGCGGTCATGTTTTTTAACAAATCACAGCCACTTGAACAAAGTTGGTTAAGGGTTACCCAAGGAACATTTCTGTGAAATTGTTATAAAATTGATCCGGTGGTTTCTGACGAGGATTTTTTAATTTTTTACTAAAGCTTATATAGTAAACTAACCCCACCCCCTGGCTGCCATGTTTTTTGACGAATCACTTCGGTTTGAACAAACTTTGTGAAGGGTCCTCCAAGGAACATTTCTGTGAAATTTTTATAAAAGCGAGCCAGTAGTTTCTGACAAGAAGATTTTTCAAGTTTTTACTAATTTAACTTGCCCCGCCCACTGGCGGCCATGTTTTTTGACGAATCAAGATGGCTGGAACAAACTTGGTAGAGGGTCACCCAAGGAACATTTCTGTGAAGTTATATCAAAATTGGCCCAGTGGTTTCTGACAAGAAGATTTTTAAGTTTTTACTATAGCTTATAGTAAACTAACCCTGCCCCCTGGCGGCCATGTTTTTCGACGAATCAAGATGGCTTGAACAAACTTGGTAGAGAGTCCTCCGAGGAACATTTCTGTGAAATTATATCAAAATTGGCCCAGTGGTTTCAGAGGAGAAGTTGTGTGGAAGCTAAAAGTTAAAGATGGACGACGGACAACTGACACCAGGTGATCACAAAAGCTCACCTGTGAGCATTTGACTCAGGTGAGCTAATAAAACAAAGCAATTAGAATTAATAAAATTTGACACTCCTGCTGATCCAATTTTGTAACAAGAGGCCCAAGAGGGACGCTCTACTGACTCTTAGTGGCCATAGCACTTTTTGAAATTCTTCTATGCAATAGAAACATCGGCCATCTTGAATTTTAGATGAAAAAAATAAATCTTTTGTATAGTCTCCTATGCAACAGAAACATCCATGTGAAGTTTCAGTTTAATTGGCCTAGTGGTTTCAGAATAAATGAAAAAAAAGAGAATTTTCTGTTTTCCCACAGTATCCCTATGTAAAATTCTAAGTCCCCTTACAGGGCCCCTATATATTTTAGCCCCTAAATTATATCTGCAATCAAACCCCTACACTTAAGGATAATTTATAACAAATATGTACAAATCTGACATACCGGTTCTTAAGACATAGGAACCCAATCATTTTTACAAATCTTAACCTCCTTCACCTAACAATGCTTTAGTGAAAATATAGGCAAAATCATTTCCATTTAAAAAAAAAAAAAATATTATATTGACATGTGTCCCCTAATTGAACTCTCAGGGCAGGGTCATTTTTAACCCTAGGGACGCCATTTGAACAAATCTAACAGAACTGTTGTTGGTCATCATCACTACATAAACATTTTGAAAATTTGTTGGGCAGTTCATGAGAAGAAGATTTTTTAAGTTTTGGACTATTTTTAGTAATGGCGGCCATCTTGAATATCAGATCGAAAAAAAAAAATCTTCGATATAGTCTCCTATGCAATAGAAACACCCATGTGAAGTTTCAGTTTAACTGGCCTAGTGGTTTCGGAACAGATGAAAGAAAAAGGGAATTTTCTGTTTTCCCATAGTATCCCTATGTAAAATTCTAAGTCCCCTTACAGGGTCCCTATAAATTTTAGCCCCTAAGTTCTTATCTGCAATCAGACCCTTACACGTAGGGATAATTTATGCAAAATATGAACAAATCTGACATACCGGTTCTTAAGAAAACAATTTTACTAATTCCCAATTTGTACCCTTTACGGGGCCCTCCTGACCCCTTAAGACAGTGGAACCCAGTCATTTTTACAAATCTGAACTTCCTTCACCAAACAATGCTTCTGTGAAGATATAGGCAAAATCATTTCCATTTTAAAAAAAATATGTATTATGACACGTGTCCCCTAATTGAACCCTCGGGGCGGGGTCATATTTAACCCTAGGGACATCATTTGAATAAATCTAACAAAGCTATAGTTGATCATCATTACTACATAAACATTTTGAAAATCTGTTGGGCCATTCATGAGGAGAAGATTTTTTAAGTTTTGGACTATTTTTAGTAACGGCGGCCATCTTGAATTTCAGACCAAAAAAAAAATCTTCTGTGTAGTCTCCTATGCAATGGAAACACCCATGTGAAGTTTCAGTTTAATTGGCCTGGTGGTTTCAGAGAAAGTGCTGCTAACAGACGACAGACAACGCGCCATCGCATAAGCACTTGTGACCTTTGGCCAGTAGAGCTAAAAATGATTGTTTACCATATTGGTGCGGGTTGCACATTAAACTTTTTATGTTTCCATTTTCAGAGAAGCATTATGATTGCTGCCTCGCGCAACATCTAGTCCCTTTCCGTGTACTTCTCTGCAACTTCTACTTTGAGATTAATGGAACTTGCTAGGATAATCACTACCAAGTGGAGATGCACATATTGTCTGTGTCAAATCAATAAATTATGGTCCTTTGATTCCGTCCATTACCAAATACTTGTATGCGCTATTTCTCTACCACCTCTGTTTGAAATGTAATGAAAATTGCTTTTGGATGCACTATCAAGTGGAAATGTGCATTTTGTCTTTCAGTACGTTTTTTGGCAGAATTATGGCCCTTTGATTCTGTCCATTACCAAATCCTAGTTCTTGATATATTTCATTTGTATGGAGTATACATTCAAAAGTATGTAAGAAAATTCAATACGACTTGTATCACAGATAGAGGGCAATGTGTTGTAATAGAGTGAAACAAGAGGCCCAAGAAGGCCTGAATCGCTCTACTGACAACAAAAGGACAGATGAACATTTCAGAGGAAATGGTTTTTGTAAGTTCCTCTTCAACAAAACTTTTAGGAGACCTCCATGAAATGCTACATGTAAAATATCTAAGGTCTAGCCCTTAAACTTTCAGAGAAAATGTTTTTTAAACCTTCACTTAAAATGTGTTGATATAAGTGGCAGGGGCATTTGTGGTCAAATCATGTTGGTTCAAGAATTTGTCCATGATCTTGTGGTTACATAACTGCTGTGCAAGTTTAGATAAGATTCAAAGAAAAATGAAGCCAGGTGCTATTGAGTCTACAACATTTTCCCTATATTTCAAGAACTTGTCCAGGACATTGTGGTTATATAACTGGTGTGCAAGTTCGGTTAAGATTTGCTGAAAAATGAAGGTGCTATCGCGTATACAACAGTTCCCCCAATATAACTCAATGTAAAACAGTGACCCCTGTGGCAGCCCCAAATTTGACCCCAGCGACCAGACTTCAACAAACTTTTTAGGGGACCTCCATGTAAAATAGCTAAGGTCTAGACCTTGAACTTTCAGAGAAAATGTTTTTTTTAAGTTTCGCTAAAGGTGTTCTTATAAACCGTGGTGGGGGCATTTGTGGTCGAATCATGCTTGTTCAAGAACTTGTGGCTATATAACTGCTGTGCAAGTTTGGTTAAGATTCAATGAAAAATGAAGGTACTATCATGTCAACATTTTCCCTATATAACTCTATGTAAAACAGTGACACTGCGGCGGCCCCAAATTTGACCCCAGGAACCAGTCTTCAACAAATCTTTTAAGGGACCTCATTACAATGCTACATGTAAAATACCTTAGGGATAGGCCTTGAACTTTCAGAGAAAATGTTTTTAAAGTTTTGCTTAAAGTTTTGGGGGTGGGGGAGGCATTGATCCCTTTCAGTTTCTTTAAGAGACAAAAATATAATCCATCAATGACCAAATATTAGATAAAACTTATAGCCAAATTGGAAGAAACTGCCATAGCAATTACAACCACACACCCATTAGCCAGTCAATCCATCAGTAAAAAACTATTAGAGTGAATGAAATAAGCTTAATCTATGCATATACTACAATTGCTTAAATTTCAAATTTCTCCCGACTCTTTATAAAATTCTTAATTTTTTTTAAATACACCTTCAAACCCAATGTGCGACAACTCTGTTATATTTGCTTGACCAGAATACATGTATATCTTCAAAAATTAACTATGGAATGGAATCCAATTGAACCTCATGGGTTGAGGTCAATGTGAGGAAGTGTAGAGGGCAAGAACCAAAAGTATTCACAAAATTATCTTCCCTTAACAAACACTGCAGTTACTATCCAATCAACCACGTTTAAACAGATGTGCATTTCAAATTTTACATATCTCCAGGAATTTTTTTTCTCTAAATTGACACGGTCAACTAATTAAACGTCCAAATTTGAAAATAGTACAATGTATTGATTCTTTTATTGTCTCTGCAATACAGAAGACATTTAGTACTTTCTCTAACATGTAACATATCCAATTTTGTTCTAATGCCATGTAAATCAGAAGTATTGAATCTCTTTCAAATGTTTATATAACACCAGGAGACAGTATAACTGTTAATTTCTATTCCTGAGTTTGGAGTTTATAGAAAATATTTATCAATTTAGTAACAATTATAAAAATATCTTTAAGACAAGAAGAACAACCAATAGGATTTTAATGTTTATTTATTTTAAAACCACATATCGAGCTAGCCTAAAAGCCTGGTATAAGCCTTCCTTTCTTCTTCAACTTTTTAATTTTTCTGTCTTTCACTGCCTGTTTCCTCTGTTGGAGGTTCTTGTTCCTCTTTGTCTGTTTTGCATCTTTCATTGTTTCGGTGTGATCGCTCCGCTCTTGCCATTTTTGTTTCCGTTTGTCCTTTATTTTTTCTTTCCTTTTCAGCGCTTTCTTTAATATATCTGGATTGTCCTTTACTTTCTGTCCCTCAGCTTTCAGCAGAGCACTATCCCACCTGTACTTGTTTTGTAACGACTTTCCAGCACTCTCATCTTTATTTTTCACTTTTTTTATTTTTTCATTCCTTCTTTCTACTTTTTCTAACAATCTTTTATAATCTTTACCAGTCAAGTCACTTTTCTTTTCTTTCTTTTCTTTCTTACTTGAGTCAGTGAAGTCAAACTTACTAAACACCATCTGACCATCTTTATTGAAAACCGGTTTGGTGGGAGTTTTGTTTATATTCTGTGCAGAGTTATGTGACTTTGATGGAGTAGTGGGTGCATTCCCTTTGTTTACTACAGTTTTCTGTTCTCTACGTTTTTGCCTCATCTTCATCTTGCTCTCTTGGCGTTTCAGTTTCTTCTTCTGAAGTCGATCGTGATCATTTAGCTTCCTCTTGGCTGAAATTAAGCAAATTGTGAAATAGTTTAAATTGATTCATTATTTAGTTGTCGCGATTATATTGGCTGTCTTCCTGAGTTATGGGGTTAAAACGGAATATATCAGGATTTTTCAAACTTTTTAAATTAGCTAAAACATTTATTTCCAATATAGCATCCCTATATATACTCACAGATCCCGCACTGCCATAAGGATATCTATTTAAACATGCCAAAACATTATATTGAAAAGGGATTTCCTAACTTGCGGTACGCGCCTAGGTTGGACTAAAATAGATTTTCTGCTTAAAATTGCAACATATTTTGTGACCTTTTAAATTTTGACTATTTTTAGAATGGGGATTTCGTTTCAAGTTTTGCACTCTGATTTAAATATTGACTGTCACGTTTTGGTAAATTTGACATTCCAAACCATTTTGATTTTATTTATTAATTATTTATCTATTTTTTAATTAATTTTATTTTTTTTGAGAAATTTATAGCGCTTTTATCCCAATATAATCCTTTTAACACAATTTTCAACACAATTCAGGTTATATATAGCATATCCAGTTTTATTGGTGAAGGAAGACCACACACTGTATCTGAGCAGAACCACAGTCCTTCCGCAAGTAACTGGAAAACTTTATTACATCATGTTTTTGTAATGCACAAGACTCAAACCTACGACCTTAGCAATGAGAGGTAAGTGGTCTTGAGACGGCGCCTTAGACCACTCAACCATGGAGGACCCTCTTTCTGGGTACAATCAGTACTAAATTTATGAAGATACATCTTGCCCAAGAAAATAACCAATATATTTGACCCTAGTGGAGGATTGAACCAATGGCTTCTGAACCTGTGTCCAAGGCTCTATTCCCAGACCATGCACTCAGCAAATCACAAAAATGGGTAAGGTTTGTTTTTTTAAAGAACAATGATGTTGTTGTTGCATTGTGTTTAGTGTCGCTTTCAACAATTTTTTAGTCATATCGCGACGGTGTCTACTTGAGACAGTATTTTGAGCGCTGTCACGATGGAGTATCATGCTGAAGACACATGTTATGATACCCCACCCAGTCACATTATACTGACACCGGGCCGACCAGACCTAGTTGTTGTTGTTGTTGTATGGTGTTTAGCGTCGCTTTCAACAATTTTTCAGTCATATCGCGACGGTGTCTACTTGAGACAGTATTCTAAGCGCTGTCACACTGGAGTATCATGCCGCAGACAAATAGTATGATACCCCACCCAGTCACATTATACTGACACCTGGCCGACCAGACCTAGAACTCTCCTCTAAATGCTGAGCGTCAAGCGAGGAAGCTTCTAGTACCATTTTTAAAGTCTTTGGTATGACCCGGCCGGGGATTGAACCCACGACCTTCTGCATGCGAGGCGGATGCTCTACCACTAGACCACGCCGCGATTACCGACCAGACCTAAAAATCTCCTCTAAATGCTGAGCATCAAGCGAGGAAGCTTCTAGTACCATTTTTAAAGTTTTTGGTATGACCCGGCCGGGGATCGAACCCACAACCTTCCGCATGCGAGGCGGACGCTCTAACACTAGACCACGCCGCAGTCTAAAGAACAATAACTGGTACAATTCTGAATTGTAATTCACCTTTAGAATTCCCCATGTCTTTGACCATAAAGCGTTTTTCAAGGATTTAACTTTGATTGTAAAGTATATTTTTCAAAAATTATATCTTGACTGTAAATTGATAGACATATAATTTATGACCTACAATCTTCATTCATATTTCTTTTTAATCAATTATCTCAACCTGTTTGAGAACTGTACCCTATGGAACAATCCTACTTTTTAAGAGACCATGACCTAAAAACTGGAAGGTAGATTTATCAAAAACAAGAAAATATCGGTGGAACCGATGGATGCTCCCCAAGTGAGTGTTTGACGCTTAATTAAAGGGCCATAACATCATGAAAAACCATTGAACCGGAACACATCATGAAAAACCATTGAACCGGAACACAAAGATATTATGCGCATCTCCACTCTGTAGTGATGCATCCTAGCAAGTTTCATAAAATTCCAACATTGGGTTGTAGAGAAATTGTGCGGACAAGAATTTGGTCACATACAGAATCAAAGGGCCATAACAACATGAAAAATCATCGAACCGGAAAACAAAGAAACTACGCACATCTGCACATGGTAATGATGCATCCTAGCAAGTTTCATAAAATTCCAACTAGAGGTTGTAGAGAAATAGCCTGGACAAGAACTTGGGGACGGACTGACGCAAGCACAGACGAAGCGGCGACTATATGCTTCCCCCCTTTGAGGGAGCATTAAAAAATTTAAATTGGGTTTATCACCATTTTCAACACATTTCAGGTTATATATGGCATATTCAATTTTATTGGTGAAGAAGACCTCAGAATGAATCTGAGAAAAACCACTGTCCTTCCACAAATACATGGCAAACTTTCTCACAAAATGTTTTTGGAGGGAGCGGGACTTGAACCTCAACCTTAGCGAGAAAGGTAAGTGATCATGAGCAATGCGGACCACTCGGCCATGGAGGACCCTGAAATTTATCAAAGTAGAAAATGATACTAAATGGGATTGGGAACCTATTTTAGATCAAACCTCCAACTGATTTGTACCTGGAGAACTGAAGGAGTAGTTTATGGATGTTCTGAACAACTGAAAGCAGAAATTCATACCTTGTAGTTCTTCAATTTTGGCGCGCAGTTTGGCTCGTCTGTCATCTATATCGGCACTGCCAGATGCTACTGGAATACTGTTTGGAACGGCAGCCACTGGATTAGACTTGAACTTCTTGTTCTTTATTTCTGTGTCTACCAAAACAAAAAGGTTGTGTTAAAATGGAAGTGGTGACTTGCAGTGACACTTAGGTGATAACTCAATCAACCTAGATTTATAAAATGGAGCCATAAACACTCAAATAACAGCAGATAAATATGTGATTTTAATACCAGGATGAATTTACAAATTAACAAACACATGTATTACTTTAAACTTATTTATTTTACATCAATTTTAGTCTAGACAAATCATGCTCAAGTCATCCTAGGCATGGCGTATGCAGATAAAGTTGAGTTTTTCAAGTACACCACTGTCAGTGGTGGTGGAGGATTGAACCCACAACCCTCGATTCCTGAAATCTGATGCGCTATGACAAGACCAAAGCCTCCACACATTTATTATCAATAAAAAATTCATATTTCTTTTTAATCAATTATCTCAGCTTGTTTGAGAACTGTACCCTATGAAACAAGCCTACTTTTTAAGAGACCATGACCTAAAAACTGGAAGGTAGATTTATCAAAAATAAGAAAATATCGGTGGAACCGATGGATGCTCCCCAAGTGAGTGTTTGACGCTCAATTAAAGGGCCATAACATCATGAACAACCATTGAACCGGAACACAAAGATATTATGCGCATCTCCACTTTGTAGTGATGCATCCTACCAAGTTTCATAAAATTACAAAATCATAAGAATATAGCAACCTTAAGCAAGTTCACAGCAAATTGTACAGTGTACATTATATTAAACGACATTATCAAAAGGAAATATTAACAAATTTAATATTACAAATCGCAGTACAATATAGCCCTTTAAATTTAACCCAAATTTGGACTAGTGGAAATAATTTTAATGTACAAGTAGTATTATAAGCTGTGATCAGTGAAACTGTTTGACAGATAGAGCAGTTGCTTCCACAATGTTATGACTGACGGGTCAGTCTTTACTGGCCGACAATTTCCAATCATCATGCGAAGTGGAGTGTTCACACGTGAATTATCAAAGCAGAATGTGAAAAATTATGCCATTTTTAGGAAATTGCTTAAAGCCCTTGAATATTCGATACTCTTGAGAAAGACTTATTATGCAAGGCTTATGCAAGGTTTAGTAAAACAATTCTGATTATTTGATATACAATTTCTTGTAAACATTCCTTACAATTTTTACTGGTGTTCTCATTGAATAACTCTTCCTGCAACTGTGTCACAGATTTGGTCTGGAATGGATTGTCTCCTTTGTTGAACTCTTTATTTTTTTGTTTCTTTGATTTCTTTTTCTTAACTTTTGGTCCAGACTCTGTCTGTGGCTCTACAAAACATTAATATCATATAAATAATCAATAATAATAAATAAATAATCAATAACAGTATATAATATCAAATAAATAATCAATAACAGTATATAATCATTATATCATATAAATAATCAATAATAATAAATAAATAATCAATAACGGTATATAATATCAAATAAATAATCAATAACGGTATATAATATCAAATAAATAATCAATAACAGTATATAATATCAAATAAATAATCAATAACAGTATATAATATCAAACAAATAATCAATAACAGTATATAATATCAAACAAATAATCAATAACAGTATATAATATCAAACAAATAATCAATAACAGTATATAATATCAAATAAATAATCAATAACAGTATATAATATCAAACAAATAATCAATAACAGTATATAATATCAAACAAATAATCAATAACAGTATATAATATCAAATAAATAATCAATAACAGTATATAATATCAAACAAATAATCAATAACAGTATATAATCATTATATCATATAAATAATCATAACAGAATATAATCATAAAATCAATCAAAAATAATATAATTATTATATCATATACACAATCAATAATAATATAAACACAATCAATAATAATATAATTATAATATCATAAACACAATCAATAATAGTATAATTATAAAAGCATATAAATAATCAATATTAGTATAATTATAATATCATATAAATAATCAATAATAGTATAATTATAATATCATATAAACACAATCAATAATAATATAATTATAATATAAACACAATCAATAATAGTATAATTATAATATCATATACATAATCAACATACAGCAATATTGTAAATTGCAAGCTTACAACTGACTTGAGGAACAAGGTGGTCGGTATGGCCTGATCATGCACACCAAGGAGACTACATGGGTGCACAATGGGATGTCAGACAATAAAACAATAATTGTTAACCTCAGACAGACACAGGGTCGTCAGAAAGGCTCAACACCAGCTCCAACAATATCAAAAAGACATGATTTATATGAAATGCTACATAAAATCTTTCAACAGGTATGGCAAGTCATCACAGAATGGTAGTGGATATTTTAAAAATCTGCTGTGATCAATGTCACAATACCAACTCATTGGCCTATCCAAAGTGTCTAGATTCTCTGCTCCCAGTCTGTGCCAAAAACTTTTATGGACTGGAGGCATTCCAAATCACAGTCATAATCCAAATTCAATTATTAAAGTTTGTAAACAACAGAAGTCCAAGAATTTTCATTAAGGTTTATTTCATTCAGTTTCAGTAAACAAACTATGTAAATATCTTCATCTTGCTCAGATGGTTCCATATATCGATATGAAGTCATAGAAATTATCAGACTAGACATTAGAAAACTTTTGAAGTCCGGTTAAAAATGTCTTGGATTATATTTATTTTTTGCAGACTTTACCCCTAAGGATTTTGATACGATTAAAATTCCTGGAATGATCTCAAATTTCAGATACATGACAAAGAAAAATAACATACCTTTCAATGTATTTCTCATGAAATATGTTCTTATTTTAAATGAATTTCTTTGTTTCTTTATCCTTAAATGATCAGTGCTCCAGATAAGCTTTTGGCTAAATGCTTATTTTACTCCCTAAATTAAAATTCAATGCTTAAAATGAAAATTGAAAGAGTATTTTCAGATCAACTTTTGGCCAAATGCTTATTTTACTCCCTAAATTAAAACGCAATGCTTAAAATGGAAATTGAAAGAGTATTTTCAAAATTTACCTTTACTTCTGACCAGACACTGTTAATGTTTGCTTTAATACATATTTGAGGTTGCCTTCAATTCCATTTATTATCAGCCATGGGAATTTTACTTTCCATGATTCAATGGTATTTCTATTGACCTTGCCACCCGTGTGTTTTTTGTTCATTTTTTTGCGACTTCGTAATACATGCATCAATAACTCACTTTTGAGAGTATTGTTTTTCTTAAAGAACTGGATTAAGTTAGTAGATAATGATTGGGTTTCTGTTGTTTTTTTTCCGTCTTCCGATGCCAGAAGCAGACGATGCCATTTATAAAAAATACGATAAAGTAATCGGCTAAAGTAATGCAGGTTCGTTTATAGCAGGCCTCTTTAAGCACTTGGAAATACTCAACATGTTCCCATGTGCGTCTCAGCGACAATGATCTACGGGAAATAACTCTTATTGTATAGGTGTAACCCCACCATTGATTTTTGTTCTTTATTCTATAGTAAATAGTAAAAGTTTGAAGGCTTGTCATTCATACAGGGTCCCAAATGAAAGAAGTGAAACCTACATTTTACTGTTTGTCAACCTCTGCACTATCAAAATATGATGAGAAAAGTAGGGGTCATGTGTCATATAAGAGATTTTTTTTCTGCTCAGTGTGTACACTGGTGACAAAGTGAAAGTAGACTTCCGAAATCATGAATTCATACCCCAATTTCCAAGCATCATTTTTTTTTTCTAAATTCACAATTCAAACATGACAATGCTATCAAAATGTTCAAAATACATCAATAATGCCATTCAAATACAACCGCCATTATGCGACTACCCCACAGAAGCACTTCCTTTTAGCAATGGTGGCACTATGCCTATATAGTTAGTGTGGTTCCCCGATCTACCAATAAACAGTCGATTTTTATCAGTATAGGTCAGGGAACCAGACTATGTTTTACATAGCAGTAACAGTTCGCTGTTGCGTTAGTTTATTTCAGGGTGTCTACTTCCGTTGTGAAAACCCCGGTCTTTGGAAATACGATACCCACAAGATCGCCAATGAAATGCTTAAATTCAATTGTTTATGCGTACCAGTATGCACATTTATTATTTTCAATGCTTTTTTTTGTCAATTTCAATGCTTATTTACGCAAATACGCACCTTATCTGGAGCACTGAATGATGTTATTTTATTTTTTTAAAATGAAATTCATTCCTCTCCATACCATACAAAAAGAACTGGGTAGAAATGAGGTCCAACTTAACCCTTTACCTGATGAATATTCATATGAAACTCCGCCTACTAGGAATAATTGATTAGATAAAATTTTACATTAGCACATAAGAGCAGGAAGATTACTACCTCAGCAAACAGTATAGGGTCATATCTACAATATTTTATTAGCAAAAGAGTAGACCCTGACCTGGGTCTACTCTGTTTATAAAGGTCGTATATAGAATAGGCAGCTCCCATGGGATCTGGATCTAATCTGTTTGTAAAGGTCGTAAGAAGTCGTTTATAGAATAGGCAGCTCCCACAGGATCTGGATCTACTCTGTTTGTAAAGGTCGTAAGAAGTCGTATATATGAGTAAAGGGTTAACATAGACACCAAGCCCTGCTTCTGTACCTGCCAATTCCTCTTGTGTTTTTTCCCGGATCTGCTCTTTGGCAACTTTATCGAAGTATAAATGTGGGGGAATAAGATCCAGCATGTTCTTGAAGTAAGCATTGTCCTCCGCGATGCTGGACAGTCTCTCTTGTTCCACCATGGTGAGACTGGAGATGCAACAACCAATGAGAGAGGGAAAATTCAGTGATTGGTGGAAATTTATCTTGCAACAAACTGAAAGGAAAATAATTATAAACATTATTAAGTAGTGATTTTCTTCCCTCTTTCCTGTCCAACATTTGTACACTAATAAGTTCTGCATCTACACTTGACTTATAGATTTTACCCCATCATATTATGTCAATGACTTTCAATGATAAAATTTACAGATATAAATCAAATTTTTTTAAATAAAAATCAACCTTATGTGTATTACCTGTCAGGGCTAGGCCACTAAAGAGGATTTACCCATATAATGTTGTTTGCTGAGGAAATTACTAAATTAATACAATCAACATTAATGGTCTTAACAAGGGTCTAAAATAGTGGATTTTACTGGACCTGTAAAATCCACTATTTTAAAACCCTGGTAAAGCGTTTGACTGCATACCACACAGCCATCTTCTCACCAAGCTACACCACTATGGCATCAGGGGCCATACTTTGAAGTGGATCAAAGCCTTCCTGACGGGTCACACACAGTGATTGATTGTTGATGGGGCACCATATCAAGGCCTTCCTGACAGGTCACACACAGCGACTGATTGTTGTTTTTTATGTTTTTTCTGTACCTAGCACCACATGTCACGTAATAGTCAAGTGTGACTGCGTGAACGAATGATGTAGATGTAGAAGAGAGAATAACGCGTTTTCCTTAAGCAGACACTTTCTTTAACCAAGCTAGGAAGTTACCCCACCCACACACTGGGCGTCTCAAATTTGGGTGGCGATAATGATGACGTTTACGTTGATTAAAATTAATGGATTTATATGGAAGGGTGCCATATATGGAAACTCCTCAAATAACTGCATAGCCAACGCTTATTTACCTGCCACAAAGTGTAACAAACACGTTTCTGTGCCACACGTGTTTTTATGTAGTGTGCATTGCAAGGGACGTCACTCGAATCAACTTCAGGATGTTTTATCAAAGTAAAAACATACATCAACACCGGTTTACATATCAGCCGACCAATCAAATTCTTGATTCTATCCCACAACTGAAGACCTCGAGCAAGCAGGATATGAATGACAAATAATAACGTTTGAAAATGACATTTTAACTTGAATTAGCCTGTTCCCAATAGACATTTATCATGACGAAAGACGGTCATACCTTCTCTAAAGAAGATGAGGAGCGCTTGACCGAATTGTTCAATACCATGGACAGAAATAAAGATGGTAGAATTGACATCGAGGACTTGAGTGCAGCACTGAAATCCAGAAATATCCCCAACGCCTCGGATCAGGCCCAGGTAACTATGTTCCCTGTGTAATTTGTTCAACTTAGCTATAGAAGTGCTATTCATTTGTTAAGTTATAATGTATTCTAAGTTTTGAGTTTTACCCCGGGACAAATACTGCAGGTATTTATAATGAGTTGTTGCAGTGGTCCACACAAAATCCACCAACATCTACATTGATCATTGCTACAAACTGGTAAACGTTTACCAGTACACGTATTAAAAAAAGATTACACTGCAAATTAAAGAATCTGATCCAGTTAGCCAATGGCATCCAACCACATATATGCTTGATCATATTGCATCTCGATTCAGTATATGTAGTATGCTGCTTATGTATGCATATATATTTGTGATATGTGTTGTCTTACTGAGTGCTGAATATAATGTTTGTTGAAGTGGCATATTAATTTACTTTTAAACTATTTTACTTAAGATTAAAGGAAAAAGATGGATAATATTCAGTAATTAGAGGATTAGACATGCTTGTTTGAGCCACCAACATTCTATAAGCTATTCTACCACCACAGAAATTCTCAACATTTATTATAAAGTTTTGAAAATAATTTTTTATTATGTACATTTTAAAAAAAAATACAAATTGATATTTCTGTGGAATTTTATATATCGTACCAATAAAACCAGATAGAATTAAAATATCTGCAACATTGTTTTGTCATATGCATTTGACTACAAAGGGTGGTTTCGTCTACCTTAATTTAGTGTTGAAAAGACGAGTGGTTTTGTCTACTTTATTTTATATAGTGTTAAGTCAGTAAAGTGAGTAAGTAAGAAAAGTGATATGTGGCACGCCAATTAACCAGGTGTGATAATCGAATATACAGCAAGAAGATTGTGGATAGGTGAGAATTCCGGGTTATATAAATAATGTTTGTATGCATAAATTAAATACATATTTTGCTATAAAGAATATTACATCGGGGCTTCTAAAATCATCTTTTCTGTTGGACGTATAAAATACCCTTATCATGCTTTACTACGCCTCTATATATCCTTTATAATTTTATACCTATCCTTTCAATCTCTCTCTATAAATATAAATAACTGAGAATAATACATGTTAATGGTTGGAAAAATTGTAATGGTATGAAAGGTTTTAAGTTAAAAAAATTGTTCGGAAGAGAGACACTGACTGGTTAACTAAGGGAATGGGGTCCTATCAGTCTCGGGATTCTTTCAGATGTTACAATTTACATGCATTGAAACAGTATGTTTTTGATTTGTCTTAACAATCTTAAATATGAATCTGCTCAGGTCACTTGTAAAGGGAGAAATAGTCATTATAAATGCAGTCTCATTTTCTGATATACATATATAACTACTGATATACATATATAACTATAATATTAATATTGTTTAATTAAAATTGTAATAACGTTATTTACAACTAGGTCATATGTCCCACATTATGGGGTTAATGAAACAAGACTTTTTCAGTCTGCATTTTCGTAGGGTTGTATCAGTTTTGATGCACATAACATTTGTCATCAGTCAAATATATGTTTAAATTGTTACATTTTCATGTGATGTTTAGAGCTTGGCATTTTGACATATTTGTAGATTTTATTTTTATTTAAGCTTTTACATACGCATTTTAGTGGCATGCTTTACTCTATAACTTTTTAAAGGTTTTTTTTTTTACAGAAAAATTAATACATTGATTTTAAATACCTGGGATTGAGACATCAATTATAATGATTATATAAACATTAGAAACATTTATAACTGCCTTGGGACCAGTCCAGATTAACAATTAGAGAACCAGCTTGCCTCTTTTTATTGTGGTATATCGGTATTACTCACCTACATATTGTAGTAAACCAGTAACATGTGGGTCACCTGTAACTATATTGTAAGACATATTTATAACTGGAGTCTGGTCTAGACTGACAATTAGGTAACCAGCTTGCTTCTTCTTATTGTGGTACATCAGTATTACTCGCCTACATATTGTAGTTAACCAGCGACATGTGGATCACCTGTAACTATATTGGAAGACATATTTATAACTGGAGTCCGGTCTAGACTGACAATTAGGTAACCAGCTTGCTTCTTCTTCTTGTGGTACATCAGTATTACTCGCCTACATATTGTAGTTTACCAGCGACATGTGGGTCACCTGTAACTTTATTGTAGTGTTTCTGTTCCACTAACCTTCTTCTGTGTATTTCTCCACTCAGCATCATCACAGGATTCACTGGGAAACGGTGAGTGTGTAAGTTTACTTTTTATATTTTTCCTTTCTGACACCTTTGTTTTGTGTTGTTGCTTTTTAATCATTTCAAATTGCAATATTTCAGCTTTTAACCCTTTACTCTATAGATATGCGTTTTACAGCACCAGTTACAGAAGGCATTTGAAAACAGCGCAGGAAGAGTTCAAATTGCTCGTTAGGAGCAATCTGAAAACTTCCTGCACTGTTTTCCACTCTGTCAGTTAATATAAACATAATTCACCCAAGAATTCAATAGCCATCTATATTAGATGTCCAAAGGCATCTATATAAAGTAAAGGGTTAATTAACAAACAACATGACGAGTGTTGAGCCTAATACTAAAGTTTGGGGTTGGGTTTGGGAAATATTTTCAGGCCTTTGCAAATGTTTTTGATAAAATGCCCTATTCGTGCAAAATGGAACCAAATGCCTTCTTATTTCAGTTAACACCTTCTTGCACCAATGGGACAAATTTATTATTATTTTATTTAGAATGCTAAAGTTTAAGATTTTTTATTCAACAAAAATTTATTAAATCTGAAAGTCAGTGGTATTGTATTGAGTTAAATTTGCAAAATGTGAACCCCAAAGTTTTGTATAAGTAGGCAAAAAACAGGCAAATAATCATTTTTAAAGCTTTCATACATTTGGAAATAAATTGTCAAAAATATACAACCATATAGCCCCCACATTCAATGTATACAGAATTGTACAACCATACAACTCTTGTACAAACACTGTTATATCATTTATGACTATATGTCCACATTTAATGATTTGTTTACAAATTACGTAACAGGGACTGCTATTAATATTGATACAAGACCTTTAGATATTAAGACCACAAGCTCAGTACTTCTGCATTTGTTATGACTATATAACATTTTAAATCTGCTCTGAATTTTCTTGCACAGGCATGAATTTATTTCCTTTCAAATGAACAATACGTGTTTGTGGCGTTAACATATTTTATTAAAGGAACACCAATGTAACTTTGTAAGGTGTGCACTGATACAAACTTGTTCTGGTGCAATAAATAATACAAGTAGAATGTAATCAGGTAGGTGGAGTTGACTGTTGGGGGTGCTAGAGATGGGGGTGTAAAAAGTGTTTGTGTTGGGGGTGCTAGAGATGGGGGTGTAAAAAGTATTTGTGTTTAGCATTAATTGTTTTTATCTCCACCATTTTCATTACCATTTTCATTACCATTTTCATTACCATTTTCATTACCATTATATAACTTTTTAACATATAAAAGCTTCCTATATTGCCTGACAGGCTGTGATTGTTAGAGAGCAATTTAATGTTCATTTCTGTTAGTGTAATATGTTATACTTCGCACAAGAATGTAGTATACAATTAAAGTCTCTGGGACCATTATTTGCTCTGTGTTCCAGATTTACTATCCATTATGTTCAAATGGAAAAATGAATCGTAGATTAGGTCTTTAAAAACATAACTTACTTCCAGCATCCCCTCTGTACATACCTTTTTGGGTCTGGGAATGTTCTATTTTGGGATATTGGTGTGTGTTCGGTCTTGGCTGGCATCCTCTTAAGTCCAGTTTCCTGGCATGAGTCCTAGCTCCAACCAATATTGTCTATTTCTGTGGTGTATGTTTCTGAGCATGTTTTTTCATGTGACAGGAGCTAACCCTGTGCACAGCCTGTCTCCTTGTCATAATGAGTCATCCTGGACTGATGACCAGACAATGATGGAGTTCTTTAGAACATGAAATTAGAAATAATAAAACCACCAGTGACTTAGAAACCCATGGGCTATAGTCAAATCTCAAAATGTCACATAGAAACTTCTACTGATAGGCCCTGTATCCTGGCAGTTTTTTAAACCTGTGTATGTATGATACATTTTCATTATGAACAAGGTGAAAAGTCTATGTTGACCGGATGCAAAAACAGAGTTTTGATTTACAGTAAAAGCAAGCGTCTGAAATACAAATAAGTTTGAATGCATAAAAGCAAGCATTCTGGTTCAAAGTGGCATAATGATATTATAACTGTTTTTTGAGTAGTTTTATTCATGTTTAAATATTATAATATTGTCACATAAAATTTTCAAAATGTCACCTAGATTTTTTAAATGTCACATAATATTGTTGAAGGATGGGCCATTGTCAAAATTGTTTTCCCAGTCCCAGAACCACCCAACCCGACTGTGCATACTTTTCAAGTAAGGATTTTTAAACTATAACAAGTCTTACAATATTCATAGCTTAAGTTCACATGTTTCATTGGCAGATCAAGTCTGTAGAAGGGTGACTGGGGGCCAGAGACAAAAATGACTTATAGAAAGATTTTAAAACTGTGTCATTTACCATCAAAACTGTAAAACATACCTGCTTAGCTACCATCCTGGCAGAGAACCTTGGATGTTGTGGAATAATTTAATGTGGTGCTTACATGTAGATCTATGATAGTTGTGACTGACCCCGGGATATAACAGATTCCCCCCCCCCCCCTCCCCCCGATCTATGACAGTTGTGACTGACCCAAGAATAGCAGACCCACCCCCCACCCATACTAGACAGAGAAGTAAGATTCTGGAATGCTTGTCTGACTGATTTATAAAAAACAACGCGATCTTTCACTTTGGCTCATCTGTTTCTTATCTCTAGAAAAAAAATGATTTTCTTGTTTCTTGGAATCAACTGATGTTTCCAAGAAAAGATTCATGTATTGTAGGCACGCATGTGGTTTATTTATTCATTAATTGGTGTTATGAACAATATATTTTTTTAAAGACAACCTTAGATGTTGGCTTGTTTGTAATCATTTATCAAATAAAAAGTATTAAATGTCAATTTCTATTCGTGTGCATGAGTGGTAGACAGACATATCTATGCCTGTATATATTTTAAGTCACAAATTTAAATTCAGTATTGATTAAAAGAAATCGACCTAATTTTTTATTAGATGCCAATTCAGGTAATATGATAAATCTCTATTGGGTATGAGTGTGAAAATGGATATTCCTACATTGCACAAAGGCAGGGTACCAGAAAGATGTGCTTTGATACTCCTGTGACATTCCAGGTTTTATTTTATGTGAACAGTTTGTTATTTGTTCCAGTTAATGATTACTATGTTGCTGAAATGCCACTTCGTCATTTAATTGTTGTTGTGTCCTTTTAAGAAATGACTCATTTGTTGAACATATCTGAAATAAAAACCTAACTTGCTTTTTCTCCGAGTTTCTGTAGATATGGATTTACTTTGAGGTCTTCCTCCACAAATATGGGTCCTCTTTGGTTGAGGCCAGGCCCGATTAGCTCAGTCGGTTACGCGTAAATCCAGGGGTTGTGAGTTTGAATCCCCGTCTGGCAACAGTCTCCATGATGATTGATATATGCAGTGTGTCTCATTATCATTCGTCTCTCACTGCTGATTCAAGTGGGAAAGTTTTCAGTTACTTGCGGAGATGGGAATGCTCCAGTACTGGTTAACCTTTCAGGATCCCAGGAAACAGTAGCTAGGTTAACTGATTGTCTATAAGCTCTCGATGGCATAAAAATGATGCTAAATATTCAATCAATCAATCAACCCTTGGTTGAGTGGTCCAAGACACTGTCATCTATTGACCAGCTTGGTAAAAATAATGTAAGAAAGTTTACCAATTACATGCAGGGGGTGTGGTTGTTCAAAATTGAATTGAACCCTATCATTTTGTTGGAAATGGCATTAAAAACCCCAGTAAGATAAATAAATCAACTGCCTATAAATACCAACATATACAGTAAAACCGGTCTTAAGCACCCATTCAAAGGAAGAAGCAAAAGTGGCCTTTTAAGACAAGTTGCTGGACCATCATCCCCACCCACCCCATAATTTTCATGCCGCCCCAACCATTTTTATTTTCATAAAAAAAAACAATAAAAAATAAAATCCTCCAGCCCTATTTGGATGATAATCTAGCAGTTAATTTATAATGGTCTTATGCAGATTAATTGACTCTGACTACATAGAAATGGGAAATAGAAATGTGGTTGCCTAAGACAAGCGGTTGCTTAATAGAGGTGACCACTTACACAGGTTTGACTGTATAAGCGTCATCATCTGTAGTTTTTACTAAAGATTGTAGAAAGGGAGATTCTGGAACATTGTCTTGATATTCTATTATTGTCCAAATGGTTTTTTTTTATTCTCTGAGAACTTCGGCTTTAGAGTATGAACAAGTTGATTGTTGAATCCTATTTGTATAGTCCAATATTTGTTCCTACTTGCCTGCTCAATAAATCGAAAACTATTAAATGTCATCAATGTAGCCGAGGGAACTAAAGAGTTAGTGGTGAATGTAAATTATATATGTATTGTAGTGTACGTCTTTTGTTGCTGAATTAATGAACATTAGTAAAAGAAGTGAAATGTTAGTGGAAGGGTCTGGTCATGCTCCACAGGCTATTTAAGCACAGGGGCACCCCAGCGCTTGACTGTCAGAAATGGTATTCCCCTACTACTTCTTTAACAAAATTTTGCAAAAGCTTACTTTCCTCAAATCATTATTTTTTTTTGCATATTTTTTTCTCATTTTAATGCCTTAAATGAAACATACTAAATATGATAATGCAAGTTTTACTTATGAAATGTACTTAAATGAGGCCTTACACAACACTTGAAAATGTGTTGAAGGTGTTTAGCGCTCTTACCCCAGCACTTGCATTCCTTCCTGTGGAGAACCCTGCATTTGTGTCCTTGTTGGTCCTGTGAAACATTGGGAATCCTATGTTTTGGGAATAACAGGACCCTCGTTTGGCTATTTTTGGGGGCCAATATTGGGTCAGTCCCATTCCCCCTGCCCTGGAATATACGTCTCCCCCCCCCCCCCCCCCCCCCCCCCCCCCTTCCAAATTTTACTGAAAATTCCTTCTAAATACTTTTTTTGTATTTCCTCTTGAAGATGGATGGGGGGAGGGTGGGGGGGGGGGGGGGGGGGAATTTTCTGGTTAAAGAAACTTTACCCCTCAAAAGTGCCTCTAAATGAAGGGAGGCCTTGGAATAATAGGGTTGTATTAAGCGGAAGTACATAACCTGTTACGTGTTATGTACAACAAAACTAACACATATTGTGATGCTAGACTACAAAATTTTTAATGATCGGGTCCTTATAAGATGATGGAAGCACACGGCTATATTTAGCGCAAAGCAAACAGCAAACAATTAATTATAAACACTAAACTCTGAAATTGATTGCATTTTAAGCAAAATCTGTCTCATTTCATGTTTAGGCGCATGATGTAACAAAATCAAATGGCACTCAAAGGTATTTGATAAATTTGCATATTTTAAGGATTGCCAAAGTCACACGACACTGATCAGTTGAATTACATATTAATATCAGCAGACGTTGGGTATAAATACATTAAATATTTAACGTTCCTGAACGCAGCCCAGATGTGATCTGTTGCCATGCAACAGTGTCACTACGTTGATTGTATAATAGGTATAGAATTTTTCAAATGTTATAATTATGTGTTTTATGTTTAACATTGTGTTTAATCTGTGTGTTTATGTGTTCAGACATTAAAACTGTTAACAGTGTGTGTGTTTTTTCAGGTACTTTAAACAGTGTATGCCATGTTCTGTTTGGCCAGGTTTTATTTATGATTTGTTGGATGGGTAGTAAAAAATAAAATGAATGAATACCAGAAAACTTTGTAAATATAAGTAATAGATTTTAAGGGTTAAAACAGGTCAATATGGTCCGCCACGGCCAAGTGAACATGGGCACTGTCGTCTTAAGGCGCTGTTGACCACACGGAATGTCTTGGCCACTCTCATTTTTTGACCATCTTCGTGTGGTCTAAGGTTACTGTTTTCTGATGACCATTCATCTCCCACTGCTGAGGACATGGGTTAGAGAAAACCATTTATGATATTATTGTGTTAAAAATAAAAGGCCAAATTGACATATTTCCTAATTTTTAGGCGTTAAAATCTCATAAAAAAATGGTTCATTGGTATACAGTTTTTATTGGAAGGTGAGTCCTAAAGTCATCAAGTGAGGCTTGTTTTTGTTCTATATTCTTTGTTATACTGTTGGCCATTTTATTGATCTGACTAAAATAGTTCACAACGTTTCTAATGCATTTGCCTTAACAGAGGATGTGTAATACAACAAAAGTTTCGATTATTGCATTTTTGTTTAGGCCTTAATTAAATAATTGTGTATATCCTGTTTCCTGACCATACCTATTATTTCCTGTCGACTCGAAACATTTATTCCCTTAAAAAAATAAATAAAATAAACCAAAACAAAATGGCCATATCTGTCGTGTCCACAATTTTCGTTCCTGGTGGCGACGGTTAGGCTGTATTGTAGGTTTTTAACTTTTATACCCAATCGCTGGAAGTGCACTGCCAGAAGTGATCATGGTAACGATAACAGCAACATGGCGGCCTCCGTCAAGAGCTGCCTTACCTTCATGTATGACAAGTGTGTTGAAATAAAGACATAACATATACAATGTACTCGCAGAAAACGGATAGTATCGACAAAGCAAAATAAATAATTTACCTACCTACCTACCCTATTTTGTATTTCCATGTAATAGGAACCACACTATTAATTAATTTAGGCCTTACTACTTAAAGGAGTGCAAATATATATGTATGATATTGAAAGCTTACAATTTCCACTGCTGGTATGGAAATGCAAAAGACAACACCTGTATGTATAACTGCACATTAGTCGCCACAACTATAGAAAACATGAGATCAACTTTTCATCAATATAAACAATACTACACTCCTTAACCCTTTACTCCATAGATACGCATTTTCCCCGCACCAATCACAGAAGGCCTTTGAAAACAGTGCAGGAAGAGTTCAGATTGCTCGTAACGAGCAATCTGAACACTTCCTGCACTGTTTTCCACTCTGTCAGTTAATATAAACATAATTCAACCATTGCTGATGCGTGGTGAATAAATGTTTTCAATATTAGAGGTGTCCAAAGGCGTCTTTATGAAGTAAAGGGTTAATAGTTGTTTATGGAACCAGCTCTGAATTGTGTTTTGAGTTTTATAATGTCTTTTATATACAGGTGCATTATGCATGAAGTGTGATCCTCTTTAAAATATCATGAAAATATCTAAAAACTACTGTACTGGTATCCCAGTGGAATCCTATGACAGTTTTTATTAAGTTATCTCCCCCTCTCTTATCTTTCCTCACTACCGATGTATCTCATTCATTCTCCCTACAAGTTATTCTGCAGCTATGTGAGATTGTGTAGATTTATTATGGGAGAGATAATAACAGTACCTATCACCAGTCAAAGTTACAGGTCCAGTAAATTACTATACCTACTTTTCTTAAACCCAGTGGAAATTATTTATAACTAGGCTCGGATAATGCTTGTCTAGTTTATTGAGGCCCTCCCAGGAGTTTTGGAGATCTGGGGAACATGATCAGTTATTTTTAGAGATCTGGAGAACATTGGCCATTACTTTTAGGGATCCAGAGATCACAGTCCTAATTTTAGAGATCTTGGGGGAAATACTTTTGGAGAACTATGGCAAATACTGTTGAGGATCTTTGGAAAAATGGCCATTACTTTTAAGAGATCCAGGAAACAGGTACCCTCCTGGAAGGGCCTCTTTATTACCTGTCATTGCAGCTGCACCATGTATGTTAAGTTTTAAAATTCTTTTACAAGTACAGTGATTAATGGTAGTGCACTATAAATGTTGTACAAAATGAATGTGAAGCAAAGTGAGGACATTTGAACCAGGATTGGGGATCATGGGTTTGTTCCTCCACTCAGGATTGGTGTCATTGGTTTGATCCTCCAGTCAGGATTGGGGATCATGCAGTTGATCATCTAATCAGGATATGGGGTCATGGGTATGATCCTTTACTCAGAATATGGGGTCATGGGTTTGATCCTCCACTCAGGATATGGGGTCATGGGTTTGATCCTCCAGTCAGGATTTGGGGTCATGGGTTTGATCCTCCAGTCAGGATTTGGGATCATGGGTTTGATCCTCCAGCTATGTATTGTGTACTTCAGCAAGATACTTTATCTGCATATCCTTTATACTTAAAACATGATGTAAAAAATTGTTTCACAATCCATGTTTAACAAAATTTAAGCTGAAGTCTTTATGTGTGGTTATATTTCATCCATTGTTATAATCACTGTACACCTGGTTATATTATGCCAGATCACTGTCATTCTGCACACCCTCTTCCACTCCTGTCCTGCCATCCCAGCAATGTTCAAGCAATATTAGTTCAACAAAAAGAAATAACAAACCTTTTCTGTTCCTTCCGTCTGGTATTTTTGTTCTAGATTAAGTATCTGCCAAATACATTGCCCACCAAACCTTAACCTATATTTCTAAAATGGGGTAAGTAATTCAAATAGCACACAATCATCATCGTCTTATTTATGTATAAACCTGTCTATTTATAGATTATATATATCAGGTCATGTTTGTAAACATTTTTATAATTTCCAGTTTTTACAATAAATACTTTCTTTATTTTGGTTGAAAGAGAGCTTGATCACTCATATATTTATCGGTAAATAATGACAGGCAAGTTCTTTGTAATTGGATTTGTGCAGGGTTGTTATAAGTTGTACCGAGTTTTATGTGAAATGAATATTTTTTGTTGAATCATCTGTATTGAATTTGAAGTGTAATGCAATGTTTGTAGAATATTTTCAACAGGTTAAAACAGAGTTACATGCATAATAATCTGTTAACCCACGCACACTGTAAGATAAATATCTGAAACCGTCACTCCCATGATTTTGTTTCGGCATGACATTTTATGATTATTTTGTTCAATTTGTTTTTGGGGTCAGTGACACTGTGGTAAGGAATAACCTGTCTTTAGCACATACTTCTGTTATCTCCTACTTAATATTATTTCTATATAAACAGTCAGTTTGTTATAAGGTGATCACTTAAAACAGGTTGTTATAAGGTGATCACTTAAAGCAGATTGTTATAAGATCGTCACTTAAAACAGGTTGTTATAAGGTGATCACTTAAAGCAGATTGTTATAAGATGATCACTTAAAACAGATTGTTATAAGATTGTCACTTAAAACAGGTTGTTATAAGGTGATCACTTAAAACAGATTGTTATAAGATTGTCACTTAAAACAGGATTATAAGGTGATAACTTAAAACAGATTGTTATAAGGTGATCACTTAAAACAGATTGTTATAAGATTGTAACTTAAAACAGATTGTTATAAGATCGTCACTTAAAACAGATTGTTATAAGATTACGAATCCCCTGCCCGGCAGCAGTCTCCGTGATGATTAATATACGACATTGTGTCTCATTATCATTCGTCTCTCACCACTGATTCAAGTGGGAAAGTTATAAGTTACTTGCGGAGATGGGGTGTGCTCGAGTACTAGTTAATCCCAGGAAAAAGTGGTTAGGTTAACTGATCGTCTGTTAGCCCTAGATGGCATAAAAATGACGCTAAATATTCAATCAATCAATCAATGTTATAAGATTGTCACTTAAATAGATTGTTATAAGATTGTCTCTTAAAACAGATTGCTATAAGATTGTCACTTGGGAGTATATGACCCAGGGAGCATTGCAGTTTTCAAAAGGGGCATTTATTTGGGTACAATTTTTAGGACCATAAATTTCGCCTACCAGTTTAGATTTCCTGTTATTGATTTATCTCAGACATATTAAGTGGTTAATCCTTTACTCCATAAATATGCGTAAAAGGCTTCTATATGAAGTAAAGGGTTAAGCTTGTTCATCACTATATCCAGTTAGTCCGCACTGGGCTGGTCAGCCTATAATAGACGGCCAGTCTGTATAATCAATATATTATCAATTGTGATGTACTGACTTCATGTATACACTTCACGGTTAATATTATCTGGATATTAAGCATTGGGAAAATATCACCATAGTATATAGCATAGTGGGATATAGATATATTACAGCTAATACTATTGGTAAATCTTTGATACGCAATATTTCAATAACAAGATTATCAAGAGTTTGTCCATTATGTGGACCCATGCTTTGTTCGGGGTGTTATTGGAATGTGTTGACTGAGTTTTGAACAGTTATGAGTTATTGATTATTCTGGCTTAATGCATGTTGCTTTTTCGATGTTTATTTTTCCTTCTATATACATGATTCAAAAATGATGTATGTGTATTAAGACCAGACAAAAAAATACCTGTGTTTAGAGTTACTGACTGATTGAAAATTGAGTCGCGAGTAACGTTGTTTTTTTTAAAATGTAACAGTATAATAAACTGCGGAACAAATTTGCGTTACTTGTATTGCTCAAAGTGAGCTATTCTGATTGCCTGTTGTCTGTCATCCGTCCCTTAACTTTTTTGTTTTGTGCACTTCAGCAACCGCATTTTTCATTGAATCTTAAAATAGCTTACATAGTAGATTAAAAACTATAATATCTCATCTCAAGTTCTTGAACTGGCCAAGTCGGATTATAACGGTCAGAGTTCTGGCCCTTGAAATATTAAAAAATGCACTGTTTCACCTTGTGTGCACTTTAGCACCTGCATTTTTCATTTGATCGTCACCAAACTTGCACAGTAGTTACATTATCATAATATTTTGGACAAGTTCTTGAACTGGCCAAATTGGATTATTAATGTCAGAGTTATGGCCCTTGAAACATTAACAAATGCACTATTTGATCTTGTATACACTCTAGCACCCTTATTTTTTCTTTGATCCTCACCAGACTTGTGCAGTAGTTATATCACCATAATATCTGGAACAAATTCTTGAACTGGCCAAATTGGAATATTAATGTCAGAGTTATCTACCTTGAAACATAAAAAAATGCACTATTTGACATTGTGTGCACTCTAGCATTCGTAATTTAGATTTCATCCTCATCAAATTTACACAGTAGTTATATAACCATAATATCTCGGACAAGTTCTCTGGCCAAATCAGAATATTAATGTCAGAGTTATGGCCCTTGAATTGTAAAAAAACTACACTATTTGACCTTTTTCACGCTCTAACAGCAGCATTTTTCATTTGATTCTCACCAAACTTACACAGTTGTTATATAACCATAATATCATGGACAAGTTCTTGAACTGATCAAATAAAATTATTAATGTCTGAGTTATGGCCCTTGAATCATCAAAAATTATGTGTATTTGATGTGTGCACTCTAGCACTCACAGTTTACATTTGATCTTCATTATACTTACATAGTTGTTATGTGACCAAAACATCTTGGACAAGTTCTTTAACTGGCCAAATTGGATAATTAATGTTGGGTGTATTATGTTCCTTGAATCAACAAAAAATTGCATTATAAATATGAATTTATGTACAATCTAGCACCTGCAAAAATTGCCTTTTTTGGTATTGTCTCCTCTGCCATAGGTGAGCGATTTAGGGCCAACGTGGCCCTCTTGTTAATAGAACAGAAAAATAAGTTAAAATTAATTTGCTTTTCAATTACCATTTTCTCGAAATAATATATATACTGAACCAAAAAAAGAAACTTTTGCTAGGTTTGAATGTGAATATTTAACTAAATTTGGCTGAAATCTTCAGTTTGTTTATGTCAGCCTGTAGGATATTATCATGTTTTTATCCCACAGGCTGTCAAATACAAGTTTATGCTCTCAATGCAAAGTCGCTATCAAGCATGCTGCAGCCACACACCCTATTGATAACCCAATTTTGAAATCCATCCCTTCCTGTTTTAAATTCAGATCAAACAATAAAATTGATAATTTCTGTCCAATTTAGCAATTTCAGTAGATTGATAGGACATAATTATACAACAACAAGATTTCAGCCAAATTTAGTTAAATGTTAACAAAATATTCACATTCAAACTAAGCGAAAGTTTCTTTTTGGGTTCAGTATATAAAAAAAGAAAACTAGAAGAAGATATTAGAAAAAGGAAAAATTGCCTACCTACCTACCATATATTTTTGGTTGTTAACCCTTTACTCCATAAATATGTGTTTTCCCGCACCAATCACAGAAGGCCTTCGAAAACAGTGCAGGAAGAGTTCAGATTGCTCGTAACGAGCAATCTGAACACTTCCTGCACTATTTTCCACTCTGTCAGTTAATATAAACATAATTCACTCAATAATTCAAAAGCCTTATTTAAGAGGTGTCCAAAGGCATCTTTATGAAGTAAAGGGTTAATAAAGTAACCCTAAACACAGGTATTATTTTTTCTGTTATACAGAACTGCTTTATAAACGGATGATTCACACAGTCATGACGTATGTTCATAAGGTGTATGAAGCAGTACATTTACCATGCATATAGAAAACTGATGTAATATTGTTTCAATCTACAAATTACAGATGAAACTCATTATCTCGAATTCCTTGGAACCATAAAAATGTTCTGAAATATCCAGAATTTCATGCTTTTTACGTCTACCCACTCCACTTCTTTTATCATTGAAAATAAATGTTTACGTTTAAAAACCTGTATTTGTTGTGCTTTGTCCACTAGCATGTATAATTATATTCATTGTAGCGGTTGGCAAAATTCGTTGTCTGAGTTATTCCTGTCATACATATTCAAATACAGACAAGTGAGTTTGTCACCCCTGTATTGTACACTGAAATAATTCGCAGAATTCTTACCTCTACTGTACACCACAATACATAGTTCACAGAATATCACATGGCATCACTATTATTTACACATAATTTATGTACATATGCAAAAACTATACAAACCAAACTCACACATAAACTACACACATACATAATTATGCAATTTATGTCGCAGGTCCACAGGTCAACACTACACATTAATAATACATGTAAGGAGCGTACTGGTATTTGCATAGATACGGTTACAAAAATGGTTAAGTTAATACGCTTTTATTTTGAATGATGAGCGTATAAAAACACATAAAGAAACACTACCTACGTATTGGTTCAGATTTCCGTACATACTGGAGTAACTCTAAGCTGAGATTTCAATATTTGCTTTTAAAAAATTATTGACCATAAAGTATATTTGACACGGTTAAATCAAAATAACGGAAGTAGTCAATAAAAAGTGAAAGCCAATTTAGAACAAGCTTTTTGTAAAAAAAAAAACAACAAGGAAATTATTAGGCATAAGTGATGTTGATTGATATTTAAGATTCGCAAATGAATATGTCACAATATAAACCACTTAAGACAGTACGCTATTATTTCAAAATCAGATAGGGACCCCTACAATACACAGAACAACACCCATACACTACACAGAAACAACACCCCTACAATATGCAGAAACAACAACCAAACAATACACAGAAACAACGCCAAAGCAATTCACAGAAACAACACCCCTGTAATACACAGAAACAACGCCCCTACACTACACAGAAACAACCAAACAATACACAGAAACAACACCCCTTCAACACATAGAAACAACAACCAAACAATACACAGAAACAAAACCCCAACAGTTCACAGCACCAACACCTCTGCAATACACAGAAACAACACTGCTACATTACAAAGAAACAGCCAAACAATACACAGAAACAACACCCCTACAATTCACAGAAACAACACCACTGCAATACAAAGAAACAACACCCTAATACTATACACAGAAACAACACCTCTGCAATACACAGAAACAACAACCCCACAATACATAGAAACAACAATCAAACAATACACAGAAACAACACCCCAACAGTTCACAGAAACAGCACCCCTACAATACATAGAGATAACACCCCTACAATATATAGTAACAACAGGCCTACAATACACAGAAACAACAACCGAACAATACACAAAAACAATTCACATAAACAACACCCCTACAATACACAAAAACAACACCCCTACAATACACAGAAACAACCAAACAATACACAGAAACAACACCCCTGCAATACACAGTTACAACACCCCTACAATACACAGAAACAACACCACTACAACACATAGAAGCAACACCCCTACAATACACAGAAACAACACCTTGCAATACAAAGTTACAACACCCCTACCATACACAGAAACAACACCCCTACAGTACACAGAAACAACATATCTACAATACACAGAAACAACACCAATACAATACACAGTAACAACACCCTACAATACACAGAACACAGAAATAACATCTCTACAACAGATAAAACAACACCTCTACACTACACAGTAACAATACCCCTACAATACACAGTAACAGCATCTCTACAATACACAGAAACATTACCACTACAATACACAGAAACAACAACCCTACAATACACAGTAACAACACCTCTACAATACACAGAAACATCATCACTACAATACACAGAAACAACAACCCTACAATACACAGAATCAACTACCCTACAATACACAGTAACAACACCCCTACAACATACAGAAACAACACCCCTACAATACGCAGTAACAACATCTCTACAATACACAGTAACAACACCCCTACAATACACAGTAACAACACCCCTACAATACTCAGAAACAACACCTCTACAATACACAGAAACATTTCTCCAATGCTAGGAAACAACACCCCTACAATATCCAGAAACAGCACCCCAACAATACACAGAAACAACTCTACAATACACAGAAACTTTTTAACCATACACCATAATCCAGCTGGAATTTTTTATATATGTTTCAGGCCTTCCTGAAGCATGACACAGACAAAGATGGGAAGATTGACTTTGAGGAGTTCCTCAGATACGTCACAGAACACGAGTCCAAACTTAAACTCTACTTTAAGAAGATTGATATCAATAAAGATGGTAAGTGTCCTGAATCATCGGATAAACACGAGACCTGCTCTATAAAATGTACAATAATTAAAAAAAGATATGGTTAAGTAATATTATTTGCCAAAATTAAACATCAGAGAGCCGTATTATATGGACACAAGTGAGCGAAATCTTCAGTGATAGACAGAAGAAGTAGTTAGCAGAAGAAGAATGTGCAGGAGGGAGGGAAGAGGAAGAAGTTTGATCAATAGTTTGTCTTGGAATACAGTAGAAAAATAAAGGTGTTCCAAAACATAGTGTCTCAATGCATAGGGTAAATATGGTAAGTCCAAAAAACAAAATGATAATAGATATATAAACCTGTGTAATGATCCTCAGTGGCAAAGTGGTTGAAAGAGCATCTTAAAATCACATGACCTCTCACCTGCTGAGGTCATATGTAAGTCCAGTTGTGCGTACATGAATAAAACACATGTTGCATCATTATAAAATTAAATATTCATTCATGAACAATATATCATAGCATGTATATCAGTTCTATGGTTACAAAAAGAGAATCGCTTAATCTCTTATTTCCATTGTTATTTTTGAAGCCTACGACTTCTACTGGTTATATTTTATGTTCGGTCTGTGTTGTCTTTTCTTAGTTCTTCCAAATAGAAATGTTTTAATTGGAAATGATGTTTAACCAAAAACAAATACTTATAAAACAGTTGACATCTTCGATAATAAATAAATAGATACTCTGTATAATACTCAACTTTTATATTTAGAAGAAAAAGGAAGAATCCTAGCTACTCATCCATTACTGGAAGGTGTTCTCAGGATCTTATTTCCATTGATTAATTATTGTGCAGCTAGACATTGTGTCGGACATGCTCATTAATTTTTGGCTTTCATCCATTAATTATTTTTTAGGATTTGGTTCTTTTCAATTACCTAGTTTAAATACTGGTAGGTATTAAATTGGTTGATGACCTTTAATTAATGATCACTTCACACATACTGGTATTCTCAAAAGAACGCAAGGCAATTTTGATAAAGTTCGCTTGACATTATTTGAAAAATTATATAATCTAAATGAAATTAAAATATGTGTGTGTTTGGACCCTTAATTTTGCTTCAGTTTTGAATACATGTTCATAACTCTGATAAATAGATGAAAGTCATCAAGATATATTTTGTCAAAACGTATAACAAATATTTAATTTCATTAGTTTTTTATCCGCATGATAGAAAATAATATACCAGAAAATATCAGTTGATATGTTTTCAGAATTTTATTCATTTGACTTCACAAGGTTTGTATAAAAAACAATCAGTCATTTCTTAAATATGGAGTTTCAGATAGTAATACTGGTAGAAATAAATCTTTATATTTGACAAACACATGACCAGTGGGCAGAGCGATAGTCTCTCTCGTGTTGGATCAATTTCAAATCCCATGGTAAGATTTCTTTGGTACATTTCATTAGCAGCAGTATTTTTCCTACAATAGATCTACAATGTCTTATGATAATTTACCCAAATTATCTGAATAAAGAATTCACTAAGATATTTTTAATTTGACCAATATTTAACTACCTCCAGGATCCGCATTTGAACAAACCAAGGATCCTCCATGGCCGAGTGGTCAAAGAAACCATCTCAAGATCACTTAACACTTACCGCTAAGGTCGTAGGTTTGAGTCCCAAATCTTTATATTATGAGAAAATTTTGCCAGTTGCGAACACCCATAAAACTGGATATACCATACATAACCAGAAATGTGTTGAAAATGGCATTAAACACCCATTCAATGAACAAACTAACAATATCAATACGTATACAAATGTGAGGTGATTGAATAAGCACATAATATTTATGAATTATTAAGAATGATTTAGTTCATATATATTTGAGCTATGACGAGTTGTATTTCAGTGTCGGATTTAATTCACAAAATGTAATAAACAGTTTACTCCACAGTTGTTTTCCATTACTGACAAATAATACTCATGTGACAGCCTATTATCAAATCAACATGAATAATTTTTCTGTATTAGAAAACGTGAGTTTAATTAACTCTACATTATCACGAGTCATGAAAATGCTGTCAGTGTCAACACCGTACACACTTCCTGCACTTTCATTGTTGCATCAAGTGTTTTACATCATGTGCATATACCTGACATGCAGTGTAAACAATGCATTGTTTGTAAGGGACAATATGCCCTTATTCAGATGACATCATCTTTAATGGTTTATTTTGCAGTCAGGTTTTAGTGTTTATAACATGTGGTGTCAAAACCATGTTTCAGAGAAAAGAAAAAAAACGACCTCTAAAAACAGGTGATGGCTTAGGACACAAATGCTCAGGTATCGTCAAATTAAAACAATTGTGGTAGAAGAAAGGTTAATCCATGTGTTCTGTTATATAAAAAAGACCGTTCATAGAGGTAACTTTTGGTTCAGTTGCCTTTAGTACCCTAAGAGATTGTTCAAAGTAAAGTATGGTGTGTTTGATACCTATAGATTCTCTTCTAAATCATGAATATAGTGTTTGCAAGAAACAGGGTGTTAAACACAGGTGACTGCTTGGCCAAACTTACTCAGTAAATCTTTGAGCACGTTAAGGAAGCATATGTTGAGTATGATAATGCACATCACCTTTATTCCAGGGTGTTAATCTTTGAGCACGTTAAGGAAGCATATGTTGAGTATGATAATGCACATCACCTTTATTCCAGGGAGTTAATCTTTGAGCACGTTAAGGAAGCATATGTTGAGTATGATAATGCACATCACCTTTATTACTGGGAGTTAATCTTTGAGCATGTTAAGGAAGCATATGTTGAGTATGATAATGCACATCACCTTTATTCCAGGGAGTTAATCTTTGAGCACGTTAAGGAAGCATATGTTGAGTATGATAATGCACATCTACTTTATTGCAGGGAGTTAATCATTGAGCACGTTAAGGAACCATATGTTGAGTATGATAATGCACATCACCTTTATTCCAGGGAGTTAATCATGTTAAGGAAGCATATGTTGAGTATGATAATGCACATCACCTTTATTACAGGGAGTTAATCTTTGAGCACGTTAAGGAAGCATATGTTGAGTATGATAATGCACATCACCTTTATTGCAGGGATGATTGATGCTGCAGAGATCCAGGAGTCGTTCCGCAATCTCGGAGTTAATATAGACAAAGAAGAAGCAAACAAACTTCTGAACAGGTGAGTGGGTAAAAACTCTCGGTGCATTAATATTCCAGCAACTGTATTGCTCTGTATTACCCTTCACCATTATCACATTGCAATATGTATCGCTAAGGAATTATTGCCAGTAAGCATATAAATGACAAATAGCAGGTCTTCTGTGGCCAGAATGTCAAAGGTAAATGTCGCATGGTTGAACCCAGTGAAAAAAATGTTTAAAAAAGAAATTGTCCAGTCTTATAAAATTTTGACGTCATTCAACTGTCCGCGAAGTAACTGCCAAATCAGCATGCTCAAATGTCAGTGCTGTAATGGACCCTATTTGCCTGTATTTCATCTTGGTCTTATTATGTGTAATTCATATCAAATATTGCAGAAATTTATTCATAACAGAACAATACTCTGGTCTCATGTTTCTGTTGTCGCGCCACATCAGTTTCAGCAGTACCAAGAATTGTCTTTTTAGATTTACATCTTTTCCTCTGATGTTCAATTTCTCATTTACATTTTTTTTGTAAGTGGAATTATCGATTTATCAGCTGGTACGATGGCATCATTAGAGAGTGATGGAGGAGATATTGATTTTTGATTTTAATCTAGAGTAAACAATACAGCCATTTGATGATGATTATTTGTTTGTGTGAATGTGAAAAGAGTACTTTGACATAAAATGTATGTTTGTTAGTAGTTCGGCTTGATTGCAAATAGAGCTCAGAGCTCTTAAGTCTGTTTCCTAGGTAGAACCAGTAATGAGTTGTTTTTGAGAGGGTCTCGGGTCTCGGCTGGTCAAGTTTGTTTCCTAGATAGAACCAGTAATGAGTTGTTTTTGAGAGGGTCTCAGGTCTCAGCTGGGATTGAATCTGCAACTGCTGGCAACACTATAAGAGCTTTACCACCATCCTACTTTGAACATAGCTTAAAGATTTGATTTTCTTCACATGCATTTATACAAACACTTTTGCATGAGCATTGTGACCAATGGAGAGGCCCTCCCATGGGTTTTGAAGATTATTTAAGGGATCTGGGCAAAATTGGCCAATACTTTCAGGGATCAAAGGCCTTATTTTAGTGACCTGGGAGGGGAAACTTTTGGGGAACTATGGCATATACTTTTGTGGATCTGGGGAACAATGGCCAATTCTTTAAAAGATCAAGGGAGGACATCAGTAGAATGAACATCTTGGTAACTAGCTGGCAACCTGCCTTAATTTAAAACTTGTACTGTGATACACTCAGACAAAGCAAGGACCTAAGTATTTTGTGACTACCAGTACACTTTCAACTACTCTTACATGGAGTACGTCAACAGTCATTAATATTTCAGAATGAACCAATGTTGTCATTATTGCAGAAAGGACCAAAATGTTCTCATTATTGCAGGAAGGACCAAAATGTTCTCATTATTGCAAATGAACCAAAATGTCATTATTTCAGGATGGACCAAAACGTCATTATTTCAGAATGAACCAAAATGTTGTCATTATTGTAGAATGAACCAAAATGTCATTATTTCAGGATGGACTAAAATGTCATTATTTCAGAATGAACCAAAATGTCATTATTTCAGAATGACCCAAAATGTCATTATTTCAGAATGGACCAAAATGTCATTATTTCAGAATGGACCAAAATGTTGTCATTATTGCAGAATGGACCAAAATGTTGTCATTATTTCAGAATGGACCAAGATGGGACATTGAAGATAGACTACAATGAGTGGCGGGACTATCTGCTTCTCTCCCCGAGTAATGACTTACATGACATCCTGCGTTATTGGAGACATTCTACTGTAAGTACCTGTTTTTGAGGACACCCTCTGTTAAGCAACCACTCTTCACTTTACTGTTAAATAACCTTTATTATTAAAGAGAAATTTTCTAAAAAAATATTAATGACAGACACAATATATTTTTATTATTAACACTCCATTACTGTGCCAATAAAGAAAACGTTCTGTGGATATGTTACAGATAGAATCTGAACAGTAAAAATGTAGATTTGTTTGTATCATAATAAAAGGTTGTAAATTATCATATATCATATACTAATTGTGTACATAATTATTAGTACTGTAATTAATACTGTGGATTTCCATTTTGTTTACCCGCTAAATAATCATGCAGGGATTATCCTGGAGGTACTCTGCGGTGAGTAGCTCAGATTTCGCTGTTATTTATACAGGTGGTACAGTACACAGAAATCAACAGATCTATTCGGATGTACAAGAGAGAAAAAGCTTAAAGCTACACAGTCTTTCCGTAAAATGCATGCTTCTTTGTGGTCAAATTTGTGGTGTGTTATTATTGTAGGCAGTGTACCCCCTCCCCACACACCCCACACACACACTTTGGAATTGGGGGTCATTAATAAAAGTTTATAGGCAGATTGGAGAATTTTAAGGGATGTTTGGTTAAACATTGTCACAGAACACAAAATGTGAGGGACATGGAAAAACCCTGTCATTGCAATTTCAGGTTGTTGTATTATACATTGGACATCTTTAAGTAGGGGATGGTGTAATGGATAGGGAGTGGTTGGGATTGACTCGCACCAGAGGTTATGAGTTTGATTCCAGGCTAGTCCTGATTCACTCTCAGAAACACACCCAGTATCGTTTCTACCCAGGAAGTAGAATGATAAACTGTGTTAGTGATTTACAGCAGTTTAAACCAAACTGAAAATTTTAAACTGTCTTTGTAAACCCCTGGTATAAAGGCCATGTTTGCGTCTAGTTAATGATTAAACAAAACAAAAAAAAACTGCATTTTATACAAGTTGTTAATGAGATTGTTAGGTGATTTAAGAACTATGGTTTGATGAAGGCTATTTTTCAGTATCTCAATAATTTGTTTCTCAGTAACTGACAAAGGAAAAAGGAAATGGAATGACTTTTTTAGGCAGTTGTTCATTAAGATTGCTTGATTTGAGCTGCATAGGTTCCATAACTCTTGTTCTTGATCATTCTGATTTGGACATTGTTGTGGTTTTCATATTTTATGAAATTGCAGAAAACAGTAAAAACCCACTTAGCCCAAAGATTTTAAATAAAAAGTATGTCACTTGGGAAAAAATGCTGGTTCTATTCAGATTCATAGAAGTTGTTTATTGTTAAATCATTTAAAGTCTCTCTCCGCCAGTAAACCTTTCTCCCATGTAATGTACATACCTGGTACCACCTTAAATGTGTTTAAAACTGATAATGATCTCCATAACAAAATGAGTAGTTTTTCGCTGAAAACACGGGGGTTAGAATGCATAACATGACACTGATGAGAAGCAAATGCAGAGGTATATGTTCCGTCTATCAATAATTCTATGTTTGTGATATACTGGTATGTGTCAGAATTGTAATACATTTCAGTTTGTAGTTCAGTGTTGTAGTACTTGTATGCCTGACATATACACATGTTATACTTACATTGTAACTGCACTATTTACAGTTTTTTTTACATTCCCGAAATTAAGTTAATCAGCAGCATAGTGGATATGATGTTGGCTGCTCACACAAGAGGTTGCAGATTCCATACCGGGCTCGACCTGTTAAATTCTAATAAAACATCAACACATGAACTGTTCTGTAGGCACAAGTTTGTCCCATTTCTTAAGCTGTACAGCTGTAGTCAGCTGAGGTTACTTCACACATAAACTGTTCTGTAGGCACAAGTTTGTCCCATTTCTTACACTGTACAGCTGGTGATGTCAGCTGAGGTTACTTCACACATAAACTGTTCTGTAGGCACAAGTTTGTCCCATTTCTTACACCTTACAGCTGCTGTAGTCAGCTGAGGTTATTTCACACATAGACTGTTCTGTAGGCACAAGTTTGTCCCATTTCTTACACTGTACAGCTGTAGTCAACTGAGGTTACTTCACACATAAACTGTTCTGTAGGCACAAGTTTGTCCCATTTCTTACACTGTACAGCTGTAGTCAGCTGAGGTTACTTCACTCATAGACTGTTCTGTAGGCACAAGTTTGTCCCATTTCCTACACTGTACAGCTGGTGTTGTCAGCTGAGGTTACTTCACACTTAAACTGTTCTGTAGGCACAAGTTTGTCCCATTTCTTACTGTACAGCTGCTATAGTCAGTTGAGGTTACTTCACACATAAACTGTTCTGTAGGCACAAGTTTGTCCCATTTCTTACTGTACAGCTGCTATAGTCAGCTGAGGTTACTTCACACATAAACGATTCTGTAAGCACAAGTTTGTCCCATTTCTTACACTGTACAGCTGTAGTCAGCTAAGGTTACTTCACACATAAACTGTTCTGTAGGCACAAGTTTGTCCCATTTCTTATACTGTACAGCTGCGGTAGTCAGCTGAGGTTACTTCACACATAAACTGTTCTGTAGACACAAGTTTGTCCCATTTCTTATACTGTACAGCTGCGGTAGTCAGCTGAGGTTACTTCACACATAAACTGTTCTGTAGGTACAAGTTTGTCCCATTTCTTACTATACAGCTGTAGTCAGCTGAGGTTACTTCACACATAATCTGTTCTGTAGGCACAAGTTTGTCCCATTTCTTACACTGTACAGCTGCTGTAGACAGCTGAGGTTACTTCACACATAAACTGTTCTGTAGACACAAGTTTGTCCCATTTCTTACACTGTGCAGTTGCTGTAGTCAGCTGAGGTTACTTCATGCATAGACTGTTCTGTAGGCACAAGTTTGTCCCATTTCTTACACTGTACAGCTGCGGTAGTCAGCTGAGGTTACTTCACACATAAACTGTTCTGTAGGCACAAGTTTGTCCCATTTCTTACACTGTACAGCTGCGGTAGTCAGCTGAGGTTACTTCACACATAAACTGTTCTGTAGGCACAAGTTTGTCCCATTTCTTACACTGTACAGCTGTAGTCAGCTGAGGTTACTTCACACATAAACTGTTCTGTAGGTACAAGTTTGTCCCATTTCTTACACTGTACAGCTGTAGTTAGCTGAGGTTACTTCACACATAAACTGTTCTGTAGGCACCAGTTTGTCCCATTTCTTACACTGTACAGCTGCTGTAGTCAGCTGAGGTTACTTCACACATAAACTGTTCTGTAGGCACAAGTTTGTCCCATTTCTTACACTGTACAGCTGCTGTAGTCAGCTGAGGTTACTTCACACATTGACTGTTCTGTAAGCCCAAGTTTGTCCAATTTCTTACACTGTACAGCTGATATAGTCAGCTGAGGTTACTTCACACATACATGTAGACTGAACACATTAGTGAATTCCTGGTAGAACCAGTACTGATTGTTGTTTTGATAGTCCATCCTGTCAAGCTGGGGATCGAACATACACCACTAGTATGAGGGACCAATGCTATCCATTGCACTACCGCCCTGATAACCATCTTTAGATTAAAGGTTAAGGTCAGTGACCTAATGAAGATGCTATTAGTTGTCTGTCTGGTGGTACTTTTTCTTTTGTAGAAATTTTGTTGAATTTGTAGCAAATTGTAATATTGAATAGATCACAAAGATTCATGATGGTTAACAAATAGCAAGGAATGTGTAGTTTTAAGTTGTTTTTATTTTCTCGAAAATGTTTTATTTCTCAAGTAGAGCTTAAGTAATGGTATGACATTAGAATGATTTTTTTTCAATGTATGGACATTATGAAATATAAAATCTTTGTTTTCTTTATTAGAAAAGTTTATGAATGTATATAATAGATCTCCCTCATATCAATTTTCATTCTGTCTTTGTCATCACCTTCCTTGACCTTTGAAATTAATCTTTTGAAAGCTTTTATGAGGTTTACAGCAAATCTGGGATATGCTGAGTAGAATATGATAATAAAACAACAAAATTTGGTATTAGTCTCTTCTACAGTTATGGCACTTGTTTTGTCACGTGGGGAGTGGGTTTTTCGCCTTTGATTTTTTACCTTTGTTTTGACTGAATTTGTAATAAATTGTAAGTTGAAATAATAGTTTTGCTGCTTGGTATATTTTGAAATTACAAGTCAAAATAATTGTTATATGTTGTATACCTGAACCTCCACTTTATTTTTGAACCAAAATCAATATTAAAACTTGAGCAAACATATCCGGTCTAAGTTTTCTTTTTGGAAGGTCAGTCGGTGGGTGGTTAATAGGGATTTTACTGTATACATTCAAGTACGATATATTTCACGACTATTTCTACTGTTAATGATGTCACTGAACTCCATAGTTGCAGAAAGCCACAGACCAAGTTATACTGCTCCATCTAATGCGTCGTGATTTTCTTGAACATTTAGATTATAGACATTGGTGACAACACCATAGTTCCGGATGACTTCACGGAGAAGGAAATGCAGACTGGTATGTGGTGGCGCTGTCTTGTGTCTGGGGGAGCTGCGGGGGCTGTGTCACGTACATGTACAGCACCACTCGACAGACTGAAGATTCTGTTCCAAGTAAGCTATTGTCATTATATCTGTTTTAAGTATTTAAGGTATGCATGCGAGAGTAGTTTAATAAATTTTCATGCTAATTGACTCGTTATACGTCTGACTATCAATCTAGGGGCTGTGAGTTTGAACCCCACCTGGCCACCGTTTCTGTTAGGATTCGCTATAAACTTTGGTCTAAGGACATTAATCTCCCACTTTTTAATATGTAGAAAAGTAGTCACTGACTTGCAGAGATGTCTATTACTTGTTAACTGCATCCCAGGGTTGACTAGGTGTGGATATACCACTGTTGTATAACTCCCATACAAAAACATTTTTATGTAGAAAGTTTTATACTTTAACAAGTACATGTACCCCTGTGTTCCTTTGTGAATAAAAAATGGATACAAAATAATATAAAGCTCTGTCACAAATTGTGTGATTTTTTCCAACAATTTAATCAGTTGAGGAAAAGCTTTGTAGCAGATTGAGTGTTGGTCAGAGGTTGCGAGTACGATCCCAGACTTACTGCTATGGTCTCTCAAAAATATCACCAAATCCTGGTATAAGTCAGAAAATGAATAGACTCGAGAACGATTTACAGATGCTCTAAGTTTACCTTACTAATCGAGTAAACAGCTACACCTCCTAGTCAGTGGATTATCTCCTCCCTTCCTCTATGTTAAGTTACTTGCTGACATATTGAGTGTCATTTCTTACTATGATTTTGTTAAATCACCAAACAATATGTTGTGCCATTATTCAATAGTCGATAGCATTCACGCATACTATTTATTTCTAAAAACTTAAATAAGCTTTATTTTGATTGGCTAATGAATAGTAAGATGTGCAAACTGACGCAGGTTTCAGTTGCCCACTTAAATAGAAATATAGCCTTTTGTACTAGTTAAGAAGAGGTTAAACTATTACATAGTAGTTCCTGATTGATGCAAAGAAGAAGACTGAAGACCCTTGTGATATTATTGTAAGATTGTCGAAAATGGCCGCACATAACCATACAGTACAAAACAGTCTGGACACTTCTTAAACTTCAGGTGCATGGATCAAAGATTGAGAAGAAGAACAAGTTGACGATAATGGAGGGATTCAAACACATGTTGAAGGAGGGTGGCGTACGGTCATTGTGGCGTGGTAATGGTATAAATGTGATCAAGATCGCTCCAGAGACGGCCATCAAGTTTATGGCATATGAACAGGTAGGGAAAGGTTATCGTAGAACCTTAGGCCAGACTTTTTGTCTCAAGATTCTTCACAAAAATTATTGGATGAGTTGTTGATAAAAAAAAAATTAGTAAAAATATTTATTTACAGTCAGAATTTTTTTTCAAATATTTACACTTTATCACCATTACAATGCTTCTTTGATGTTTGCAGTTTGGGTTTTGTTAAAGAAACCTGCTGTTTCTTTGTTCTTCCCATACAATATAATTATGGAAGAGAAAAATGTTGCACTAGTAGAATAGCAGATAGCTTCATTTGATATGCAAGAAGTAGTAAACTTGGAACCAGTTAAAGTAAAAAAAAAATTGTAGAGGAATGATTGTTTAACCATAGTTCAGACAGTGTACTCGTTTATATTTTACAAAACACAATTACTTCATGATTTTCTATTTTAACAGTGCTGTTTATAAATTTCGTTTACAGATCAAGCGTTTATTCCGCGGTAATAGTAAGAAGGAGATCGGAGTCGTGGAGAGGTTTGCCTCGGGATCACTGGCAGGTGCTATCTCACAGACCATTATATATCCCATGGAGGTAGGTACTCCCAACAGTTGGTCTTAAGTGAAGCAGTTTTATTTGCCACTAAAAATATCTCCTGCTATCTAGTTAATATTGTGATTCCAATCTTGAGCTTCTTTGACAATTGAGCATAATACTGTAACAATGTTGTTGGTTTTTGTTGTTGGTTTTTTTTGGGGGGGGAGGGGCAGGTAAAAAGAAGTTTCTTCCGACAGTTGTGCAGTTAGACAACACACTAGTAAGTGTAGTTGAATTAAGTGAGAGCGACCATCGCCTACCCACATAGCGTTGTTTGTCCATATAAATACAGTGTAATACAATGTAGTGTTTACTTAGAGACCGTCAGCTTGTATAAGGAAAATTACAGACAAGGTAACAATATCTCTCACTGATTGGATTATCAAGTTGTTTGATTGACAGTCTGTGTCGGGTCAGTTGTTGAGTTCACATCCATACAACCTTGTTCAAACAAATTTTACATCCCTCACCAATTTTTTTTTTTAGCCATAAATTAGGGTGCATAACAATTTATATATCCAAGGTCACTGCTGAAAACAACATAAAGACACCGAATAATTTCAATGAAAGATACCTAAACTGTTGTGCTATGAATAATGACTGACAGCTGTTTGTTAAGGTTTATTTCATGGTGTATTAAATTTTAATGTTACGGTACATTTAAAGGGAATATATCGGGGGGGGGGGGGGGGGGGGGTTTAGAATGTCAAATCCCCAACAACCTGACAAAATTGATATTTGAATTGGGAGTGGTAAACTGATATTGACATCCCCATTCTAAAAATAGACAGCTCTTAAATAATGGTAGAAGACCTTTCAGCATCATTTGTACATTTTCTAAGATGGAACAAAGTTTACCACGTGTAAACCTGTATGAAATCAAAATGAAATCACATAACTCATATGATATGTCAAAAAATAGGTCTCAACTTTGGGTGGGAAAACTATTTTAATCTAGTTTAGGCGCGTAGACCAAGTCAGGGAATCCCTTTTCAATATATATTTTTTGGCATGTAAAAATAGATCCTATATAATAAAAGGTTTATTACTGACATATGTCAATATGGTTGCCTGCATCTTCTCTAATGTATGTCAGATCTAGCATATTCCCCCTAGATGGCTAAGGCCATTATAAATTAATTGCTAGATTATCATCGAAATTTCTTAAAAAAGGGGAGGGCGGGAGGATTTTATATTCTATTTTAATTTTTAAAATGTTTGATGTTTTTCGCTTACCTGAGACGAAGGCTCACAGGTGAGCTTTTGTGATCGCCTGGTGTCCGTTGTCCGTCGTTAACTTTTGGCTTTTAACAACTTTTTCTCTGAAACCACTGGGCCAATTTTGATATAATTTCACAAAAATGTTCCTTGGGTGACCCTCTACCAAGTTTGTTCAAGCCATCGTGATTCGTCAAAAAACATGGAGGCCAGAGGGTGGGGTTAGTTTACTATATAAACTATAGTAAAAACTTAAAAAATCTTCTTGTCAGAAACTAACAGCTCAATTTTAAAATAATTTCACAGAAATGTTCCTTTGAAACTCATAGGAATATTTATTGTACTGGAACTGCAGATTGTTTCATGCACAATAGTTTAGTCTGATGCTTTAGTTTGAAACCATTCTCAAACATAACAGGCTAGTTTTGTGCTGGAACTGGATTTTTATCTTTGTTCGAAGACTTAGCATTAATAGTAAAAACTTCAAAAGCCTTCTTGTCAGAATCTACTGACCTGATTATGATGTAATTTCACTGACATTTACCATGGGTGAACCTCTACCAAGTTTGAACTCTTCTATGCATCTTTTATATCTTCAAAACAAATCAAAATTCTAACTACTTGCCCATCTCGTCTTTCTGGAATTTTGAGCGTACATGTATTATATAATCTACTTATGTTGGGTGACTCAAAGTAAGTCAGGTGAGCGATTCAGGGCCATCTTGGCCCTCTTGTTTAATTTTTTTTTTTTTTTTTTTTATATTTTTTTTATGAATACAAAAATGGTCTGGGCAGCATGAAAATTAGGGGGAGGGCGGGGATGATAATCTTGCAATTAATTTATTATGGCCTAACCATTTCAAGCTGGTATAATAATAATTATGTGTATTTCATACATAGGTATTAAAGACAAGATTGGCAATACGGAAGACGGGTCAGTACAGCGGGATTGTAGATTGTGCCTACAAGGTGTACAAAAACGAGGGAGTCGGCACCTTCTACCGTGGATACGTACCAAATATTATCGGCATTATACCCTACGCAGGAATAGATCTCTGTATATACGAGGTAGGTACAAGTATCATTTTCTTGTAATACATCATTTATTTGCATCACTTTTATCTACTTGTTTGGTGGGTCTCAAAATCATTCAGTTCAAAATGCCAAAGTTGTTGTTTCAAGCCAAGTTGTCATCCTGATATGTGACTTACATGTGTTTAAGTGAAAAAAATTGCCATTCATTTCAATTTTTTGTTTAATATAGACAATTGTATTTTTACTCCTATCAGACTCTGAAGAAGCTTTACATGCGCAAATACAAAGACACAGACCCTGGCGTCCTGGTGCTGCTGGCGTGTGGAACCACCAGCAGTACTATAGGTCAGCTGGCCAGCTACCCGCTAGCCCTGGTCAGGACTAAACTACAGGCAGAAGGTGAGTGGGCTTAAAACTATTCTGTAGTTTATATCAGCTGCAAAAAACTGCAGAAAACAATTATGTCCTATACCTCTGCAGCAAAGTAATATTCATGCCCAGTCTACAACTTTTTCATTCTACAAGGGGTTTTGAAATTACTGATCATTATGACATGATAATGTGTTGTGCACTAAACCCAACTTTGTTGCACTTATTTTATTTTGTAAAGCCTACAACACTGTTTATAGAAAATACAAAGTGAAAAGGACACATTTAAAGGTCATACATGCAAGATAGCCCTTCAACATACTGGTACATGTATGTATAAAAAGATGTATAACCCCGAATTAAACAGTGTGTCTAGCTGTACGTCTGCGCCACCTACAATTACAGGGGGCTATTTAAGCTTGCCCTGTGACAACTTGTCTACTATATTTTGGTTTCTATTAAAATACCTGTTCATGACTTGCCGGCCCGATTAGCTCAGTCGGTTACGCCAGGGGTCACGAAGTCAATTCCCCACCCGCCAAGTCTCCGCAATAATTGATAAACAACATTGTGTCTCATTGTCATTCGTCTCTCACCGCTGATTTAAGTGGGAAAGTTATCAGTTACTTGCGGAGATGGGGTGTGCTTGAGTACTGGTTAACCTCTCAGGATCCCAAGAAAAAGCGGTTAGGTTAACTGATCGTCTGTTAGCACTTGATGGCATAAAGATGACGCTAAATATTCAATCAATCAATCAATCTGTTCATGACTTCAAAAATCTTTCAGTAACCAATTGATTAGAAAATTATATCCCATTTTCACCTAGCAGAAACATTGAAAAAATTAATGGTATACATTCAGTAATCAACAGATCTTTTACATTTGTTTGTGTCAGAGTAAATATTTACGTGCGGCATGTTTTTCCGTTACAGAGAGTTCCAAAGGCAGCACGATGAGCACCATGTTTAGGAAGATCATCAAGGACGAAGGCCCAAAGGGACTGTACAGGGGCTTAGCCCCAAATTTTCTCAAAGTAGCACCTGCCGTTAGTATAAGTTATGTAGTTTATGAGAATGTGAGGAAACAACTAGAAAGGAGATAGTAGAAATTTTTATCGTGGGTTACATATTTTATATTCTTATATTATATACACGTTATTGAAAGGCTTTTGTATGTTTATTATGATGTAAGAAAAATGGGAAAGGTGTAGCTAGCATTAAAAGAGAAGACGGAAACAGATTTGGATAGTCGTATAGAAAAATACAGACAGGAGATGGAACAGTTTACGCATTATTACACATTATTATTTACATATGTTTTCTGGGCACTGCCAGTTTTGAAGAGGTCCATTTTCAACATGCAGATGGAAAAAGGTCGTATTTAAAGAGACTCAAAAGATCAGTTGATATTTTTAGTAATCATTTAACACTTAATTAGTTGTTATTTTCATCACATTTGCTTGTTTTCTGATTAAACAAACAACTTGAATATTTACTGTTGAAGTAGTTTCATAGAATGTTACTTCAGTATAATAAAAAAGTAAAGAAGTGAAACAAAGTTTGATCAAATGTTGAGTCAAGATTTGACCTTTATTGGCAACCAAAGTTTGATGAAATGTTGAGTCAAGATTTGAACCTTATTGGCAACCAAAGTTTGATGAAATGTTGAGTCAAGATTTGAACCTTATTGGCAACCAAAGTTTTATCAAATGTTGAATCAAAGTTTGAACCTTATTATCAACCAAAGTTTGTTCAAATGTTGAGTCAAGACTTGAACCTTATTGGCAACCAAAGTTTTATCAAATGTTGGGTCAAGACTTGAACCTTATTAGCATCCATGAGGGAAACTCGCCTGTTTAGTTTATACTAATTTATTTTAGCTCGATTGTGATGAAAGCTCAGAGCTTATATAAATCGCTCTCGAGTCCGCTTCCTGGGTAGAACCAGTACTGAGTGTTGTTATATGAAAGGCATCGGGTCAACCGGGGAATCGAACCCGCAACCTCTGGCGTGACAGCCAACACTCTATCCATTAGGCTACCGCCCCGCTCGCCTGTTTGACTGAGCGGTCTTTTTGATGTCCATTTATGAAAGTCAAAGTGGTTTTCAAATATGACCTACATGGACAAGCAGTGTTTTCCCTCACAATTTCAAATTGGGGGTCATTTGTCCCCTATATAATGAGACTATAGCAGACTGGAGAATTTAAAGGGACATTTGATAAAAAAGTGTGACAAAAACCATAATTTGAGGGCCCTTCTAGAAGCAAGTGTATTACTGCTTCAATGAGAATCATTAATTTTGCTTGAAGTTCAACTATTGACAGAGTTTAAACCTATTTTTTTTTTTTTTTTTTAAGGAAAAAATGTTTATGCTTTGGGGTGTTGTAAGAGATGGATAATGTGATACTTTTACTGATACGTGTAAATATCTTTTATACTTTGTATGTTGTAGTATTTGTGGCACATAATTGTTTATGTTATATTGACTCTTGATATATTCATTGTACATGTGTATTGTTTCTCAACATTAAGAGGACAGTTGATGCATTTATCTTCATGTTTTTTTTTTTTAAATTTTCAACACCTAAAGAATGTAGATATCATTATTGAATTAAATATTCAGCTTTCTAAATCCAGTTAATACTTATATTCGTTTATTTGTTTACAAATATGTGTGTTGAAAAATCTAAATTAACAAAATATACACGTCTTTTGTTTCGCAATACTTTTCTTAAATTCAATTAAATAGTTAAAAATCTTAACTTGTTTTGACTGGTTATCTATCTATTATTTGATAAATTTTGATAATACAATATGTAATGGTATTTGAGTCAGTCTTAAACATGGTGACTTCGAATCTCAACTTGGATTTGAGTTTGTAAGTGGCTAAGTTTGTGCTTAAAAATGTTGGGAGGAAACCTTAGCCTGGCTCTTATCTTGTTGTTAAAGAATTGAGATGGAGTAAAGACTATCGGTTGCCCATTTGTAATTTATTTTATTATGTTCTCTAATTGTATTTCAGATAAATTTAAACTTAAAACTCTATTTCTGAAAATATTTATCTGTATGTATTAGAAGCAAATATAAAATTAAAATACCCGATTTATGCGAACATTTATTTTTCGTTTTTATTCTGAAATGTTTAAAATGTATCCTATTTCTGTTTACCACCGAATGTCCGAGCTCAAATCCAGCTCAGTTCAAACACTTTATGTTTTAAGTTCTACCCTAATTCAAGATTATACAACTGAGGTCATCGTCCATAAATTAATAGATTGGATATGATATGTAGTGTGTTGAAAACTGTGTTGAGTTAAAAAAAAAACACGATATGGAAGAGAAGTTGACTTATAGTTCTGACTATTTGTTTTTTCATTTTGATGGGAATCATTAGGTAAACTGTTCACAACACTACCTCAAACTGGAAGATAATTCTATTTTGTCCAGTATTATAAGTAGGTAACAATACCAGGTGTAACAACAGAAATGAAAATGTGTGTGATAAAAAATACTAATTATCGTTTATCAATATTTTTTTTTATTATTGTTTTTTCTGGTTGATTTAAGTCAATGATAAACTTTATATATACAAAATAATAATTTTAAAGAGACATTAAAGCGAATATATTACATGCTGTTGAAAGATAATCAAGAGATAAATAATTTCTTGATTTGTGTTTTTATTTTCATATAAATGTATGTAAAAGTTAATAAAACGTATAGTAAATAATTGGTTAAGTGTTGTTGGTTTTGTTGAAGAATATGTTGATGTAATATTTTGTCAAAATGTGCTTTCATGTATTAACCACAAATTTATCTGTAAAATCTCTCATTTTTTATGCTAGACATTGTTCAAAGTTGGGCATTTGCATTCTTGTTTTAACGATAAAATGTACATGTATATATCTTGTATGAACAATGTATATATCTTGTATAAACAGACTGTAAAACGGTGTAGTAGTGTAGTGGATAGAGTGTTGGATGCTCACGCCAGAGGTTGTGAGTTTGATCCCAAGTTGGTTCTGATGCCTCTCTGAAAACAACACTCGGTACTGGTTCTACCCAGGATGCAGACTTGAGAGCGGTTCATGTAAGATTCATGTAGATTTAAAAAAATTATTTACCATGGTACATGTTCTGTTTTTTGGTTTGGCCCAGTTAGCTCAGTAGGTAGTTGGTCTGGCTATCAATGTCACCAAGTCACGGTCTCCTCGATGATTGATATGTGCAGAAAGGGTAAAGAAATGCCAGATGAATTTCAGAGCTATTATCAATCTCTTAAAGCAATATTTACAGTCTTAGAATATGCATGTAAAGGTATTTCATTGATAATTCTGTTAATAATTACGGTCGCAATAACAAATTAATGAAATACCTTTACATTCATATTGTTTAACAAAATATTGCTTACACTAGTTTGTTGATGTGTTTATGGAATTTCTGTATTCTGTATGTAGCACTGCATTTCACTTTCATTCCCCTCTTACCACTGAATCAAGTAGGAAAATTATCAGTTACTTGCGGATATGGGTATGCTCGAGTACTGTTTAGCCTTCCAGAATACCAGGAAAGACTCTGGTTAACTGATCATCTGTTAGTCCTCGATGGCATAAAAGTTACGCTTTACCGATATATTTAAACAAATTTTGTTTGGTTTAAAATATTAGCCAGATGCCATGTAGCAATAATTGAGATATTCAACATGAAATGTTTGTTAGTTGCTATGCTTGCTTTCTGTTCTCTCAGATTCTTCTTGAATTTCTAAACATTTTACTTGGTATTCTAAAGGCAAGTTGTCTGCTTTAAATTAATTATAAAAAATATCTGGACAACTTGGTTGGGTTGTTTGATTTGATGATCGCTAGTTTTTTAGCAGAGATAGGTAGCAAGATAATAAGTTTTAACAAAAAGTTGGTACGGAAATAGAGAAATAAAAGCAATTTAAGTCTGGCGCTATTGTACTTTATTTCTATGCTATATTTGAGAATAAATACCCCAAAATGCAGTATAGGATGTAATATGTTTACCTTTTTGCTTAATTTGATATATATAAATGTTCTTTTCATTATGTGTTGTGTTTGCATACTTGCTCAGAAATATTTTATTTTTTTACAATTTTGCTGTTTCTTTATATTTTACACGTCATTCTTACCAGGCTCTGTTCTTTTTGACACCAGTTTGTTTTCCTGTGTTCAGTGTTGTAATGATATTGAATATTGCCTTCTTCTTTGTAATAAAATTTAAGTTGATACTGTTTCACCATCATCCCCGTGTTTTTTTTAAGGGCATGTTTTGGTCAGGATTATTCCCATTGACCTCCATATAAAACACAGTTAGGATTGTGGTAATGAATTGTGAATATGCCGGAATTTTTTTATTTACATAAGTTGATGCCAATTCACCATCATCCTCATTGCTTGGAGCGCATGTTGTGTCAAACATTTTATTCTGAACAGCTTTTATAAGCACTATGTTTGCATTTACGAGTTCTAAACATCAATTGTTTTTCTGGAATCAGGTCATACCATCTGCTTGTTGTCTATCTTTCCATCTTTTGTCTGGATGAATTTATCTTAAAATCTTTTAATTTGTCTCGAGAAGTGGAATCTAACTTTGCAAGTTAATTTCAAAATTTCATTTGGACCAATGTAATATAAGCCAATGCTGCAATTTAATACTTAATTGTTAATTTACAATTAAAGAAAATCTGTTGTTAGCCTTTTTGTTAAATAAAATGTTTGTACAGGTATATTTGATACTTGTGTCCGAGTTCCAATTCCATGCCAATTCTTTTGCTGTTTTTAGGTCAGAATATATTTTGAAAAGAAAATGTAAACATTGAAATTTATTGTCAACTAAGATAAGAAGTGCATATGTGTATGTATGTTTTGGAAATGAACATTCCATAGAATTGCTTCATTTGTGTAACTGTCATGTAAACATTAAATAGTAACTTGATTTATGATCTTGTAATTATCTTGTATAGCATTATAAATAAATATAGAACTCTTCATGTCCAAGTCTATTGTTAACTTGTCTTTTTAGTTCTCCCAAACTTGGTTTGAGTCTCCCTTGCTAAAAAAACTTCATGTGAGAAAGTTTCCAGTTACTTGCGGAAGGATGGTGGTTCTACTTAGTTTGAATAAGTCCGTCTTCCTCCATCAATAAAACTGAATATGCCATATATAATCTGAAATGTGTTGAAAATTACGTTGAACCCCATTCAAAAAAAATTCTCCCGAATTAAAATTTCAAGGCGAGCCTCTAATCTTCCTGATGTCATTTCTACATTAGTCGGCCTGTTAACTTTGATGTTATGTGCAAATATCAGCAGTTTCCATCGACACTTAACTCCAGTATCCGGGTCTTGGCCAATTTAACACAGCTCTGGTTAGTTCTTAAACTGGCACTATTACGTAAATATTGTATGAAGTACTGTCTTTAATTGTTGAGAATTGGCACAATTGGTCTTGTCTCAAAGAGCCAGAATTTATCAACTGATCAAATTTTGAGAATATATGCAGTTCAAAAGAGAGTTGGGGGAATGAATGGAACAATTTTGAAAGGTTATGGGATCAAGTGTTGCATTAAAACATATTGGGTCTGTTTTATTCTTAACTGTGGTCAAATGATCCAAGGCGTCATCTCAGGACCATTTGCTTTGCACTGTCGAGGTTTTGTGTTCTAAGTCAAGCTAGGTCCAAAAAATTAATAAAAGTGGATACCAGTTACATGCGGAGAGATGACGATTCTTCCCAGATTCATTCTGGATTCTTCCAACAATAAAACTGGATGTGTGTGTTGAAAATGGTATTAATCAAATAAATCATCGTCGTGAACTATCAATTTTTTGTTTATTTAAAAACAGTTGTAAACATATCAACTTCGTATCATCAATACACGGCTGCCTACATTCAGCACTGTTAAACATGTTTACTGTTTATGAATGAAGCGGTGACCAAAAAGAAATCGGACCAATCAGCACTGTTCCTCCATTTCTCTTTTAAGTCACTTGAATAAACACAAGCAAACAGCTCTCGGAGGTTTGCTCTGTCTGCAAATGTTTAAAAGGAACATATTGTTCAGTTGACTTCAAACATTAGCAAACAATTTAATGTTTAAGCAAACTGAATGCAACCAAGGTAAGACAGAGGTGCTCAATTACGACTTGTTTGCATTCAAAACAGTATAAACCTGCTTCACCTTTATTATTCAATGATGAACTTGCCCAATTATCAACCAGTGAAATATCTTATATCATTACCCAATTTTCAAAGGTTGGAAAATGATTTCATAAGAATAAGACAATTTAGATGAGCCCCATACGGGTGTTTATTATTATCATAATATAAGATTGCATTATAAACGAGACGTACATGTATATAAACATGGTTAAAAATGAGAAACAAAGAACACGCCGTCGCATCGGACACTTTTGTACCAGATAACTGATATAGTAGTACCATAGTTACAATGTTGTTAATTACAATAAAAGAATAAAAAGGGTATTGCGAGGTATACATTCTTACACCGTTATCAGATTGTGCTGAAGGTCTTCTTCACGACTAAACTTGCTGACAAAATGCCCGAGACCATCAGCACGCACGGTGTTGGTTTTGATTGAACAACTAACAACCAAGTACAGGCTTCTGTTTCAACAATATTTTCTTAGGTTTTGGCTGGTTTCTTTAATATTCTTTAATCAGTGTCTGTTAAACCATATACAATTTAACTGAAACCAGTCTAAAATCATGACTACAGATGCTTTCTTAGAAACAAGTTTTCAGTATTTAAGTTTATGCTTAAATATGTTGGTGAAACAGAAGTGCTTGTGATTTTAAAGTGACACACGGCAATTTTGATAAAATTTTCACTTGACACTATTTCTGAAAATTTAAGTGATATAAAATTATTCCAGTATGTATGTTGACCCTTTTGTTTCTATTTTTAAAGGGGCATAACTCTTGTAAATGATTGAAAGTCATCCTAACTTGTGTACATGTGTTCATCTATTATAAAAAGTGTACACTATATTTGCATTTCGTCACTTTTTATCAATGTGATTGAAAATAGTCCATGAAAATACCTATTTGTATTTTCAAGAATTTTTACCGCCATATTTTCAAAAGTAATCCAAGTATGTGAAGTTTCTGGTGGTAATAGTTGGGAGGCTGTTAACATTGCCATGTGTCTCTGTAATCCATCCAGTAGCACAGAACACCGAGCTCTATAGTAGACGGACCATGAAGAGAATCCCTTTACTTCATATAGACGCCTTTGGACACCTCTAATATTGAAAGCATTAATTCACCACGTATCAGCAATGGGTGAATTATGTTTATATTAACAGACTGAGTGGAAAACAGTGCAGGAAGTGTTCAGATTGCTCGTAACGAGCAATCTGAACTCTTCCTGCACTGTTTTCAAAGGCCTTCTGTGATTGGTGCGGGAAAATGCGTATCTATGGAGTAAAGGGTATAACAGTTTTAAACGTACTTCTACCTAACATATGCCATGCAAAGCAAACAACACATAAACTGAAAATATCTGTATTTCAGATCTGGTACAAATTGAGTATGTTGTACAGTGAATTAAGCTGCAGTAATCTGTAACTTATGTTGCCTTGTACACTGGATAAAAGTTTATTTACTCGCTACAAAGTCTGTATGCTCAGTGCAAAGTATGTACACTCGGTACAAAGTATGTACACTCAGTATAAATATGTACATTTGGTACAAAGTATATATAATACGTACAATGTATGTACACTTGGTACAAATTATACATGCTCAGTACAAAATATATGCATTCGTTACAAAGTACATTCGCTACAAAGTATATATGCTCATTACGAAATTTGTTCATTCGTTACAAAGTAAATATGCTCAGTACAAAGTATGTACAAAGTATATATGCTCAGTACAAAGTATGTACAAAGTATATATGCCCAGTACAAAGTATGTACACTTGGTACAAATTATACATGCTCAGTACAAAATATAGTACAAAGTATGTACACTCGGTACAAAGTATATATGCTCAGTACAAAATATGTACCCTTTATTCAAAGTTTATTTACTCAGTACAAAGTATATACCTGCCATACAAAGTATGTACACTCAGTACAAAGTATGAACACTCAGTACAAAGTATGTACACTCAGTACAAAGTATATACCTGCCATACAAAGTATGTACACTCAGTACAAAGTATGAACACTCAGTACAAAGTATGAACACTCAGTACAAAGTATGTACCTGCCATACAAAGTATGTACACTCAGTACAAAGTATGAACACTCAGGACAAAGTATGTACACTCAGTACAAAGTATGAACACTCAGTACAAAGTATGTACACTCAGTACAAAGTATGTACACTCAGTACAAAGTATGAACACTCAGTACAAAGTATGTACACTCAGTACAAAGTATGAACACCCAGTACAAAGTATGAACACTCAGTACAAAGTATGTACACTCAGTACAAAGTTTATATACTTGAAACAAACTTTGTACTGAGCTCAATATAGTACACTTAGTACAAAATAGACAGAAAGGCAATGTGTGAGAGCGCTATATGAATATTTACAAAGAGTAACATAGTAAAAATCTGTACAAATAATAATAATACTTTTTTTACACTACATTGTTATCTATACACGTTGTTTTAATGATGATGCTATATCACCATCTAAAACATTCTGTACAACAAACATTTACTATACATGATATTTCACTCATTCTTTTAAAACAATCATGGTATTATTGTACAAAACATGTCGTACTGGTAGAAAACATATACGTTATATTAAGAAGAATTCAGAAATAAAGACTCGATTTTTAAAAAAAAAATTAAAACCTGCTTTGAAATTACAAAATGGGGTTGATTTAACTATAAACATAACTATAATGTTTTTTTGGCGAAAAACTTTGTCTCCCCCCTCATACAATTGTAAGAATTACTAGATTTTATACTGTGCTTACTCGTCAAGTTTCATCTAATTGTAAGCGTTGGTTCAAAATAGTAGATAAGATGTTTCATTTAAAAAAAATGCAAAGGGCCATAACTCAGTCAAAAATCACTGAAACAGAAGTCTTTTTTTAATTAATTTTTTAATTACCGCAACCAAAATATGCAAAGGGACATAATTCAGTAAAAAATCATCGAACCTAGCAAGGACTTAATGCAACCACAGATGTAGAACAAGTTCTCTGGACAACATTTTGTGACGGACAGGAAGCACAAAAGCAATGTCTCCCTGAGAGGGGAAGGAGACAAAATTATCGAATAAGACACAAGTGTTAACTTGAAGACAAGCATATAAACAGGTGAAATATGTATCATCTGTAAAGTCATTTACAGAGATGACTAAGAAACGATACAATCCCCGCTGTTAATGCCATGTATGTGACATAATAGGAAATAATGATGTTATGTCAAGTACAATAATATCTTTACACAGGGAGGGGGTTGCAAGTACTATAAAACATATTTATAAATGCTAATGCACTATGACAGAGGAATCCTACTACTTCAGCGCTGTCACTTCATTTTACTTTGAAGCAGGATCATACTAAAACAAATGGCTCCCAAAGATGTTAACAAATATTTGCAGAGAACATGTCAAGTGGACTTCCGTTATCTAATAATTACTGAATATTAAATCAGTCCACCGTTACCAACATTGATACAAGTTCCAGCCAGCCTTTTAAAGGTTCAGCAGATCTTTGCACATGCAGCATCAATGTTCATCATTTTGTCATTTAAACATCTTTATTTAATATCATGATCTCCAGAAGCATAAATATCGAGATCAATTAAACATATTCTCCATCTATATTTATACCCCAATTACGCAGATGAATGATATTATTGTGTTAACATTATCAGATGTATTTATTATTTCAATGTTTACACACACCTTGATTTAATTTATCATGTTTTTCAAAATTTTAAATTTGCTAAAGCATTCCCCCTTCCCCTACTCCCCCGATATTTTGTCTAAAATACTCAATCTCCCCATGTTGCCAAAAGAATATCAATTTAAACATGCCAAAATAATATATTAAAAAGGAATTTCCTAACTTGGGCTACGTACCTAGGTTAGACTAAAATAGATTTCCCACTTAAAATAGCAACATATTTTGTAATGTATTATGTGAGTCGCGCGATTTCATTCTGATTTCAATTTGATTCTTTATACAGTTTTACATGCAGTAAAATTGCTTTGTCTTAAGAAAAGTCCGAATGACGATGTGATGGTCTGGTCATCAAGCAGTATAAAGTGCCGTCTATTTTAAGAATAGGGATTTCTTTTCAAGTTTGCCATTCCAATCTAAACATCGATTTTATCACGTTTTGGCGGATTTGACATACCAAACCATTTGGATTTATTTATTAATGATAATGAGATGATTTTTATCCATTAATTAAGAAAATAATTTTATCTTCAAGACATTTATAGTGTTTTTTCCTGATATACTCTCTTGAAAAGGAAGAAAATTAATTGTCATAGCAAATTACACAAGTACTTTAAATCCATACACAAATAATAAAAATTCACTCGGATACAAACGTACTAAAATAAAGTAATTGGGCAAAAATTTCTTTTAAAAGTTTTTCCTGTTTCAGATAACATTTACAATCATGTACAACACTTGGGACAGATAAAACAATGGAACAATGAACATGGAAGATTGCACCAAAAATGAAAACATTGCTTCTACATGAAAGATATGTTAAACTTAAAAACAATACACAGGAAATTAAATGCAGTAAACCAAAGTTTGTACAGCAAATGAACTACTTATAGATACAATTTAATTTTAATGACCAGATATCAAATTTTTTAAACAGATTTAATTGCGACTGACGACCAATTTGTGATGCAATTAAAATATGGGTTAACACATAAAAAAGAACCAGTCTAAATCTTACTCGTATAGATGCTTTTTCTGTAACCAACTCTATATTTTCAATTAAAACTGTATTTTACTCTAGGTGACTATGTACAGTAACTGCATTCAGTTTCCAAACTATCCTGATACACATATAGTAGATTACACAATCTGGACCTCTTGTAACTTATATAATCAGGACAGTATACAACATATTCTGGACAGTGCAATTGTACTTTATATAATCCAGACAAAATATGGTCTTAACAATATAACACCGATCCAGACCGTTTATAAAACAAAATCAGGGACAGATCGCCACAAACTGGGTAGTAAATCATGTCAAAATAATGCCGGCAGTGTATCAGAGCATAAAACAGTATATATCACAGTATATTTCATGTATCCGACATTTGAAATGAAAAAGAAATCGTCCCATTGGTACAAAAAAAGGTGACAAAGTGTATATGAAATACGAAGGCACATAGTACCTATTTAACTTAAAAATTGGGCAAAATGTAGAAATATAACAATTTTAACAACAGAGATTATCTTGTACAGTTAATAAGCGTCGTTTAATACCTAATTAAAAAACAAACAATGTAGAATGAGTTCACAATCGATGACCCTACTTGTCACCTGGCAGAAATGGTCCAAATGTAATTACGGAACATTTGCCCAAAAGCAGCAATTTAAAAAAAAAAAAATTTAGATTTGTGACTTGTCAACAGGAACCAGATATAGGATGTGCTTGCATGCAGCAGTGCTCTGAATAGCTGCCCAGTTGGTCAGCAGCTAAGGTCCAACATGTACACTAAAATGTGATCTGGCCTGTAAACTGGAAATGGTGATCTGTCGTGTAAATTCAACAATTTGGCATCCACGGAAAAAATGTTCATAAACATGTGGTTTTATATACAAAAGCATTAAGCTGCAAAAAAGGCAATTTCAAGCATATTGAATTACTGTAGGCCTTTATATTTACACACTTTCCTCTCTTGCCAGTATTCAGAAATTATTCATGGTTATTAAGACATTATTAAAAAAATGTATAATATCCCATGAAAAAAATACCCATTTTGTATGCTGATTTTATGAACCATTTTCCATTTGAAGACAAAAGTAATAACTGGGATCACGTTATTGCTTGTCTTGATAGTTATTATTTGCAAATATCTGTGTTTGTATTGATCGGGAATTGAACCAGTAATGAAAGAAAAGTTACGATTGACGAAGTATTGATCGGGAATCTAATGAAAGAATTATTACGATTGGCCAATATTCTTTTATTTTTTGTTATTGATTGGGAATCTAACCAAGTATAAAAGAATTGCTATGATTGTCTAATACCCGTTTAGATAGAATGAAAAGATTGTTTTTATTGGCTAATACTCATTGGAAATCTAACCACAAGCAGATAAGTGGTCCAGCAGTAACATACATGCCAGATGCATTCAATTTCCTGCTTCTTCTCCACTTCCTTTCAGCCTTACAGCTGAGGTTCTGCAAATCACATGTTATAAACTGATTACGTTAAAGAACAAGAGTCCTAAAGCAAGGCTTATTTGTATTGTGCACTATTTTCCATGCGGATAACAGGTAGCGACAATGAATAAAATCAATTAGTCAAACCTGTCTTAAGCAGCCAGTCAAGGGCAAGAGCAAAAGTGGCCCTTTAAGACAGGTGGTTGCTTAATACAGGTTGATTTACTCTAAAAGCATAGAAATGGGAAATAGAAACTATGGTTGCTTAAGACAGGTGGCTGCTTAATAGAGGTGACCGCTAACACAGGTTTGACTGTACACACAAATAATGAAAGTATGATTATGATTAGCTTATATCCATAATATCCATCGAGATCCAATAAAATGACAGCTACATTCCTCTATATCCATGATTGGATTCTCAAGGGTTGGATCCAACAAAATGAATTGAACATTTTTGAAATTTTTGATTATCACAAGGTATGAGCAATTGAACAATGTTCTCATTGAATGAAATAAAAACTTATATAAATTCTCTAAATCAGATTTTCTTTTATTGTTACAGTTACTAAACTCTGTATATAATATTGTGAATATATACAATGAATATAGCTGAATACAGTACAAAGGCAAATTGTTTAATAATAATTTTAGAATTGTGTCCAACATGGCAAAATTGTAAACATTTTGTAAATGTGGTGCTTCTTAAACTCACTAGGGCATATTGGATTGTTTTTTTATCAAAATAAAAACACCAGAAACAAATGTTAGTATAGAAACATTTTGAGCTTGTGTTTATCAATGTAACCCGTTCATTAAGGAAAAACCTGCCATAGACTGGCATTTTGTTAGTTATTTTAGCTCGAATGTGAAGCTTGCAGCTACTGAAGACTGCTCTAGAGTCCACGGTAGAACAACCCCAGAGTACTGTTGTTGAGGGGTCATCAGGCATGAGATCAAACCTCTGCTGTGAGCTGCCAAACCCACACCACTTGTTTGTTGTTGATTTTTTAAAAATTACGATCAGCTGTCACCAGTATTTTGATCTTACAATGTTTTCTGTTTCCTGGTAACTGGTTGTACTGTTTAAGTAAAAACCAAGTATATCAATTGGTGTACCCCACAAAGTCATTACAGTTTCAGTTCTTAAGATAGGCTTATGTCAAGTTTATTTGAACTCTTCGCGAGCCGTTCGTAACAATTGTAACACTATTTTTTAATAGTGTTTAATACTGGGTCTATATGACAGATTCATTATGGCATATCCAGTTATATTGGTGTAGGAAGACCTCAGAAGGAATCAGAAGAACCACTGTCCTTCTACAAATGGCAAACTTTATTACATACAGTTTTTTACCCGAGCTGGTTGAACCTATGACCTTGGTGGTGAGAAGTAAGTGATCATTAGACCACTTGGCCAACGGGCGTTCTTGGAACACTATATAATGTTATACAGTGTTTAGATATTTGAGAAAGACTCCCTTACAGATGAAATAATGTGTTTAGAATGAATTCCACACATGTCATTTAATTCTGTTTTCAGAACTTGACAGCCATTTAAGTGACAAAACATAAAGAAACGGAGAAAATAACAGATTTCTTTTAACACACAAAGAGCTGGGAAGTAACTGATTATCCATGAACACAAATGGCTCAACTAGGCAACATGTCCCTGTGTAACGGCATACAAACACGTGACCATTTAAATATTGAGCATGAACATACAATGTTTCTGTGAACATATTCTTTGTCTATTTGTAATCAAATACATGAAAATCATAACAGTTTTATCCATATACTGAGGTCACAGGGCAAAACTAGTCTATTTATTGTTTTTATCTGAGGTAAACTTGTTAACCTCTAAGCCCTCAGTATATGTTAAGAGGTATATTATAAATGCATTGTATGTTGTTTCTTTCTTAAAGTACTGGGTGAAAAACTTAACAATTTCTACATGTTATGGTATTTAAGGGAGATTTTTGGCATTCAAACCTTAACCTTGCATAAAAACAACCAGATGGGTCTTTGGTTGTGAGAATCGCCTATCATACTACAGCAAAATGCAGCTTATTCACAAAACACAAACTAACAATCCAATTTGAGAATCATTGGGTGGAAAAACAGGATAAAAAAATAAACATCTTAATGAATTGAAAGCTCAAACATAGTATAACCATTGCATAATTTTCCAACCATCATGTTATTAGTAAAGTTTAAATGTCATGGTCCCCTCCACACTCCCAATGGATACAAGTTTATTTATTAAATACCATCAATCTCCCTTTAAAACACAGCGTAGAGATTTTCTTCTATTAAAATCATATATTTATATTAAATAACATTTGTAAACTATTCAACACTCAATTGTTTGAATGAAAAATCAAAGTTAAAACAATGATGATGACAATTTCAATTTATTGTAAAAAAAAAAGTTAAATCTTTGTACACGTAAAAGACGACTTCTAGAGCTGGTTACGCTGAGGAAAAGGGGAGCGGTTTAAGATGCAAACAGCAGAATTTATTAAATAACATCAAGAAAATAATTTAAATATGAACAAAATTCTGGTATTTGCTATAAAACAATTTCATGAACTTCAGGAATAACAATATAAGAATCTTTCACAGGTATCAGATTGTGAAAGTAATATCCCAGTACGAGATTTCACTGAAACAACTACTGCGAGATTTTTACTATCGTAGTCTCAATCATCTACCAGCAAAACATTATTTTTCTTGCGTGCATTTCTTCACCTTAAAGGGAGATAATTAAAAGTATCTCAAAACTGCTAATTTGCAGGTTTTCTGATCCAGTATGTACAAATATATATATATATATATATATTCATATTTCCAGTATGCAGTAATTTTACAAATATATTCCTATTTACAGCAGTGTTGGATAATTCTGCGCAAGTTACATCGCAGTGTTTCCGTATAAATCATGACTTTACAAAGAACAGCTGACATATCCATTCTTTTAGTGAACTGTTTGGGTTTACAGACTGGGTTCAAAACAGACTAAATAGAGACACTAGTTTTGGAATGGTGATAACAGACGTTCATTGACAGATCACATGGCATGCGACACAAAGTCAACTTAGCCGACTCATGTGCGAAATTACCTGAACAAATTGTGAAAATAAATAGGTTGACGTCTTCAAACTGTAAGAATTTTTTAAATAATATTTGTTTTTGGCGACAAGAACATGCAAACAAAACAAAAAAACAGTAAAAATCACTGTTCAAATTGGTAAGGTACATTCCTTGTTCAATATAATTCTTCAGTTTGTACTTAAATGCAAAATTACCCAGACACTATTGAACCTTTGTAATATGTATATAGTTTATAGATTAATATCCAAACTTTTTCTGGTAGAGAGAAATTGCAGGAGTGGTTATCGTAAAACAGCCATTAGCTGAACCTGTCAGTTAGGTTTAAATTTGCCAAAAATATATCAAATGCCTATCTTTTGAAGCATTGTATATACAGAGAAAATTTATTTTTTTTACAATTTTGAGTGTATGACCTCACAAGCACCTCCCTAGAATTTGAATTTTTGACAGTTGGACTTTTTTCTTTCAAACCGCATAAAATTATAACAAAAGCTTTTACTTTGATTACGTTTTTTTCCTCTGACCTAACTAATGTATAGGGATACATTTATCTGTCATGAGGCAGTTTGTTTTAGCAGAAGTTTCGAAACCTTGTGACACATCTCGGTCATCAACACGACACATCTAGCTGTTTGTTGTCAACTAGACATCTCTGTCGTCAACACGACATTGCATTTTTGTCATAAGCAGGGCAATGGACATTTACATTTTTTCATATTGCCACTTTGAACTCTATCGAAACGAGACATCTGGGGCTCCTTTGTAAACAGAAAAGCCGGTCAGCAGCTGTTGACAATAAACTTTGACCTCTGTTGAACTTCTACCTCTGTTGAACTTTCACTTCTGTATTAAATGAACATGTGGCTCTTCTCTATGAATCCCACTTAACTGTCTAACACCATGTTAAACTATATAATTACACCCCTATATCTTGACATGTATACATCTACCCACCTCAATCATAAAACAGCTTAGGCAAAGATAAGGCGAATGCTGCAACACTAACGTAGGTCCACAAATGTTGATTACCGTGGCTGCTTGTTTGCACATAGTAACTTCAGTATGAAATTGCCGCCGCCTGGAACTGCTATTTTTTAACAATATAATGTAATCTATAAGCATTTAACACACTGGCAAATTTAATCTTTGATTTCAAATGTCTGCAAATGCAAGTAGTTCAGCAAATCCATGTAATATCTTGCTTTGTAATTCTGACATGCAATCTGTGAGCCTGTATCACAGTGTTACCTGTTTTTGACACTGGCTTCATGTAGCTACGTAACTTAATGTTACCTTCACACATTTGTGTGTTTCTCCGCAACATAAAGCAAGCGGTAACACTCGTGTAATAATTGTTTTCGTTACACACTTCCCATTTTCTAATTTAAGTTACACACAATTGTTACTTGTTAAGTGTTTGTATGTCACGTAATAACAACACAAGTATTCTTACACGTTTTATCATAATACTTGAATTTTATATACCAATGTGCAAGGCCAGACCTCAGACATGACCACCTCAATGCTTTGTTTATATTTCCAATATGGCCATGTATTCAAGCGAGTAGCCCTGCACAATTGTACAAATCGCAGTCACATGATCATTTTGATGTTCTTTTACGCGACTTGGCAGACCTGCAGCGATTCCTAAATCTCCATTGTTACAATTCATAATCATCGTCTCGGTGAGTTCTGGATTAAATATGATTACATAATATACAAATATATATATGCCCATATATCAAGTCAATGGATAATCGAGACTCCGCAAAGTTACACTCGTCTTTCTTCAAAACATGCACATCAAAGTAGTCTTAATGGTATCTTTCACAGGTTGCAAGGTCATCTTAATTCAGTTTAATTAACCACTGGCATGTGTAGTTTCCTCACTAAGGCGTGCCATGAGAATTACGCTGTCATGAGCTTCCCCACAAGGCATAATCTCCTAACATCTGTCTACATGGTTTAGTTTTTTTTGTTATACCTCAGTCACTATGCAGCGTAGGTTTTATGCCTGCATCCTTCACTACACAGCATCCTGATCATAAAAATGACACTGAATATACGAGGTGGGTACGAATCCCTCGCTGTTATCTTCCTCTTTTCGCACGTGCGTCCACCCGTCTCCCTGATCGGACTCCAGTACGTACATCTCCTCATTCTCCGCCATACTTATAGAGCCGTTGTTCTGTGCTGTAATAGACAACAGTCAATCGTTAGTCACATTATAACATGTGCATACGCTAACACCAACACATGTAGAAATCTTTTATATTTGAAACTTAATCTTTAATTGCATCAGATGTTTTCTAATATTGCAGAATTAACATGTATGTATGTAAAATTTGATTCTAAATTGTATCAGATATTATCTGCTGTTCTGCAATTAAATGAAACATATCAGCATTTTTCAAAATTTTGAGATTGGCTCGAAATTTTTTTTTTTTCAATTTATCATGCCTGTATAAACTAATTGACCCCATATTTCCATAAGGACATCTATTTAAACATGCAAAAGTAACATATTGAAAAGGGATTTCTTAACTAGAGCTACACAACCAGGTTAGACTAAAATAGTCTTCCCACTTAAAAAAGCAATGTATTTTGTGATGTATCAAATGCAAGACGGACAACGACGGACAAAAGGCGATCTTAAAAGGTCCCTTGAGACAAAGTCTCAGGTGATCTTAAAATGTATTGTACATAATGAAAACATATCTGATAGGAGATATAGAAATATACTTGTGTATATAAAATATATACATATATATATTTATATTTATCACATAATTCATGGTAGAGTAAACTTCCAGATTTGCCCGAACATCTAAATGACGACAATAAATAATCAAAACTGATTTTTTTTTTTTGCTACTTTGATGTCATCTTTATTCTAATGACTTATACTAATATACTATTTATAGCATTTTGGGAAAAAACAATTATTTCTTATTTCTTACAGAGGTGGATAAAAAATAATTTGCAAATGTACTATTTTTGTGTTATGTGATAAATAAGAACCTCACATTCATGCTCATTTATTACTGAATTTATTAAACAAGTTGGAAAAAAGTATATATTGCTCGACTGGGCCTTAGATAATATATTTTTGGTCTTGAGTTTAATAAATTCACTAATAAACAAGCACCCGTGTAAGATCCTCTGTATATTTAGCTAAGATCATTATAATATAAAGTGAAGGTTTATGTATGAAATTAAGGTTATATGCATATGAAATGCTACTTTGTACTGTGCCTGCCTGGTTCACCAATATGAAAAATAATGAACGCATTAATTATTTTTAGTTTTATGTCCCAGTCAACTTCTAGTTTTATGTCCCAGTCAACTTCTAGTTGTAAGTTCCAGTCAACTTGTAGTTGTATGTCCCAGTCAACTTGTAGTTGTATGTCCCAGTCAACTTGTAGTTATATGTCCCAGTCAACTTGTAGTTTTATGTCCCAGTCAACTTGTAGTTGTATGTCCCAGTCAACTTGTAGTTCTATGTCCCAGTCAACTTGTAGTTTTGTGTCCCAGTCAACTTGTAGTTGTATGTCCCAGTCAACTTGTAGTTCCTTGCTGACCTGGTACCTGTGGCTGCATCATGATGTAACTTTTTCTTCATTCACCGAGATTCTGAATTATGCTATTCATGGACAAACTGATTTTCATTTTTTGACCAATCGGAGAATACTTTATAGGTTTCTGCTTTAATTTTAACCAATACGAAAAATGTATATTTATATATTTTAGCTCGTTAACAAATAAGAGGAATGTTTATATCAATATAACAACTCATTGACCAATAAAATATTTTTATCTATAGATTTCAGTCCATCAATAAAACATGGAGAATGTTTATATACCGGTACTGTCAAACCTGTGAAAACGGTCACCTCTATTAAGCAGCCACTTGTCTTAAGCAGCCACATCAGTTATTTCCCATTGCTATGTTTTCAGAGCAAATTAACCTGTATTAAGCAACAACCTGTCTTAAAGGGCCGATTTTGCTCCTTCCCTTAACTGGCTGCTTAAGACAGGTTTGACTATATTGATTATATATAAATGATGATTATGCGAAGACAGACAGAAGCAGCTTATAGAAAATGAAATGTTATCTTGTACTGTAACGGAGAAAATAGAGAGTAAAATATATAAATAACCAACAATTGTTGCAAACATTTAACTTTCACAAACAATTGGGGGGGGGGGGGGGTGAATGGGATTAAAGTCCATATTCCATTGTCATTGCAGGGGCCAGGCTATGAATGGCATCCAGTTTTAATGATGGAGAAAGACGGAAGAAATGAACCTGAGTAGACCCGTCCTCCTGTAACTAGCAAGCTTTCTTACATAAAGCTGGGCTCAAGCCCACAACCTCGCCAGTGGGAACCAAGTGATCTTGAGACAGCACCTTCAATCATTTGGGCAACAGATGATCCAGAAAAAAAAAAGGTAAGTAGATCTCGAAACACTTGTTAACCCTATACTCCACAGATACGAGTTTTCACACACCAATCACAGAAGGCCTTTGAAAACAGTGCAGGAAGAGTTCAGATTGCTCGTAACGAGCTATCTGAACACTTCCTGCACTGTTTTCCACTCTGTCAGTTAATTTAAACATAATTCATCCAATAATTCAAACGTGTTCTACATAAGAGGTATACAAAGGCGTCTATATGAAGTAAAGGGTTAAAAGAAACTAGGGTTTAGAAGCAGCTAACATGTGTTGTTCTTTATTCATAGTCAATATCCAAACTCACAAACAGACTAAGGCAGTGAACTCCGAATTTTACCAAATTCACAATTATACTTGCTGAACATTTCAAGAGGTGAAGCAAAAACTGCTTTAACATTTTTAAAGAAAACTTAGCAAATACGTAGAAGAAGGTTAAACCTGACAGTAAAACATCTCGTGAAAGTTACTCGCAGTTCACCAGCCCATGGCACACCAATACAACATTTGATCTCTCTTCATGCTTTACTCACTCGTTTACATTTTTGTGATAAAAGTGGGCAGAAGATAAGAGAAAAGATAAATGCCAAATGCCTTAAGAGAAAATGACAGAAGATGACAATCTAATTCCTTCGTTTTAACCCTTGCCTGCCATAGTAGCACACCTATCTTGCTATAGACCCAGTATCATAAGTCTGTAGCATTTTGCACCTGAACTATGCTATTTTATAATTATTAGCTCCAATTATATATTCCATCAGATGCAACAAGTGTAAAGCTTCAATGCCGTTGTTTGGGTTCTACAACCAGTGACTTAATTATATGTCTCTTCTACAACGTAACATATACAGACAGATACAAATGCTAATTACATATTATATCAGCTCCACCTTAACATATTTCATATTCAATGATTTTGGCTTAAACTATGCTAATTTCAATAAAGCTTGTAAGCTCCGCCTCCAACATATTTTATAATTTATCAGGTCCAATGCTATGAGCATAGCTTCAATTATGCATATTCCTTTAGTTAGCTCCGCCTTCTACATATTTATACACCAGTAGCACTGCTACAAAGCCCTGCTATGACAACTGAATGCTAGACTACCCCAACAGAATAGACAAATCACAATATAAAAGTGCACCAAAAATACATGGATGTGGATTGGGTGTGCAGTAATTCTTATCAAGAAATCACAATAACTTCTCAAAGTAAGGTCTATTTTCTATAACACATTTGTGCACACAAAAATACAATCTAAATCAGAGTGGGTTGCCCTTCCCAAGCACTTCACTGCATATATGACCATCACCTTCATAGAATGCTCATGTAACATATTTGTCTAATATAACCCTTTTGTTTGTTTGTTCTTTACATAATACCTGACATGGATTATACGAATCAATTCCCACTTCACGGATATTAGTCTTATAGTTAGAGGTACACAGATTACCGAGGTCATCACCCTCCCATAAAGCTTCTCTTACTCTGCTAACCCAACAACTTTAAATGACATTTGAACTTTAATCACTGACTTTCTGATCTTGTATCTAATCCATAGACCGGATCATGACCTTTATTGTTAAGTTTGTATGTGTTAGGTGGACAAAAATACTATCAATGACCTTTGTTAGTGGTTTTCTTACTGTTTTAGATGGACAGACACAATCACTGGCCTTGAACTTCATTATTATATATTTACTATTGCTGTAGTGGTAGTAATAAAAAAGGTATAACATCATTACCCAACACATAACAGGTTACTCATGGCAACCAGTTTAATTTATGGAGGAAAGAAAAACTAGTCATCAACATCTATCTAAACAAAGTCACCTAGATCCAAATATACACCAGTAAACTTTCAAGTAAGTTTCATTGAGATGCAGACAAATCCTATAGATCGACATGTGATGGAGACAACATCCCATAAGTCAATGACATGTGATGCAGACACATCGGATATATCAACATGTGATGCAGATGACATCCCATAAGTCAATGACATGTGATGCAGACACATCCTATATATCGAAATCTCATGCAGACGACATCCCACAAGTCGTCGACATGTGATGCAGACACATCCCGATATACTGACATGTAATGCAGATGACATCCCATAAGTCGACATGTGATGCAGACTACATCCCATAAGTCGTCGACATGGGATGCGGACACAACGGATATATCGACATGTGATGCAGATGACATCCCATAAGTTGACATGTGATGCAGACGACATCCTATATGTCGACATGTGATGCAGACATCATTATTGACTATACTGCAAAATGAAGTTAGGTGATAAAAGACAAGTGAAGCTAAATGTACTGTGTAGTAGAAGTCCAATATACGGTAAGTAATTAGAGAAAGCATCGCACAATATAGTTGTTTACAGAACGATATACCTGAACCGGCTGAAATAAGCACATAAAAGTATTAAGTTTGGTCTAACAAGTTACAGATCATGTAATCGTAGTTATGTTTATAAAGATACTCATTTATATTAGCTAGATTGTGAAGAAAGCTTAAATCTTATATGAACAGCTCTCGAGTCCGCTTGCTGGGTAGAACCAGTAATAAGTGTTGTTTTTTTTTAGAAGTATAAGGTCGAGCTAGGGATCAAACTCGCAAACTCTGGCATGAGCGCTCAACACTCTATCTACTACAATACCACTTTGCTTATGTAATGATAACTGACCCGACGTGAGCTGTCAACCAAATAAGTTGATAATCCAATCAGCGATCGATATCGGTTAATAGGCCGCCATTTTCCTAAGACAAATTAATGATCTCTTAGTAAACACTATATTGTATTTACTTGGACAAACAAGTGGCAAGGGGGTGGAGATAGTCGCTCTTGT